>CM065597.1:87918502-88557739 GCA_033119425.1 Bufotes viridis | reverse complement strand
TAGAGGAAAGCTACCAGTGTCCTCTTCTCCCCAGTGTATTATTATAGACCCGATCAGAGCTGAGATGACTTCTAGGTATAGAGGAAAGCTACCAGTGTCCTCTTCTCCCCAGTTTATTATTATAGACCCGATCAGAGCTGAGATGACTTCTAGGTATACAGGAAAGCTACCAGTGTCCTCTTCTCCCCAGTTTATTATTATAGACCCGATCAGAGCTGAGATGACTTCTAGGTATAGAGGAAAGCCACCAGTGTCCACTTCTCCCCAGAACCTACCTTCTTAGAGTTGCTGCAGGGACCCCCATTGCACCTCCATTGTGAAAAGGTTGCAGATATAAAATCCTCAGTACCTCAGTGGCCATAAGTGACGCAAACCCAAATGATAATAGCCATCAGCTAACCTGATTTTGTATCTGATCCCGGCCCTATACTGATGTTGCTGTCTGAATTTTTGAAGTGGTGTAAATTAATTTAACCCCTCAAGGACCCTCGCCGTACATGTACGACGCTGGTGGACATGACTTAAGTTCTAGCGCCCTATCAGCCGTATGGATCCGGCAGTCACTGATAGCCGGGCCCCTGCTGCATCTGTTTTAAAAGCAGAGAAATTGAAATCCAATGCGCAGGCTCGTACGTAGGTTCGGAACAGCCCTCTGACGTGTTGCTTGCTGGACTGTGACGTGCAGGCCTGCGCACTGGACACTCCGATGCTTCTGCCAGTAAAGGGAAAACCAGTGCGCAGGCACGGAGGCCCTGTTCCATGGCGCAGGCGCGGGAAAGAAGGAGAAGATCAAGACACAAGGCGGGCCGACTGGGTGAAGAGGCGAGTGGTATTATATGAAAATGACCGCGGGGCCTGGGCACCGGCCGCTACAATGCCGCCCCTGGGCACCTTCACCAGAAATTTGCATATCGAATAAAAATGACTTTAAAGAGGACCTTTCATCTGAAAATGCACATTAAAATACATATATCCACATACATATACATATATACATGGCGGCCCCCGGTGGTGCTGTTTCAGCTTTTCACTTTCCAAAATGTGCCCCCGTTTGTCCGCAGTGGCCCCCGCAACAATTTGCGCCTCATATGCAAATGAGCCATTCGGCTCAACTGGGCGGTCCTGCAAAAGTTCTCCTGGGCATGGCTTTCTTCTCCCTGGCACGGAGCGCATCCAATTAGCGTGCCCCGTTCTCAGCCAGGGATAAGAAGCTTGAGTTCTCGCGAGATTCTTGAGAACTCGAGCGATTTCACACAGCCTGAGCCGGGTGCCATCTTGGACTCAGATGGCGCCCGGCTTAGACTGTGTGAAATCGCTCGAGTTCTCAAGAATCTCGCGAGAACTCGAGCTTTTTCTCCCTGGCTGAGAGCGGGGCGCGCTAATTGGATGCGCTCCGTGCCAGCGAGAAGAAAGCCACGCCCAGGAGAACTTTTGCAGGACCGCCCAGTTGAGCTGAATGACTCATTTGCATATGAGACATGAATTGTTGCGGGGGCCACTGCGGACAAACGGGGGCACATTTTGGAAAATGAAAAGCTGAAACAGCACCACCGGGGGTCGCCATGTAAGTGGATATATGTATTTTAATGTGCATTTTCAGATGAAAGGTCCTCTTTAAGAAGATCTGTGGATCGGACAGCATTAGGGTAAGAAGCATTTTAATGGAGGGGCTTTATTCATCAGAATGGTCTAACTGTTAGAAATTGCTTATTTGGGGTGAAAGACTCCCTTAGGTGAAAAATGGCAGGGTTCTGAAGGGGTTAAATGTATGGTCTGGGTAACGGTTTGGGGTCTAGCCTGCAGTTTGAGTAGATTTGAGATTTTGATAGTAAAACCTCCAGACAAAGAACACCTATGTGCACTACAGCTGCCTTTATTACAATGATGGCTGACTGTGAAAACTCCCAATGGATTCCATATAGAAAGCCATCTGCCCCACACAGCGCAGACAATGGGCGTTCCATAACTAGCTTTAAAAACTGCGCATGCGTAGTATCCGGCTTGCCAAACTTCGGGAGCGCGCAAATATTTACTGCAGTGGTTCGCCGGTTTGCGGTCCCCCCGTTACTCCACCGGCTGAACACAGCGAATCCGTCACTGAAGTGAATATTCGCGGTCTTATCCTTTCTTCCTGGGGTTTAGTTAGTTACCTTCAGGGCACAATGACCATAACAAACATGGCGATTAAGGCCTAAGCGCCGCCTTCCCGGCAGCCTGCGCGCTCGGATTCGCCCCCTGACGTACGTGTGCTGTGGTTGGTTGGAGCGAGACGTTGGGAATTTTGAAAACTTGGCGGTTGAAGCAGCGAGATCCTGCCGCATACGACGGGCAGAGGACTGAGCTGAGGGCCGAGGGCACCGGAGCAGCAGGCGGGAAAACTAACTGACAAGGCCAGCAACGGGACGAGGAAGGCACCGGAGGCGCGTGAGCAGGCTGCCGCTCCTTGGGTATGTGCTGTCAGCCGGTTCTAGCAGTGCTTTCCGGTGGTCTATGGACACGTCCGTACATGTGAGGTGATGGGGGGGGTTTTAAATCCAGTGCACTAGGAGCCCATGTGTGGCTCCTAGCCATTACCTACATGCAGAAATTTTACATCTGGAAGTCTGCGCGTGGCTGTGCCCCCTCCCTGCGCGTGGCTGTGCCCCCTCCCTGCGCGTGGCTGTGCCCCCTCCCTGCGCGTGGCTGTGCCCCCTCCCTGCGCGTGGCTGTGCCCCCTCCCTGCGCGTGGCTGTGCCCCCTCCCTGCGCGTGGCTGTGCCCCTCCCTGCGCGTGGCTGTGCCCCTCCCGCGCGTGGCTGTGCCCCTCCTGCGCGTGGCTGTGCCCTCCCTGCGCGTGGCTGTGCCCCCTCCCTGCGCGTGGCTGTGCCCCCTCCTGCGCGTGGCTGTGCCCCTCCCTGCGCGTGGCTGTGCCCTCCCTGCGCGTGGCTGTGCCCTCCCTGCGCGTGGCTGTGCCCCTCCCTGCGCGTGGCTGTGCCCCCTCCCTGCGCGTGGCTGTGCCCCCTCCCTGCGCGTGGCTGTGCCCCCTCCCTGCGCGTGGCTGTGCCCCCTCCCTGCAGGACATGGGCTCTGATGATGCCACCCAGAGCAGACAGGGCACTGTGCCCTGCCGGTTGTGGTACAGCAGTGTGCCATCCCCTTGTAGGCAGACCTGTCATGTCAGAGGTGAACCTGTTGTCAGTGCCCAGTGGTACTATATGTAATGCCAGCTGCCCCATTACTGGCCTGATATTGTATGCTGCCAGTCACACACCACGTGGCAGAAGTGCCGTACTGCCCGGATATTGGGGGAGATTTAGCAGAACTGGTGGGATCTGGTTGCTATGGGCCGCTAAGCCAGTTCTACTTTACGCCAGTGTGATAAATCTCCCCGGTTATGTACAGCCGACTCGCATTACTCTGACTACCCTTGATGTTGCCAGGACGTGGCTCATGGCGGGCGTCGCGTGTGCTGAGCTGGGTTGGTGGGTATATAGTGTGCCATGGGCTGTCTGCACACACACACCTCTCATTGCTGTCATGGGCAAAAGGGGTGATCTATCAGAATTCCGAAAAGGGATGATTATTGGCTTTCAGGCCGAGGGTGGCAGTATTTCTGAAACTGCGCAGTCTGTGAACTGTTTATGTGCTGCTGTGGGGAAAGTGTATGGTGAGTGGACAAATGGACACCATTGTGAATAAGTGACATGGAAACCGTGGAGCACCACGTGCCATTGATGTGAGAGGTGAAAGAGGGCGGACCGACGTGTTTCAGCACCAAAATACACCCGGGGCTACCAGACGTGTTTCTAAAACAGCAGCTCAGTGAACCCTACGGCATACGAGGCTCTGAGGTAGATGGACGGTCACCGCACCTCTGCATCGGCAGGAAAGGCTATGGTTTTCGCTGCAGTATCGGCATTGGACCTCTACTGATTGGCAAAAGATTGACTTCTCCAAATTTTAGAAATGTCTGACATTTTGGTTGGAAGAGCAATGGCCAACGCTTCAATGTCCTACCCTGGCCCCCTAATTCCCCAGACTTAAAGGGGTTGTCACATCTCAGACAATGGGGTCATATCGCTAGGATATGCCCCCATTGTCTGATAGGTGCGGGTCCCATTATCAGACAATAGTAGACAGTACGCTCCCATTCATTTCTATCAGAGCAGAGCTTGGTGGTAGATGGACCCCGGGAAATCTGGGGTCCCCCGGCCACAGCTTTCCCCGCTCCGTTCTCGATATAGGTGTGGGACCTGTACCTATCAGACAATGGGGGCATATCCTAGCGATATGCCCCCATTGTCTGTGATGGGAAAACCCCTTTAATCCCAGTTCAGCATCAGTGGGACCACCTCAGTCATTGTGTTTGCTCTATGGGTCCTCCCTTACACACCCTCCAGTATGGCTCCAGATACCTGTGACCACCCCCCAGGACCTCAGTCACTCCCAGCCCGTCTAGGTGCGGTCAGCGCTGCATATGGCGGTTACTCTGGTCATAATAATGTGACTGGACTGTGTATATGCGGCTCGGCCTCTTCACCCGCTGTCCTGGTACGTTGTGATCACTGCTTCATCACCTCGTGGCGGGTATAGAGCTACTTTATCTTTCAGTAATTAGGGCGCGTACACATCAGCGTTATTGAATTCTGTTACAGGCTCCGGTTTACCAGAATTTTAGAACGGAATGCAAAACAGAAGCCTTTAAGAGACATCCATCTGCCCTTATACATGGGGGCACATAGCGGTTCCGTTATACATGACTGTCGACAAGGCTTTTCTCTCAGTCATGCATAACGGAACAGTTATGTGCCGCCATAGACATGTATTAGGACGGAGCAAAACGGAATGCCTCGTAAAGGGAAAAAAAGCTATTTGACATAACTTTATATTTTTTATGGTTGTGACGAACACAGTGATACCATAGAAAACAATAGTGGAATTGCTTGTTTTTTCCATTACTGCTCCCCAAAAAGGTAATAACAATGAAGTTCTGTACCCCAAAAAGAGTCAGTGGAAAATGGTTATGGTTAAATGGATATATCCATTATGGATAGTTATGGCTGAATGTGACAATGCAAAAACAAGAGAAATCCTGTGGCCTTAAAGTTCTTGGCCTTTAATATCAGATTGGCGCGGTCCGGCACCCTGCGCCCCCTCCCATCAGCTGTTTCCTTGTACTGCGGGAAATCCACAGGGGATGGAGCTGTGTAATTCTGCTGCTAAAGTGACTGCAAACCCATTGATCCTCAGGGTTTCAGATGCCCACCACTGTACAGATATTGAGGGCCTAGCCTGAGGATAGTGCGAGAGATGCGGGGAGCATCAGACCACAGGGGGCTCGGATATTTCCACGACACTCTGAAGGCTCCTCTTCTGTTTCTGGCTTACAAATACTGATAAAAACATACAGATTGTGTGAAAGTGGCCGCAGACCGTGATGAGGCGCTTTCATCTGATCTCCAGTCTCAGTCTGTAGGTTTTAAAGGGGATTTCTGGTGATACAATCTTGATGAACTGTTCTCGGGATGGGGTCTCTGCTGTTTGAAGTGACTGCGATGCTCCGGCGGGCACCGCGGCCTTTGACGACTCCGGACACCATCATTCTATCTGGCGTGAGCGCACACTTAAAGGGGTTCTGCAGTTTGTTACAACTGATGATCTATCCTCAGGATAGATCATCAGCATCTGATTGGTGGGGGTCCCGGGTGTCAGACCCCGGCCTATCTGCTGTTTGAGAAGGCAGTGGCGCTGCAGGAGCCCGCGGCCTTCTCACTGTTTACCTCTGCTAGCGCCCCGCCCAGTGACGTCACGACTTGTATTCAAGTGGCGTGGGCGAGGCTAAGCTCTGATCACTGAATGGAGCTAGCAGTGGTAAACACTGAGAAGGCCGAGGCGCTCCTGCAGCGCCGCTGCCTTCTCAAACAGCTGATCGGCGGGGGTCCCGGGTGTCAGACCCCGGCCGATCAGATGCTGATGATCTATCCTGAGGATAGATCATCAGTTGTAACAAACTGCAGAACCCCTTTAACTTTGGCATAAAACACGCAGCGTTTCGAAAATGTATTTCCGCCTTTTTCTCCTATGAAATAAGACTGGGGCAAGTTTGTAAAGATTGTCAGGTGATCTATTAGAAGGTGGTGCGGTTTAGGGTGGTAACATGACCCGTTAGGTTCCCATTTAATGAAACCTCAGAAGGTATGTTTGTCTGGCGGTACGGTATAAACGATTTCTTTTCTCCCTTTCAGGCTTGTTTGGTTGCGACATGGGAAAGGATGAGGGAATTCCAGTAAGAGTAGCTCTAAGGTGCCGTCCCTTGGTACAGAAGGAGATCAATGAAGGCTGTAAGACATGTCTTACTTTTGTCCCTGGGGAACCTCAGGTAGGTCCAGTCCATGTTGTCTGTCCTCCTTGGCCTGTACTTCTACACACGCTGACACTTTCTACTTTACAGCTGATCGTTGGGAATGAGAAATCCTTCACATATGATTACGTGTTTGATCCGTCAGCAGAGCAGGAGGAGGTATATAGCACCGCTGTATCATCTCTTATTCAAGGTCTGTTTAAAGGTAAGTCTCATGGCATGATAAACTGAAGTCCCGTCAAGGGGTATTTCAGTCATAAACCACTTTCCCCTGACGACTTGACTGGTAGTAACTGGTAGACCGGTGGGGTCTGACTAGTAGCCACCTTCTTCGCCTCCAGCTCCAAGACTGCAGCTGAGAAGAGTTGAATGGAGCAGCAGCCGACCATGCACCCTGCCTGTTAAAGGGTTTCTGTCATCAAGTTTTGACATTATAAGCTGTCTGACATTAGCTATGTGCTAATGTCAGAGCAGCTTGATAATGTCTTTTTTATAAAAATCCGATTTATATTTTGGCAGCGATCCTCCACCACTGTCTCCTTCTGAAATCCCGCACCTGCGCCGCCGCTCTGTATTCGGCGCAGGCGCGGTAAGCAGAGGATGCTGGTGCCTGCTGTCCTCAGCTCACCGCGCCTGCGCTGAATACCTCTGAGTACACCCGGAAGCAAGGACAGCGCGGGATTTCAGAAGGAGACAGTGCCGGAGGATTGCTGCCTGGCACTGTCACTCAAAGTAAGAAGGGGCGTGCCAGCAGGATGCCGCACGGAGCCTCTAGGAGCAGGGCAACGCGCCCTCCCTGCTTCTAGAGGCTAATTTACATATTATAAAAGTACGTTTTTCAGCCAAAATATAAATCGGATTTTTATAAAAAAAAGACATTATCAAGCTGCTCTGACATTAGCACATAGCTAATGTCAGACAGCTTATAATGTCAAAACTTGATGACAGAAACCCTTTAAGGCCAATGCTATGCTCTGCTGTCTTTGCCAACTCATAAATATAAAATGGAAAGACAAGGTGCCTGCCTGCCCCTCCTTTAACAACTCCTAGCTGCTGTCTTGTGCCTGGGACAATGGGAGACCCGGGGTTCTAAGTTGTGGGGTCCCAGCTGTTGGTCCCTCAGATCCAGCGATCACCTATCCAGTAGTACTAATTGCTTATGACAAAATACTTCTTTTTGAGGCGGCATCAGACAGTCTGTTTGAGGGATGTTTGGTTGCCAAATTCAGGGTCGGATCATGCCAGTGGAGACCAGGAAAGCCTTCTAGGTTTTAGGGCTCATCCACACGAACGTGTGCCGCCCCTGCCATGCACTGGGGACCGCAAATCTGTCCGCGATCCATCCACACCACAGAAAAATGAAGCATGTTCTAATTATTTTGCAGTGCAGAGGCACGGACAGAAGTGCTCCGTACTGCACTTGTGGACCCATTCGGTGCGCACATTGCTGGTGCTCGTATGTTTCCTCAATACGGGCACGGCCGGCACATGTTTGTGCGTGAGCCCCTTACTCTAAGGAGGATTATTCCTGTTTTAACCAAGAAATATACAGTGAAAGTGCCACGTACATTGGTGAAATAAATTCTCAAATATTCAGCAGCGGTATTCCAGTCCTAGATCACTTACCAAATAGCTGGCACATCTACCCGGGTGGTGAACGGTTTCATCTTCAGTCACAGGTTGCTCGTCCAATGATTACCTTTTTATAATGCTCCTGGACAGTCTTGCAGAAGGTTTTGGTAAATTTCTCATCTGATTTTGTGATGCATTTGACTTGATCCCAGAGGTATCGTTTGGTAGAACCGTAACTAAAATGTCTTACCATCTCTATTGGATTTTGTCAGGATATAATGCAACAGTTCTTGCTTATGGACAGACTGGATCTGGAAAGACCTTCTCAATGGGAGGAGCTTACACCCACGACCAAGAGAATGAACCAACTGTGGGGGTCATCCCAAGAGTGGTGAAAGCATTGTTTCAGGAGATTGAACAGCGAGCAGACTGGGAATTCATTCTAACCGTTTCCTACTTGGAGGTAAATGTACAAGTCAATGCTACGTTAGTGCCCGAATATGCACTACTGATCTTGTGGCTACATGAACGGGGTCTGTGACATCAAAATAAATTTGCCAGAGAGGGGAAAATGGCATAAAAGACCCATTTATTCCCCTCATAAATCGCCTCTACAGTGCCAGGGCTCCCTGCCAGCCTTTGTTTACTATGCTGCAGCAATGCCACGTGTGGTTAATCATATGGCCACCACAGCCGACGGCTGGCCTCATGGGTAGCTGGGTACGAAATTGCTGCAGCAAAGCAAAGGCCGATAAAAAGCATCAGAGTTGTGGTACTGGAATGGCAGGCATTTATCAAGTAATGGGTCTTTTTATTATTTTATTTTGTTTCTTGGCTATTTGAGTGTTTGAAAACTGCATTAAAAGGTGTATAAGCCTAAAAGTTCCTTTTTTTTTTTTTTTTGTTTTTTAAAGATCTATAATGAAGAGATTCTTGATTTGTTAGATTCTCGAGATAAAGCATCTCCAATTAGCATCCGTGAAGACCCTAAGGAAGGCATTAAGGTACAGCGGGTCATCCGCTCATCCCTTTTGTACACCAGTCGTCTATGGGATATCGGCCTGTTAACGGTTCTTATTTCTGCAGATCTGTGGCTTGACTGAGCGCGATGTAAAGACTGCTGTGGATACAGTAAACTGCTTGGAGCAGGGCAATAGCTCTCGCACCGTGGCTTCTACTGCTATGAATTCTCAGTCTTCTCGATCACATGCCATCTTCACAATAGCAATAGATCAGAAAAAGAAGGGAGATAAGTAAGTAAATGGCCTAAGCAGAGCTGGCACAGAGCTAGTATTGGGGCGTTATTTCCCCGTTATGTGATGAAGTTTGTCAGTGACTCAACATTTTATAAACTATACCTGTAAGGCTTCATCCACATGGCCGGTGCTGTTTTTGTGGTCTGCACATTGCCAAACATGGATGCCGGTCGTGTGAGCTCTGCGGTATGGAACGTCCTGCACCCTGTTGGAACCGTCTATTCTTGTCCACAAAATACACAAGAAAAAGACGTGTTCTGTGTGTAGTCACATCTGCAGCAACCACTCCGGTAATTTGTTCCAGCAGAGGAGAGCCGACATTTTTACCGGAGAGCAGCAAGATCCCTGTTGGATCCCATTATAGTTAGAGATGAGCGAACGTCATATTTTGAAATTAATTTATGCTTCGTTTGGTGGTAAAAGCAGAATTGTGTTATGGATATCATAATATAATATAATATCTGAATATATGACGTCTGTCATAATAGAAGTCTTTGGGCTGCAAAACGGATCCATCCCGTTTCTCTTATTTAGGAGAGGACTCCCCTGCATAACGGAAACGGGACGACTTCATTATGCAGCCCATAGACTTCCATTATGGCAGAATGAATAACGGAATGACTCTAAAGGCATTCCGTCATAGAATCGCGTTATGGGCTGTGGTAACGGAATCCATAACGCAATTCACCTTTTACCAGTGAGCGAATTTTATAACCTGAAATTCGATCATCTTTAATTATGCTCAATGGGCATCCGGTGGTGCACAGCAGGATCTGGTTATTCTGGATACAGTAAGCTCCGGTAATCTTTCTCTGCTGGAACAGACCACCAGAGTTGTTTGCTGCAGATGTGAGCCTACTCTAATCTGCTTCATTCTTTGTAGAAACTGCAGTTTTCGCTCCAAACTACACCTCGTCGATCTTGCTGGGTCAGAAAGGCAGAAGAAGACCAAAGCTGAGGGTGATCGATTGAAGGAAGGTAAATGCATTCGATTTTCCTATTCTCCCTGGCTGGTAGACGTTTGGTGTTAATGACAGGGCTGTGGAGTCGGTAGATAAATTGTCCGACTCCGACTCCTCAGATTTTGAAACTTCCAACTCCGACTCCTCGACTCCGACTCCTCTGTATTTAATATGCAAATACGAAGCTGTTCCACCAAGTTCTTCTAATCTTCTCTAGCATAGAGAGGTAGTTGAGCAGAAGCTGCTGCCTTCTCCTTTGTGTGCTGATCTTCTGCTGAAGATAGAGCAGTGGGAGGATCCAGGAAGGGGCAGGGGAAGGGGCATTTATTTTAAAATATGATTTTCCTAGTAGAATCCCATAGTCGTGTTTAAAATTTAAGCTGACAATCTGAGTTTACATGTTTTATAGCCTTAGCTGAATGATAGCAGTTTTTCAAATGGTTTACAGCTTCAGTCTTGAACTATTGACTATCCATTCCCTTCACTTATACAAGTGACTCCAGTCCTTAATCAGTTATCAGTGAGAGGCGAGGATAACCATGGGGTCCCTGTAACAGCAGACCACAAGACAATGGAAAGTGTAAGTATTGCCGCTCCTTAAAGGGACACTGACAGGCTGATTTTCCAGCTAAAGATATATATATATACTGGTATTCATCAGAGAATTAGGAATAAAACTATACTAATGTTACCCCCAGTTAAGCTGTACTTGTGTTTAAAAACATTTTAATCTGTATGCAAATTCACTATCTTTGTGCCCAATGGGGCAGCGTCTCCTGCGGCTTTGTGCCCAGCCGCGCCCGAAGTACAGCTTCCCAGCGCTGTTCCCCTCGTTATTATTCACTGCACTGGCCTTTTTTTTCAGGCTAGCCGAACGCTGAATTCCTGCGCAGGCGCACGTGTAGAGTGCTGGCAGCAGCCTCGTCTGGCTATGCTGAGGCTGATCCAGCTTTCTCTCTTCCTCCTCGCTACCTAGTCCTGTCTAGTGCTGCCAGTACTCTACATGTGCGCCTGCCCCCTTGGGCACAAAGGTAGAGAATTTGCATATTGATTAAAACGTTTTTAAACACAAGTAAACCTCAACTGGAGGTAACAGTCGTCTAGTTGTATTCCTGATCCTCTGATGAATACCAGCAGATATACCAGCCTGTCAGTGTCCCTTTAACTGCACAGTAAAACATATGAAAAGCGTGCTTCTTCACGGTCACTTAATGTCTTTGTTTAGCGGTAACGTGACGCACTGCATGCATTGGCCTTTATTCTTACAGTAGAGAAGTAATTAATTATAACTTTATCTGAATTGGGACATTTAAACTTGCTTTTTTTTTATTCCAATTTTTTTTTATTCCAATTTAAATCTAGTAGGAGTCGGAGTCGGTCCATTTTTTGCCGACTCCGACTCCAGGTACCCAAAATTGCCTCCGACTCCGACTCCACAGCCCTGGTTAATGAGGCAGGAATTTTTTTTTTATTCTTTATCTCCATATACTGAAAATTCTGGCGTGGATCTATCATTCTTCCCTAGCCAGTTTTCCAGTGCAAAGCCACAAACTTTTTAACCACCATTGCGCCGAAATCTAGGTGCAAGTGGTGTTTCTCCACTTTCCGAAAAGGAGAACGGATGGGGCCAGCGACATTGATCTTTTACGCCAGTTTTCTGTCTAGATGCATTGACTTCCAGAGGATACGCTTAATCTATGATGAGTACTCGCCATCAAATGGGTGCAACCTCTGACCGCACAAGGAATATCACAGATCGGCAAGAAACTCTGGTCTGATAAATTCCCCCTATAGCTTTTTTTTTTTTCCCCCAAGATTTGTAGTCTTCCATTGCAACATGTGATTGTGTGACCTGATGGCCAATTAGGGATGGCAGTCTTGGTGGACATTGTTTAGTTGAAGTGGGTTTTTGGCCGTCGCTCAATTCCTTCTGTGCTTATGCAGATGTAGCTCCTGTGGTTGTGCAGGGGTTCGCAGGAGTGATCCTAGTATCAAAAGTGAGAGTACCTATCATTTTAACAAGCTTTATAGTGACACGTTAGGCCCCTTTCATACGAGCGTGTCCGGATGCGTTGCGGATGCGTTCAGTGAAAACTGTGCGATTTCACAGGCAAAGCCATTCAGTTTTGCCTGCGATTGCGTTCAGTTGTTCAGTTTTTTCCGCGCGGGTGCAATGCGTTTTGACGCGTTTTTCACGCGCGTGATAAAAAACTGAAGGTTTACAAACAACATCTCCTAGCAACCATCAGTGAAAAACGCAACGCACCCGCACTTGTTTGCGGATGCAATGCGTTTTTCACGCATCCCCATTCACTTCTATGGGGCTAGGGATGCGTGAAAAACGCAGAATATAGAACATGCTGCGATTTTCACGCAACGCACAAGTGATGCGTGAAAGAAACGCTCATGTACACAGCCCCATTGAAATGAATGGGTCAGGATTCAGTGCGGGTGCAATGTGTTCACATCACGCATTGCACCCGCGCGGAAAACTCGCTCGTGTGAAAGGGGCCTTAGACATTTTTATTGGTGGGTATCTGGGTGCTGGGAAGACCTGCAAGGACCACTGAAATGAGGGGGCAAAAGCTCAGCTGAGTGCTATACTTTCTATGAATCCATACACCACTTGTTCCTATATCAGATGAGACAGAGGCACAGTTTTGAACACTTTTTCCTCCTCTTTTTAGTAATCCATGGTGGTCTCTGCACCTGCACCCCCTAGGATCAAGACTTCTAACATGTCATAGATACGTCAGAAGTTTGTTAAAATGATAGCTGCTCTCTAATGGTTTATTGTAAAATACCATCTCATCTATCCACAGTGGTGATCCATAAGCAGGTGACCTGTGTTTCTCCATATGTACGTAGCTGCGGTAGAGTATGTATGCTGCTGCTCCGTTCACCCCTATGAGCCTGCGGAAGAGAAGCTCAATCTTGGGAGAACCCCTTTAAGGGCTGTTTCACACGAGCAAGTACATTGCGGGAATCGCGCTCCGTGTGTGAGCGTTATCCTCCGTTCTGGACCTGCAGGAGCGCACGGCATTGATTTATAATGCCCAGTGCCTCTGCTTGACCTTACGTCTACAGAATCATAGTGACCTAAAGCTGTCAGTACAGCCCTAAGTGAAATCCCTGGGGCTTGGTGTGTGGTTTAAATGATAGCTAAACTTTATAAATTCTATCCTTGAGTTGAATGTTTAAACTAGCCTTGGGCAGTGTAACATATATGCACACAGCAGTTTTCTTCCGGCTGGCATGTTTGCCGGATCTCCGCCGGTCTCCATTGTAGTGAATAGGGCCGGACTGAGCATTACAAACCTCTGACAATGCCGTAGTGCGCAGAGCTTTGGCAGGCTGTTCCCTGCTGGAACAGCCTGCCGGATCTCTGATGCTAGTCTGCAGCTAGCCTGGAAATCAGAGTTGCAACTGGCGCCACGTTTTCTGTAGACTCCTCAACATTGAAATTGCTGCACCAAAAAGGACAAGCCATAAGGTTATTGACGTCAAGGAAGTAGCCGGTGTCGCAAGATCTGCAAATCCTGTTTTCAAGCACCTAGTTCCAATCTGGTATATGGGAGGGGCATAAAAGCCAGATTGAAAGCAAAGATTTTTAGCCGCACTGCACACAACATTGTGTCCCCCGGTGGCTGGGGGACAAAGATGAACTGCAATGACAGCAAGGGGTGCACCGAGATAAACCTCTGTATGGAAGGATCTGATTAGAAGAATGGTGCATAGTAACCCATTCTGTACTGCAAGTGAAATTAGATGTCCCATCCAACGCCTAGGGCAGGAAACCGTGTCTACAGAAGACATCTACACGACATTAGGCTACAAGCCAGACGTCCAGTTACAGGTGTCCTACTGACCTCACACCACCGCTCTGAGGCTGGAATGGAAGTCTGTCCTCTGCAGTGATGAGTCCCTCTTTTGTCTAGGACGCAAAGATAGCTGGAGATTGGTCTGCAGACCATATGGGCAATGCCATGAAGAGGAACATCACAGACAGGACAATGCTAGGCCACCTGTTGCTCATACTACTGTGAGCAGCCGGTATAAGCGGGCTACCTGCCTGCAGTGTCCCCAGACTTGTCTCCCATCAAGAACCTCATTGTTTAGCAATGAGAGCCGCCAGCAGTGAATCTTGGTTTGCGTGGCAGAGGATTCCTCAGGCGACCATTAGTAATCTCATTGGTAGCATGCCAGAGCGTGTAACTGTGTGTTTCTGCGCTTGGCAATCGCTCAATACTGAATAAATCAAGGTATTTTAAATATCATTAACATGTCTATCAATCCTGTTATTTCCAGAATTCCACGACTTTTCCTTCTTGGTGTTGCAGTTTGTGTTGAGAAGTGTAGATTCCTATGTTGGCTTCTAGGTGAGGAATGGTAACTCTTTCAGCCCTGGTCATTCAGTCTGTAGGAAGATCCAAGTGAGAGAGGGCTGTAATATACGTTAACATGGTGTTCATATCCCTTAGAACTGGATCCTGCGCCATTCTGTGGAAAGGCTGTATTCCTCGCAGGTCAGCCATCTTATTGATGGGATGACAGTTGGTATTGATTCTCCTTCTGCATGAAGGGAAGTACGTTTTTAATATCTACTGGATCAGTGCGTCTCCATGATACCAAATAGATTCTGTGAGAGTCCTATAATGTGGGGTCTGGCACTGTTTTTTCCCTTTTGTGGCAGTTCTGGCTAAAGTTCCAGTAATGTACAAATACTTTCACTTCTTGACTATTCTGAGAAAAAAGTAACCTGTGGCCTTCTGGACTCGTAGGTATCAGCATTAACCGTGGCTTATTGTGTCTTGGCAATGTCATCAGTGCATTGGGAGATGATTCCAAGAAAGGTGGTTTTGTGCCATACAGAGATTCCAAGCTAACGCGTCTTCTACAAGGTAAGTCTAGTTTTATTTATTGCATGTGGTTGAAGTCTTATAATGGAAAGTATAGGTCGCAGCTTAGAGGCCCTCTCCTGACATCTGTTTCAGTAACTATTCTGGAACATTATTTTATAACTGTCATTCCTGTTATTCCAAATAGAAATTAATGAAGGGATGAATCTCCAACTGGTAACACCTAGTTGAGGATTAATTCATAAACTTTCATACTAGATATTAAAAGGTGTTTCACAATTATTACATGGGGAGCGTTAGTTACTGAAAGACATGTCGGAGGGGATGACAAGTGCTCTTTAAAGGGGTTCTGCAGTTCTTTTAAACTGATAATCTTAGAATGCTTAACCCAGGCCAGTGATACTAGTCGTGACGTCACTGCGCCTGCGGTAAACAGCGAGAAAGCCGCGGCGCTACTGCCAGTGCCGCTGCCTTCACAAACAGCTGATCCGCAGGGGTCCCGGGTGTCGGACCGGAGGATAGATCAGTTTAAAAAAACGGCAGAACCTTTAAGTTAAAGGGGTTTTCCAGCACGATCAAAATCTACCACAACACTGTAATGAACCTAGGAGGAACACGTATTGCAGGCATGCTCAACCTGCGGCCCCCCAGCTGTTGCAAAACTACAACTCCCAGCATCCTCTAACAGCTTACAACTTTCAGCCTACAGCAAGGCATGGTGGGAGTTGTAGTTTTACAACAGCTGGAGGGCCGCAGGTTGAGCATCCCTGACGCATTGTATTATTCCACAATGCACAGGGATGTGCTGGGCCACACCAACCCACATGCAAGCACCAGTGGCTGCCATTCACCTGTGCTCCTTGTGAACAATCTCAAAAGCGTGCCTTTTTTCTTTTCATGGTGTCTGTACTCTACCCATTTGTCCTAGGTGTTTTTAAATTAGCAGGAAGCTGCGTAAGGCCTCATTCACACAAGGGAGTTTTCTGTCTGAATGCGATGCGTGTAGAGAATCCTGGCCCATTCATTTCAGTGGGTCTGTGTACATTAGTGTATTTTTTCATGCATCATTTCTGCAGAATCCTATATTGTTTCACGCAGCGCTGGTTCCATAGAAGTGAATGGGACTTCTGTGAAAAACGAAAGACATCTGGATGCAATGCGTTTTTCAGTGATGTTTGTGAGGAGGTGTAGATTATTGTTCAGGTTTTCTTCACCTGCTTTTCTAGACCCCAAAAACACACTTAATGCACTTGCTGAAAAAACTGATTCAACCTGCATGCAAAGCCATCCGTTTTTTATTTTTTCCTGAACGGATCCTGGTGCAATCCATATCGCTTGTGTGAAAGAGGCCTAAGGGTTAATTCCTATTTTGGCTTCAGTTTCAGACTACATGGAGGGTTGAGTTTTTGAGATCTGTTCACATGGGGCAGTGCTGCATGTCAGTGTATTGTCACGGGAATACAGAAAGTTTTTCTTGATATTCGTACAGTAACATAGTATGGTTGTAAAAAGAAAAGTCAAAGTATCGCATGTAAGCACTTACTATATGTAAATGTGTCTTCCTGGATTTTACTAGTTTTGTTGGAAGTTTTTAAGTAAACTTCAGTATTTTCTTACAGATTCGCTCGGTGGTAACAGTCATACTCTCATGATTGCATGCGTCAGCCCTGCTGACTCTAACATGGAGGAGACCCTTAATACTCTTAGATATGCAGATAGAGCCAGGAAAATCAAGAATAAACCGATAGTCAACACGGATCCTCAGGCTTTAGAGCTTCAGAAACTTAAACAGCAGGTACTTATAGCTTCTTGTAAGGCGAATGATATGATCTCCTTGTAATAAATATATTACATCGATGTGGCTTTATGATTTTTTTTGAACAGGTGCAAGATCTGCAGGTTCTATTGCTACAGGCCCATGGTGGGACTCTACCTGTCTTGACCAAGTAAGTGTAGTCATATTGTTGGAGCACGGATAGAATTGTAAGGCTTCTTTCACATCTGTGTTTTTCCTTTCCAGATCTGAGATCTGGCAGAGGATCTCAGGTTAGGAGGAAAACGCTTCAGTTTTGTCCTCATTCATTGTCAATGGGGACAAAACTGAACAAACCAGAACAGAGTGCACCGGTTTGTTGCGTTCCCATGGCGGATACAAAACGGCTGCAAGCAGCTTTTTTTGTGCACGACATGAGGAACTGAACATGCCGTATCGGCACCAAAAAGCATGTAAGTCAATGGTGCTCTATCTGTTTCAACATGCAACTTTTGAGGTAGTCTTGTGCGTTTTGAGGTGTGTTTAGGGTCATTAACCATTTGTGGTTGAAAGGTTGTAATTCAAGTTATGGTCTCGATGGAGCCCATACGGAGACTGATCCGAAGCTCAATTTTCTCATCCCTAGTATTAGGCCATCGAGAGAGAAGTGAGCAGAAGCACAGCTCTTTGATCCAGCAGAGTGCTGGAGGAACTCTGCTGGATCATTTAAGGAAAAGGTTAGGGGGTCGGGCACTGCTGGACCACCCTGACTGCAGACTGTAAAACGCAGGCACTTTTTAGCAAGTTTTTTTTTTTTGTTGCCAAAGTATATTTTACAGTCCAAAAATATGGTTGTTTTGTGGGGAAAGATTCAGTGTAACTTGTATTTTTATACATTTATATCCTTGCTCGTTCTGGGCTGTGAAGTCAAGGAGGCGTTCCTATCCGTGATTGACAGTCTTCCCTCTGACTGCACACAGAGATGTCAGTCCCTGATAGGACCGCTTCTGGACCTCAAATCCCAGAGTGAGCAGGGATATGAATAAGTTATACTGAATCTTTCCCCACAAAACTGTTGTCTGCTCAGCAGCTCCTGCTCTGTTGCATGCGGCCTGGAGATTACTTGGCATTTTCCTGCTGACGGGATCCATTTAACACACAGGACATGGTATCCGAGCACAAAATTTCTGTGCTATAACAAACCAAGATGGTGGTTTCAGCCTAGGGGACTCCTAGGAATTCAATCCTAGTGTGTGTGTGAGCAGAGCAGTGAAGGCGAACCTTTTACCGACTGAGTGCCCAAACTGTAACCCAAAACCCACATTTATCACAAAGTGCCAACACAGCAGCTTAGGGTTTACGCCTTAGACTTTTTTCAGGGCGTGGATGCCCACAGAGAGGGCTCTAAGTGCCACCTCTGGCACCTGTCGTAGGTTCGCCACCACTGGCATTGAGTGACAGGAGCCTCTGTATTGGCATGGCACTTATTTTGCTTCACTTTGTTTTACTTTTAGCATGGAACCATCTGAAAATTTACAGTCTCTTATGGTGAAGACTAAAACTTTGGAGGAAGAAAATCACAAACTGAGTCGAGAGCTAAGCGAGGCTGCAGAGCAGACGGCCCAGATTCTTGAGAGAATTATATTGGTGAGCTTAATGTGTGTTGCTGTATATAATTCAGAATTTCGATACCCAATCAATACTTTTATGCTAGTATCGATTCGGTACTGGGAAGTTCATCTTTTTTACGATGCTACTAGTATCGATGCAGTCTAGTATCTCCTCTTATAAGAGAACATGCGCCCCTTCAGAGGCCAGCACCCACCTCCTGTATCTGTATTAAAGGTTAATTACCATGAACCCCCCCCCCCCCCTCCTCTATTAGGGTGAATAGGTCAAGGGATGAAAATATCCCAGGCTCTAGCCCCTGGGGGGGGGGGGGGGGGAATGGTTTATTGAATAAAAAAGTTAAAAAGCACACCAATATTAAGTATAAATCACTCCCTTTCCCAGTTTTACATATAAAATATATAAACAATGAATAAATATATTACATATTGCCACGTCTGAAAAGTCCAAACTATTAAAATACGTAACAGAAAAATAAATATAGCGCGATTTGCAAATTTTTTTTTTTGTCATCTTGAGCGCCGTTTTATCATGTTTCCCTTGGGTGCTGGACATATGTGAAAACCCTTAATGTTCTTTTTCTTTGCCACCTGTAGACCGAGCAGGAGAACGACAAACTGAACACAAAGATCGATGAACTTAAGCAACATGCAGCGTGAGTCTTCTGGCTTACCTTGTATTTTATATGATATGGAGTCTGTTAATTTTCCTGCCTTAATTGAGTGAATTCATCCTGATCGCAGGTGTAAGGTGGACCTGCAGAAGATAGTCGAGACATTGGAAGACCAAGAACTAAAGGAAAATGTAGAAGTTATTCGAAACTTGCAGCAGATCATTGTCCATCTTCAGGTAAGTTGGTGCAGTGTTCCTCCTTTAGAAAATAATGTTGGTAGGTGAATTCTAGACATTATAACATTATTTTATGAGATGCAGACGCATCCAGAAGATGACTGATCACCGCCACTTTACCTTCTGTGTAGTCCGATTCCCTTTAGTGACTTGGAACACAGACCCTGGAAAGGGGTTCTCCCACCAGAACAACTTATCTGTCCACAGGATAAGATGGCTCATACCTAATCAGCATGAGTCTGGCCATTTGGACCCCCACCAATTATTAAAACTGGGCTCCCTGAGTCCCCAGAGGGAATGGAACAACAGTCAGGCATGTGCGCTGCTTCTCAGTTCATCTCTATAAAAATACTGGAGTGTTCGTCTATCTCCAGAATTACGGTAACGATGACTGGAGCTGCAGTGCATGACTTGCTGCTTTCCCTAGTGAGATGCAATTAAGCTGACAACCTTTTTAACCCCTTAACGCCACATGACCGATATCAGTCACGAGCCGATGCCAGTTCCTGCACTATGATTGCCAATTTGGGGCTATATAGCAACTGCAGCATCTAAGTCAGGGATGTCAAACTCGTGGCCCTCCAGCTGTTGCAAAACTACAACTCCCATCATGCCTGGACATCCTACAGCAATACAAGGCATGCTGGAAGTTGTAGTTTTGCAACAGCTGGAGGGCCACGAGCTTGACATCCGTGATCTAAGTGATTGACAGAGGGAGAGGGCTCTGACAATTCGTTTGCTGTGTACCAATGAGTTATGACAGCAGGGCACCTTATAAACGCCACCAGCCCTGTTATCGGTATCTGCCTATTAACCGTGCCAGGCTGCCTGTCATCAGATCAGTCACAGGCTATATTGATTTCCAATACTATGCATTTCAAAGCGTGATCTAGGATCAGTGTCAAGTTCCCTTTGAGGAAAGGGACCACGAAAAAAGCCCATTTTGTTATTTATTTTAAATTAACGTATCATAAAACTACACATTTGCCTCTGCAGCAATTGTAACAATCCATAGATTTGCTATTTTATAGCCATTTCCTCCCCTCCCTCAAAAAGAAAAGTCAATAGATAATATATACCCCATCATCTTCCCAAAAACTAGTTAATGTACGACCACTTTGGCGTACAATTAATGTAGCGCCTCAAAAAAAGGACTGTTCAGAAAGATGTTTTTGCTGTGCAACAATTCTAAATGTAAAATACTCAAATTATATGTACTCCAAAATGGTCAAAAATATAGAAAAAATTACTTGGTTAGCCGGTGCAAGCAACAACAGAGTGGTTGGTAGAAAGTGGCCGCTACACAGTGAATGGAACGTTCTGCTTCCAGCCAGCAAGTGAGACCCCTACTGATCTAATAATGATGAACTAACCTTGGTATAGGTCATCAATATCTAGAAGCTGGAAAAGCCCTGTAAATAACAAACAGGCCTGGTAAGACTGGTCGTTAAGAGGTTAAACGACCTTGTCAGCATGCTCAACCCTATTATTTAATCGTGCTAATTAAAGCGGTACCTTTCTTTTGTTTGTAGCTTGAATGGCTGTGAAGATGTCTTGTTTAGCACTACTACAGCTAGGCCCCTCAGGGCTCGCCACACTCCCCTTTGATAGGCAAGATAAAGGATAGCCCTGTCTTCTCGTGCCCACCACCAATATGATTCGCCCTTGGAGATGTCTTTGTAAATTATTAGCAGTGTGTTCAAGCAGATCATACGTTCCACAAGGAATTCATGATCCTGCTAATGCTCTATGGCTTATTTGGTTGCCCGCACTCATTGGTGGCGGTGGAGCTTCTGCAGCAGGTAAAGCGCACTGTACAGGGACAGGAGAATACTTACTTAACCATAGAGCCTTTGCAATCCTAGTGCAATGCATTATTTGCTTGCACACACTGCCATGGGTGATTTAATATTATAGTTACAAGGAATCCTACTGGTGGCACAGCAGCCTGAGAAGGCACGGCTATCTGGTCTAGCCCTTTCAATCACAGGGGAGGGGAGCAGTGCTTGAAAAGTTACTGCCAGCCCCCTGGTGCTCAATCGACCTAATCTATATGAATATCAAGATATCTCTACGAACAAAATAAATATATGGTTTTAATCAGCATCATCAACCCTGCCAGTCTATATGGTTTAATAGGGTTGATCATGCTGACAGAGGCTCTTTAAGTGAGGTCATTTGTGACCACATGTCTGCCTACCATTCGATGCAGGGACACAACTTGTGTTTTTCTCAGATTTCTCAGTTAGGGGTCCACAAACTCCAATGTTACCTGTCTACCAGTCTGTGTATTGGCATGTAGGGCACATCTCTATTTAGTGGTTCTTTATTATTATGGGATCTTCTAGATTCCAGCTATTAATGTCCGCTTTAGTGCGTCATCCAGTTTGCACCATGTTGGTCAGTGCTTCCTTTTGTTTTATGTTCTAAGGCCAGGAAACGATATTTTGTTGTTGGAATGGAGACCTGTTTGTTCCAGCTTGTGATCTGAATAATGTACCTGCTCCACCTTGATGAAACAATTTCTGTTTGGCTAGACGAGCGCTTTGTTGTTTCCTTCCTTGCGCTGTCCATTGTTCGGCGAGTGCTCCTGTGGAGTGCCATGTCTGACTCTTCGTTCCTTCATTTCACCAGGATGAAAGTTCAGGAATTGCTGCATCTATTGAAGCTTTGGTTGAGGAGGTCACAAATTCTCCCTCATCTGAAGAGGTAAAATGGAGATATAAGGCAACTGACATGTAATAGATGTGACTTTTTTTTTTTTTTAAAGACGTTTTATCAAATGTTTCTGTTGAGCCCCCTTTTGCTGCATCTACTTTTTAGACCAACCTTCCCACTAGTTTCTAGTTGTTCATGGTATACATACATCAGTACCTGTGAAGGATTCTATCTGCTCCCTGCCATTCCCTTCCAGCTCTGTGGCTCCGGGTCAGTGTTCACTGGACATCTGGCCCCAGTCTGTCAACTTCCTGCGTTGACTTTGCCACTGCAGCCAATGACTGTCCTCCAGCCGGCATGCAACTCAGCAGTAGTGGGAGGATATTAAAAAAATAATAAAAAAAAATCCTGGGCAACCCCTATAACCTGTCAGGTTGTTATGGACACCTTTTTGGGTGATTGACACTCTTAAGGGTGTATTCACATACAATAGATTTTTTTGCTGAAATTTCTTCTACTGAGAATCTGCAAGTCCCACGTGACTGCTGAGGCCAGTGAATGGCTGCAGTAGTGCATTGATAGCGGACAGGACGTCACACTTCCTGCCCATAGGGTACCAGAAGTGGTGGGGACAAGACCCTCAGGGTGGTGAACAGATGAGTGAGTGTCTGACCGAGGACAACATCTGCATGGGGTTTGTATGTTCTCTCCGTGTTTTCCTGAGTTTCCTCCGGGTTCTCCAGTTCCCTCCCACACTCCAAAGATGCTGATGGGGACCATAGATTGTGAGCCCCATTGGGGACTGTTGGATGCTTATGTCTGTAAAGCGCTGCGGAATAGGTCAGCGCTATATAAGTGCATTAAATAAATAAAGCCGATCTGGCAGGCTGTTCCAGGAGAGATTCTGTAGATTCACAACTGGATCCTCATTGACCGTAATGAGGTACGGCCATGAGCTTTCAGGCATAAATGCCAGGTTTCTGCCGGACAAAAACTAGGCCTTAGTAAAACCTGGTTCCCCTCACGTGGGCACAGATTTAAAAGGGTTGTCATAAAGTACTTCTCATTTTAAAGTGTATTTTCATCAATTACTCTGGCTCCGTTTTCTCTTATCCCCCGTGCTTGAATCCTACTTCCTGGTTGGTCATTGTCTGCTGTCCCATCATGCCTTAGGGCAATGAGATGCGTCCTGTCAGCAGACCATGTGACACTAACCCTACCCCTTATTCTTACCAATGACGCTTCCTACGTCCGACATTACAAGGCTCCAATGCAGCAACTGAATACTTGCATGTTTGTCACAGGGTGCAATGGAATAACTTTGGAATAAGGCAGTTTTGCTAAATGGTGTTTGGGTAAAGTGATAGAACAGCGATCTCTGTTGTGCGGGCTACATTTATATTAGTGGCTCAACCTCTAAGAAAATGGAAAATAATCAGACCTGCCTTTGGGATGTCTTTCCTTCTGTCCAGAACTATTTGTGTCTCCTGTCCACAGTATTCCTTCTTTATTTTTATCGCTGTTATCCAAATTAAAATGCTTCAATGTAATTCTCATCCATACGTATTAATATACAAAGTCGGGTCACATTATTATGACCACCAGCTAATATCCAGAGTAGTCTAGACGGGCTGGAAATGACTCAATAAGAAGCAGATGGGTTGTCACAGGTATCTGAAGCCATGCTGACTGCATCCCACAGCTGCTGGGGGGTGTGAGGTGGGGATCCATAGACCGAATACGATGATCGACGTGGTCCCACAGATGCTCAACTGTGTTCAAGTCTAGGGAATTAGGGGGCAGGGTAGTACTTGGAAGTCTTGGTTATGCTCTTCCAGCCAATGTTGGCCATTTCTAGCCGTGTGAGATGTAGCATTGTCTTGAAGAAAGATTCCATCTGCCCCAGGGAGAACAATTAGTATGCATGGGTGTACGTGATCTGCAAGGAAGGATTCAAACCAGTTTAGAGTGCCTTCCACATGGATGAATGGGCTCAGAGAATGCCACAAAAACATTCCCCAGACCATAACACTGCCACCACCGGCTTGTGGTCTTCCAGCCTTGGTTGCAGGGCGTTTGTTCCTTGTCTTTCCTGACACATCAACATCCATCCGTTCGATGAAGCAGAAAACTTGACTTATTGGAGAAGGCAGCCCTTTGCCAATCGGCGGAAGGTCTAATTCCTATACAGTCATGAAACTTGAACCCTTTTCTACTGATGCAGCCTCATTAGCAGAGGTGCACTGACCATTCCTCTGCTGGTGGAGCCCCATATGCAGAGCTGTTTTAGACACACATCTGGTAGCCCCCTGCTCCACTGTAGCGTGTCGATCCACCCTTGCACAGCTTCATGGCCAGCGTTCACCTCTCATCAGTGCATGTGGTGCTCCCCAATTTCCATATCACTTATTCACAATGGTGCCACTAAAGATGTCCTCCTCTAGTGGTCAGCAAGCTGCAGATGACTGCACATTCTCTACCACACGGCTGCAGCTAACATATTTTATTGTCTCTAACCCAGAGTTAACACGTTTCAGATTTTGGCTTTATTTTCTATTTCCTTTTCAGAAAATGGACAATGGAGAAAAGCGTTCTTCTGATGGATTTTCCACTCACCATGCCCTTAGACAGGCACAGCTTTCCAAAGAACTGATTGAGTTGAACAAAGCGCTGGTTCTGAAGGAGGCTTTGGCGAAAAAGATGGCACAGAATGACAGCCAGCTGGAACCTATGCAGGGGGAATACATGGTAAGCAGTTCCAGTGCACAGTAACATTACGGCTGTGTTCATAATGTGTGTTGTGAGATGCTGTACTGCGGTATCATATCTGAAGATGGCAATCTGCACCTTCTCAAACTGTGTAGAAAATAAATTTTTCACACACGTTTGACCGCTGTCACATTCAGTCTTAACCTTTTAACAAGTTCAAATTTTCCGGTTGAATTATTATTTTTTAATACAGCCTCTTGTTTTGTGTGTAGAATAATATAAAGGCCTTGGAAACAGAAGTTGGAGCTCTACAGAAGGAGAAAGAAGAACTAATCCTCGCTCTTCATTCAGCCAAGAAGGATACCAATCAAGCTAAGTGAGTAGATGGCGAAAATTATCAGTTTCTCATTTACTTTTTAAAACTTTTGTAATCGGTCACATCTTGAAAGTCCTGCCAATCCAGTGCTGCAGCTCCTGTCCCCACTGAACCAGCAATGGTGTTCTGTTCCCCTTCACATGATCTCTGGAGTCTCACTGGTCAGTGATTCGATCTTACATATGGAGCTGTTTATGCTAGTGCTGCAGCGGTAATGGACTGTCATCAGTACCCAGGGGGTGGAAGCTGCAGTTTTGGAACCGTGGGTCTTTTAAAAGGTGACCCCAAAATATTTTTTTTCCCTAAATGCTAAGCAGTATGCCTCAGTTCCATGCCTAAAATATTGTGTGAAAGGGACCTAAAGTAAGCTGAAGAACCTGGCTTAGGCCTCATGCACATGAACGTATTTTCATTCCGTGTCTGGAAGTTACTCCGTGTGCATTACATTTCCGTATGTCTGTATTTCCGTTCCGCAAAAAAAAATGTCCTATTATTGTCTGCATTACGGACAAGGATAGGACTGTTCTATTAGGGGCCAGCTGTTCCGTTCCCCAAAATGCGGACTGTACATGGATGTCATTCATATTTTTGGCGGATTGCAAAATACGCGTGAATGAGGCCTTAGCCTAGCAGAGCAACACCTTGAATGGAGCAAAAATGCTCAAGGCAGACAGAGCGCAAGTAGAAACAAAGATGGTTAAAAACTAAATGAAAATTTTCACAGGCTGAGTGAAAGAAGGCGAAAAAGGTTGCAAGAACTAGAGGGTCAGATGACCGATTTGAAGAAAAAGCTAAACGAGCAATCCAAGCTTCTGAGGTTAAGAGAGTCCACTGAAAAGACTGTCGGCAAACTCAATCAAGAAATTCAAGTGAGTCGGGTGTAATCTGTCTTTCTGCGCAGTGCAATGAAATCCCTATTTTCCACGTTTCTCCTCCCCTGCCTCTTGCTTGTTCCGCCCTGTAAGTCCGTTGCGTCATCCTCAGTACCGGCTGAGATCCCGCCCGTGCTAGACCCACATGTAAGCAGTGTATAATGTCCAGTTTTGGTGAGACCCCAGGGCATTACCAGTTTGGATGGGCTCCTCCATAACTTGAAACTGTCCAGTCAGTGTTGCCCATGTCAGACTGTAGGGACAAACCCCTTTGACAAGGAAAGAATAATGAATAACTCCTAATGATTGCACAGTTATAAAGGGGTAGTTTTATGCTACTGGAATATACAGCTGTTAAGCTTCTTGATGGATCTTGTAATGGCTGTATGCTTGTTTTCTATAGGCAATGAAAACGCAGAGAGTACAGCTTATGAGGCAGATGAAGGAAGATTCTGAAAAGTTCCGTTCTTTTAAACAGCAGAAAACTAAGGAAGTGATTCAGCTTAAGGAGAAAGTAAGTTGGGCTGACATAAGTTATGCCAGGGGTCTCTGTTCTTTTTCCTAAGCCATCCTAATTTATATTGTTTAGGATCGTAAGAGACAATACGAACTACTGAAATTGGAAAGAGATTTCCAGAAGCAAGCCAGCGTACTGCGTAGGAAAACAGAAGAGGTAGGTATTTTGTTACGGCCGTCCTTCACTCATGACGTCTGCAGTATAAATTGACAATATTGTATATAATATACATCAATGCTCCTTTCAGGCAGCAACGGCAAACAAGAGATTGAAAGAAGCTCTACTGAGACAGAAGGAGGCTATGGATAGGCGTAAAGATTCTCAGAACAAAGGCATGGAGGGCGCGTCCGCTAGAGTCAAGGTATTTGAAATCGGCCTCAACAGTCAGCTGCGCCTGGGACCTCTTCTGTACCTCTATTACATTCAGGGCTGTGGAGTCGGTAGATAAATTTTCCGACTCCTCAGATTTTTAAACTTCCGACTCCGACTCCTCTGTATTTAATATGCAAATGCGAAGCTGTTCCACCAAGTTCTTCTAATCTCCTCTAGCACAGAGAGGTAGTTGAGCAGAAGCTGCTGCCTTCTCCTTTGTGTGCTGATCTTCTGCTGAAGATAGAGCAGTGGGAGGATCCAGGAAGGGGCAGGGGAAGGGGCATTTATTTTAACAGCAGACCACAAGACAATGGAAAGTGTAAGTATGCCGCTCCTTAAAGGGACACTGACAGGCTGATTTTCCAGCTAAAGATATATATATATATATACTGGTATTCATCAGAGAATTAGGAATAAAACTATACTAATGTTACCCCAGTTAAGCTGTACTTGTGTTTAAAAACATTTTAATCTGTATGCAAATTCACTATCTTTGTGCCCAATGGGGCAGCGTCTCCTGCGGCTTTGTGCCCAGCCGCGCCGGGCACAGCTTCCCAGCGCTGTTCCCTCGTTATTATTCACTGCACTGGCCTTTTTTTTCAGGCTAGCCGAACGCTGAATTCCTGCGCAGGCGCACGTGTAGAGTGCTGGCAGCAGCCTCGTCTGGCTATGCTGAGGCTGTGCCAGCTTTCTCTCTTCCTCCTCGCTACCTAGTCCTGTCTAGTGCTGCCAGTACTCTACATGTGCGCCTGCCCCTTGGGCACAAAGGTAGAGAATTTGCATATTGATTAAAAACGTTTTTAAACACAAGTAAACCTCAACTGGGGGTAACAGTCGTCTAGTTGTATTCCTGATCCTCTGATGAATACCAGCAGATATATCAGCCTGTCAGTGTCCCTTTAACTGCATAGTAAAGCATATGAAAAGCTTCTTCACGGTCACTTAACGTCTTTGTTTAGCGGTAACGTGACGCACTGCATGCATTGGCCTTTATTCTTACAGTAGAGAAGTAATTAATTATAACTTTATCTGAATTGGGACATTTAAACTTGCTTTTTTTTTATTCCAATTTTTTTTATTCGAATTTAAATCTAGTAGGAGTCGGAGTCGGTCCATTTTTTGCCGACTCCGACTCCAGGTACCCAAAATTGCCTCCGACTCCACAGCCCTGATTACATTTCATACTGAGGTGCAAATCTGTAGTAATCTCCACCTCTTGCCCTGTGTATACAGCTTCTCTCTCCTAGAAGACGTGCCGGACAGGTTCTGTGCCTAAGGGTGCCTCCTGGGCAGTTGTGATCGACGTGTTTTTATGTTTTCTTTTTCAAAGTTTAGCAAGAGCCCCAATAACCTTGTGTAGAGCGTATAGGGCTTTTTAGGTTTATTTCAGTGTAATTACACTAGCTTTCTAGTAACTATACAAAGATAATTGTCATGTTTTTAATTGTTTTAATTTTAGTTGGCTGCATTGTATTCTAAATCAGTAAATCTAGGAATAAAGAGGTTCATTTATCAAACTGTTGTAAAGTAGAATGCTCTTAGTTGCCCATAATAACCAATCGGATTCCTCCTTTCATTTTCCAAAGGAGCTGTCCAAAATGAAAGGTGGAATCTGGTTGCAATGGACAACTAAGCCAGTTTGATCAATGACGTCTAAAGTGTCCCTGTGTGTTTTGGGGAGATGGGTGCAGTTTTGCAGCACTTGGACAATAAGAAATCCATTCAGGACCTGTAGGGGCTCTTGAGGTTATTTGATACTTTTACAATTTAGTTCTGCTGGAGACTTTGGTGTACTGGTAAATATGGTTTGTGTTTTGTTTAGAGTTGGCTGGCCAATGAGGTGGAAGTCCTTGTGAGTACGGAGGAAGCTCAGAGGCATCTTAATGATCTCCTTGAAGACAGAAAGATTCTAGCCCATGACATAGTGCAACTGAAGCAGAAAAAAGATGCTGGGGAACGCGTACCTGCTAAAATCCGCGTAAGTACAATTTGCAGTTTTCCTTAATTTTACATTTTGCAGCTACTTGGTAATGCCTAGATTGTCATGAAATAACACGTTTACAGAAGCGCAGTCTTGTTGAAGGTGGGAAGGTCGACCATTGGACCCGCAGCCATGGCCTGGGGTCAAGAGGGAGAACATATTTGCATGAGCTGTTTGAACAAATGAGTAAACTTCGTCCTCTGTCTTACTTATTTAAGAGGCGGACATACACAGTGGCTGAACTTGAGAATATGGAAGAGGAAGCCTCAGTCACAAAGCAGATTGAGAGTTTGGAGACGGAAATGGAACTCAGGTAAATTTCACCTGCGTTGGATAAAAAAAATGACTAAATGGATTGAACATTTCATTAAATTAAATTTCGTTGCCTTTCTTACAGGAGTGCTCAGATAGCTGATCTCCAACAAAAGCTACTGGATGCGGACAGCGAGGAAGAGCGGGTGAAACAGAGATGGGAAACTATCACTAACCTCATGGAAGCAAAGTGTGCCCTGAAGTACATGATGGGGGAGGTAGGTTGTTCAGTGTGCGGTTTAAAGATCTTAAGGCTTTTTCCTCCAAAAAACATTAGCACGGATCATGATCTGGTAGAGCTAGACGGACGGATACTATATATGCCAGAGAAGCTTTGATAAATTAACCCCCCATACTATTCATAGCTAACATATATTGATTGACCTGTCATAGAAACTGTTACGCTTCTTGTTTTGATTGCTTCACATTGCATTTTTTTCCCCCTATTCTCTTGCTTCTCAATGCTTTTTTAGCTGGTCTCAGCCAAAGTGCAAATTAGTAAGCTCGAGAGCAGTCTTAAACAAAACAAGGCTCATGCTGCTGACTTGCAGAAGATGATATTTGAAGAAAGAAATCAGATGGCTGAAATGGAGACCGAGCACCAAAGCCAGCTAGTTGAGCTTGAACAGCAGCACCAGGAGAAGGTACATTTAATTGCGGATTTTGCCACCCAAGCAAATCAATGTTTTATGGAGAGTTCCATGTATCCTATAAACATTTGTTTTGTATCTTTTTAAATTGTGACATTTACTTTAGCTTTTTAAAATCTGGTTTGGGGGCCGCTAAACATGATGGCCATGCTCTAAACCCACCCAGTACAGCTTGATTGACATCTCTGCAGATGTGCCAGGGAGGAAGTACACTCCGCTTCGCTGCATTGGAAGTAGAAGAAAATGTGGAGTGTGGGGAATTTTAAAATGGGCTCGAGATGAAGTTTCCTGCCCTCAGGGATGTCAGTCAGGCCATTTTGGGTGGGTTTAAGGCAGGAGCAACATGACTTGTCTACCAGGTAGGTCTGACTCTTGTAAAGTAATTTTCATAAATTTGCAGCACAAAAGTTTTTTTTCCCCCAGAAAGGTTCTCCTATTACATATAAGGATGGCTTTAGAAAGCTGAACCAAATGCTAGTGGTGGCAGTTTAAAGACACAAAAATCTACAGACATTTTCTGTCCTTTTTCCATAAGATATCCGCAGGGGATTTGGTAAAGAAAAAACACCATGATTTTTACGCACCTTTATTTCTATTCCTCAGATACTTTACTTGCTGAGCCAGTTACAGCAGAAGCAACCAGTAGCCAGTGAAGTGGAAGAACCTGCTGAGGACAAAGTGACAGAGAGGGAGAAACAGCTACTGGAGAGGCTGAAGTTCCAGGTAATCCATATTGGAGTCCAGTATGTACAGGGTTATTCCATTCCAAGTCTTATAGTTGGAGATTACACTGTGGAAGCACGGGATCTGCTGTAAATGGTGTATATTTTAGGGCTCATTCCGACTACCTTATATTTGTGTAGGAATCCGTTCCGAATTCCGCAATTAATTTCAATAGGGCTGCGGCCCCTGCGTCCAGGGGGCAGGTCACTGTCGCTGCCTGCTATTGTGAATGGTGGATCCTGTCTTACCTTTACAGAGGTGATATCATTACAGGCAAGATTAGACTAGAACAGATAAGCAGGTAACTGCAGTGAAGTGATCTGTACAGGCCAAGGCTTAGTGACCACTGTGTAAACTGCTGTTTAAATATAGATATCGACATGGAAAACTAAAAATGCCATCATCAAAAATTCTCTGATATGTTTAACATAATGTGATTCAAGCAATAGTTAATTTTCTGATGACCCCCTTCCCTTTAAGGGAATGCTGATTGGGCGAAGCACCCTACAGGACAGTTGTACACCGCAGCACCCCTGCTGCACCGAGAGATACTGACCAGTGCATTACAGCGCGGGTCATGATGTTTAGGCTGTGTTCAATCATGGCTAAACGTTTTGAGGCCGACACAAATTTCGATTTTCGCAAAGCTTGTTGCTTCAGCTTTCATGGTGTCCGTTTGCATTAACTCTAGAATGTCATGAATTGTTAATTGCAGTCATTCCTTGCCATCAAAATTAATTTCCACTGCATTTCAGCCCTGTCACAAAATGAGCTGCTAACATTTCTGTGATCTTCTCGTTACAATGCCTTGAAAAAGTATTCCTACTCCTTGAACTTTTCCACATTTTTTCACATTGCACCCACAAACTTAAAATGTGATTTATTGGAATTTCATGTGTTAGACCAACACAAAGTTTTCACGTTAAACCCTCAAACTCCATCCAATCTGACTGAGCTCGAGCTATTTTTCAAAAGAAGAATGGGCAAAAATGTCAGTCTCTAGATGTGCAAAGCTGGTAGAGACATACCCTAAAAGACTTGCAGCTGTAATGGCAGCGAGAGGTGGTCCTACAAAGTATTGACTTAAGGGGGACTGAATACAAATTTACCCCACACTTTTTTCAGATTTTTATTTTAAACTATATATTGTTTTCTTCACATCACACATACTTTGTATTAGTCTATCACAGGGATGGGCAAACTGCGGCTCTGCAGCATGCAAAGATTGCTTACAGCCATCGGCCTACAGCAGGGCATGGTGGGAATTGTAGTTTTACAACAGCTGCAGAGCTGGTCGATCACATAAAATCCCAATAAAATACTGTACATTTAAGTTTGGGTGTAAGGTGAAAAAATGTGGAAAAGGACAATGAATACTTTTTCAAGGCCCTGAAGCTCAGGATAGTGTTAAGGGTGTATTACATGGGCAGATTTCTCGTTAATGTCATTGGGGGACACAGCACCATGGGTATATGCCCAGCTTCCACTAGGAGGTGACACTAAATAGCAAAAAGGTTGGCTCCGTCCAGGTGGGCTATACCCTCTCCACAGCCACTAGGCTAATCAGTTTCAGTCTAGTGTCTGTAGGAGGCAGACATGACCTGCTCTATTTTATTCTTTTTTCCTTTCTTCTGCATGTCTCGGCCTGTTGCAGGATGGGGCACCATTGTGGATTACCACTTTAGTTGCACCCCCTGCGGACGCGTACTTAAAGTACCTACGCTGGTCACCCAGTCCCCAATTACTGCATCCACGTAAGTGAGTTTCTGGGTTGTCACCATTATGTCCTACTCCTCCTCGGCATCCCCCAGTCACCCCAGGACAGGTCTGAGGCTGGTGATGTATTCTCCCCTGCTGCATCTCCTCGGGGGACATCTTTGCACCGATTCTGACTCTGAACAGAGCATCAGGTGGTCTTCCACCATACAGAATCTCTCTGGGTGGTCAAAGACAAATGTCCACTGAGGAACCTCTCCTCTCCAGGGTTGGTACCCCCTTTAGTGGATTTTCAGATGGCACTCCCCTGGCTACACAGGATATTAGCCACACAGGTAAGGCAGCTTGCCGACTCTCCAGTATGTGGTGCTTTAACCGTCACCCTGTTTAGTACACCAGCACACCTATGTGGTGTCCCAGGTACATACGCATTTACAGGGGGGTACTCATACCATTCCCATACTTTCCTCGTTCCCAGGCATCTCCTTTTTATCTGGAGTAATTTATCTTTTCCAAGGGCTATACTTAACACACTTTCCTAGTCGGAGTGTGTTCCAGGCCACCGTATTACTTCTCCAGACGCTGTAGCCAAAACACCATCCTGGGGCTAGCGTGCAGCATGCAACATATTACAGGGGGAGCCCTGATTCACCATATTACTCCTTTATTAGGTGAAGTACCTGTATCATTTCCAGAGGCTGTAGCCATTACACCTGTTTGGTTCTAGCGTGCACCACAGGTGACGTATACATGCCATGTTCAGTCGCTGTGGCCATGGCACCTGTCTGGCTCTAGTGTGCACCATGCAGCCACCTTGCTTCCTTCTTGGGTAGAGTACCTGTATCCTCTCCGGATGCTGTAGCCATTACATCTGTGTGGTGTTTAGTCTGCACTACACAACGTATTACTCCCTTATTAGGTGAAGTACTTGTACCATCTCCAGATGCTGTAGCCATTCCATCTGTCTGGTTTTTAGACTGCACTACACAAAGTATTACTCCCTTATTACGTAGAGTACCTGTACCATCTCCAGACGCTGTAACCATTCCATCTGTCTGGTTTTTAGTCTTTATTACACAGCCGTTTTACTCGCCATTACACGTCTGGTTCTAGTATGCGTCACGCAGTAATTCTACTCCTTTATCAAGCGCAGTACCTATGCCATTTCCAGATGCCGTAGCTATGTTTCCACTCTCATTATCGTGTGCACCATGCAATCAGATTACTCCCATTCAGGCGGAGTATTTATAGTATATCCAAGTGCTGTGCCCTATTGGTACAATCTGTGGCCCATACGGGTCCTGCATTACTGGGTGTATTTTCCTGGCTCTAGTGTGTGCTAGGCAATCATGGGGCCCCTCTTCATGCTGAGTGATGGTACCAGCCCCAGACACTGTATTCATCACTCTTTTCTGGTTCTAGTATGCATCTGGCACCTCATTACTGTCGTCCTCAGCAGTGTACTTGTACTATCTCAAGGCGCTGTAGCCAACAGGCCATCGTGGTTGGAGTATGTACCTGGCAACCATATGTTCTCCTCCCTTTTTGGGCGGAGTAGAGTTGCAATTCTTAGATGCAGTATATGGCTGGCATCTTCAGATCTGACACCCAGTGCAGTACCTCCAAGTCTTCTCATTGCCCCTGATACTAGGCATGATTTTTACTTTATTGCCTGTCGTGCACCAGACAGCCACACTCCCCTCGCGTGGGCAGGTTGTTGGCTGTCATGCTAGGTTTGTCTTTTGTCAACCCTATAAAGTACTACTGTATTCCGCATTACTCCATGTCATGATGGAGTACTCGCATTGTTTTTACTGCATTTCTGCTTCGTTCTCACAGTTACATGGTCCAGTCCTGACTAAGTTCCTGGATCTCCAGTGAATGCTCTATCCTGCAGGGATACGCAGCATTGTGAGCACCAGCCGCTAGTGCAGTTTTCGGGTCCCCACTGATATGGCTGTGACAGGACTAGTGAGCGCCACACACCTACTTGGTGGGTGGGATATTCCGCTGCTCGCTCTATCTGATATGGTCCCGTAGTTCTTCCATGGTCGGGGAGTTCTTTGTACGCCTTCAGATTCACGGATTAGTGGTGCTACATGACAGAGGTGCCGTCCCCTTGGGCCTTGACGTTTTCTGCACCTGTCAGTTTCTTCCCTCTTCCTTTGGGGTTTGATTTTGCTCTGCTGGTTGCTACATGTCGGTGTAGCCTTTCTTTTACAAAATCCAGGCTGCTGTACTTTCTCATTCTGGGGCAGTGTTATACAGTTTTCTAGCCACTACACTTGGGATGGTTGGTTAACCATGGCCGATGTTTTTTTCCCTATGGTGGATACATTTCATTTTTCCCTTTTTATAATCTGGCTATTGTCCTAATGTGGTCCAGTTCTGTGGACCCTACTTGAGCCTCTGTCTGGGTAATCTTTCTTTGACCATCTAGCTGGCCGGTTCCCTCTGAGGAATCTACTCGTGGCATCAGCTGCTTCTTTGGGCCCGGTTTGGTTCTTTTCACTCCCGACTCCCCATAGGCTCTTCCCGTCTCCCCAGGTCAAGTACCTAGTATCTGGGAGTTTAATGCTACGGTTTACAATTTGGATCGTATTGGTCACTTTTGGGATGGAGCTTTCCCTCGTTTTGAGAACTGTGCTTCCTTAGGCTGTTTGGAGTCCTCTCTCTTCTACTCCAATATCTCTCAGATGTGTGTCTCCGCTTGTATTACCAGGGCCTGCTACTGTTTCCCTTTTCCCTGAGACTTCATGTGGCCAGGGATATCTCTGGTCTTACGTTTCACAGCGATATGTTGTTAGTTTTTCGGAGGCTCGATCCTAGACTTTTTTTTTATGGGAAGCAGGTCTTTACGTTTCCTTCTCCTGGCCATTATCTAGGACCCCCTCCTCCCCCAGGGGTTGGCTGCTTTCTCTAGCAGAATGTTGTTTCCACCTTCTCATAGGGTGTTTCTCTTTGCCCACCTGCCTTGCTGCGGAAGGAGGCTTGCCATGAATAAAGTATGAAAACTTCCTCCAAAAACAACTACTTCCAATCATCCAACTGGTGCTTAACCATGCTTTTTCCAGCATGATATATCATCGGGTCACAAGGCAAAAGTGATAATTAAGAGGCTTGGAAAAAAATGTTGACATTTTGAGTTCATGTTCAGGAAACCAGTCCCCAGATCTCATTCCCAAAGAGAACTCGTGGGTAATCCTCAAAAAGCGGGTAGGCAAACAAAAACACAGAAATTGTGATAAACTCAGTCAAGACCGGGTTGTCATCAGTCAGGACTCGGCCCAGAAGCGGATATCCAGCAGGCCAGAGCAAACTGCAGAAGTCTTGATAAAAATAGGTCAACAATGGAAGTATTAAGTCTTTGCATAAACTTTATAGTTTTGTCAAGACGTTAAAAACATAAGAAATGCTAATAATTGTACGTCGTCTTACCACAGAAATATCATAATGCCCACTTCCTTGTAGAAAGTGATTAACCAGGACTTTATCTACATTATTTTACAGTTAGATTGCGCAGTCCTCCATTATATTTTGGGTTAGCGTTTTTGTGTTTCCAAACCCCCCCCAGGCTTCGGAACAAATGTTCAGGTTTCTGTAGACTTATGGTTTCCACATACAGTGGTTGTTATGTTGTAGGATCACTGTAGTATTCATAGTTGCAAATCTGTTTAGTTGTCCTGTCTGCTTGGCATTCATCAAACTATTGTTTCTTCCCAGGATGAAGAAATTGAAAAAATGAAGGAGCTGTGTGAAAAAAACCAACAACTCATCCACGACAATGATTTGTACAAACAAGTGAGTGAAAATCCAGCAGACATGGCCCCTTTTTACATTCCATTTCATGCGTATCTCAGGAGGTGACATTTGGCTAGTAATGCGGCAGATACCTGTATGTATTCACTATACATTTGTCAGTGGTGTACTATGCAGTCACTGCCTACACAGGTATGCCTGGACTGTAAACCAGGATTGGCAGAACATCAGTCCTAAAACTTATGATGGTGGGACAGCGTCTTTAAGGTGTGATTTCTAAGTCCTCTTTCATTCCTGCGGCCACCAGGTCTGGCAGACAATGCTAGGAAGCAGCCGAACAAAAAACGCTGCATGCAGTGTTTTTTTTTTTTTTTTTTTTGTCCAGTTTATTCCCGGTGTATTTGCCGGGTAGCGGATGGACCCTATTAGTCAATGGGGTCCAGCAGAAAAGCAGTATTATCCAGCGATGCTGGATCCAGAAACCTCCGGCAGACTGTTATCTGCAGGTACAGCATTCCGGATTTCCCTGCCGCAAGTGTGAAACTAGTCTAAGTCTAAGCCCAGGGACCCCCATCAATGGTGCATTTTGTAAAATTTTTATTTTACTCACTTATAGAATATTGAAAGATTGTCAGGACTCTCATCAGACCCTGTTCCTGTTTGGGCTGACAATCTCTCACATTCCAAATACCCAGAGGTAACCATACAACCTCCATCCATATGTTGGACCCCATCACTGCAAGGTGCCATCCAGCTGTATATGTCTCAACACCACTCCCTTTATAACCCCTTGTTAAATTTGATTAAAATTTTTGGGAAAGTGGTTATCAACTAGTTGTAATACTATTATGCTGCTTCTGGCTGGTAGGGTTTGTTTTGTTATAACTTCTGAAATGTATTTTTTTTCTTTTGTTCAAGAAATTGGCCTTACTTCAGGCTGCAAGTGGAAAGAAAATGTTCAGCAAATCTGAGATGCTTGCCGTCAGCTCTCCAGATTCTCCCTTTGATTTTATTCCTCCCAAGGTAAAGACGATTCGCCCATGATGTCGCCCCTCAATTCTCTTAAACATTTTGCACAACACTTAGTTTTTTTTTTTTTTTTTTCAGCCTAGAAATCTTCGTCGAACAACAGCAAAATCTGCTACAGTTGTCTTGGAAGACTTATTATCTGAATCTGATGTGTCTGAAGATGACTTAAGTGACAAGAACTGGATCCCTAGCCAAAATGACAAACCGTCCAAGAAAGTGGCGAATGGGGTGAGTGAAACATTTCAACCCTTGTTTGATGCTTAACCCCTTAAGGACACAGGGTTTTTTCATTTTTGCGTTTTCGTTTTGCGCTCTATGCCTTCCAAGAGCCATAACTTTTTTATTTTTCCGTTCACATGGCCATATGAGGGCTTATTTTTTGCGGGACAAGTTGTACTTTCCAACGCCATCATTTAATAATGCATATGGTGTAGTGGGAAGCGGGAAAGAAATTCCAAATGGGGTGAAATTGCAAAAAAAGCAATTTCACCACAGTTTTACGGGTTTCTAAATTACGACGTTTGATTTGCGATAAAACTGACCATTTAGTTTTATTCTACAGGTCAGTACGAATCCGGCGATACCCAATATGTATAGCTTTTCTTGCGTTTTGATAGTGAAAAAAAATTCAAAAGTGGGAAAATTTTTTTTTTTTTTTTGTCGCCATGTTTTGACTGCTATAACGTATTTGTAAATAAGTGTATGGCGTTGTATGGGGGCTTATTTTTTGCGGGGCGATCTTAACTTTTAGTTGATACCATTATGGGGTGTGTAGGACTTTTTGATCGCTTTTATTTAATTTTTTTGAGGAAATGAAGCGTCCAAAACGGCAAATCGGCCATTTGGGCGCTTTTTTCCGTTTTTCTGTTTACCGTATGGGAAATATATTTTTATACTATGGGCGTTTTCACACATTGCGACACCCATGATGTGTATTTTTTTTATTTTTTTTATTTCAATTTTAGGGAAAGGGGGGTGATTTAAATTTTTAGTTTTTTTTTTTTTTTTTTTACACTTTTATATAGGTCCCATAGGGACCTATATAAATCAGTTACCTGATTGCTTCTATCATAAACTCCAATACACTTGTATTGGAGTTTATGAGCATTTTACTACTTTCCTATGAAGCCCTATTGCTAACAAGGGCTCCATAGGAAATAGTAAGTGATAGCCTTAAGCTGAATGAAAGGCTTAAGGCTATCCCTTACAGCACTCCGATTCTCCCGATCACCACTAGGGGGAGCTGGAGCGCTGCCGAAAGTTTTAACCTGATCACGGCATCTGCGGGGTTAAATGATCATCAGCTGCGGGGGTTAGCTACAGGAATCAGCCGGACCCTCGCAGCGATGGTGCCCGCAGCAAGCAGGCGCCATCTTTAGGGACTGGACACATGACGTACCCATACGTCATGTGTCCTTAAGGAGTTAAAGGAGTTTTCCTGGAGTTTAATAATGATGACCCATCAATATATCAGCAGAAGTCCAGCACTCACGCAGAAGAGGCCATGGTCTCCTCACAGCGGCTGTGCTTGGTATTGTATTCACTGACCTGCGTCTAGGCTTTGTGACAGATGACCATGACGTTACAGGCCTAGGAAAAGGCAGCGGCACTCATGGTCTCTTCAGACAACCTACTGGCGGGGGTGCCAGGAGTTGGACCCCCACACATTATAGTGATGACCTATCCCGATAGGCAGTCGGTATTAAAAACCTGGAAACCCCATTTAACTATATTTTTTTATTTATTTATTTTCTCTAATTTATGAAAGTGCAAGCATGTAAATGAGAATGATTTAGGTGTTTGCCATATTTCTAATTAATTGTTTGTAATCTATTTTTTTATTTTATTTTTTTACTTTTTGGTGAGATTATCTTAAAGGCTATATACACCGTTGGGGGCAATTATTGTCCTCATTGTACTCATTTTGAGCTTAAAAAAATGTAATTGTTTTTCATTAAAAAAATGTCCTTCTTTCTGTACAGATATGCTCTAGTAGCAGCCTCTGTCTTTTCAATCAGACCAGGAACAGACGGACTCCTTATCTCTGCTCTCTGACGTTATAAACACTGGTTATGGCTCGGTTTTTATTTTACTGATGACGATGTGGCTTAAATAAGTGTTTATGACCTCTTAGTAGTTTAGAGATGAGGGTTATTACATGACCTGCACAAAGTGAGAGTACCAGTCGCACAGCTAGAGAAACAGTTAACCCTTTGTGACAGAACAGCTCAATATTTTTAATAAAGGCCAATTGAAAAAAGTTGCATGCAATCATAAAAAAAAAGAGCCTCCGAAGGTGTACATAGTCTTTAAGGATGTGACTTCATAGGGGATGGAAAGTGGTAATAATCCTAAGCTTGTGTGCCCTTCTTTCCTGCTATTATAGTGCTCTTGTAAAGGGCGTTGTGGGAATAAAATGTGTCGCTGTAGGAAAAACAAGCAGAACTGCTCAGAGGATTGTTTCTGTGACCCAAGTAAATGCCGCAACAGGGATAACTTCTCGGTAAGTGTCATAGGCTGGACTAAGAACCAAATCTGTTAGACCTGTATAGTGCCAAATGCAAATTTGCAGCTATGCAATTCTAGACCTTCACTTGATTGCCTTTTATATGGTCAGTAGCAAGGCAGTGGACTAGGACAGCTACACGGATGTTTCTTTCAGGTTTGTATTCATTTGGTGAACATGTGATGTTTCATATTGGATTTAAAGGGTTACTTTGGTTACTAGAACTTGCTCCCTATGGATCAGATTTTCTTAAAGGAGTCACATTGTTTTACCTTAAATGATTGAGATAGGGTTTCCCGTTTCCCACTAGCAAAAGTGAATAAATGGCAGTTTGCATGGATGTTTACTTATCTCTGTGGTTCACCATTGTATGCTAGTTCTTTGCATGCTATAGTTTATTTCGTATTTCTTATCAGTATTATTGGGGAACACATGCAAGACCATGGGTATAGGTGCTGGCACTAGGAGGTGGACAATAAGTAAAAAGTGTGTACTCCTCGCTAAGAAAGTTTTAGCTTGGTGCCTGTAGGAGGCAGACGTATTTGCCTGGCAGATCTGTTAAACAACAAACCACTTTTTACTCTGGGGCTACAGGCGGTTGTCGCCTGTCACCCCACACACAGGGAGTCACCAAGCCTGCTGTTTGTTCCCTACCTCTAGAAGGCAAGTATGGACGATGGATCACAAATCTGCCATCAACCGCCATCCTCAAGCCCCCCTATTGTCCAGCATAGCTTCCCTCCCCAAGGGGGGGCAGCATGAATTTGGGTGGGCAGAAAACCGAACAGTTCGTATATTGTCCTCATTCCCTGTTGAAGTGGTTGTTTCAGGTCTGCGATGCTGCCTGGGGCCTACTTGGCTAGCAAGCATTGTACCACAGTTCTCCTTCCCTTATCTGGTACTGTTGCCATTGTTTTCCATCATAGAGATGCTGGGGCGCATGTCTTTAAGATCAGACATGGTCCTTTCAGATTCATAGTCACAGCAGCCTCCTGTGGCAGGTGCCCCCCCAAAACAGGCCAGAACATCCCATCCTTGCAGGTTTTCTGTTTCCCTCAGGTCATTGCCCTTCTCCCAAAGAGTCTCCCTCAGTCAGATATGTCTTTCCATGTGGCACATGTCTCTAGTTGCCCTTCCTGCCAATTCTGTTCCACCATTCAGACATCCTTTGGCCCCTTGAGACATTAATTTGGTACTTGAGGCACTCCATTCCTCACCCTTTGAGCCATTGGAGCAAGTCTCGAGTACTTAAAGACCAGGCCTATTTTTATTTTTCCTCCCCACGTTCCAAAAGCCATAACATTTTTTTGTATTTATTTTTTTCTGTTCACATAGCCATATGAGGGCTTTTTTTTTTGCAGGACAAGATGCATTTTTTTAATACCGCCATTTAATTTACCATGTCATGTATTGGAAAAAAAAATTTTTTGTAGGGTAAAGTTGGAAAAAAACACATTTCTGCCAAGGTTTTTGGGGTTTTGACTTCACTGTGTGCTAAAAATGACGTCCTTATTCTGCGAATCAATATGATTGCAGCAATACCAGACTTGTATAGTTTTTATTTTGTTTAAAAAAAAAACTTTGAAAAAATTAATTTTCTTTGCATCACCATATTCTGACATCCATTAATTTTTTTATATTTCAGTCTGCAAAGCTGTATGAGGGCTTGTTTTTTGCACGATGAACTAGTTTTTATTGGTACAGTTTTTGTGGTATGACTTTTTTTTGATCACTGTTCAATTTTTTTGGGGGAAACAAGATGACTAACAATGGTGAATCACGTGTTTTTTTTTTTTTTTTTTTTTCTATTACAGCGTTCACTGCACAGGAAATTCTTACACTGGGTTCAGACCTGAGCGTTTTGAAGCCTAGCGTTTTTGGTGCGTTTAAGACTGGCGTGTAGGCGCGTTTTTTCAAGCGTTTTGGTAAATAGTGTAGGCGCGTTTGACGCGCGTTTATGTGATTGACTGCATAGTTGGCCAATGATCAAACAGCCCTCCCTATATAGTTTGGCCAATCTGAGGTGTGAATTGTGAAAAACGCGCGTCCATAGGCGCGTTTTACGCTGCACAAACGCCCGAACAACACGCCTATCGCGTTTCCCATTGAAGTCTATTAGCACCAAACGCTCGAAAAAAGCCCAAATTAACGCGAACATACTTGCTTATGCGTCGGACGTTTATAGGCGCCTACGAACGCGCATAAAAACGCGCAAGTGTGAACCACCCTCATTGGAATGCATGGTTCCTTTACTGTTGTGCGTTTTTATGTGCGTTCAAAAGCGGCGTTTTACGCGAAAGTGTGAACTGAGTGTTATGATAGTTCAGACATTTTCGGATCCTATAATACCTAATGTTTTTTTTGTTTTTGTTTTTTTGTTTTATACATTTTTATATGCAAAATTGCGAAAGTGGGTAATTTAAACTTAATATTTTGGTGTGTGTGTTTTTTTTTTTTTTTTTGTCCTATACACCCTAATAGAGATATATTAGAGTATATAGGATTTTTACACTGTCCCTGCAGCGCTATGCCTCGTGCATAGTTCATTAGGCAGTTTACCATGGCAGGCTTCAGCAGTGTCTAGGCTGCCATGATAACCGAATGGAGCCCGAATTAACTGCAGGGGCTCCGATCAGAAGACAGTGCATCTGAAGGGTTAAATGATGGGGTTTGGCGGCATCACCGTTCCCCCATCACTGCGGATGGGTTCCAGCTGTATTATACAGCCGACTCCCACCACTTATGGAGCTGGCTTACTGCAGCGTCCTACTCTATACAAATTCGGACGCATAATGCTGTTCATGCTGTGTACAGGCTAATCGTGCGCAAAATGCTTATCCATAAACATGATCCAATTCTTCATTATTAATGTTTACATTGGAAATATGCATTCTTTTCTATTTCAAAGAATTGAACGGGTGGAAATAGAGGTGAGTCATGTTCACAACTTCAGCTATGAATAAGGACAAACTTGGTGCCCGAAACATGAAAGCGATGGATGTGTATCTGTACTGGATTGTACTCTGGACATAATAAAGCTGCAATTTTCACTGAAATTGGATTCTGGAATTTTTCTCCTTTTTATATTGCAACAAGTCTCTTCTTTTCCCCTTCTACAAAGTTGCCTTTATGGTGGCCATCATGTTTTTTCGTAGGGTTTCAGAACTCGTAGCCCCTTCCTGTCGATCTCCTTTTTTGGTGGTCTTTTGCCCGATACCATCCTTTTCATCTTTCTCGTCTTATCATCTTAACAAAGATATTGTTTGCCTCTCTCCGACCCATCCCCAGGAGCGATCTCTCCACCCTCTCGATCTATTTCAGGCAGTTCACACTTACCTTTCTCAAACGTCTTCCTTCTAAAGAGTGGACTCTAATTCTGGACGGCCCTAGAAATGGATTAGCAGTGTCAAAAGCCACAATCTTTTGACTGATTGGTTTGGCAATTGTGGAAGTGTACCACACAAAGGACCGTGAACTCCCATTCTGGATCACTCCCTATTTAGAGGCCTTCGGTCTGTACATCACCGGGATTCGGCTCTTCAAGTGTGACCTGGTCATCCATACCCACCTTCCCAAGATTTTATAGGGTACACACCTTTGTATCCACAGATGCATCTCTTGGGCGAACAGTTCTGCAGACTGTTTGGTTACCATTTACATCCTTTGATTTTCTTGCCCATTGGGACTGCTTTGGAGCTTCCTATGTTCTTGCCTGTGCCCCCCAAAGACATGGATCAGGAAAACAGTGTTTGTTTGGTTTTTTTTGTTTTTTACACTTGCCTCACTTTTTCTTTTTTCTTTTTTTTTTCTCCCACCTAGTTATTTTTGTTGGATCTGCCTCAGTTTGGGGCTTGTTCGGTTCTGGCTTCTTGCACAATTTCTCAGGGTTATGCTCCTGCTCTTGTATACACTCTTTACTGGTCCCCGTAGAAAGATTATATCTGGTGGTCGTTTACATGTTTTGCTTAGTTTTTCTGCCTCCTAGTGGCAGCAGCTATACTCGTGGTCTTCCATTGTCCCCCAATGAATGGAAGAGAAATTTAAAAAAAACTTTTCTTTTACCTGAATGTATTTGCTGTAGGTCCTGTCTATACAAGACAGATTGGTGGTTTTGCTTTCTGCCCCTTACGTTTTATCCCAAAACAAATTTCTTTACACAGTATTTTGAATATTTTGAATTGTTTGACCCACAGGATGACACCAATAGTGAAGATCAGTCTAGGGAGTCTGAAAATTCAATGAAGATGGACTACCCTGAAGATGTAACATCCGGAAGCTCATTTTTCACCCCACCTTGCATCACTCCCACCAAAAAGGTATGACCATGTGCATCTTATGGGTTGCCTTCTCCTAGCATGCTGTCTTCCCTATAAAGTCAAAACAGTAGTAAATATTTGCAGGATTGTAGGGTGTATTTTAATTTGCACTTAGTCAGTGGTGTACATAGAGAAGTAAAGGCCCCATAGCAAGGATCAAACCAGGCCCCCCTACAGAGGACAGAAGGGTTTTTGCCTAAACCCCTTTCAGTGACCCTTGGGCCACTTTTTGCTAAAAGTTGTTCCTTTTTAGAGGGTAGAGTCCTGACCAAGTAGAAGAGGAGATGATCCCAACTGGACCCGCTCTTGCCCTGGGCCCCATAGCAGTCGCCATGTGGCCAAAAATTGCCAGACCAAACTTGTGTAGGAGCCCTTAAGACAGTGGACTATCTGGGACTTTGGTATTACGCTAGGATATGCTGTCCGTGTCGGTGGGACCCACACCTATCTTGAGAAAGGGCCCTGAAGTGAAGGAAAGCACACTGTGTGGCATGTCCTCCATTCACTGCTATGGGTGTTCCAAAAGGAGCGGAGTTATTTTTAGAAGTCCCTTAGCAGTGAACGTAGTGTGACTGTGCATGTGCGGATATTATTCACTTCAGGGGTCCCATTCTGGAGGTACGTCCTAGACTTATAGCTGACATTGATGGCATGTCCTAATGTTATACCATCAATGCCCCAGACGGTCCAACCCCTTTAACCTAATAAACATTTAGAAGCAATTTTCCTGGAACAAAGCATTGGCATTTAATTTGAAGACTATAGAGTCCTTTTGTAGAACTATTCTAACCATAATAACCAACGTCCTGCCTCCACAGGTTCTACAGGAAATAAGTGACATAGGCCAAGTGCTGTCCTTGAAGCTGCAGCGCAAACCAAGCATTGTCCCCGGGGGACTGACTGCAGACGCACAGGAGAATCAAACATCTATACTGAAGAGAAAGAAGAAGGCGCTGTGCAACAGTAATACCAGCTTCTTCTCTGGATGTTCACCAATCACAGAGGATGAATGAGGAGAGCCGTCCTTGATGTTTTAGGCTAATATCTGTAGCATCTAGGGGATGGGGGACTGTATTTTAATGTTAGATAATGTTGTGGATAGCATTCAGCAATGCAACTTATGGCGCAGAAACCTTGTAAATATTTGTATGTTTTTGTATGTCTGACAGCAAGTCCGTGCCATCTGCAAGTATCGTAATGGCACAGGAACGTTTTAAATGCAAAAGGTTTTCCGGCCACTGGTCTGTAAGTCCCAGTATACGATGACACAAGTCACATTGCCGGCCAGCAATGACGTTGGAAATGCAGATCAACTTTGTACTAGTCCTGGCCGAGATGTGAAAGAGGGTTTTCTGCTAAGACTTTTAGGATATGTCAATTACACATGACAGTCGTGGTACCGTGGTGGCTGTGAGATCTAAAAAAAGCTGAATGAGCCTAGGTTCCAAAATGTTCAATTATTTTAATGAAGAGTGACTGCCGATGTAGTAAATCACCCCACTGAGAACAGGCAGGGCCTCTCTTGATTTTAGGGATTTCGGGGCTCCAGCAGACAGATAATGACATACCATGAAAGTTTACCAGCAGAAAACCACTTTAAAGGGGTTGTCCCAAAATGACACTGGATAAGCGAGTTTCTGAATTCCTTAATGCTGGGACCCCCACCCGTCACAAAATGAGGGTGCCCTTGTCCCATGAACTTTGAATGGAGTGGCAACGCACCTAACTTGATGACTACTCCATTCAAACGGGGGACACGGCACCCCCTTTTCCTGATTAAGTGGTCCCTCACCGATCAGGCACATCACCTATCCAGTGGTAACTGCTAAGTTGTCATTCTCGTATAACCACCTTGTCTTAAGCTCTTCAGTCTGACTATGTAGATGCAGGTTCAGTGAAGCCAGGCCTTTATCAGATTACTTCAGAAAGAGTGAGGCATTGATTATTTTAGGCAAAATTGTTTTTAATTTTACTTGTTTTATAAGATTTGTAGTTATTACTAATAAAAATAATGAAATGTTTATTTCTTACCATGACTTTCAGTAGATTTACAGAAATCGCTCCTACAGGGATCAGACTAGTAACATGTGGACACAGTACTATTTAATAAATCCTATTTAATTACTGTTCATCTAGAATGATTTCTCATGTGATTCCAGCCAATAGAAGAAATGACCGTATTTGTGGAATAGCCAGAAGCCGGTTTAGAGCTTTATCGAGCTGTTCTGTGATTGGAATCAGATCCTGTTAACTCATCAGTGAAAACAGTAAAATACCACTTCATACAAATTTACAATCTGAAAAACAAAACATTTCTTTGACTTGTGTTCCTTTTGTCATTGAGTTCACTGGGTGACCTAGAACCCTTCCACAATGAGGTAGCTCCTTCGCAGGATTCTTGCAGGCACCATGCCGATAGAAGAAAAGGATTTCTGCGATAAACCCATTGTGGAACCAAATAAGGGCCTCATTCTGACTTCTGTAATACAACCAACACCTGGGACTTTCAACTGAACCAAACTGGGCTTGCCAGCAGGTTCTATAGTGCGATGTTAGATTCAGTTGCAATGTAGGAGGTTGATTTGGAAAGAGAAAAATATGGTTTCTCGACAACATTTTTTGTTAGTGGTGTAGTTGTTGCTATCCCCTTCCAGTTTGTATATCTGAATAGTTGGATCTCCGTCACAGTGTAAACTAGCTCCTATTTTCAGCGCCGCTTTAAGTTCTGAAACTGGTAGACAATGACCAGTGAATGGCTATCGTTGGCATGGACTCTTTTGTTCACCGTGAGCAGGCCATTCCCCGTAAATGACTGATCAGATGCTTTGGTTGCAATTGACCATGGCATCTGAGGGAAAGGGGGGGTTAAATGTCCGTGATTGGAGTTGTCACTGATCACGGACACTACTTTTGAGTGCCTGCTGTATAAAACATCACCTCCTGGCTATGGAGACCGCTCAGCTCCTCAACGAGTGCCATTTTTAAAGATCTGACTTATACCTATCTACTTATAGATGTTTGGTTCTTGAGTGCACTTCATTATTGAGAAACACAGGCCTGAATAAATTTGGAGCTTCTTCTGCCAGTCCACACTCCCAAAAAAAAAAAATCAATTTCCTTTCAAGCCCACCCACTTTTTTGTGGCATTAAATTGCTGCCTGTGCAGAAACTTCATCTCCCTATATATTCCCCTGAAAGAGCTATGACGAATATATACTATACTCCAGAAACTTGTCCTTGCCGGAACTACAGCTGTGATGTCCACTTTTCATGCAGAATATACATGGATTGTATCATCCTTTATTTTATTTTTTTTCTTCGAGCAATAAGATCAATGAAAACCACAAATATGTTCTTCATTACAACAGCAAACATGTCACTTGAATACTTCTAGTGTTGAGAAATCTGAAAGCTGTAATGTCCTAAACGCCTGTCACTGCAATTTGTCATTTGCTTTATTGGTTTTCATTTCCTTCAGGGTTTAAAAAAAAAAAAAAACAAAGCTTTCCTTTAGACATGCGTGACATTTCCGAGTGCCATTTGTTATGAAGTATTTCTAGCAGACATGTTGCTGGTATGCTAGGTGGGCTGTTTTGTATGTGCTAATACAGCAATTCAGGTTCTGGGAAACAGAACAATCCTTGCTAATAATGGTTCAGATTTCATGTCACTGCCTGCAATCCAAGTACAGGGTGTTGGTAACTTTTTCATGTATAAACGCATTCTTGCTTAATTCATGCTACATTTACTACATCCGTTTTTTGTTTTTTTTAAGGAGAATAACACAAAGCATATATAAGCGCACTGCTCTTGTCTGTAACTGCCCTTTAGAAAGCTACCTATAACCATGTTGCTATAAAATAGATTACATTTAAAGGGGTTTTCTGAGATTTTGATACTGATGACCTATCCCCAGGATCTCATGAGTATCTGATCGGTGGGAGGTCAGACACTTGGGGACTCCTGCTGATCAGATGTTTGAGAAGGCACTGGCGTTTCTGTGAGCCAAGCACAGAGCCGTGCAATATATAGCGACTGTGCTTGGTATCGTGCTCAGTCCCATTCACTACTATGGGACAGAGCTGCTCCTAGGCCGCATGAATGTGTCATCACTGGTCTAGAGAGGGCTGTGGTGCTCACAGGAGCGTCGGACCCGTGCCGATCCAGAGGATAGGTCATCAATATTAAAATCCCGGAAAACCCCTTTGATAGAGAATATGGCCGGTGGCGTCACAGTGCCGTTTTGTGCTTGGTAAGCTGCAGAGCGGCACTCACCGGATCATCGCATCCAAACAAAACTGTAAAATATAGAGAAACACATTTAACAGAGAATATGATGGACTACGCCTGAAAATTGTTCTGCAACGAACCCGAATGTTGTCTACGTCAGCTGTGAAAATGGCAACAGAATAGATGTGAATCACTGTAAATAAATCTAACAATCACTGCTACTTCTACTATCATGGTCAATAACCAATAGCACTGTGCCTGCCATGTGTCCCCCAGAGCCCAGCCAGTACCTATCTCAGCACTCAATACTCCATAATGACAAAATGAGCACAATGTGTGAAATCTGTGCTACTTTATTGAAAAGGAAAAAGAAATCTTGCATTGACAAATATTCAGACCCCTTTACTCAGTATTTAGTTGAAGCCCCTTTGGCAGTGATTACAGCCTCCAGTTCTCTTAGGTATGATGTCACAAGGTTTGTACACCTGGAATTGGGGATTTTCTGCCATTCTTCTCAAACTCTTGACTGGTTTGATGGGGACTGTTGGTTGACAGACATTTTCAGGTCTCTCCAGAGATGTTCAAGTCGGGGTTCTAGCTGGACCACTGAAGGACATCCACAGAGTTAATCCTGTGTTGTCTATGCTGCGTACTTAGGGTTATTGCCTTGTTGGAAGGTAAACCTTCAGCCCCAACTTAGGTTCAAAGCAAGCTGGATTAGGTTCTTATTAACAACTTCTCTGTAGTTTGTTTATTCAGTTTTCTTTCAATCCTGACATTCTCCCTGTCCCAAAAGCTGAAAAACACCCCACAGCATGATGCTGCTACCAACACCATGCTTCACTGTGGGGATGGTATTCGGCAGATGATGAGCAGTGCCTGATTTCCATCAAACATAACCCTTGGAATTAAGGCCAAAAAGTTCCATCTTGGTTCTACCAGATCTGAAAATCTAGTTTTTTCGGTTTGAGAGGTACTTTTTTGCAAACTTAAGACTGCTTTCATGTGTCTTTTTTTTTTTTTTTACTGAGGAGAGGCTTCTCCAGACTAGTAGAGTGCTGCAGTGATAGTTGACCTTCTGAAAGGTTCTCCCATCTGCACACAGGATCTTTGGAGCTCAGCCAGGTTCTTGGAGAGGTCTACAAAGGTCCTTCTCCCCTGATTACTTAGTTTGGTGGGGCAGCCAGCTGTAGGAAGAGTCCCGGTTGTCCCAGACCAGGGATGGGCAAACTGCGGCTCTCCAGCTGTTGTAAAACTACAATTCCCACCATGCCCTGCTGTAGGCTGGGAGCTGTAAGCAGGCTTTGCATGCTGGGAGTTGTAGTTTTGCAACAGCTGGAGAGCCGCAGTTGCCCATCCCTGTCCCAGACGGTTTCCGCTTAAAAACGTTGGAGGCCACTGTGCTCTTGGGAGTGCAGCAAACCTTGTTTTGTACTCTCATCCAGATCTGTGCCTCCACAAAATGTTGTCTCTGAACTCTATACAGGCAGTTCTTTTATCCTCATGGCTTGGTTTTTGATCTGATATGCATTACCAGCTGTAAGACCTTATATATTTCCAAATTATGTCCAATCAACTGAAGTTACCACAGATGGACTCCAATCAAGGTGTAGACACCTCTCAAAGATGATCAAGAGAAATGGGAGGCCATCAGAGCTAAATGTGGCATGCACATAAGTATTTGTGAGGGAAAGCATAAAGGCGTGCATTTTTAGATGTATTCATTTTATATCTATGTATAACCTGCACTTACATCAGCAGGGGATTTGGCCTTGGAAGGCAGGAGTACAAATTCCACACTGGGCCCCTAATCCCCCATGCTGACCGTTCATTTTCTTATCTCAAACCAACGCTTGTCTACACTAGGACACTTTCATTGTTTTTGTCTGTATAAATACGTGCACTGCTCATTACAATAAAGAAGGCCATTATGAGAAACACATCTTTCATGTGTCTCTGTGTCTTGACCTTGAGCCGACTCACTCGGCTTCAGAACTATTAGGACACCGCATCACATCAGAAGGTCGGTTTGCGATCACGTATTAAAATTTATATTTTAAATAAATATAAAAACCGTACTAAAATTATCTTTTCACATTCTCATTATGGGGTAATGAGTGCAGATTGATGGGAGAAGACATGAATTTAAGCACAAGGCCGCAAAACAACAAGATATGAAAAAAGTGAAAGGGTCTAAAGACTTTCCAAATGCACTGTACGTCCCTCAGTAGCTAATGCCTGCCCATGTTATTTGTTACACTATACAGGCATAGAAGCTTCTGCAATCAAATGTTTAAAGAGGTTGTCTGGGTGGTTAAAAGTGATGACCTATTCTCAGGGTAGGTTATCAATATGTTATTGGTGGGGATCAGACTCCCAGCAAAGCTTCCAATAATCTGTGTGAATAGGCCGCAGCCCTTTTCTAGGCCAGTGACGTCAGGTTTATCGGTCACGTGGCCAAGGCGCAGCTCATTGTCAGCATAGCTGCTATCCATGGCACTGTGCTTGGTAAGCTGTAAGGAGGCCGCACCTCTCACTAGTGCACTGTGGCTTCTTCAAACAGATGATCTGTGGGCATCGGACCCCTGGCAATCTGATATTGATAATTTATCCTGTGTCTAAGTCATCAATATCAGATCGATCTCAGAGAACCCCTTTAAACGGATTGTCTCAATATTTCAACTTATTAGATATCTGCAGGACAGGTGATAATTGTCTGATCAGTAGGATCCAATTGCTGAGAGCCCCACCTGTCACAAGAATGGGGTCATCTATGGGACTGCCATGAGAAGCCATGAAAACCAATATTGTCCATGGGGTGATCCTGCATTATCTGGCACCAGCATTATAACAAACGGGGTAAAAATGCCATTCATTTTGGAAATGTGCAAATAAATTCTGTCCGTTACCATTTATCAAAGTGGTATGTTGCTACGCAGTCTGGCACTGTCAGCAGGGATAGGAGAGTGTCAGTGTGTAGACACACTTCCCCAACTGGTAATTTTCCAAGAGGAATACAGTAAAGAGTTCTAAGAAAAGATGATCCCACATGTTTTTCATATAAAAAATACATGTCTCTTTTGTGTATAAAAATGAATTTCTGTCTTTCTGTTCTTTATGCATGGCCAAATAACTGGATAGGTACATCAGGTGTTCAGGAAGTTTTTGTAAAGGTCTCAACTCTCTAGGACATATGGTTCTTGAGATATTCCCAAAAAATATATTAGCCAATAGAAGCTCGCAGCTTCACTCACGTCCTTAGGGCTCATGCACACAAATGTGCCGTGTTTTGTGGTCTGCAAATTGCAGATCCACAAAACACGGATGCCGCCCATGTGCATTCCGCAATTTGCAGAACGGAACAGGCATCCCATTATAGAAATTCCTATTCTTGTCCCCAAACGGACAAGAATAGAACAAAGGAACTCCGTGTGCTGTCCGCATCTTTTGCAGCCCCATTGAGGTGAATGAGTCTGCAACCAAGCCGCAATGAGCCCTAACTGCCATACACACAGGCACATGACCCTTATCAGCCAATAGAAGCTTGCAGGTCCTTTAGTCTTGACATACACTACACCAGATTTCCATAACAACTCAATGATAAGGGGGCATGGTGCTGTATAGGTCACTGTTAAGAGGGGCAGGCCGATCTAGAGGTCAATGATAAGGGGGCAGGGTGCTGTGGAGGTCATTGTTAAGTGGGCGGGGTGCTGTGGAGGACTCATTTTAAGGTTGTGGGGCACTGTGGTAGGGTCATGGTCAGGGGGTGGCCTGCTGTAGAGGTCCATATTAGGGGGTGGGGCCCTGTGGAGATCACTGTTAAGGGGGTGGGGCCCTGTGGAGATCACTGTTAAGGGTGTGGGTCACTGTTAAGGGGGTGTAATGCTGTGAAGGTCACATTTTAAGGGAGCTGTGGAGGTCAATGTTAAAGGAGTGGGGTGCTGCGGAGGTCACGGTTAATGGTGGGGGGGTCACTGTTAAGGGTGTGGGCCACTGTGGAGGTCACTGTTAAGGGGGCAGTGTGCTGTGGAGGTCACTGTTAAGGGGTGGGACACTGTGGAGGCCATTGTTAACAGGGTAGGGTATTGTGGAGGTTACTGTTAAAGGGGAAGGGCACTGTGGATATCTTTTAATCATAAACATAAAATGAAAGTCATAATATACCTGTGTGAATCTGGGGCATTCTGCTAGTATTTAATAAAGTTGTAATGTCAGGAGGTCTTCTTTAAAGGGAATCTGTTGCCAGGTGTATGCTGCCTTGTATGAGGGTAAGGCTACTTTCACACTAGTGTTTACTGGATCCGGCAGGGTTCAGCAAAGACGCTTCCGTTAGTGATAATACAACCGTCTGCATCAGTTACGAACTGATCCGGTTGTATTATCTTTAATATAGCCAAGACGGATCCGTAATGAACTCCATTGAAAGTCAATAGGGGACAAATACGTTTTCTATTGTGGCATTGACTTGCATTGGGGGTCATGCCGGATCCGTCTTGCTTAGCTTCCCAGAACGGAAAGCAAAATGTTGCGGTTTGCTCTCCGGTACGAGAACGCAACTAAACGGAATGGAATGCATTTTGGACAAAACTGAAGCATTTTTTCCGGTATTGAGCCCCTATGATGGATCTCAATACCGGAAAACTAAAACGCTAGTGTGAAAGTAGCCTAACATACACTAGTGACAGAGAACCCGATGACTACGCTGGGTTACTGTGTCTCATGCAGTAGTTCTCTTTAGCAGCTACAGTGGGACCAAAGTGCTTAAGTCCTGGTGTACATGAGTGCCAAGCTGGGTCATCGATAAACTTTCTACCTGCTCTGTGCATAGGGAAGGAAAGCTGCCAATCTGCGGCAGCTCATGAATATCAAAGGCCCCAAAGAGTGTACAATACAGTGAGTGGACTCCAGTGCTCAGGCCCCCCTGCAGTTGCTGAACAATAGTTTTCAGAAAACTGCTTCATATAAGGCCTCATGCACACGACCGTATGTGTTTTGTGGTCCGCAATCTGCGGATTCGCAAAACACGGAAGCTACTCCGCGTTCCATTGTAGAAATGTCTATTCTTGTCCGTTAAACGGACAAGAATAGGACATGCTCTATTTTTTTGCGGGGCCACGGAACGGAGCAACGGATGCGGACAGCACACGGAGTGCTGTCCGCATATTTTGCGGCCCCATTGAAGTGAATGGCGACTCAGATGCCGACCAAAACAACGGTCGTGTGCATGAGGCCTAAGAGTAAGAAATCCTGTGCTGCATTCATTCTCTGTCAGACAAAATCAGACAATCTAACAAAGCTAGAACCAGCCCTGTACCTCACATGGATCAAGAGTTCTGTCTCTTTCATCAGCAGGAGCTCCATGCAGTATTAGAATGTATTGGCTCTGATGAGCCGAAGTTATTGCTCCACTTGGAACCGAACCCGCGTTCGGGAAATGTTTTTTTACAGTACAAATTAATTTATGAAGTTATTACCCAAAGTCTCGCAAGACTTCACAAAGCAATAACTTCGGCTGAATGGAGCTCAGTACAGTATTAGAACGAAGTCTTATGCGAATGGACTTTGGATGTTTCATCCGAAGTCGATTCGCCATCCCTATATCTTAACTTGGCAGCTCAGGGGGGCATGTGCTTACTGCTGCAGCTCTCTCCCTGTCACAGTTCAGGGAGGCGGGTCCTTTCTGTTGCAGCCTTCTCTCTATTAGCTTGCTGCAGCTTTCTTCCTATCAAAGCTCAGGAGGCGTGTCCTTTTTTTCTGCAGCTCTCTCCGTCTCACACAGCTTGTAATAGTAGACAAAGCGGTGGCAGTGGAAGGATGGACCTGAGCATGTCCGACAAAGAAGTAAGAAAAAGAACAAACAACAGGTGGCGCTATACGGATGCATTTTATACTAAATGTTTAATTACATGCACTTACAAAAGTATTCAGATCCAGATCCAGTCCAGAATATTTATATGGGACCATCCCTTTAAGCAACATCATCCACATTTAGCCAAACCATACTGATTTGTATATGTCCAGGAGGTATGATGGTACAATGCAGAGTACATAGGAAAGATGCTCTAATAATTTATTGTAAAGCTGCAAATAATGGAAGGGGTCACAGCACAAAAAAAAAAAATTAACAAAGGAACATGACAAGAAAGTTCACATATATATTTTGTTTGGTTCCAAATCTTTGTAAGGGACCAAAATATCAGAGAGTGCTAGTACTGTGCCACCCACAGATGCTCCATATGTGTCACTGAGTATGGCACTAAAATGGCTTTTAGATTCCTGCTATAGATACAGTGCGAGTACCTCGAGTGCCTGAGACAGACGTCCAGAACCCACCGCAGTGCGGGGTCCATTGCTGCTGGACCATTTGCCCTACAATTCCTGTATACATTCAGAATACTGGTTTCATGGTAGAAGCTGACATGATGCAGGGCACATGAACGTTTTCCAATGTGCAGATGTTTCTTTAAATTCCTTTTTAATATTACATTAAATTGCAGTTATAAAACATTGCTCATGAATGGAGGGAGTGGAGTGTGGGTGTGTGAACTAAAGCAATAACTCTTGCACGTACTTACAGACTGCACTTATAATTGTGCAACATAAAGGCTCGGCACTAGATTAAACATGTATCAATATAATAAAGCCAGCCCACGTATATGTGCCAGGGATAAAATTAGGACCTCTGCAAAGTCTTGTATTTCATTCTTGGTACTCCTGTTTTCCACACTAGATCTCTAAAAATGTGGAGTTTATGAAAGTATTGATATGTAATCCTTACTGGGGCATAATGTAGAATGTATAAGGGGTGTTCAATAATCTATCTACCTGAATATGAAAACAAAATTTCTGAGAAAATTGAATTTACTACTTTTTAATGTAATCCCCCATGACTTCAACACACTATTCTTCTTCTTAATCTCCAGTGATCAGATGCCATCAGAATAGGAACCCTGTCAGTGCCTCTTTGACTGCATTGTCATCAGGAAATCGTTGCCCTCACAGAAATTTCTTCGGGTTCCCAAAAGAGAAAGTAATTACTGGGAGCCAGGTCTGGACTGTAAGGTGGATGGGTCGCATACCCTGATAGCAGCTTGTGATTTTCTGCTTGAGACTTGTGAGCTGGCTCATTGTCGTGAAGCAGCAACAGACCTGCTGACAACTTCCCACGCCGTTTCTTGCCTTCATTGTTGACGCATCTTCCCACGGCGTTTCTTGCCTTCGTTGTTGACGCATCTTCCCACGGCGTTTCTTGCCTTCGTTGTCGACGCATCTTCCCACGGCGTTTCTTGCCTTCGTTGTCGACGCATCTTCCCACGGCGTTTCTTGCCTTCGTTGTCGACGCATCTTCCCACGGCGTTTCTTGCCTTTGTTGTTGACGCATCTTCCCACGCCGTTTCTTGCCTTCGTTATTGAAGCATAAGTGACTCCACTAATTGTTGTTTGTGTGGCATGAATTCTACCAATAAAACGTCTTCTGTATCCCATGATTTTTCCAGCTGACTGCTGCACACAAAATTTCTTTGGCGTTAGTAACCCCTTGTGCTTCGATTGCATGGATTCTTGTTTTGTCCCAGGATCATGGTGGTGGACTCATGTTTCATCACCCATAATATTTTGAGAACAGAAGCCTACTGGATTTCCTCTAAGCATGTCTAAATTGCTGGCGACAAGTTATTTGTTCTGGTGTTATTTCCTGACCTTTGACATCATCAAAACATCAAGAAAGAGACTTGAAACTGTGCCAACTGAAATGCCTATTTCATGAGCTATAACACTGACTTTTACCCGGCAATCTTCCAAAATCATTGCCTTCACTTTACAGCACATTTCCTCTGAAGATGCCTCAACAGGTTGCCCTGAACAGGGGTCATCTTCAATTGATTCCCTACCCCTTTTAAACCGCTTGGCCCAAAACTTTACTTCGTATTAGGAATGTGCATCATCACCATATACAGCAATCATCTTTCAATGGATTTTTTTAGGCTTCTTTTATTCCTTCGTAAGGAATTTAATCACATAAATGAAGCTCCAAGTCCCTCACTTTCTTTGTAGACCCGCACTGTACTGCACTTGCCATCCTGTCACTTCCAGTGCATTCATCAGACTGAACTGCTTCTGTGTGTGTTGCCTGTGTCCAGACATGTCTCAACCTGTACAGACAAGCTCGGCTCTCTAACACTGACAGAACATGCTGGTGTAATTAACTTATTGAACACCTTTCATGTAGTAATTTCACCACAAGGATCCTTTTAATAAGTTAAATGTGTTTTCTGAGATCTTTTCTATCTCACAGGTTTTTTTGCCTTCCTCTGGATCAACTTGCAGGAGAACAGGCTGAGCTGGATGGACAGATGTCTTTTTTAAGCCTTATAAACTATGTTACTATGTTACTATATTTCTTACTTATGACCTATCCTCTGGATAGGTCTTCAGTGTCTGATCAGTTGGACACGCAGGAACACTGATGATCATTTGTTTGAGAAGGCGTCAGCGTGCGCAGTAGCGCCACGACCTTCTCTCTGCTCACCAAGCATAGCACCATCCATCTGATAGCGGCTGTGCTTGGTATCGCAGCTCAGCCTCATTCACTTCAATAGGGCTTAGTTGTGCCCAGGCAACGTGACCAATGAACATGACATCACATGACCTAGGGAAAGCCACAAGAAAGGCGTGGAGCCACTGCGAGCACCAGTGCCTTCTCAAACAGCTGATCGACACGGGTTCCAGGGGTGTCGAACCTCCACCAATCAGATACTGATGACCTATTCAGAAGATTCTCAGAAAACCCCTTCAATCCTACCTATAAGAGAAAGTGGTAACATATTCCAAGTTGTCACCTTCTGCACAAATTGCTCACATACAGGTACAATATTACTGGGGACAAAGAAGCCCAGGTTCATAGAAACACAAATTTCCAGATACCTGAACTATCCCACCACCACCAATGGTGTTTTCCCAACTTGAGAAAATGGGGACAACTATCCACCGGCATCAAGATCATTGCTGTCATGGGTAAAAGGCGCAATGTATCAGAGTTGCACAAAGGGATGACTATTGCTTTGGGCCAAGGGTGGCAGTATTCCTGAAACTGCGCAGGTATGAACTGTTCACCTATCGCTGTGGTGAAAGTATATCACAAGTGGACAAATGGCACCATTGTAAATATGCAACATGGAAACGGCGGAGCACCTTGTGCCACTGATATGAGTGGTAAACAGCAGCTACAAAGGTGCACGAGGGTGGACCAACACGCTACAGTGGAGCAGCTCACCGCCAAAATAAACCAGGAGGCTATCAGACATGCCTAACGTAACAGTTCAGCAAACCCTACGGATGGTCACTGCACCTCTCCTAACTAAAGTTGCATCAGCAGAAAAGGCTTAAATTTTCGCTGCAATTTTCTGCTTTATTAACCACTTCACATCTGGGCCATTTACCCCCTTCCTGACCAGGCCATTTTTTGCAAATCTGACCAGTGTCACTTTATGTGGTGATAACTTTAAAACACTTTTACTTATCCAGGCCATTCTGAGGTTGTTTTCTCGTCACATATTGTACTTCATAACAGTCGTAAAACTAAGTCGAAAATTTTCATTTTTAATTATAAAAAATACCAAATTTACCAAAAATTGGGAAAAATTCGCAAATTTCCAAATTTCAATTTCCCTACCTTTATAATAGATAGTAATACCTCCAAAAATAGTTATTACTTTACATTCTCCATATGTCTACTTCGTGTTTGGATCATTTTAGTTATTACTTTACATTCTCCATATGTCTACTTCATGTGGATCATTTTGGGAAAGTCATTTTATTTTTTGGGGATGTTAGAAGGCTTAGAAGTTTCAAGGCAAATCTTAAAATTTTCAGAAAATTTCCAAAACCCACTTTTTAAGGACCAGTTCAGGTCTGAAGTCGCTTTGTTAAGCTTAAATTATAGAAACCACCTAAAAATTACCCCATTTTAGAAACTACACTCTTCAAGGTATTCAAAACTGATTTTACAAACGTTGTTAACCCTTTAGATCAGGCATGCTAACTCTGTGGCTCTCCAGCTGTTGGAAAACTACAACTCCCACGATGCCATTCTGTAAGATGATAGCTGTAGGCTGTCAGGGAATGATGGGAGTTGTAGTTCCGCAACAGCTGGAGGGCCGCAGGTTGAGCATGCCTGCTTTAGGTGTTCCACAAGAATTAATGGAAAATGGAGATGACATTTCAGAATTTCACTTTTTTGGCAGATTTTCCATTTTAATCATTTTTTTCGGCTAACAAAGCAAGGGTTAACAGCCAAACAAAACTCAATATTTATAAAACTAAACAGGAGATCTGGCACACTCAATCTGAAAGTATGATGGAAGCAAAATATTTTATTTATCAAACGGATTTATTTTATACTACACAGAAGGACAGTATTAAAAGGTAATAAAAATGGCTATCAATGCCAAAGAATAGAGAGTAAAAATAGAAATAAAATTAAAATAAGAATGCAATTGGACAATATGTGAAGGGGTTAAAAACTTGCAATGTCAGTAAAACTTTGAAGGCAATTTCACCTTGTATATTAATTGCTATGTGTTCTTACTATAATCAGTATTTCTGTCAAGTTGTGAGTCAAAATCAAGGAGACGTTATAGTAGAAACATAGTATATACTATTCACTGGTTGCTTAAACTCTTCTATACATGTTGCAACAGATGTTATTTGGTAGTTTTTACGTCACTGATCCCCAATATGTATATGGATGTCCACAGACATTGTATTGTGATTCTCAATTAGAGAGTGGGAATATTTATAGTTGAATATTTGTGGGGTTCCAATATACTCTCAATATGACAATAGATCTAAAGGTAAAAAGATAAAGCCCGATGTTCTGCCAGATTTCTATACCCAGACAAAAGTCTATACCGGATGTGACGCGGCCGCGCATCAATCAGTGGAGGGTGTGCGCAGCGTGGTGCAAGCGCACATCCACTGTGTTACCGAACAATCATTGCAGCGCCTCCATAGAAGTACTTCGCGCACCGCGAGTGCGCACTTAGGGGTATAGAGATTTTGTAGCGCAAAGTGTTGCATCAGATCTCCCTACCCCTGAGAGCGCACGCGCGCACAACAAATCATCAGTTGGACTTCATCCTTACGGGAGAGCTAAGCGCGTAATACTCCATACGCCATAAGGATGAAGTGCAACTGATGATTTGTTGTGCGCGCGTGCGCTCTCAGGGGTAGGGAGATCTGATGCAACACTTTGCGCTGCAAAATCTCTATACCCCTAAGTGCGCACGAGCGAAGTACTTCTATGGAGGTGTTCTGCCAGATTTCTATATCTAGACATCACTTCCGGTGTGGCTGCGTCACTTCCGGTATAGACTTTTGTCCGGGGTATAGAAATCTGGCAGAACACCGGGCTTTATCTTTTTACCTTTGGATCTATTGTCATATTGAGAGTATATTGGAACCCCACAAATATTCAACTATAAATATTCTCACTCTCTAATTGAGAATCACAATACAATATCTGTGGACATCCATATACATATTGGGGATCAGTGACGTAATAACTACCAAATAACATCTGTTGCAACATGTATAGAACAGTTTAAGCAACCAGTGGATATACTATGTTTCTACTATAACGTCTCCTTTATTTTGACTCAGAACTTGACAGAAATACTGATTATAGTAAGAACACATAGCAATTAATATACAAGGTGAAATTGCCTTCAAAGTTTTACTGACATTGCAAGTTTTTAACCCCTTCACATATTGTCCAATTGCATTCTTATTTTTATTTTATTTCTATTTTTACTCTCTATTCTTTGGCATTGATAGCCATTTTTATTACCTTTTAATACTGTCCTTCTGTGTAGTATAAAATAAATCCGTTTGATATATAAAATATTTTGCTTCCATCATACTTTCAGATTGAGTGTGCCAGATCCCCTGTATAGTTTTATAGCCATTTTCCACATTCCAGTGGGGTACTGGACCACAGATCTGAGCACCCATTGCCCACATCTCTGGGTGTGGTGAGCCACTTTATTTACTATATAAAACTCAATATTTATTGCCCTGATTCTGTAGTTTGCAGAAACACCACATATGTAGGGTTGAGCGAACTTGTATTTTAAGTTCGGCGTCCAAAGTTCGGGTTGGGGTTATCAAAGAATCCCGTTATGGATTCCGCTACAACGGACCATAATGGAATTTTGAATCCATAAGGGGATTCTTCGATGAACCCGAACCTTGGACAACACTAAGGACCTGGGGTGACGTGACTCAGTACTGGATTGGATAAGAGGTGGTAAAGGGCCTGGTATAATGATCATGTGACAATGGGCGGAGCTCCTGTGCTCTGTGTGGAGGAAAAGAAGTAAGTAGAGCAGTGAGGGACGGTTGCGCGAACTTGGATTCCAAATTCAGTTATAGTCCCTGGTAGCGAATCCATAACGGGATTGTAAGATAAACCGAACCCGAACTTTGGACGCCGAACTTAAAATACAAGTTCGCTTAACCCTACCCATATGTGGTCGTAAACTGCTGTACAGGCACATGGCAGGGCGCAGAAGGAAAGGAGCGCCATGTGGTTTTTGGAAGGCAGATTTTGCTGGACTGGTTTTTAGACACCATGTCACATTTTGGAAACTACGGGATAAGGTGGCAGTTTTGTTGGTACTATTTTAGGGTACATATGATTTTTGGTTGCTCTATAATACACTTTTTGTGAGGCAAGGTAACAAAAATGGCTGTTTTGGCACCGTTTATTTTTTTGTTATTTACAATATTTATCTGACAGGTTAGATTATGTGCTATTTTTATAGAGCAGGTTGTTACGGATGCGAAAATACCAAATATGACTACTTTATTTGGTTGTTTGTTTCAGTTTTACATAAAGCACTTTTGGAAAAAATAATTTTTTTACTGTCTCCACATTCTGAAAGCTATAGTTTTTTTTTGTTTTTTGGGCGACTGTCTTATGTAGGGTCTCATTTTTTTTGGTATGAGATAAAGGTTTGATTGGTAGTATTTTAGGATGCATATGACTTTTTGATCACTTGGTATTACACTTTTTGTGATGTAAGGTGACAAAAATTGCTTTTTTGACACACTTTTTTTTATGGTGTTCCTCTGAGGAGTTAGGTAATGTGATATTTTTATACAGCAGGTTCTTACAGACGTGGCGATAACTAATATCTATACCTTTTTTTTTAATTAAAGTTTTGCACAATAATATCATTTTTGAAACAAAAAAAATCATTTTAGTATCTCCATAGTCTGAGAGCCATAGTTTTTTTTATTTTCTGGGCGATTGTCTTAGGTAGGGTATAATTTTTGTGGGATGAGATGACGGTTTGATTGGTACAATTTTGGGGTGCATATGACTTTTTGATCGCTTGCTATTACACTTTTTGCAATGTAAGGTGACAAAAAATGGCTTTTTTGACACCGTTTTTATTTAAAATTTTTACGGTGTTCATCTGAGAGGTTAGGTCATGTGATATTTACATAGAGCAAGTTCTTACGGACGCGGCGATACTTAATATGTATACTTTTTTATTTACTTAAGTTTTATACAATAATATTATTTTTGAAACAAAAAAAAATCATTTTAGTATCTCCATAGTCTGAGAGCCATAGTTTTTTTTTATTTTTTGGGCGATTTTAAATGTAGCCTGTTTTCTATCCACAGGCTACATTTAGGTGCACCTGTGAGGCCTGGGCCATATCAGCCAGTCTTGGGTGGGGCTCATAGCCTTCTTCCTCCTCCCATTGCAGGCATGGCTACATGCTGGAGGTAACTGGGGAGTTTGCTGCGAGTCGGCCTTTACACTCCTGTAATTTAGCCGACTGGCCCCTGGTATTGCCCATACGGCACAGGTAGGTGAGTGTTAGGTCCTGAGCTACTTGAGAAACCTTGGCGTGGTGCTCGGGCTTAGACATGTCCTCCACAGAAGGATATGTTGACCAATCTCTCAATTTTAACATCAGTTTGAGGGCTTAGTAAGGCCGCAGTGTGCACCTGTCTTGTCATTTGTTATTGCTATATTGTTCGATTCTTAGGTAGGGGGTCATTTTTTGCAGGATGAGGTGAATGTTAGATTGGTACTATTTTGAGGGGGAATACACCTTTTTCATCGCTTGGTGTTGCACTTTTAGTGATGTAAGGTGACAAAAAAAGGCTTTTTTGTGGCACTGTTTCTTTTTAATTTTTTTTACGGCCTTCATCTGAGGGGTTGGGTCATGTAATATTTTTATAGAGCTGGTTGTTACGAAGCGGCGATACATAATATGTCTACTTATTTTATTTATTTCACTTTAACACAATAATAGCATTTTTGAAAAAAAATTGTGTTTTAATCTCTCCATGTTCTGAGAGCTATAGTTTTTGTTATTTTTTTAGCGATTTTCTTATGTAAGAGCTCATTTTTTGCAGAATGAGGTGACTGTATTATTGGTACCGTTTTGTGGGACACACGCCTTTTTGATCACTTGGTGTTGCACTTTTTGTGATGTAAGGTGACAAAAATTGCTTTTTTTTGACAGTTTTTATTTTTAAATTTTTTATGGTGTTTATTGGACAGGGTGGATCATCTAATATACTTATAGAACCGGCCGTCACGGATGCTGCGATACCAAATATGTCAATATTTTTTATTTTTTCCTATTTTTAATATTTTTTTTCAATTACTTAATTGGGGATTTTTTTTTTTTTTAACTGTGAAACCTTTTTTTTATTATTTTTTTATAAAACACTTTGGGTTTTTTATTTTTTTATTTTACACTTTGTGTCCCCCATAAGGGTATACAGGACCTCTGGGGGACATTTGACTTCCTTTTTTTTTTTCTGACATAGTAGCCCCAGTTACAAGGGAAATACAGCCCCCAGAGAGGCTGTACAGCAGAATACATCACTGTACAGCCTCGGTGCAGGGCTGATCGTGGTCTGTGAAAGACCCGACAGCTCCTGCACTCTCCCGGCCCCGGCGGTCACATGACCACTGGGCCAGGACAGGAAGCGGCATAGCGCTGTGTATACAGCTATCTAGAAGGCAGCTACACCTGGGAACTGTCCCTGCCTTCTCTCTGTGTTGCACTGCTGTCACTGACAGCGGGCAACCCGCTGTGCAGCTGCACGATTAGCGTGCAGCTGCAATCTCTGAATGGACGTTCCAGAAACGACCATTCAGAATTAACCATCCACCCATAGGACGTTTATATCCTATGGGTGGATGTGAAGTGGTTAAACGGATGGCTGTTGGCATGTCAGGCCGTAAACATCAGATAACAAACATCCTTCAACCATTGCTGGAAAAACACAAGCCGGTGGTGGCAGTGTTATGGTCTTGGGAATGTTTTTGTAACACTTTCTGAGCCCACTCATCCATGTAGAAGGCACTCTCAGCCGATCTGGGTATGAATCCATTTTGCAGAGCACATACACGCATCCATGCGGATTGTCCTCCCTGGGGCAGATGGAATATTCCAGCAAGACAATGCGACATGTTACATGGCCAGAAACGTCCAACATTGGTTGGAAGAACATGACCAAGACTTCCAAGTACTACCGTGGCCCCCTAATTCCCTAGACTTGAACCCAATTGGAGGATAAAACTTAACCTTTAATGGTTATATTATAAAAATGCACTCACAATAAGAGTTGAAGCGAACCTACATACAGTGCACAAACACAAAAATCCTTAGAAAATAGCAATTATCAAAGATGAAAAGATCAAAAATGGAACAAGCTCACCCATAGACGATAAAGGGTCGGCTGGATCAAGACGTGCAGATCTTGAAAGTGCAGTGTCACCCAGGTCTTTGTGGTGTAGCTGGACCCAAAGGCAACGGTGATCTCGCTGGTGGTGATGACCGGTCACTTGGTGCCAAACAATCGTGACTCTGTGCAGATAAACGGCCGGGAACACGCTAACCCTATAGACCCTATCCAGGGGAGGGGAACTGCGAGGCCCTACCTATCTACACAGAGCACCCGCCCCAAAAGGATACCTGTCCCTATACCCGGGCGGAGTCCCTAGTCAAACCCTACTAAATGTGCCACGCTCCCGACGTGCCACGTTTCATTCTCATGAAATCTTCAGGGGAGATCAAAAATAGTAATCAGCAGGGCTGAGTAAACAACAAATTAAATGTAGTTTTAGCTTGACAAAAATGAATAAATATACACCCCCAGCTTAAGTCAGTCAATAGCTGGGAGAGGGGGGGTTTTAAGACATCAGACAACCTTGCAATGCAGCAAAATTCTCAACCCAATGCGGCTAACAATAGAGGCTCCTAGTGTTAGTACCAGAACAAATAGAGCTACATAATTGCCGGAAACATGGCTAACAAGCAAAGCACGAGGATGTACCACAGCCAGTGGGCAGTAACATCACGGCGCACATCCTCCTGGTGGCATGAAAGTGTATCATGTCACCACTGGGCCCTGGGTGATGGTGTACGGCGGTGTTGTGTTTGTGCACTGTATATAGGTTCGCTTCAACTCTTATTGTAAGTGCATTTTTATAATATAACCATTAAAGGTTAAGTTTTATCCCCCTTAGTCCCGTTAAGGGATTGGTTTATATATTTTTCATTGTTGGGAGGATTGTTTGAGGTGTCCCCACAGTAAACCTCATTTTCTAGTTCTTTGAACCCAATTGGTCATAATAATGTGACTCGACCATGTATTAGTACTTATTCACACATCCATGCAACATATCAGTTGTGCATCCCCTCAAAAAAGGGAAGCTTTTTTTTTCTACAATCTTTTCTGCAAATTTCTATGCAAGGGATCAGTGGAAAACGAACCATCCACATGCATTCCGTGGTTTTCATAAGCTAATAGAATGGGTGCCTTGTGGCATTCTGTCCGCAAAACTGACTAAACTGACCATGTTCATGTGGCTTTCCTGTGGAAAGAAGTACAGCAAGACATGATGAATCACTGGTGTGTGAATAAGCCCTTAGGGTGGGGCTACATATATCAGTTGCAAAACTGGAAGCACATGCTTTGATACTATCCCACATAGAAGGCTTATCAATAAACTGCAGTCTTTGAGATCGGACTCCCATATTGTTGAATGGATTAGGCAGTGGCTGAAGGACAGAAAACAGAGGGTTGTAGTCAATGGAGTATATTCAGACCATGGTATTGTTACCAGTGGGGTACCTCAGGGATCTGTTCTGGGACCCATATTGTTTAATATCTTTATCAGCGACATTGCAGAAGGCCTCAATGGTAAGGTGTGTCTTTTTGCTGATGACACAAAGATTTGTAACAGGGTTGATGTTCCTGGAGGGATACACCAAATGGAAAAGGATTTAGGAAAACTAGAGGACTGGTCAAAAATCTGGCAACTAAAATTTTGTGTCGATAAGTGCAAGATAATGCACCTGGGGCGTAAAAACCCAAGAGCAGAATATAAAATCAGTGATACAGTCCTAACCTCAGTATCTGAGGAAAGGGATTTAGGGGTCATTATATCAGACGACCTAAAGGTGGGCAGACAATGTCATAGAGCAGCAGGTAATGCCAGCAGAATGCTTGGGTGTATAGGGAGAGGCATTAGCAGTAGAAAGAGGGAGGTGCTCGTGCCGCTCTACAGAGCACTAGGGAGACCTCATTGGGAGTATTGTGTGCAGTACTGGAGACCAGATCTGCAGAAGGATATTCAGAGAAGAGCTACTAAACTAGTACATGGATTGCAGGACAAAACTTACCAGGAAAGGTTAAAGGACCTTAACATGTATAGCTTGGAAGTAAGAAGAGACAGAGGGGATATGATAGAAACTTTTAAATACATAAAGGGAATCATCACGGTAAAAGAAGAGAGAATATTTAAAAGAAGAAAAACTGCTACAAGAGGACATAGTTTTAAATTAGAGGGGCAAAGGTTTAAAAGTAATATCAGGAAGAATTACTTCACTGAGAGAGTAGTGGACGCATGGAATAGCCTTCCTGCAGAAGTGGTAGCTGCAAATACAGTGAAGGAGTTTAAGCATGCATGGGATAGGCATAAGGCCATCCTTCATATAAGATAGGGCCAGGGGCTATTTATAGTATTCAGTATATTGGGCAGACTAGATGGGCCAAATGGTTCTTATCTGCCGACACATTCTATGTTTCTATGTTTCTATGCAACTTTACAGCAAAACAGAACAGTTTGGTATGTGGTTTTTGCAAGTGTTAAAACATGTATTGCAAACCCCCATTGATTCTTGCAACTTTCCAAGGCAGCACAGCTCCACATCTCCCAACATCAGCTGCTACAGTGCCTTGAATAAGTATTCATGCCCCTTGAACTTTTCTACATTCTTTCACCTTAAACCCACATACTTGCACATGACCGTATGGCTTTTTCAGTATTTTGTGGTCCGTTTTTAACAGATCCGTTGTTCCTTTTTTTGTTTCCGTTGTTTTTCCGTTCCATTTCCGTAGTTCCACATAAAAAAATCTCTGTATGGTTTCCGTATTCCGTATTTTTAATCATTAATGTGATGTACAGTAATGTGTTTTAACAGTAAACACATGGGCAAAGAGGGCATGGATCTGCAAAAAACGGAAGACATACCGATGTGCTCCCTATGCATTCCGTATTTTTTGCGGACCCATTAACTGAATGGAGCCACGGATCGTTGTTTGCAGGCAATAATAGGACAAGTTCTATCTTTCAACGGAACGGATTTATGGCAATTCGGAAACGGAATGCATACAGAGTACATATTTTTTTTTTTTTGAACCATTGAAATAAATGGTTCCACATACGGACCGCAAACAGAATCCGCAAAAACGGAATGGAAAAGGAAGAGCTTTAAATATATTTTTTGGGGGATTTTATGTGATAGACCAACACAAAGTAGCAAGTATGTGTGAAGTGAAAAGAAAATCATACATGGTTTTTAAACAATTTTATAAATAAAAATCTGGAAAGTGTGGTGTGCATTTGTACTTAGCCCCCCTGGGTTAATAATTACAGCTGCAAGTCTCTTGGGGTATGTCTCTACCAGCTTTGCACATCTAGAGGCTGATATTTTTGGCCATTCTTCTTTGCAAAATACGTAGCTAAACTCATCTGTGAACAGCAATTTTCAAGTCTTGCCACAGATTCTCAATGGGATTTAGGCCTGGACTTTACTGGCCATTCTAACATATGAATATGCTTTGATCCAAACCAAACCATTGTAGCTCTGGCTGTATCTTTAGGCTTGTGGTCCTGCTGGAAGGTGAACCTCCGCCCTGGCCTGAAGTCGTTTGCAGCCTCTGCCAGGTTTTTCTCGAGGATTGCCCTGTATTTATCTCTATCCATCTTCCTATCAACTCTTACCAGCTTGAATGTCCCTGCTGAAGAAAAGCATCCCCGCAGCATGATGCTGCCACCACCATGTTTCATGGTGGGGGTGGTGTGTTCAGGGTGATGTGCAGTGTTAGTTTTCCGCACACATAGAGTTTTGCATTTAGGCCAAAAAAACTAAACTTTGGCCTCAGCTGAACACAGCACCTTCTTCCACATTTTTGTTGTATCCCCTACATGGCTTGTGACAAACTGTAAATGGGACTTCTTATGGCTGGTTTTAAAAAATGGCCTTCTTCTTGTCACTCTCCCACCTGAGCTGTGGATCTCTGCAGCTCCTCCAAAATTACCATGGGCCTCTTGGCTGCTTTCCTAATTGGTGTTCTCCTTGCCTGGGCTGTCAGTGTAGGTGAACAGCCATGTCTTAGTAAGTCTTTAGTTGTGCCTTTTTCAGATGGTGTATTGAACAGTGCTCTGTGAGATGTTCAGAGCTTGGGATATTTTTTCATAACCTAACCCTGCTTTAGGCTGGGTTCACGTGGGCATTGCAGGTTCGTTGCAGGAAAATGCAAAATTTTTCAGCGTGAGTGCAAAGTGTTTTAATGCGTTTTGCACGTGCGTGAGAATAATCGGCATGTTTGGTACCCAGACCCGAACCCGGACTTCTTCACAGAAGTTCGGGTTTGGGATCGGTGTTGTGTAGATTTTATTATTTTCCTTATAACATGGTTATAAGGGAAAATAATAGCATTCTTAATACAGAATGCTAAGTAAATTAGGGATGGAGGGGTTAAAAAATAAAAATTTCAAATTAAACTCACCTCATCCACTTGTTCGCGCAGCCCGGCTCATCTTCTTTTTACTTTCTTCAGGACCTGGGAGGAAAAGGACCTTTGATGACCATGGTGATGGACCATGTGATGGACCATGTGATGAGCGCAGTGACATCACCACAGGTCCTTTTCCTCCCAGGTCCTGAAGAAAGTAGAAAGAAGACGAGCCGGGCTACGCGAACAAGTGGATGAGGTGAGTTTGATTTTATTTATTTTTTTAACCTCCATCCCTAATTTACTTAGCATTCTGTATTAAGAATGCTATTATTTTCCCTTATAACCATGTTAAGAAGAATAATAAAGATCGGGTCCCCATCCCGATCGTCTCCTAGCAACCATGCGTGAAAATCGCACCGCATCCGCACTTGCTTGTGGATGCCTGCGATTTTCACGCAGCTCCATTTACTTCTATGGGGCCTGCGTTGCGTCAAAAACGCACAATATAGAGCATGCTGCAATTTTCACGCAACACACAAGTAATGCGTGAAAATCACAGCTCATGTACATAGCCCCATTGAAGTGAATGGGTCCGGATTCAGTGCGGGTGCAATGCGTTCACCTCACGCATTGCACCTGCGCGGAAAACTCGCTCGTGTGAAAGGGGTCTTACACTTCTCCACAACTTTATCCCTGACCTGTCTGGTGTGTTCCTTGGTTTTCATGATGCTGTTTGATCACTAATGTTCTCTAACAAACCTCTAAGGCCTTCACAGAACAGCTGTAGTTATACTGAGAATAAATTACACAAAGGTGGACTCTATTTACTAATTAGGTGACTTCTGAAGGCAATTGGTCACACTGGATTATATTGAGGAGTATCAGAGTACAGGGGGCTGAATACAGATGCACGTCACACTTTTTAGATTTATATTTATAAAAAAAATTGAAAACCACGTATCATTTTCTTTTCACCTCACACATACTTGTTACTTTGTGTTGGTCTAACACATATAATTCCAATAAAATACATTTTGAGTTTGTGGGTGTAATCTGAAAACATTTGGAAACGTTCAAGGGTTATGAATTGTGGCAAACCTAGCCACTTCCAGAATGTCTTTGTATATATCCTGCTATTACTGTAATGTTATTACCTGTTGTAGCACATTGCCATTCCACTTTGTTAGGCTGTCTGTACGGCTCAGTTTGTACTGTTTACTATGGTAAATGCAGGTCTGTTCTGTGCCTCTTCCCCTCCCCCTTCTTTCTAACCCATTTTATGTAAATGAGGCTGTTGGGGGGTTTAGAGGTATGTCTGCTATGCCTAGAAAATAAAGTTCAGTTGACTCCCAGGCTATGTGTCATCTAGTCCTTGGGAAAAAGGGATCCTTGTAAAGCTACCTGGATTATTGTATGCTGTTCCAGTCTACCAGCGAAGATATTGTGGACTATACCGCCTCTCCGCTACAATATTTTTCAAGGCACCACATTTTTAGTCATGTAGCTCAAGGAATTCTTTTTTCAACAGTAAGCAAAACTGTCAAAGCAACCCGTCACCGCAGCCACAGTGTACATGCCCAACCTGCTGCTTCATTCATTTTGGGGGGCTCTGCAGGGTGAGGTCCAGTGATAGAACTCCACCGATCTAATGGTTATCCCATATCCAATTGGGGATTTTTACATTGATGTGAGTCTGTCATCAACCAAATCAGTTTTCAACTGTCCTCAATGTCAGACAGGGCTTATTCTCCTTATTTTAATCCTACCGTTATGTGGCAGGATAGCAACTGTGATCTGCTGAAAAACACTATTATTCCATAGCTATACCCTTCCCTCACACAGCTCCTCCTTCCCCTGCTTCACTGACAGGGCCTGACATTCCTTACCCTGTCAATCAAGCAGGATAGGAAAATGCTAAAAGGGGAAAGGGCTCACTTTAAATACTATGCAAGGGGAGGGGGTTATCAAGCTCTGCACACAAAAAATCTGGCTTCAAAAAGTCACTGAGGAAAAATGTTGCGACTTTTTGAGCACTGCGTCTTCCAGCGCCACCAACAGATTTGGAGTTGAAAATTTGATCGGAATTTTACAGTAGATCACTTTTGTGACACATTTATGAAATGCAACTTTTTAAAAGATCACAAAAAAGTTGCAACTCCACGTCAGGCATCCCCCAGGCATACTTTCACTGCACTTGCACCAAATATATTATTATATATATTATTACTGGGCCCCACGTTCATAAATTTGATACAGGTACGTACAGAAACTCCAGTCAAATACACCTACAATGATAAATTCCCCCCACCTAGGTATCCAGAAGGACTGAATTATCGGCATGACGTGATACACAACTGTTAGGAAGAAGAGGATGAGGCAATGTCAGGAGTACTTCCTACTATTAACGGTGTTCAGCGATAGCCTCAAAGAGTAGTTTGTATGTAATGGTAATTTAGTTTGAAATACATAAAAATAATGGAATTTTTATGTGAGGACATTTTTTTTCCATTGTGATTCACTAAAGCTACTGTGATTTTATCGCTATAAGTGGTGCTGTAAGAGACTTCTAGCATCCTTGTGCCTGCTGTGCACCCCACCACATACTAACACATCCAGTATTTACACACACATAAAATAAATTGGGTCTTTAATTGTTTATTTTTTATTTTTTTTCAACTATACAGTAACATTTATTGCAGTTTCCCACACTATCTGATTTTTATATAGTTTGCTGTAATGCCAGATATGTAATTGCTTCCTCTCATTACGTTCTTGCCAGTAAATGACGAAGAAACCCCAGTTGTCCCACTCTGTAATAATACTCACAAATATTCTTAGCAAACAGTTTCTTTCTCGCTTTTTATCTTGGTGATGAGAATGTGTGGAGTATGTTGCTTCCCACTTACCAAATAGTAACATTATCAGGTGACCCAGGATGCCTGTCTGGATACTAAGGGTGCATGCACACACGGCAGATTTTTTAATTTTTTTTTATTGAGAGTATCAAGTTACATTCACATCTGTAACAAAGCGTTACATTGGCATTACAATGCGCAGGGATCAATAAATGAACAAGGGTTGTTAACGATACATTTAACAAGTCTTGGTTGAGACTCATCAGTAAAACTTTATATTCTTTTATCAAAAGAACAACATTGAAACAATACAAAAGGTACATGGCTAGTGATGATCAAGCACCAAAGTATTCGGGTGTTTGGCCCAAACACATTGCTATATTCCTGTGCTCGGCCGAGCACCCGAGTATAATGGAAGTCAATGGGAGACAACCAGGCACCCCCTGGGGAGGGTGCCTGGTCCATTGGAAGAGGTCAGAAAGTGACAAACACCACCAAAATGGATCGGGAACTGCATGGGGACCATGTCTGGATGCATCTTGGACTCCCAGGTCGCTGCTGGGAACCATATTGTCCGAGTTGTACGCCACTTTTACAGACTGACAAAAATACACACAAAACCCCCCCAAAAAAATCAATTTCACAGGAAAAATTGTTAGGAAACATTCTTCCCTGTATATTCAATTGTATATAAAGTGCAAATGCTGCCAAAAATTACAAGCAAGAGACACTCCGAAACAGCCTGTATATCACATAAAAAAGGGCCTTAATCACATTATGGTACAATTGTTCAGGTAGTGGGACTCCTACACTCATAAAGCCTATGTACTATGTGAAAGGGCCGCCAAAAATTACAAGGATGTTTTCAGATGCAGCTTTCGGATGAAGGACAGTATATGTCACAGAAACCCACAGATTATGGACACTAAATCAGGCCCAGATTATTGGAATTTGTAATACAGACACTGTTTCAGATGTTCTACAGTCTTGGTTTCTCAAAGCCACACACTATGGACACTAGATGTGGCCCAGATTATTGGAATTTGTAATACAGATGTTCTACAGTATTGGTTACAGAAATCCACAGATTATGGACACTATATTAGGTCCAGATTATTGGAATTTGTAATACAGACACTGTTTGCAGATGTTCTACAGTATTGGTGACGTAAAGCCACACACTATGGACACTAGATGTGGCCAGATTATTAAAGACACAGTCTGCGGATGATGTACAGTATATGTCACTAATTGGTATAAAATAAAAATATCTTGCTGCTGTCAAACACTCACAGTAGTCCTTAAAATGACGTTGGGGTCTTTGAAAAGCTTTTGGTAGTAAAAACAGCAAATGTCTCTCCCTGCACTATCTGTCCCTTCCAAAGCACTGTCTCTGAGACTGCAGGAGGCAAATAGATTGCTGCTCTAAAACACACACACAGTAGTCCTTAAAAGGACTTTTGGGTCTTGGAAAAGCTTTCTCAGCATAAAAACTGTGAATATCGCTCCCTACACTTTCCCTTCCTACGCTCTGCTCTCCCTGTCTACGTCTGAGCCGAACATGCATCATCGGGTGCTATATAGCACCCAATGGCACGTTCCGGCCAGCCAATCACTATAATGCCAGCAGCCAACATGGCTACTGGCATTACAGTGAGGGCAGTACATACCTGCACCTTTATTGGCTGCTTAAAACCCATGAAACGTGCGGGGCGGAGACTCGAGCATTGCGCTCGAGCACATGCGGTACTCGGTTGAGCAGAACAGATATTCGACCGAGCATGCTCGCTCATCACATGCATGGCGTTAAGTGACTTGAAGTTGCAAGGCCGCTCGGGCAGAAGACAAGACTAACTAGCATGGTTTGGGGAATTGGACCCATGTTTCCCATCTAGGCATCAGCTCGGACCATTTATGAGTGCGAAGGGCGTATAATTTCTCCATCTCAAAATTTGTCTGCACAGAGGAGATTAATTCTCGGATGGTCAGCGGAGAACTAGATTTCCATGATTTTATGATCATCGCCCTAGCTGCTAGTATAATCTGTCTGCAGACCGTTCTGATTTGCACTGGTAGATCTGCCAGACCCCCCAATACATAAAGCCAGCGATGGAGATTTGGGGAACCACCAACCCACAACTCTATTAAGAAAGAGGAACCCCGCTTCCCAAAAGGTAGACACAGTCGGACAGTCCCACCATACATGTCTATAAGTACCTATGAGACCACAGTTTCTCCAACAGTATGGAGGATATGAATGGTTGAGTTTATGAATGTGAGCTGGTGTGAGATACCATCTCAATAGACTTTTAAATGCAGTCTCCCAGTGTGAAGCGCTTTTAGATATTTGTTTCACTATAGAGAAGGCTAAGAACCAATCCTCTGTATTGTGTGTTACTTCTAAATCTTCTTCCCATTTAAGTACAAAAGGGGGTTTCACGGTTACCGTGGGCATTATAAGGGTACTATAAAAAAAGGTGACACCTTTTGTGGAAGTGCTGACTGAAGAAATGAACTCTTGAGTTTTCGTGGGAAACTCAAGTGAATGGTTGTGAGGATTATTTAAGGCATGACTAATCCTCAAATATTTTTAAAAAGTCTTGTTTTTAAAATATCGACGCGGCTAGTTATGCTTTTAAAGGTGAGCATTACTGTTCCATCGGTGTTGAATTTTAGAGATGCCTGCTGTCACCCAGGTATTTAATTGCAGATCAGGGATTTAAACATTTAAGTAATGCAAAGGGAGGTTTCTTACTGAAGATTTGGTTAGGGGTGCGGTGTAAGGTTGGAAGTTTTTCCAAGCTGTAACTGAAGCTTTGATACTAAGAAGGGGATGATGAGCCCTTGGATTATTTTGAGGATCTAGATTAAAGTATGATATGAGAGGTGTGGATGATGCAGACCTCTCCAATTTCACCCATCTTTTGTCGCTATCTTGTAACCACCACTCTTTCATCTGCATGAGTATGCGCGGCCAGTAATATTTCCTAAGATCTGGAATACTCATTCCCCCTTTGGTCCAAGGTCTAGTCATCGTAGAAAACAGGACCATGGGTCGTCTACCAGCCCAGACAAAGTCAGTGAGTATTTTTTGAAGTGACCTAAAGAAAGAGGCTGGTACAGGGATCACTACGGTGCGGAAAATATACAATATGACTGGAAGCATCATCATTTTACCAACTGCCACTCTACATGCCCAGGGCGACAGAGGCTGGGAAAATGTTCCAGTCATATTAGATATCTTTGACAGTAGCGGGGTGTAATTTGCTGAGTACATGTATTTGCTAGAGTTGGTTAATGTGATCCCCAGATATGTGAAGCCATTATCCTGCCAATTAAAAGGATATTGGGAGGCAAGTTTTGCCCTTACTGAGGGATCCACATCGACCGTAAAGGCCTGTGTCTTTGTCAAATTGAGCTTATAATATGATACGTTTTTAAACATACCGATGATCCTTTGCACGCCTGAGAGGAATTTCTCCAGGTGGGACAGTGAAAGTATGACGTCGTCAGCATATAATCCTAAAGAATGTGAGGTACCCTTGTCTGAAATGCCTGAAATGTCGGGGGAATTGCCTGACTGTCTCTGCGAAAGGCTCCATTTCTAAAGCAAAGATTATGGGAGACAATGGACATCCCTGTCTAGTTCCTTTGGAGATAGTAAAGCAGTCTGACAAGAACCCTGAGGAGAATACCCTGGCTGATGGAGAGGAATACAGGGCTAATATGGCAGAGTTGATAAATCCCTGGAACCTGAACTTGTCCAATGTGGCCGAGAGATATCCTCAATATACCCTATCAAACCCCTTCTCTACGTCCAACGCCAGAAACAGAGAAGGCGAGTGCGCTCAACCACCTGAACCAAATTAATGAACCTTCTTGTTCCATCAGACGCCTGTCTCCCCGCCACAAATCCAATCTGATCCGGATGAATTAGAAGTGGGATATATTTTAATAAACGTGTTGCAAGTATTTTTGCATAGATTTTAACGTCTGAGTTTAATAGAGAGATGGGGCGGAAATTTGCTGGTGTTGTCGGGTCTTTGCCTTTGGGGAGAGTAACTACATGGGCCATGAGCATCTCCCCAGGAAATTTACTTTCTGCTGCAGCTTTATTAAAAGCCATCGCTAGGTGTGGTGCTAACACAGGAGAAAAGTGTTTATAGTAGGCATTAGTAAATCTGATGATAGGTGGGGTAAATGGACAGTGTCCAGAAAGGAGTTGTTGCTTCCCGGGATGGCTGTGGGGTTTAACTATCTCCTTGTAAGTTATAAAGAGACTCATAATTTTTTTTAAATTGATCTACTATTAGTCTGGGGTCTGTAATTTAGTTTCCCTGTTTATCTAGCAGATTGCCTCATCCCGCATTGGTTGTCGATTGCTTAAGCCGTCTGGCTAAAAAGGCCCCTGCTTTATTGTTATGTACATAACATTGCAACTTAAATCTTTTAAGGAAATATTTATGTTGGGATGCCAAAATCGTTTGGAGAAGCCTTCTACGATCCCTCAAGGTTATAGAATGAGATGCACTTACAGAGGCTTTGTTTAAGGTTTCTATCTTTTGAATAGAGGAGAGAATGTCAGTGATCTCCTGGTTATGTTTCTTTTTCATCTGTGCACGGACGGCACTGGTCGAATGTGCCTCTCATAACAGCGTTATGCGCATTCCACAAAATCTGGGGCGTTATATTAGGAGTGTTATTGACTTTAAAGTATGATACTAGTGCCAACTTCAGTTTATCTCTATAGTCCGGATGGTTAAGTACTGAGTCGTTCAAACGCCAATAAGATGGAAGACGCGCCGAAAATTGTTCTGATAAAGTGATAGAGATTGGAGCATGATCAGACCATGTGATGGTCTTAATATCAGAAGAGACTACTTGTAGTAGTGATGTCTTGTTTACAGGGCTGCCATCAGAAATTTCAGTGCCCCTTACACAGCTCAAGGCCTGGACCCGCGACCCACCTACCCCCCCCGCCGTCGCCCACCCTCCAACACTGTCCCAGTGGCGGATCCAGAGCCTGGAGAGTTCAGAAAACAAAAAAAGGTGGAGACAGCACTTCCAAATGCAGATTGATTTTAATCCAGATGCAACGTTTCGGCTTAAAAGGCTGACTGATCAATCTGCATTTGGAAGTGCTGTCTCCACCTTTTTTTGTTTTCTGAACTCTCAATGTTGTTTATGGATGCAGGGACTTTTTACCACCCCTGTGAGACAAGCACCGATCATTCACCTGGACTTGGTAGTGCTGGATCCACCTTTTGACCATTTGGATCCAGAGCCTGGTCTTTGGAGGGGCACTTCCCCCAGGAATAGGAGATCATGGGGCCCCTGTGTCCCCGTCCACCCTCAAGCCACACCCACACACAGCCCCACCCATATATCTCGCCCATACCTCTTACATCCAGGGACGTCTCCCACACGGCCCTCTATTATGTAGTTTGTCCGCCACACTGCACTCCACTAAATAATTTGCCCCCCACACAAGTTAATTTTGCCCCCAGACAGCCCTGCATTATGTAATTTGCCCCCACACTAAGTAGTTTTGCCCCCACATGGCCCTCCAGTATGTATTTTGCCCGCCACACTGACCCCCAATTAGTAATTTGCCCCTCCCCCTACAAGTTAATTTTACCCCCAGACAGCCCTGCATTATATAAATTGGCCCCACTAAGTAATTTGCCCCCACAATAAGTAATTTTGCCCCCACAAGGCCCTCCATGTAGTTTGCCCACCACACTGACCCCCCACTAAGTAATTTTCCCCCACACGAGTTAATTTTGCCCCCAGACAGCCCTCCATTATTCCCCCCGCCTAGTGACGGAAGCCTATCAGAGGAACAGGAAAAGGACACACCTCTCCCCTGCTCCTCCACATCCTTCTAATTGTATCGCTGTCCTGCGATACAAACAGATCACTATGGAGATGCCCAGTGGCGTACACACAATCCATGAGGCCCCCTCTTCGTCGCCGACCCCCCCTCCAACCCGCCGGATCACCATTATCTCATAACTGTCTGAGTACAGATGTTATAGATGTTACCTGCAGTCCTATGTAACACCCCACATAACACAACTATTGTGTTATGTGGGGTGTTACATAGGACTGCAGGGAACATATACTACATCATCTGCGCACAGACAGTTATCACTGTTATCTGGTCTGTTACATAGGACTGCAGGTGACAAATTAAAATGTAGCTGCCAAATTTAAAATACATAGGATTATGATAAATACTTGGGGGGGGGGGGGGGAGGGAGATGAGACATAGGCGACAGTAGTGAGCCCGCTGTACATATAGGGGAATCCAGCACCACCTACCTCTTACATCCAGTTTCCTCTTCTCCTCCGTTTGATCCTGATCGCCATGACAAGCCGCATCTCGTCTCTGCAGAGTTTGTTACACAGACATGTTAGATTTCTCATAATTGGGGTAATTTATTAAACTGGTGTAAAGTAATTTGCCCCCCACACTACCTCATATTAATTAATTTGCCTCCCCACACTGCCTCATATTCATTAATTTGCCCCCCACACTGCCTCATATTAATTAATTTGTCCCCTCACTGCCTCATATTAATTCATTTGCCCCCACATTGCTCCATAATAATTAATTTGTCCCCTCACTGCCTCATATTAATTCATTTGCCCCCACATTGCTCCATAATAATTAATTTGTCCCCACACTGCCCTCATATTAATTAATTTGCCCCCACACTGCTCCATATTAATTGATTTGCCCCCACACTGCTCCATATTAATTGATTTGCCCCCATATTAATTAATGTGTCCCCTCACTGCCTTATATTAATTAATTTGCCCCCACATTCCTCCATAATAATTTGTCCCCACACTGCCCCCATATTAATTAATTTGCCCCCCACACTGCCTTATATTAATTAATTTGCCCCCCACTCTGCCTCATATTAATTAATTTGCCCCCACACTGCCCCCATATTAATTGATTTGCCCCCACATTGCTCCATAATAATTTGTCCCCACACTGCCCCCATATTAATTAATTTGCCCCCCCACACTGCCTCATATTAATTAATTTGCCTCCCCACACTGCCTCATATTAATTCATTTGCCTCCCCACACTGCCTCATATTAATTCATTCCCCCCCATTGCTCCATAATAATTAATTTGTCCCCACACTGCCCGCATATTAATTAATTTCCCCCACATTGCTCCATAATAATTCATTTGTCCCCACACTGCCCCCATAATAATTAATTTGCCCCCACAGTAATTGTAATAAACTTACCTGCTCCTCCTGTCCTGGGCTGGCTCTGTCTGGATGATGAGACTCTCCTGCGCTCCGGCCTCGGAGTCTCTCTCAGTTGAAGTTCTGGCACGCACGGCGCGCGCATGTTCCCACGAGATCTGCCGCGAGAGTTCACAGGTCTCGCGGGATTGACACCGTCCGCCGTGCTCGCTGCTGTCCGGGCCCGGCGGTGCTGATCTAATTCTGGGGTGCCGGACTATATGTACACCACATTGCCCCCCATGCCTGTCCCCCCCGCTTCCTATGCCCATGGCCCCAGGTCTAGCGGCCACAAAAAAAAAAAAGGCTCAGGACCGACCGGGCCCCCCCAGGGTCCGGGCCCCTTACTGGGGTATGGGCTGTACCCCCCTGATGGGGGACCTGCTTGTTTACCAGAAAGAAGTCGATATGAGAATAAGAGTTAAGGGGGGGGGGGGGGGAGAAAAAGGTGTAATCTCTTTCACTGCCATGCTGACAATGCCACACATCATAATATCCCTCTTCTATTAGAGATTTTGCGAGTGAGGGGAGATGCCTCCCAGGAGTAGTAGTATCTAGTTAACTATCCAGAATGGAGTTAAAATCCCCACCCACCACCAGTATCCCTTTGCTCACCGACTCTATCTTGGACCGGAGTGACCCCCAGAATCGAGGTTGGTGCCTGTTGGAAAAGTACAAGTTAAAAAGTGTATATGTAACATTGTTGATATCACAAATCTCCCCTAGATATCAACCGTGTGGGTCCACTATGGTATCTTGAAGTGAGAAGGCTACTGAGTTTTTGATCGCTATGGCAACTCCGTTACGTTTGGTTAGGCACGATGACGTAATTATGTGAGGGAACATCTTATTAGTAAATTTAGGTGTCTTACGTTTGTGGAAGTAAGTTACTTGCAAAAACAATATCTCGTAACGGAGATTCCTAGCTTCCCTCCAAACCATACTACGCTTGAAGGGGCTGTTGAGACCCTTCACATTCAAAGATGCAATGGATATTACCATTTCAGAAATGGGAAACAAGCAATCCCTACACTCCGCCTACGAGCAGCCCTGCCCACCACTTTCAGATTTAGCAAAGGGGGTGCATATCTATTTGTACCTAGTAGTTGAAAAGCCATCTTGTATAGCTCATCAGCCTCTGGATTAAACTGAGACTGAATCGTAGCATCTAGGGGGGAGAATATCAGTCCCACATTTATGTTTGGTATGGTGTAAACTAAGAACCTGAAAAAAAAACCTGCAGTAGTATCACAAGCCCAGGCCTTGGGGCACCCTCAGGACCAGTCCTTAACCCATCTTATTCCTAACAGGAACTGTGGTCCAGTCGGCCTCAATTGAAGATGTTGGGTGACGATGAGAACGTTGGTGTGATGCTCTACCCTGTAGGTTCCACTTCTCCATAATCTTCACGCCCTCTGTCACTGAAGAAATAGTAGTGGTGGTACCATCCCGTGTGACCAAAAGCTTGACTGGGAATCCCCAGTGGTACTTGATGGTACTTGATGGGCACAAGTGTTTTGAAGAGACGTTTAAGATAGTCCATAGGTTCAGGAGTGTAGACCTCCTCTGGGATGCCCCTGATTTTGATGTTGTTATGTCTGGACTTGTCTTCAGCGTCTGTGGCCTTGAGCCATTTAACATCTTCCACCATCTACCAGCTCAATATGGGCGGTAGAGAACTCAGACATTTTACATTCCAGATGATCTGTATGTTCTCCTATGGCGGAGACGTTAGATTGGAGTTTCCGGATGAGGGATGAGACAGATTTGGTAATTCCATTTTGCAATAGAATGAGCATATCTTTTAAAGTGTGCACTGTTACTTGGGCAGAGGACACAGGAAACTGAGATGTATCATATTGAGGCAGTACTGTGGAGATTGCTTCCTCATCATCTTAACTCTTCTTATAGGACAGGCTTTTGCTATTGGGAGAGGTAGAGGGTGACGCTTGGTCTTTTCCCTGTTTCCTCACTTGCGGGGAGGAGGTGTCTTTAGGGACCTGAGAATGGGGGACACCATCTTGCAAGGGGCCTGTGTTTATTAAAGTGGGGCTCATAGAGCATGATGAGGCTGGGGCTGATTCGATTTGTTCAACCCCAGATGGGTCCACAGCCTCAAAGAAATCTGTCAGCTTTCATGGTACAGCTGATTTAGCCCTTCTCTTGGTCATCTTGGTCCCTCTATGGTATACTGCAGACCCCCTTTTTTGCGGTAATTCCGTTATATTTGCAGGGGGGGGGGGGGTATAAGGAGCCCAGCAGAACGAATTGTGTGTGCCCTTAGATGTAGCTGCTGTAAGGTGTGTGATCAATATGGCCGCTGTGGCGGGAGAAATTGCCCCGGACTATTCAGCACTGCTGTATCACTTCTACACTGTTCTGGAGCGCTGCTGGGTCCGCTTCTTTTATTAATGGGGAGCAGGAGAAACGAGCAACGGATCTCTCTGCTCTATACTCCACCTGACCACCTCACCTTGAGGAGTGCAGTTTCGGGGCTCTGCTGCCCGATGGCGCAGCTGGAGACGCGTGCTGACAAAGGAGCGCTGCTGCTTGTGCAAGAGCGCGGAGATGGGGTTCCCAAGTGATGTCTGCCGCTGCAGGGCACAGATGAGACCCACTTAGTGGTTTTATACTGTTTTCAGGTGAAGTGAAACATTGGTGACTGAAGGAGCTGAGGTTCAAGCGTCCATATTCCTCAACAGTCAGACCCACCAGCCATTTTATTTTTTTACGGTTTTCCCACACACGGCAGATTTTGTTGTAGACATTTCTGTGACTGAAAAGCAGTTCCATTCCTCTAATTACTTGTCACCAAAACAAATTCTGTTTTGTCCGGGATTGGAAGCCTCACGTCAAACATTAGCACATATGTTGACACTATTTTAAGACCTTTTGTGGAGGGACTCCCATCGATGTGAGGAGGGTACCTGGCTGGCTAGCCTCGATGTAGCAATGGGGAGCCCATGTGCCCCAACTTATGCCAACCTTTTCCTGGGCTGGTGGGAGAGTGAGGTTATTTTTTCTGAGACTATGGAACGGTTTACGTCATCGATAATACTCTGGGTAAGGTTCACCTATGATGTATTTATTCTATGGAGAGGCCAGGAGGCTGAATTCCACCAATTTGTAGCTGAATTGAATGTAAATCAACTCGGGCTATATTTCACATCTACAATAGAGGCCAAACAAATATAATTCCTGGGCCACTCCATCACACTAGATGACACTGGTATAATAGTGACTAATCTATTCAGGAAATCTACCGCAACAAACAACCTCCTACAGTGGGACAGTGGCCACCCAACAGCTCTAAAGAGAGTAGTAACCACTTAGTAGTAACCATGAGCAACTTCTGTGTCCTAGAATAAGAACTGAATAAGATAAAACATGCAGAATCATTGGTACTTATGACAGATCTCACCAAGAGATCAGAGAGATCATTTCATCATACTGGGCTATCTTATAATCTGACCCGGATATTGGGCCTTTACTTAGGGAGTACCCTTCTATCACCTACCAGTGGAATCGCAATTTAAGAGATCATTTAGTTCACAGCCTGTACCAAGCCCCTAAACCAGCCAAATCATGGCTGAGAAATGACCTGAAAGGTACGTTCCCATGTGGAACGTGCTCCTTCTGTAAATACATCAAGAAGGGTGAATATTTCAGCAGTACAACCATGGAGACAACATACGGACTGAGATCTTTTGTGAACTGTAAGACGGTAGGGGTGATTCATCTCTTGACCTGTGAGAGCGGTAAACAATATATTGGCAAAACAAAACGTGAATTCAGAAAAAGAATTGGTGAACATTTCTCAGACATTAGGAACGAGGCAGAAACACCAATAGCACGGCATATAACTGAATGCCATGGTGGGAGGGGTGAAGGTTCCAGGGGATTAAATATGTTATACGATCGCTAAGAGGAGGTGAGGCCCAGTGGATTTTTAGGATGTAAACGGTGAAACCACTGGGTTTGAATGATGCTATTTCATATGCTTATTTCATTGAATGAATACCTCTTTTGATTATATAGATCACTGAGACATAGTCATGTAGTGTTCCCCCCTGAGTATTTCTGTTCTATACCCTAGTGACACCTTCCCTCTAAATATGACATCATCTCACACTATATGGCTTGATGGAGATACAGTATATGAAGGGTAATTAGTGATCTAGATCAAAGGTTTGATCTATGAGTGATATTCTGTGCATATTTCCAGTAAATGTTAACTATGCCATATTTTTTTCCCTCCTTAGGGTACCTGTCTCAAAATGTGACTACTATGTGAACTGAGATTGTACCGCAGGCCCTGTTATGTCTGAGAGCCTATTAGACCTCTTCCTTATGAGGATTTGATTGTCATTTCCAATTAATCCCGTATTATAGTTGAATCCGGCGGGCAAGTGGCCGGTCCGCCCATCATAGCTCCAAGTTGCTGTCACTCTGCAGGCCACTCTGTGCGAGTATTTAATATCATTGCTCAAGTGATTCAGTACTTACCTGCTCCTGATGAAATGCAGGCTTACCACCGCATGGAAACGCGTTGAGCAGGAGTGAGATGTATAAGGGCTGGTATACAGTGTTGGGAAGGCAAGAATAGGGTGTCGCAACAAGGACACTTTATTATCTAAAGCAACTAAAACAAATCACGGATACAGATCCCAACTACTCGTGAAACCTGCTCTAAAAGGCAGTCGTGGGTAACTGAACATTGTGTCTGCCGTATACATCTACAGGCACTGTGTTTTAAGGTTACAATTTAGTAATACGTGCGGATACAGTGTTATACAGCTATACAGCGTGCAGAGAGTCAATTTTCCTATGAAAGTATTGCTTTCATGATAGAAAGTACCAACAACTAAATTAAAGTGCCTCCCCTCCTTTAGTTGGGGGTTACACCCTAGCCTGGGTCACTCTAGCTACGAGTAAAAATTCTAGACTCCATTTTTAAAGAGACATGACACAATAAAGATTTATTATTTTGGATTCCAATAATTTTTATTGATTTTCAAAGAATAAATGCAAAGTTGCGGACACAGCCACCAAACAATAAGACACGACGGGCGCAGCCGTTAAACAATAGTGCTTGTAATACACCATATCATAAGCCAATGCCTGATATGGAAGTTCTGCGTTAACAGTCCAAGAGCATGATCCAGGGCACCCGCATGGATGCTGCCAACCTGGAAAATTGCAGTAAAGTCCATAACCCCTGTAGTGGGTCAATACGACAGAGCAGAAAAAGAACTTCCTATTAATGGCAAAACATTACTATATATTGGTGCAAAATTGCCGTGCCTGGTGCAGCGAGACATCATAACAATATGTCCATATAAAACAAGAGTAACATGTAAATAAAAAAAAAAAACATAACCAAAAGATTTATTATTTTATTTTAACGTTCTATTCAGGCAATTTTGTTAGTTTTGAGTTTAACCCCTTAAGGACGCATGACGTACCGGTATGTCATGATTCCTGAGTCCTCAAGGACCCATGACGTACCGGTACGTCATGAGTATTTCTGATCACTGCTGCTCAGCCGGCAGTGATCGGAACAAGGTACCTGCTGAAATAATTCAGCAGGTACCTTGTTACAATGCCCTGGGGGGTCCTGTATCGGCGATCGCTGCAAACCGCAGGTCAATTCAGACCTGCGGTTTACAGCGCTTCTTCAGGCAGAGACTTAAAAGTGCCTTAACAGTTAAATGTTAACCCCCCTCTGCAGCCCCCAATCATATTGTGGCGGCGGGGGTGCAGGGGGGGTGGTTGCGGGTGGCGCGGGAGGTGGGCGGTATGGGAGGCGGGATCGCAATTGCGATCCCCCGCCCGCCTCCTCTGTAGTAATCGTTGGTGGTATAGTGGTTTTAGGTAATGGTAATGTAACTCTGATCAGACTTCTGCTAAAGGCAGAAGTCTAACCAGACTAGTGAAAAGTAAAAAATACAGTACAGTACACTATATAGTGTACTGTACTGTATTATACTGACATCAGACCCACTGGATCTTCAAGAACCAAGTGGGTCTGGGTCAAAAAAAATGTAAAAAAGTGAAAAAAAGTAAAAATAAAAAAACACATATCACTGAATAAAAATTAAAACAATAAAATACACTACACATATTATGTATCGCCGCGTCCGTAAAAACCTGCTCTATAAAAATATCACATGACCTAACCCCTCAATACCGTAAAAAAGAAAATGGTGTAAAAAAAGTAGCGTATGCCACTTAAAATAGTACCAATCAAACCGCCATCTCATCCCGCAAACAATGAGCCCCTATATAGGGCAATCGCCCCAAAAAATAAAAAAAATATGGCTCTCAGACTATGGAGAAACTAAAACATTATTTTTTTTTCTAAAATGCTGTTATTGTGTTAAAGTAAAATAAATAAAAAAACAGTATACATATTATGTATCGCCACGTCAGGTAAATACCATAAAAAAAATTAAATAAAAACAATGTAAAAAAAAAAGCATTTTTGTCACCTAACGTTACAAAAACTGTAATAGCAAGCGATCAAAATGTTATATGCACTCAAAAATAGTGCCAATCAAATTGTCATCTCATCCCGCAAAAAATGATACCCCCACATAGGACAATCTCCCAAAAAAAATCCTTTGAGGGATATCTGGCTTTCATTGTGTTGTAGACCCATAACTGGGGCTCCACATTTATTTTGCAAAAAAAATGAAAAAAAATGGCTCTCAGACTATGGAGACATTAAAACATGATTTTATTTTGTTTCAAAAATAATATTATTGGTAAAACTTAAATAAATAAAAAGTATACATATTAACTATCGCCGCGTCCGTAACAACCTGCTCTATAAAACTAACACATGATCTAACCCCTTAGATCACGGATGTCAAGCTCGTGGCCTTACAGCTGTTGCAAAACTACAACTTCCAGCATGCCTTGATTGCTGTAGGATGTCCAGGCATGATGGGAGTTGTAGTTTTGCAACAGCTGGAGGGCCACGAGTTTGACATCCCTGCCTTAGATAAACACAGCAAAAAAACTAACATAAATACCGTACCAAAAGCCATTTTTGTCACCTTACATCACAAACAGTGTAATAGCAAGTGACCAAAATGTCATATGCACCCCAAGATAGTGCCAATCAAACCGTCATCTCATACTGCAAAAAATGAGCTCCTACATAAGACAGGTACCCAAATAATAAAAAAAAAATATGGCTTTCAGAATGTGGAGACACTAAAAAAATAATTTCTTCAAAAATGCTTTGTTATGAAAAACTGAAACAAAAAAAACCAAAAAAGTAGTCATATTTTTATTGTCGCGTCTGTAACAACCTGCTCTATCCTGTCAGATCAACTATGCAAATAACAAAAAATAAAAATGGTCCCAAAACAGGTATTTTATTGCACATTTTCCATTTTAATCCATTTTTCCAGTAACAAAGCAAGGGTTAACAGCCAAACAAAACTCAATATTTATTACCCTAATTCTGTAGTTTGCAGAAACACCCCATCTGTGGTCATAAACTGCTGTATGGCCAAACGGCAGGGCATAAAAGGAAGGGAATGCCATATTGTTTTTGGAAGGCAGATTTTGCTGGACTGGTTTTTTGACACTATGTCCCATTTGAAGCCCCCCTGATGCAACCCTACAGTAGAAACTCCAAAAAAGTGACCCAATTTTGGAAACTATGGGAAAAGGTGGCAGTTTTGTTGGTACTATTTTTAGGGTGAATATGATTTTTGGTTGCTCTATATTACACTTTTTTTGAGGCAAGGTAACAAAAAAAAGAAATTCTGAAATTTCATCTCCATTTGCCAATAACTCTTGTGGAACACCTAAAGGGTTAACAAAGTTTGTAAAATCGATTTTAAACACCTTGAGGGGTGTAGTTTCTTAGATGGAGTCACTTTTATGAAGTTTCTACTCTAGGGGTGCATCGGGGGGCTTCAAATGGGACATGGTGTCAAAAAAACAGTCCAGCAAAATCAGCCTTCCAAAAACCATATGGCGTTCCCTTCATTCTGTGCCCTGCCGTTTGGCCGTACAGCAGTTTACGACCACATATGGGGTGTTTCTGCAAGCTACAGAATCAGGGCAATAAATATTGAGTTTTGTTTGGCTGTTAACCCTTGCTTTGTTACTGGAAAAAATGGATTAAAATGGAAAATTCCCCCCCCCCCCCCAAAAAAAAAACGGAATTCTGAAATGTTATCTCCATTTGCTATTAACTCTTGTGGAAAACCTAAAGGGTTAACGATGTTTGTAAAATCAGTTTTGAATACCTTGAGGGGTGTAGTTTCTAGAATGGGGTCATTTTTGGGTGGTTTCCATTATGTAAGCCTCACAAAGTGACTTCAGAACTGAACTGGTCCCTAAAAAGTGGGTTTTTGAAGATTTGCTTCTAAACTTCTAAGCCTTGTAACGTCCCCAAAAAATGAAATGGCATTTCCAAAATGATCGATACATGAAGTAGACATATGGGGAATGTAAATCAATAACTTTTTTTGGCGGTATTACTATGTATTATAGAAGTAGAGAAATTGAAACTTGGAAAAGTGCAAATTTTTCTAAATTTTTGGTAAATTTGGTATTTTTATAAATAAAAATGACATTTTTCGACTCCATTTTACCACTGTCATGAAGTACAATATGTGACGAAAAAACAATCTCAGAATGGCCTGCATAAGTAAAAGCCTTTAAAAGTTATTACCACAAAAAGTGACACTGGTCAGATTTGCAAAAAATGGCCGGGTCCTTAAGGTGAAATAAGGCTGAGTCCTTAAGGGGTTAAGGGACGTAAACAATTTTCCATTTATTTATTAGATTAGCATTTGAAGGCCACCTCACTATCTAGAGCATTAAAGTGATTCATAGTCTTACCTACAGAGGCAGACTGGCCATAAACCCTAGCAGGAAACTTTCTGGTGGGCCAATGTCCAAGAGCCACCCAAACAGCCGGCACCGTTTTCACAGCTGCCAGCTAAGTACATCACTAGCCGACGCTCCTGATTACCGCTGGGAGCATCAGGAAATTATATACCCAGCTGGCAGCAAGAAAGGATTGGGAGTTGGCTCGTGAAGTCAACTGTATTGCCCCACTGTTCACAGGTCACTATATAGGGCATTATTAATACTGGGGCACTCTAGGATCGTTATTATTGTTGGGGGTATTATGGGGCAGTATTAATACTGGGTGAACTATGGCGAATAATATTATTACTGGAGGCACTATAGGGGGCATTATTACTCCTGGGAGCACTATATGGAGCATTTTCATAGTGGGGCTTTAAAGTGTACATTATTATTGCTGGAGGCACTATAAGTATAAATACAAGGGGCACTATAGGGTCATCATTATTATTATTGGGGGAAGTATAGGGGGCTTTATGACTACTGGGGGCACTACAAGGGGCTTTATTTCTACTGGAGCCATCTGGGGAAGCATATTACTTCTGAGGTCACTATGAAGGGCATTATTATGCAATAGGTTTGTAGTGCCATATTCTGCTGTATGTTTTGTAGCACTGAAAGACAAGGTAGCACCCTGAAGGTAGGGCTGGCTCTAGCCCGCTCCTTCCTAATTAGAGACTACAGGAGGAGAAGGACAGAAGGTGGGAGCTGGCGCTGGCTATTACCGAGGCACTTTTTCTGGGGATGTATTTTGTTGCGGTTTTTTGGAGCTTCTGGGACAGAATTTAGTGCTGCATTCTGGTATCTTCTGCCAGTTTGGACCCACCTACAACATGGGGCACATTTTTTTTCATGTTCATATAAAAAACTGTGTAGATTATTTATCAAGTACCCAGTTTACTATGATAGATACATTGTAGGTACAGAAGCAGGCCAGCCAGTATCATCTTCTCACCTCTTCTTGAAGTCACTGCAGAGACCCCTGTAATTAAACATCTTGTGGTGTCATGCTGCTGCCTGATACTGTTTGGGCAGATAATATTTGCAAGTAGCTTTACAATGGGCTTTCAGAAAGAATTTTTCTGGTAGGCACTAGGCCCCCCCATTTCAACACTGCAGAAAAATCCAGTACTACATACCGATTGTCTCCTCTGATGTACATGTTCTCTTTCCTCATCTTTCCCATTCAGACCCAACTGTCATGACAACTTCTATTAGCGATATCTCCTCTCATTTAGATGCTGTCTTTCCTCATCTTCTCCATTAGGACCAGACCGCCACAATGACTTCCTTCAACCATGACTCGTCTCTGCAGAGTTTGTCATACAGACATCTTAGATTCCTCACTTTTGCATCATCTTCCCCATCCTGGCCGCAATAGGGTCATCCTGCTGCCACCCCCAATACTGTGCATGTTGCATTTTCCAATACCCCCAAATACTGTAGTAGAACAAGAATTAATGTCCCATTTGCCTCAAGCCATGTAGGAGACAAGGCAAACATGTGGAAGAAGTTGCTCTGGTCACTTGAGACCAAAGTTAAACTTTTCGGCCTAAATGAAAAATGCTATGTGTGGCTAAAAACTAACACTGCACTAGGATAGCTGTTGTAACAATATTTTAGAAGTGTAGAAAGGTTAATCTTTCATTCTGCAGTCTGGGAAAGTTGGTTAGCAATCGCAATCACTGCGGGATAGTGATGGCATATTAGTTATATAGCACACATACACTGTGAATATATCATATGGTCACAGAAAAAGTCTGCGCATACTCATATGCAACTTTTTCAAGGGCACTTGTGCAAACATTTTTGCGCAAGTGCGTACGCCTCATCATAAATCAGGTGCAGCATCCAGCAGCGCGCCTGGTTATCATAGCCCAGCGTACACTGCCGGGGTATGATAAATCTGCCCCTATATCTATAGATATAATAATAGGACAACTGTATATCCTACATATGTAGTTTGAACTCCACCACATCTCCACGTGCTACCCAGCTTTCCAAAGCTATTGAAAGGCAAATCTGCACAATTGTGCAGTGAAAGGCGGAATTATCCCTGCATATCTGGGCAGATTATCTAACCAGCGGAATATTCTATGGCTTGTACTATGTGTATACCACAGCTTGTACTATTGCCGGTACCAGTTACCGTATCTATCTTGTACTGTTAGTAACTATTACATTATTTTCAACAAAATGGCCAAGCTCACTGTGTAGACAAAAGCTATGCAACCCAAACCCAGCCCCCTCCTCCTAAACTTTCTGGCTCACCTGCACTAGCATCAGGGGAGGGAGATGACATAGCTGCAGCCTGAGAGAACAATGCACTGCTTTACGATTTCATTTTTTATGGTCTGCAATTGTGATACCTGACAAAACAAGAACAATTAACAAAGACTAATGAGGAGATGATGTTACAATTATTATTATTTTTTTTAATTCTGGGTTTAGTTCCCTGTTAATTTAATCTATTTAGCATGTGTCTTAAGGTACTTTTACACTTGCGGCAGAGTGATCCGGCAAGCAGTTCCGTCATCGGAACTGCCTGCCGAATCGGTCGATCTGGATGTAAACTAAATGCATTTGTAGACGGATCCGGATGCAGATCGGTCTCACAAATGCATTGCAAGAACGGATCCGTCTTTCTGCTTATCATGCGGATAGACAGATCCGTCTTGTATTTTTTTTTACTGTTTTAAAAGTCTGCGCATGCGCAAACCGGAAGGACTGATCCATCCTTCAGGTATTTCTAATGCTGGATCCGGCACTAAAACATTTCAATGTAAATTAATGCCAGATCCGGCATTCTGGCAACTGATCCGGCATTTTGGACAGAGATAATACGGCAGCATTCAGTGACTGAACTGAAGGCATCCTGATGCATCCGCATCCTGAACGGATTTTTCTCCATTCAGAATGCATTAGAAAATAACTGATCAGTTCTTTTCCGGTATTGAGCCCCTTTGATGGAACTTAGTGGCGGAAAAGAAAAACGCAAGTGTGAAAGTACCCTTAGCTACTTGTCTTGTGCCGTATTGTAGCTCAGCTTAATGGAACAGTACCAGACACAAACTGAGGGTAGGTGTGGCGCTGTTTTGTAAGAATGCAGCCGTGTTTTTCTAATCCTGGACAATCCCTGTAACCTCATTTAACAGAAGTTATTCTTTGTACATTCCACATGTCAGTCTTATTTTGCTAGCAGACTCAGCATCTCTGGAATACACTGTTATCATTTGGAAGTTATATACGCTCATTGAAAGCAATTTCAATCATATAGGTGTATTCAGGAATTGAACAATGGCTTTAGAAGGCAGCCTTCATTTACAATTTTATATGTATGACATTCATTCTCCTCATCATTGCATAGCGTTTACTGTATTTGCGTATGGTTCTTTCATTCCACAGCCCACATCACAAGAATGTGACATCATTGCATGTCTCTTGGAACGGCTGCCTGGGTCTTCTTCCTCTGCCATATTACTCATGTAACATTATTTATTCACAGTCTACTGGAGAGGAAGCTCCTCTGACAAATTGTTGTGTTTCCAGGAGCTGAAATGGTTAACTTGGCACGTCATAGGTTTGGTTCCTTTATGTTAAAGACGTTATTGTTTCCTAAATATTGTGCTACAATCTTCAAAGTAAACTAGTATGGTAGTCTAAAAACGTGATATAACACAATGTGTTCTACAGGAATAGTAGCAATCACAGCTGAGCCGCCCAGAACCAAAGCCTTGAGGGACAAAACAATCATTTTAAGAAATGATTATGTTTCATTATTTCACTACATATAAAATAATAATGCAAATTTGCAAACAGTCTTAATTAACAAACCTACAGTAAATGTCTCCATGGTAACAGACTACAAACATGCTCTGTGTAGTCTGATTTCTTATTCCTACTTACTAGTCTACCAAATGTAAAGCAAGTAGGAGGATGAAAAGGGGTAGGTCTGCTGGACCCTACATAGGGTTTACTTCAAGGCCATATCCATGGAGATAGTGGCGCATACAGCATATCACCGCTGAAGCCAGTCATTGGCTGGAGCAGTGCATATGACCAGTGCAAGGACTGGAAGAGCAGAGTAAAGCAGCAAGTCTGAATCTTCTATTTCAGATTAAAAATCAATATTACCAGAAAACTCCTTTACTAAACTCTCCTTTAGGCAGGGTTCACACCTGCGCGTCCCGATTCGCACGTACGACGCTCTATCTTTACTTTTATTTTCGCATCGTGAAAATGAAAGTAAAAATCGCGCGTCGTGCGCGCGTTTGCACTATATATCCCTATGGGGGACGCGCATCAATACGCCCCAAAGAAGCTCCTGTACTTCTTTGTGCGTAGGGCGTTTTACAGCGCGTTCGTACGCACTGTAAAATGCTCAGGTGAGAACCATGCCCATAGGGAAACATGGGTTTTCCCCTGTTGAGCGTTTTACAAAGCGTAGGAACGCGCTGTAAAACGCTCAAGTCTGAACCCAGCCTTAGTTTCAAATAACTATAGAAATAAGGGAAGAAAAGTAGTTACCGCTCTCAGCTCCAGTGGAAAACGTAGCCATCATGCAAACCAAGAGAATGTTTAGGGCCCCAGAGAGCAGAGGAGCCCTCTGCTGGCCATAAGCGGTTGGCTGGAAAAATAAAAACGAAATTGGCGGACATACCTGGTTTAGTCTCAAAAAGGGGAGGAGGGCGGCCTTTACATGCATGTTACAGAAATATCTTCTTCATACAGTATATGAAACGTTGTTCTGCATTGTATCAAATGTATTACGTTTTGTGTTAGCACTTGTCATGTGTCTTCAGAATGTTAAAGAAAATGAAATATCCCCTATTTATATGTATTTCATGCCCTGTACTGTTTGTAAAGTAATGTTAACATGCAGGTTTCTGTGCAAACGTTATGGGAAAGAAGGATCAGGCATGTTGAATTTTAATGTGCCTAATCTTTTGATTCTCCAGATCTCCATTGAAAAAATTTGTATGCCTGGCCAAGTGTCTGTTTTCATGGTAGAGGAAGAATCAGTAGAGACAGCGGTCAGACATTTAGGGGATCATTTATGAACAGATATATCACACTTTTGTGGCATATATTTGTCGCAGATTCTGTTGCACGCCATGGTGCGGAAGAACCTGCGACTTCTTTCCTGCTCACACCAGGTCTAAAAAAGGGCGCGTGGCATAGGCGGGAAAGGGTGCAGACCGGCAGGCCCATCTCATCCATCATTTTCTACGCCTGGTTTAGACCTGCTCTAAATGCAAGACAGCAAGGAAGTTCGCTTACATTTCGAATGGGCCTTAACAGCTTAAGATCCTGGTGTCCTAACTCAGACATCACATGACAATCTTTTTCTAACAAGAACCAGAACTGTACCTCACATGAATCCAGAACTCGCTCATTCATTGCTCCGATTAATCTGATTTATTTCAAGCTAGCTGCTCACGGGAGGGTCCTTTCTTAGCCGCCGTGCAATTTTTGCTGCAGTTTTCTCCTTATTAAAGCTCAGGAGGAATTTCTCAGGAGGTGTGTCCTCTGCCACCCCTATAGCTGGTGGTAGTTGAAGGATGGAACTGAGCATGTACAACCACCACAGCGAGGTGGAGAGAGAATTAAGGAAAAGAACAAACTGCAGGTGGCGCTAAACAGATACATTTTATTGAATAAGTTAGGCCCCTTTCACACTTGTGTTTTTTGGTTTCCGTCCTAGAGTTCCGTCCTCGGGGCTCTAGGACGGAAAGATACTGATCAGGATTATCCCAATGCATTCTGAATGGAGAGAAATCCGTTCAGGATGCATCAGGATGTCTTCAGTTCAGTACTGAGACGTTTTTTGGCCGTAGCAAAATCCGCAGCATGCTGCAGATTTTGCTCCGGCCAAAAATCCTGAAGGCATGCTGGAAGGATGGATCCGGAATTAATGCCCATTGAAAAGCATTAATCCGGATCCGGCATTAAGCTAAACGTCGTTTCGGCGCATCGCTGGATCTGATGTTTAGGTTTGTGAATGGTTACCATAGCAGCCAGGACGCTAAAATCCCGGCTGCCATGGTAAAGTGTAGTGGGGAGGCAGGGGAGAAGTATACTTACAGTCCGTGCGGCTCCCGAGTCCCGGGGCGCTCCACAGTGACGTCAGAGCGCCCCATGAGCATGGATCACATGATCACATGGATCACGTGATCCTAGCGCGTGGGGCACTCTGACGTCATTGTGGAGCGCGCCGGGAGCCGCACGGACTGTAGGTATCTGCTCCCCACTACTTACTATGGCAACCAGGACTTTAGTAGCGTCCTGGCTGCCATAGTAACACTGAAAGAATTTTAAATACTGATCAGTCTTCAAATGCTTTCAGTTGTCTTGCGCTGTGACGGATCCGGCGGGCATTTCCGCCGACAGAAGTGCACGCCGGATCCTCACTACGCAAGTGTGAAAGAGGCCTTAGGGACTACACTGTAAGTATTCAGATCCAGGTGTTGGTATAAAAATTTTAAGTATTATTTGTGGGACAACCCCTTTTTATAGAAAAATGTAGAAATATCTTCTGTTTAATCACAGTGGTGCATTCTACGCAGTTTTTTCTAACAGGGAAAGAATCACAGATTCCAGTTACACTCCTAACTCTTTGTATGGTCTAAAAACAAATACAAACCATATAAACAAATACTGAAACAGTATCTCCTAAATGTAGCTGAAAGCTTGTGGTCCAACCAAGGGGGTAAGGGCCCATGCGTATCGTCACTAACATGTGGCTCCTAACATTGAAAATATCCACCTTGGAAGAGCAGTGTTTGGGTGCCACCAGCCTCCTTAAAGCCAGAGAGAGAAGATATGAAGACAGAAATCCAGCAATATCACAGTCTAAGACCCAGAAGGTAACTACAATGACTTCACTGATATACGGACTGCAGTTAAGACAAAAAGTAATGCAACCCATGGTGTTCCATTATAATGGAGCTTGCGGTTCTGAACTTGTATGCACATATTTGTATTATTCACTTATGTGGTGCAAGGCCCTTTTGTCTTATATTTGTATATGTGCAGTGAAATTCTCTATACATGTGTATTTTGTGTTAGCGTATGGCTGTTTTATTTATCTTGTCATTTATGTATGAATAGCGCAGGTGCATTGTTTTGTATTCTGTGCTTGCACACTTTCTTCATGGGAATGCTTTGAGGGTTGCTTTCCAGGGTCATGACTCTTGGTACATAGTGGAAGGTAATACCAGTGTTATTGGATCCACTTACATCTGTTTATCATTTGTTAGGTAGTTATGTAGCAGTTTTTTTATGCTTTTTATCCATTAGTAGGCCACATGTCAGTGGTGATACGTGTGGGGCTCTTGTTCCTACCACCCTTGGTCGGACCATCAGCTTTCAGCTATATTTAGGTGATACTGTTTCAGTATTTGGTTATGGACTTATTACTTGGTCATCAATTATTCTTTTGTCATTTTTTTCTTTTTTTCCCCTGGTCTTTATTCCTTTTTGTGGTGGTCTGTTACTCCATATTATTGGTGGTGGTGGTATGTGTGTTGGGTGGTATTGGGGGTATACAATTTTCATTTGCGTCAGTTTGTTTCATTTGTTTCATTTTTTTCGAGCGCTAGCATTTTTCATACATACTCTTTTAGATATTTATATTTACTCTTTTTAGTCTTTTGTCTATCTGATTACTTAAAGGGAACCTGTCACCATCTTTTCACATATAAAACCAAATGTACCTTCAAGTTTGTCTACCTTGATAGTTACCAGCGATCCATCCATAACCTTCTCAGGACTAACATGTCTTATGATATCACCCTCTAAAGCTTTCCCGCCGTTATGCTCATTTGCATAAATAATTCCTTCCCCTCGACCATGTGATTGGACCATGTGATGTGACGTCATCACAGGTCCTTTAGACAGCAGCTAATGCTTGAAGAGAGAAGAGAGATCGCCAACTACGCGATCAAGTGGCTAAGGTGAGGTAAGTTTTTTATTTTTAACCCCTTAATCCACATTTTACAAAGCATTCTGTATTGAGAATGCTATTATTTTCCCTTATAACCATGTTATAAGGGAAAATAATAAAGATCGGGTCCCGTCTCTTAGTAACCATGCGGGAAAATCGCACTGCATCCGCACTTGCTTGCGGATGCTTGCTATTTTCCCGCAGCCCCATTCACTTCTATGGGGCCTGCGTTGCGTGAAAAACGCAAAATATAGAGCATGCTGCGATTTTCACGCAATGCAGAAGTGATGCATGAAAATCACCGCTTATGTGCACAGCCCCATAGAAATGAATGGGTCCGGATTCAGTGTGGGTGCAATGCATCTACCTCACGCATTGCACCCGCGCGGAAATCACACCCGTGTGAAAGAGGTCTTAGGGCTCTTGCAGACGAGCGGATCTACTGCGTGTTATCCGCAGCAAGAATGAGAGCCAAGCTGCGCGGTGGACATCAGAGGCACGAAGCAGTAACATGATAGATACTGCTCCGTGCCTCTCTGTGACCCTTTCACTACAAAATCACAGTGAGATAAAGTTGTCACAGTGATTTTGTAGTGAAAGGGTCACAGAAAGACACAGAGCAGTATCTATCATGTTACTGCTTCGTGCCTCTGATGTCCACCGCGCAGCTTGGCTCTCATTCTTGCTGCGGATAACACGCAGGAGATCCGCTCGTCTGCAAGAGGCCTTAGTCTTTGCATCGCTCAATCACTGCACTAGGATTGTATATCCCAGGGTCACATTGATGTCTAATGAGAAATTTCCACAGCGGATTTACAGTATACAATTTGGAGTGGACTGGTAGAGGATGGGGTGGGGGTTAAATTGGGTTATTATTGGGTTGTATTGCTTTCGGTGGTTGTTTTGAAAATTCTTAATTGATCCTCAGTTCACACTTGCGCGTTTGACGCGCGTTTCCTATTTGCAAAAACGCGCTGTAATACTCAGAAAATGCTCAGGTGTGAACCCAGGGTAAGAGAATAGAAAAAAAGAAAGCATAAAAGATACTGAAATCTCTGATACGGCAAATTAAAGGGCTCAATGCTCATAAGAGCGCTAGTGCCGTTTCAGTCCAGCCATTGGAGGGGAACACACGGCACATCCACCACTGACCCGTCTAAAGCGGTGATATTGTGTTTTTTGGGGAGGAATCCCGCCTCTTTGAGTAACATAACACTATTCAGTCTAGTTTTTTGTTTTTTTTGATCCACTGAAATCCTTTTAAAGCAATCTACACAATGGCGTGACCCAACACTTGATGTTGCCATGGAGATATTACTATCACATCTAGAAGCTTTTCTTTTGATATAGGATTTGGAATAATGAGACCTTCTTAGTTTCACTAATTTCTTTAGATTAGATTCCTTCAATCCCCTCTAACGACCACTCTGAGAATAGGCAGAGCACAATGGTCTCTATTCATCAGTCTGACACGTATAGCATGCACCGCTAGCCACACGAATACCGTCTGACACAGATTTAGGTGTACCGACATGTACAACAATGTAAGCACAGTCTAGAGGGAAGAGATCTCTGGACTGTTGTTGGGTACAGGCTCGGACTGGCCCACAGGTGTACAGGGGAATCCCCCTGTGGGCCCCTGAGCAAGGTGGGCCCCTGGTCTCCCACCCCCTGCACAAGTGGCACATAACACAGTAGACTTGCTGTACTACATACATATATTCAATCTGCAGCACCTCAGCCAGCCTATGTTTATATAAAAACTTGTTAGATGATTTATTATATTTGAATGTATCCGTACAGTGGACCCCTAAATAAATTTTACTGGTGGGCCCTAGGTACCCCAGTCTGACACTGGTTGGGTAGTTGCTTTCTCTAGGTCAGTTATAACAGAGATTTGGTGCCATACACTAATGTTTGTGAATTGCAGGGCTCGTAGTAAATGTCTGACTTGTTAATCAGTTAATGCATTTCCTATTATTCTGTTTGACAATTGAATTAAAACTAAGAAATACAAAGAAATCTTTTATATGTATCCCAAGAAATCCCAGCCATTTCCCTTCTCTCACTAACCCTGTGTCTGGCTGCAGCAGGATCCCCCCCCCCCCCTTCCCCCGGCTGTGCCTCCAGTGGTACACAACTTTAGGGCTATCTGCAATTTTTAAACATTTTTAATGTTACCCCCCCTCCATGTGAATAAGCATTTTAACAGTGATAATGTTGAAAATATTCCTGCCAGGTCAGCGCTGCGCTCCCCGGAGTAATTAAAAACGTACACACGCTCAGTCTTTCATAGCCATTTTGCATCAGTGTGTGCATCCATTTTATGGCTGTGTTTTTAATGCCCGTTTTGCATCTATTCAAAACAGATGTGGTTCACTGGCTTTTTTTTTTTTTTTTTTTAGAAACTCAAACCCTGCAGTGCCCTCACAATATATAAATTCCCCCAGGATATATAACACCCCTATAGTTACCACGGACCATGACGCAATTCAATGATGGAATCAATTTAGAGGCATTCCGTCATAATAAAAGTCTATGGTCGCATAACAGATCCGTCCGGAATCCATAACGCAATTCACCATATACCCGAACTCGAACTTCACAACTTGAAGTTCTTATCCCTAGTCAGGATCTGTTCAGGAAAAATCTGATGGTTTAGCACAGAAGTTCAATGGAGTTTTTTTTCTGCAACTGCGTTCAGTGTGTGCATTTTTTGTGTTCGGCTTGTATCCGGCTTACATGCGTTTTTCGTGTGAAATAAGATTGAGGAATAACAATCTACATCATCTATCAACCATCAGTAAAAAAAGAATTGCACCCGGGTGCCCTGATTTTTTCATGCAAGCCCCTTTCACTTCTGTGGAGCCAGGGCTGCATGAAAAATGCACAATATAGAACATACCGCGATTTTTCCTGAATGCAAAGATGATGCGTGAAAAACGTACAAAGACCCATTGAAATGAGTCAGGATTCAGTTCGGGTGCTATGGGGCACAGTTATCAAGCTCCCCTTTTTCTGGAGTAAAAAAAACTGGCGTATTGGCAATGACAGTCTTCAGTTTGCGCCTCATTTATTATCCCTTAATAAATCAGGTTTTTCTTTTTTGGTTTAAGTCTGACATCTAGTGGTTGTTTTCTTGTAAGACGTGTTCATATTCACTAAGACTAGTCTGATTAGTATGCGCATGAAAATGTGGCGCAAGTGAACTGAAAATAGGTGCACATCTCCATGAAAGTAGGTAAATTGTGGTGCAACTCACCACTCAAAACAGAGGCAGAAGTATGTCAGCCCTGGGGTGGAGTAGAAATTAGACTGTTTTACAGCCAAATCTGGCGCAAAATTAGGCATACCTTCATACATAGGTTAGAAAATAGGCGCAAATATTAAAAACTTCTGAATTAGTCATTAAACTCAAAATAGGCGCAGCAGGTGCAAATACCTCCAAAACAGACACAAAATCAGTTGGTGAATGAGACTTAAAAAATAGACAGTCGGAAACAGGCTTTTTACTCAAGAAAACAGGCAGGCACTATAGTAAATGTACCCCTAATGCATTTACTACACACATTGGGTAAGAATAATCAAAACTGGTAAACGGAAAACTGGCTCAGTTGCCTTTAGCAACCAATCAGATTCCACCTTAATTTTTCAGAGCTTCTTTGGAAAGTATAAGGTGGAATCTGATTGGTTACTATGGGCTACTAAGCTAGCCTTGCTTTTCACCAGTTTTTCATCCAGAGCCAGGGTTTCTCAACTCCGGACCCACCTACCAGTCATGTTTTCAGGATTTTCTTAGTATTGAGCAGGTGATATAATTAGTATCCATGCATCAGGACTTACCACAGGTATTCATTCTGTGGGGTATTCTCAAATCCTGAGCGGTAGGTGGGTCCCGAGAACCGGAGTTGAGAAACCCTGATTCCAGACAGAAAATTCACTAGGTTGACTTCATAGACCTATGGCTTTTACGAACCTCTCAACACTATGTTACAATTATGCAGGTAAAACTGTGGTGTTACTAAAACAATTATGCGGCCATTAGCGATTAGTGTGAAAACCCGCCAGACGGTGTGGTCTTTCAGTTCATATCAGTCCTGTGTTTTCCACATTTTCTTCTGTCAGACAGGTCCTTGTCCGTTTCAGAGTTCCAGTTTCAGGACCCCTGTGATAACCGATGGATGGTTTTATGCCATGTCTGGTAGTTGGGTGTGATGGGGCTATAGCAGGACTCCAGCACCGGCAAATTGAGCTGGCGTAGTTTTTACACCAGGCGTAAGGACTGTGCCTAATTTATCATGAGGAGCATGCCTCGTCATAATTTAGATGAATCTAATGGCAGCACAAGGGGGAAACTAAGACCGGCGTAAAAGCTCCTTTTGAGAATGAAAGGTGGAATCTGGTTGTACTTTTTGTCCCCATTGACAAAATAATTTCCCCATTTTTACTGCTTTCCTCTCTGTTGAATGCAAACCTTCGGGACCTGCTGGGAATTGTAGTTTTCCTTACTGCAACATACTGTAATCTTATGTCGCAATGATGATGCAGGCACAGGTGTTACATCCGCACCCGCATCATCAAGTTTCGCTGCCAAACCAGAATTTTGCACTGTACACACACACACATTAAGGGTACTTTCACACTAGCGTTGCCAGAACTGCCTGCCGGATCCAGAAATCCATATGCAAACGGATATCGTTTGTTTCCGGATGCGGATCCGTCTGACAACTGCATTGCAATACCAGATCCGTCTCTCCAGTGTCATCCGGAAAACCGGATCCGTTTTTCCGGGAACACTTGGTACCGGATCCAGGATAATACATTTCAATGGGAAGCAATGCCAGACCTGGCAATCTGGCAAGTGATCCGGAAATTTTGGCCGGAGACAAACCGCATAATGCTGCGCTATTTTCTCCGGACAAATACTGTAAAAGGGACGGAACGGAAGACATCCTGATGCATACTGAACAGATTGCTTTCCATTCAGAATGTGTTAGGACAAACTGATGCGTTTTTTTCCGGTATTGAGCCCCTATGACGGAACTCAATACCGGAAAACTTTAACGCTAGTGTGAAAAGGGGTTCTTCTGTTATCATGAAAAATATTACGAGAATTCTGTGGAGGTGTGAAAGAAAGATGGGTCTTTAAAGATGGCGCCCACTCTGGAGTGAGTGGTCGCCATAGCCTTGGGGAGCCTGCTGTTTCATACACCTGACACATGCCGCTCATGTCTGTGACTGGCAATAATGTTGGTCGCGGACATTTAACCCTTCGGATGAAGATCTCTACTGGCCAAGATTTTACAACATGGTTGCAGAGTGGTCTCCCGACGCTCCTGTTCCCTAGGCAATTCACTACTGCCCTCGTTTTTTTCTTCCAAAAAATGCATTAAGAACATGCCACAGGATTTTTTCAGATGTGGATCTGGCCCCTGCAAGAAATGTAGATATGCTACCCCCACTAAAATATTCCATGATTCCTCTTAGGCCCCTTGCAGACGAGCATGAGCGGATTAGGTCGTTCAGTGAAAACTGCGCGATTTCGCAAGCAAGTCCATTCAGTTTTGTTTGCGATCGCGATCAGTTGTTCAGATTTTATCACATGGGTGCAATGCGATTTAATGCGTTTTGCGCGCGCGTGATAAAAAACGGAATGTTTACAAACAACATCTCTTAGCAACCATCCGTGAAAAACGCATCGCATCCGCACTTGCTTGCAGCCCCATTCACTTCTATGGTGCCAGCGTTGCGTGAAAATCGCAGAATTTAGAACATGCTGCAATTTTCACGCAACGCACAAGCGTGATGCGTGAAAACCAACCCTCTTGTACACAGACCCATTGAAATGAATGGGTCCGGATTCCGTGTGGGTACAATGCATCACGCATTGCACCCACACGGAATACTCGCTCGTGTGAAAGGGGCCTAATGGATCCGTCCCGTTTCCGTTATGTAGGAAAGGACTCCCCTGCATAACGGAAACAGGACGGATCCGTTTTGCAGCTCATAGACTTCTATTATGACGGAATGAATAACGGAATGCCTCTAAAGGCATTCCGTTATGCATTCCGTCATAGAATTGCGTTATGGTCCGTGGTAACGGAATCCATAATGCAATTCTGCTTTTACCACTAAACGAATCGTGAACGAATTTCAAAATATGAAATTCCCTCATCTCTAATGATGACCCCTTGAGGCCTCATGCACACGACCGTATATATTTTGCGGTCTGCAAAACACGGATCCGCAAAAAATACGGATGACATCCGTGTGCATTCCGTATTTTGCGGAACAGCTGGCCCCTAATAGAACAGTGCTATCCTTGTCCGTAATGTGGACAACAATAGGACATGTTCTATTTTTTTGCGGAAAGGAAATACGGACATACGGAAACAGAATGCACATGGAGTACCTTCCATTTTTTTTTTGCGGACCCATTGAAATGAATGGTTCTGTATACGGTCTGCAAAAAAAAAAACGGAACGGATACGGAATGAAAATAATTTTGTGTGCATGAGGCCTTATGTTATGTTGGTTATAGAAGGATCTGTGAGAAGTGATTCATTCAATCTCCAGGTGAAGGGACACCTAGAGCAGGGCTGGGACAAGGTCCACCACCAACAGAGGCTGAGCTGCCCAAGTGCGCCCCCCCCCCACCCCCCTCCAACTTGTGGATGACACTGCTATGGGGGATCTGTGATGGATGACACTGTTATTGAGGAATCTGTGGATGACATATGTGTCATCCACAGATCCCCCCCTCCCCATAACAGGGTCCGTGTAGGAATGACCCCCAATACAACCAATACAAGGGGTGAGGCTGTGGGGTTGTATCTGCTTTGTTGATGACAGCGCCAGCGAGGCCCGTGCAGTGACTGTATTCTACTACAACCCCCTCCCCACACACTGTATATAATCTTAACTATATAACTGTAGTGAGTTACTACAGTTATATAGTTAATAAGATTATATCCAGTGAGTGGGGGTGGGGTGGGGGTGTAGTAGAATACAGTCACTGCACGGGCCCTGCTGTCATTATGAAATATCATATGGGACCCCACCTTTTTATTGGTGGTCATTCAGTAAATTAACCCTGTTTTGGGGGGTGGGGGTGTCTGTGGATGACAAATTTGTGTCATCCACAGATTCTCCCCATAACAGGGTTCAGGGTTAGTGAATGAGCACCCAAATTGCGGTGACCCAATACATGGGAGTTGTATCTGCAGAGCTTTTGTATAATGCCACCCCACACTGTAGGGTCCCCCACACAGTAATGTCCGCCACACTGCCCCCACACAGTAATGTCCGCCACACTGCCCTCACACAGTAATGTCCGCCACACTGCCCCCCACAGTAATGTCCGCCACACTGCCCCCCACACAGTAATGTCCGCCACACTGCCCCTCACTCAGTAATGTCTGCCCTACTGCCCCCACACAGTAATGTCCCCACACCCCCTCAACCACACAGCAGTGCCCCACATAGTAATTTGACATGCTCTCCCTCTTGTCATTCTCCCCCTCTTGTCATAATCCCCTATTCTTGTCATGCTCTTTCTGCCCCCTGTCATTCTCCCCCATCTTTTCATGCTCTTTATACCCCCCCCCATGTTGTCATGCTCTTTCTGCCCCCCCCCATGTTGTCATGCTCTTTCTTCTCCCCCCCATGTTGTCATGCTCTTTCTTCTCCCCCCCATGTTGTTATGCTCTTTCTTCCCCCATGTTGTCATGCTTTCTGCCCCCATGTTGTCATGCTTTCTGCCCCCATGTTGTCATGTTCTTTCTTCTCCCTCCCCATGTTGTCATGCTCTTTCTTCTCCCCCATGTTGTCATGCTCTTTCTTCCCCTCCCCATGTTGTCATGCTTTCTGCCCCCATGTTGTCATGCTCCTTCTCCCCCTCCTCTCCTCCTACCTCTGCTGTAGCGTGGACGAGCTCTGCATGGTCTGCGCCTCCGCGGGTACAGGAGGAGGAGCTTTTGTCTCCTGTACCGAGCCGACTGACTTGAAGTGCAAACTGTGTGCGCACTTCCTGTCAGTCCGGCCGGGTACAGGAGACTGATGCTCTCTGTACCTGCGGACCGGACAGAGCTCGGTCACGCTACAATCAGGGAATTACAGGAGGGAGCGCTGAGCGATTGCCCCCTGTCAGTCCCTCTCCCTCTGGCCGGCCCCTGCCTGCGCCCTGAGGCTGGAGCGCCCTGAGGCTGGAGCCTCCCCAGCCTCTGTGTCGGCCCGGCCCTGACCTAGAGGGAGAATATAAGTTAAATTTTGCCAAGACCAAGTCATGATCTGACCAGGCGCAGGGAATATGCTGCTACGCGTCCTCCATTATAAACCTAGAAAATATATTCTAGTGAAAAACTACAACCATATTATGGGGACCCCAGCATCCACCCTGCATCTGCATCTACAAAGCCATATGTGAAGTCAACAACTTTAGGTATATTGCCCCTAAGGGCATTAAACAATGAAAAGCGATGTAACCTATCTGCATAGGAATGTGAGGTGACCCCAGTCGTCCAGGAGGAGTCCCGGATCGGCCATTAATATTAAGTATAGCGAACCAATCATGCGCTACAGGGCCAGAGGTCACCCCACCAACAGGAATTAATGAAGCTCAAAAGATTAATGCACACTGAAGGCACAAGTAATACGGTATACCCCATTGCCCAACCAGCAACAATAGATCGGGTGTAAAATATTTACCTATCACGACCTCAAGTTGCAACCTGTGGCAAAGGGGAGTACCATCATAACCTATCATCAGCATGGAAGACACAGAATAAAGAAACAAAACCCTGACAGTCTCTTAACCATGATATTGGAATCAAAGCGGTCAGTCAGCATAGACCTACGTTTCTGCAGGGTAAGAACCTTCTTTGTAACCACAGGGAAGTTCATTCTCTCAGTGGATCCTCCAGGATGCTAAGAATGCCCAGAAGGGTCCGGAGGGTGTCCAGGGAGCTCTGGTAGAGCGGGAGGGCGCTTCCTATGGACTTGCCACAATCTCGTCGGTCATTGTGGTAAAGGAGCAGAAGCGACAGGCTGATCAAATAGGATGCCTTCCCGTTGCAGCATTTTAAAACCTTTGTTGGGATCCTTGACTCTGTAATCATGGTTTCCAATCTTGCAGGCTACATGGAAAGGAAATCCCCAGCAGTAGCGTATTTGAGTTCTTTGAAGAGCCATAGTCTTTGGTCGCATCGCTCTTCGTTTTTCCAAGGTGACTGGAGCTAAATCAGCGAACAGTTGTACGGAAGAGTCGTCCCCCGAAAGGGCTTGTAAATTGCGAGCTGCTGCTAGAAGTTGATCCCACATCTGAGGCAGTGGCGGATCCAGAGCCTGGTCCCGGGAGGGGCACTTCCCCAGGCAATTGGAACGTATTGGACCCCTGTGTCCCCGCCCACCCTCAAGCCACACCCACACACAGCCCCACCCATATATCGCGCCCATACCTCTTACGTCCAGTGACTTCTCCTTTGATGTAGATGTTCTCTTTCCTCATCTTCTCCTTTCAGACCAGGCCACCATTTCTCTGTCATTTTCCGTCTCTGCAGTTTAACAAAAAATAAATCTTAGTTTACTACTTTTCCATCATCCTCCCATCTTCTGGACAAAACATCCCACTACCTCCAATACTGTGCCGCTGTGGTCCCCAATAGTGCCCCCAATAATAAGTGTCTCTCCCCCATCATCATGTGCCAGTGACAACCCCCCATGTGCCTTTATCATGTGCCAAACAACCCCCCATGTGCCAGTAGGGTCATGTGCCAAACAATCCCCTCCCATGTGCCTGTATTATGTGCCAAACAATCCCCCATGTGCCAGTATCATGTGCCACACAGAGCCCCCGACCCAGTGCCAGTATCATGTGCCAAATCCCCCCAGTGCCAGTATCATGTGCCAAATCCCCCACCCAGTGCCAGTATCATGTGCCAAATCCGCCCCCAAGTGCCAGTATCATGTGCCAAATCCCCCGACCCAGTGCCAGTATCATGTGCCAAATCCCCCCAGTGCCAGTATCATGTGCCAAATCCCCCACCCAGTGCCAGTATCATGTGCCAAATCCCCCCCAGTGCCAGTATCATGTGCCAAATCCCCCCCAGTGCCAGTATCATGTGCCAAATCCCGCCCCCAGTGCCAGTATCATGTGCCAAATCCCCCGACCCAGTGCCAGTATCTTTAAAAAAAAAAACAAGACACTAATACTTACCTCCATCCTTCACAGCGATGCGATGCAGGCCTCTTCCGGCCTGTGTCCCGCTCTGTACAGCTCACAGGTGGCACGATGACGTCATCGCGCCGCCTGTACCAACATCTGATAGGCTGCGGGCCTAGTGCCGGCAGCCTATCAGAGGAGCAGGGAAGGGAGACGCCTCTCCCTCCCTGCCCCACAGCGCAGCCATCTGTATCGCTGTCCTGAGGACGGCCCCGTTGCCCCCCCCCTGGATCCGCCAATGATCTCAGGGTAGTGCAGCTTTAATATGATGTCTTGAGGAACATTAGGATTCCTTGGACGTCCCAGAGCTCTGTAAACCTGATCCATCCTAAACATATTAGAGTCCACTTGGTGAAGTAATGCCTGGAACAGATTGAGAACTGTGGGTTGTAGTGCAGTAATGGACTCCGGCATACCTCTGATCCTGAGGTTGGCTATGTGGTTACGGTTTTCCAGATCTTCCAATTTGTTTTCCAGCGCCTCATCTTTGTGCATGTTCGTCCAGGTGGGAGTTATCTACTTCCATGGCATCTGCCACCTCATCCACCTTGTCTTCTAGATCAGAGACTTGGGAACCCAGTTCCTGGATTTCTCAGTGAAGTCCGCCACTGCCTTGGATAATTCTGTGGTAAAAAGGGATTTAATGTTTGCATAGATCCATAGTTCAGATGGATCAAAGGATGGAGCTGGAGAATCTGCTGCAGGTTCAGATGGCAGCAGCAAGCTAGTACTGCCCGTTGGGGAGTCAGGACGTTCCATATCCGATGGCTGTGGGGTGCGGAAGAGATCTGGAAGAGTTTGCCAGGAGGAAGATTGCCCTTGTGGTTTCTTTTTTTGTGACATCGCAGCCATGTTTCGCTTGGGTGCTTAGAATAGGTACAGTTGTGTTCAAAATTATTCAACCCCCAATGCTGTAAAGGATTTTAGGGAATTTAGTGTACATTTGTAATTGTGTTCAGAATGAAATCTTACAAGGACTTTTTAAAGAACCAAATGCAACTAAAATGACATCAATTGTTTTTGTAATACAGTATTAAATGTTTTGTTTGTGATTTCTTCATTGACACAATTATTCAACCCCTTAAAGACTACCACTCTTAAGAACAGAGGTTCATTCAAGTGTTTTCGATTAGGTATTGAAAACACCTGTGGATGTCAAGGAGCAGCAATCAAGCATAATAAGCCCCAATTAGGCAGATGTAAAATGACTGTGATACTCAGCTCCTTTTAGACATTTACTGGTGTGTTTACAAACATGGTGAAGTCAAGAGAATGGTCCAGGAAGACAAGAGAAGAGGTGATTTCTCTTCACAGGAAGGGCAATGGCTATAAGAAGATTGCAAAGATGTTAAACATACCAAGAGACACCAGAGGAAGCATCATTCGCAAATTCAAGGCAAAGGGCACTGTTGAAACGCTACCTGGTCGTGGCAGAAAGAAGATGCTGACTTCGACTGCTGTGCGCTACCTGAAGCGCAAAGTGGAGAAAAGTCCCCGTGTGACTGCTGAGGAACTGAAAAAAGATTTGTCAGATGCGGGTACTGAAGTTTCAGCTCAGACAATAAGGCGCACACTGTGTAATGAAGGCCCCCATGCCAGAACTCCCAGGCGCACCCCCTTGCTGTCTCCAAAGAATAAGAAGAGTCGACTTCAGTATGCCAAAGTCATGTGGACAAACCACAAAAGTTTTGGGATAGTGTTCTGTGGACTGATGAAACAAAATTAGAACTGTTTGGGCCCATGGATCAACGCTATGTTTGGAGGAGGCCTATGAAGAAAAGAACACCTTGCCTACTGTGAAGCATGGCGGGGGGGTCAATCATGCTTTGGGGCTGTTTTGCTTCTACAGGTACAGGGAAGCTTCAGCGTGTGCAAGGTACCATGAATTCTCTTCAGTACCAGGAGATATTGGATGAAAAGGTGATGCAGTCCGTCACAAACCTGAGGCTTGGGAGACGTTGGACCTTTCAACAGGACAATGATCCCAAGCATACCTCCAAGTCCACTAGAGGATGGTTGCAGATTAAAGGCTGGAACATTTTGAAGTGGCCATCGCAGTTACCAGACTTAAATCCGATTGAGAACCTCTGGTGGGACTTAAAGAAAGCAGTTGCAGCGCGCAAGCCTAAGAATGTGACTGAACTGGAGGCTTTTGCCCATGAAGAATGGGCGAAGATACCCGTAGATCGCTGCAAGACACTTGTGTCAAGCTATGCTTCACGTTTAAAAGCTGTTATAGTATTCAATAAATCTTTATTTGTTTCAGACAAAAAAGGCACAATAAACAAAGGCGCGACAAGCACCAGTAAAATACACGCAAACATATAGAAGAGTGCAAAACAATGGTGCAAACAGCAAATAATCGTACAGTACATGTCGAGTGTACAGAGTCCAGTTTAGTCCAGGGCCTGTGATGGTAAGGATGTAAAGCCACATAACAATAATCAAGACAAAGAGGCAGGGAGGGGTGTCGCAAAACGACTAGATATCCATGGCATCCATTTGTTATGGATTCTAATTCTAGAAGTCAGAGAATCAGCGAACGTCATTTCACAATGCATATGCTCGTTTACAGATTGCACAACCGCAGCTAAAGCAGGTGATTGTGCCAGTTTCCACTGACGAGCAATAACATTTTTCGCGGCACCCAGTACATGCGCCACCATCCCCCTGAGGCGGAGCGGAATGTCACCGAGGCCAATGCTTAGGATGGCTAGTTCTGGTGAGATAACTAAAGGTATGTCAGAGACCTCCCGCAAAAGCGCTTGAATGGCAGACCAAAAAGGGGTTACTGCAGGACAGGTCCACCACATATGAAGTGGGGAGCCTAGGCCCCCAAAGCCCCTCCAGCACAGAGGAGAGTAGCCAGGAATTATATGGGCCAGTCTATTAGGGGTTAGGTACCAACGCAGTTGTATACGCCTAGCTTGCTCAATATGATTGATACACCTGGTACACTTATAAGACCAGTAAAAGGCGGCATTCCAATCTCGTGTTGTAAAAACCTTACCTAGCTCCGATTCCCATTGGATCGCAAATGATTGTTTAACCGGAATTTCCGATGGGAGACATGCAGCGTAAAACGTAGAAAGCTTAGGGCGGGGCCGGTTCTGATTTTCAATAAAAAGTTGAAAAATAGTTACTGGGGGATCTGGACGAGGAGGTATAGTCTGCAGGAAATGCCGAAGCTGCAAAAATTGATAGCAGCACCTGTTCGGGAGACCATAATTAACATGCAAGGACATAAAGTCCACCACAGAGGTACCGGAAAATAGAATGTCCAATGACTTAATCCCTTTATCCCTCCACAGTTGCAAAGAGAGGTCAGAAATGTGATATTCAAGAGCCTCCAAAGGAATGCTCCGAAGGGGCAGGCTAAACAACCGGAAAGTCTCACACAGTTGTCTCCATACATAAAGCATAGCTTTAGTCGTGCACAATAAGGGGGAGTGTTTAACAGGCATAAGGCTGCAGGCCGCACATAAGGCTACAAGGGGCCTAGATTGCTCCATAGATCTTTCAATCAGCATCCACCTCTGAATAAAGGACGGAAAGCAAGCCTCGAACGCCTGCTCTGCTAGGTTAGCCAAAAAGTACTTAGAAAGATCAGGGACTCCTAAACCTCCGCACCTAACAGGGGGGTGGAGCGCAGCTTTAGATATACGAGGGCGTCTGCCTTCCCATATAAAGGCAAAGAGGTCACGCTGCAGCTGTGCAATCTGTGATTTCGGAATCAATACAGGCAAGCACCGGAAACAATACAGTATCTTTGGAAGCGAGAGCATTTTTACAGCATTGATGCGCGCAATCCACGACAAGTGAACCTTGGACAATCTCGAATAATCCTCCCTGAGCTCGGTTCTGAGGTTAGAAAGATTAATGGACAATGTCCGAGAGACCGATCGAGCTAGTTCCACCCCTAAATACGTGATGGAGGAGGTAGCCCATTGGAAGGGATAACGAAGTTGCAGGGCTTGCTTAATTCCATCCGATAAATGGAAATCTAAAACATTAGTTTTCTCTTCATTCAATTTATAATAAGAACATTTAGAATACAGAGTAAGTACTTCTAACACCTCTGCTAACAACCTTTCAGGGTCAGTAACAGTCAAGAGTACATCATCCGCATACAACCCAATAGTATGCACTGCGTCACCCGTGGGTATACCATGGATCAGTGGGGAACCTCTAATACTGGCTGCCAACGGCTCTATGACCAATGAGAAGATGAGTGGGGACAAAGGGCACCCCTAGCGGGTTCCATTCGTGATGCAGAACGAATTAGAAAAAAAAACCGAAGCTAAAACACGGGCGGAAAGAGAGGAGTACAATCCCAGAATCAAAAGAAAAATAATAGACTGGGCACTCTACTGGAAAACTGTAGCTATTAATTTATTTGAGTTAATTAAAATAAAAATAAGATACATAAAAAATCATTCCATTTGGCACATCAATATATAACTCCTTGCAGGCTAGCCCATGCACATTGCAGTCCAGTGACACGGGAAATTGGTAGGTATATAGTGTATAAAAATATACAAAATGTATAAGTGGACAAAAGTAGTCCAAATCACACTGGTGGTGATTGATGAGATGACCTGCAAGACGTATTATGTCCAGTTCGGACTGTCTCTGCAGTACATCTAACTCAATCCCGCTTATACGTACCAACAGTAGTATCCTTCAACCATGTAAAATAAATAATGGGTAAAAAGCATAAATACAGGGTTGGTAGCAAAGGCAGCAGACTGGAATATGTTAATCTAATCCACTTGAAATAGTTGAAAACATCCACCATCGAACTGTTATAACAGCATCCACAATCCTCAGTCAATGATGTAAATGGTGCACTAGAAAAACAATGCACTAGAAAAACAACACAGGGTTGTCTCAGGATCGTACCGAAGATAGTAGGTACAGCTAATCGTGTCTATTACACTCTGCTCAAGTCTCTCAGATAGTCGCAACTGAAATCGCAAGTGTAGCTGTATGCACTTCTCGGTTAGTCAGGCAGTGGCATGGTTTTCAGCATGCCAGATCGCTAGTGCACCTGGTCAATACAAAGTTCGCTGGGTTGAATCAACAGATAGTAAAATGGTCCCACTATATGGAAATATAATGATTCACCGGTCCACTCCGTCAACAGCGGTATCCACAGCGGCGTCCGCTGGACAACGATACCGCTCTCATAACACTAGTGTCGGCACTAATATGATGAAACAGTCTTACTCCTTTGTTCCACGCTCTTCGGTATTACTCCAATATCACCACGCTAGGTTAACCGTGGTTGATGCGCGCCTCAGGTTTCTGAGCGCACTAGACCTTGCAGTCACTCACGCAGTGCCCTGGGCGTTGTAGAGCTGTGGCGGGAAGTAGGTAGTGTGATCCTCACTTATTCTGGGGGTCCCCCAGAATAAGTGAGGATCACACTACCTACTATCCCCGCCACAGCCCCTACAACAAACCCAGGACGCCGCGTGAGAGGTGATTGCAAAGTTGTAGTGCGCACCAGAAAACCTGGAGGCGCGCATAATCAACCACACGGACAACACCAGCGTGGGTGATATTGGGAGTAATACCGAAGGAGAGCGTGGAACAAAGGGGTAAGACTGTTTCATCATTATTAGTGCCGGCACTAGTGTTATAGAGAGCGGTATCATTGTCCAGCGGGACGCCGCTGTGGACACCGTTTTTGACGGAGTGGACCGTTCAATCTCACCTCAGGTGAGGGTATTATATTTCCATATAGTGGGACCATTTCTACTATCTGTTGATTCAACCCAGCGAACTTTGTATTGATCAGGTGCACTTGCGATCTGGCATGCTGAAAACCATACCACTGCCCTGACTAACCGAGAAGTGCATACAGTTACACTTGCGATTTCAGTTGCGACTATCTTGAGAGACTTGAGTTTGAGCAGAGTGTAATAGACACGATTAGCTGTACCTACTATCTTCGGTACGGTCCTGAGACAACCCTGCTATTGTTTTTCTAGTGCATTGTTTTTCTAGTGCACCATTTTACATCATTGACTGAGGATTGTGGATGCTGTTATAACAGTTCGATGGTGGATGTTTTCGCAACTATTTCAAGTGGATTAGATTAACATATTCCAGTCTATACCTTTTGCTACCAACCCTGTATTTTTTATACTTTTTTACCCATTATTTATTTTACATGGTTGAAGGATACTACTGTTGGTACGTATAAGCGGGATTGAGTTAGATGTACTGCAGAGACAGTCCGAACTGGACATAATACGTCTTGCAGGTCATCTCATCAATCACCACCAGTGTGATTTGGACTACTTTTGTCCACTTATACATTTTGTATATTTTTATACACTATATACCTACCAATTTCCCGTGTCACTGGACTGCAATGTGCATGGGCTAGCCTGCAAGGAGTTATATATTGATGTGCCAAATGGAATGATTTTTTATGTATCTTATTTTTATTTTAATTAACTCAAATAAATTAATAGCCACAGTTTTCCAGTAGAGTGCCCAGTCTATTATTTTTCTTTTTATACTATACCTAATTAAGCAGAGAGGTGGTACTGCTAGACTGAGAGCACCTCACTGGTGTACTAGTGATACTGTGCGTCCACCCACTCAGTATACTTTTACAATCCCAGAATCGCCCGGGAAATAGGTCCCGTAAAGCCAAATTTATGAAGAACCCGCTCCAGGAACCCCCAATGAACCCTGTCGAACGCTTTTTCAGCGTCAAGCGAGAGAAACAATGTGGGCCTCCTGGAGCGGTCCGTCACTTGAATAAGATCAAGCATCCGTCTCGTTCCATCTCTGCATTGCCTGCCAGGGACAAAACCCACCTGGTCAGAATGAATCAGAGAGGGAAGAAAAGAGTTGATGTGCATGGCCAGGATCTTAGCAAACAGCTTCAGATCCGCATTCAATAATGATATCGGTCTAAAGTTAGCTGGATCATCCGGTGGTTTACCAGGCTTAGGGATGGTGACTACCGTAGCAGACAGCATCTCCGGAGGTATAACACCGGATGCAAAAAAGCTGTTAAATAGAGATGTTATATGGGGAAGTACATGATCACGAAAGGTTTTATAGTAATTAGATATAAAGCCATCAGGCCCAGGGGCTTTACCCGCCGGAGTGCGCCTAATGGCCATCAGCACCTCCTCATTGGTCACCGGAGAATTCAACTCCGCTATTTGTGTTTCAGAAAGAGCTGGTAAGTGAACAGACTCCAAAAAGGAATCTATCATTTCCGTGGTGGGTTGGAAGACAGATACATCATCCTTCAAATTATACAGCTCTGTATAGTATGCAGCTAGTGCATTGGCAATCTCCTGAGGATGCGCATAAGTAATACCCTTATATCTCAGCGTGCCGATTTTGGACAACACCGCCCGTCGGTGCAATCTCCGCGCCAAAAGCGCCCCTGCTCTGTCTCCCATGTGATAGAAGGAAGTACGTAACCTGCGCAGTGATCTCTCATGGGCGTACAAAAGGAGGGATCGTACAGCAGACCGAGCTTCCTTGAGAGCAGCACAATTGGCAGTAGAAGGGGATTGTTTGTAAGATTTGTCAGCTCTCTCCAAAGCTGCCAACGCCTCTGTCAATTGTTGATTTCTCAAGCGTTTAAGACGGGCAGCGGACTGCAGAAGGATCCCTCTCATGTAAGCTTTATGAGAGAGCCAAACAGTAGCTGGGGAGACCTCTGGGGTAACATTAAGCTCAAAAAATTCAGACAGTTTAGAACTAAAATCGCTGACCCGCTGTGGCGATTTAAGCAAATATGGGTTAAGTCGCCACTGTGCAGGAGAACAGGACGGTAGCCCCATATCCAGTTCTAGAGAAATTGGGGAGTGATCAGACCAAGTAGCGCAACCAATGTCAGACCGGAGAGCCTTATGTAAAAGGTTCCTGGAGATTAGGAAGAGGTCAATACGGGAATGAGACAGATGCACTGAGGACATAAAGGTGAAATCTCGCTCATCACTATGGTGATAACGCCAGATGTCATGATAAGGCGTAGTACTAAGGATATCTTTCATTTCCTCCCGATGAACACCAGGAGCAGTGCGACAGTCTATATCAGCACTGACAGGAAGGTTAAAATCACCCCCTATGATGACCTCTCCCTTCGCCACCTTAGCAAGCGATCTAAAGAACTTGTTGAGGAAAGACTTCTGTCTGACATTGGGCGCATATAACGAAACAACTGTGCATAATACACCGTCCAGATTCCCAACTAAAATAACATATCTACCCAGCGGGTCACATATACAATCATGTTTCACAAATGCAACGGAAGCTTTAATCCCTATAAACGTCCCAGCCCTTCGTCTCCTCACAGATGGTGAGAAAAACATATAGGGGAAGAGCCTATGAGCACATCTGTGCTGATCTTTAACCAACAAGAGGTGCGATTCCTGAATCAGGACAATGTCATAGCGCCCTTTGAGAACATCAGACCATAGCTGGGATCGTCTATAGGGAGAGTTCAAGCCCCGAACATTGTAAGATAGAACCTTAAGCCCCATGATGCCCGTACCAAACAATCAGGTGATTGCCGCAGTGAAAGGAGAGAATCGACATGTACTTGGCAACAAAGACGAACACATAAGAGTGCACCAAAAAATTAACAAAAAACATAGGAATAATAAAAACGTAGTTATAAGACATCACAAACAAAAACTGCGAAAATGAAGATCTGCAGGGATGATAAAGCAGATCTCGGGGTGCGGGAAGGAGGGAAAGTAAGACGGCTTTCCAAGAACCTATTCAAACCCCATTCCCCACACCCATGACAGAGAAGACAAGCAATTGCAGGTTACACTTCAGACCGTGTCCCAGTCAGGGGATATCCTGTCCAGTTTCGCTGGGTCACCAAGCTGCTGGAGAAGTGACTCTGGTAGGAGCCTCCATTTATGCAGGGCTAAAGCAGCGGCAGAAGGAGTATTCCAGACATGCTTAGAGCCAAGATGAGACACGATAAGCTTAACCGGGAAGCCCCAACAATACCGGATCTGCTGCTCCCGGAGGATCCGCGTGACAGGTGCGTATTCCCTGCGCTTAGCCATAGTGGCCGCCGACAAATCAGGGTAAACCGAGAGCCCCTCAAAGGATGATGATGGCGTCAGATTCTGTCTCAGGATCCTGAGAAAGCGTTCCTTTACATGATAAAAGTGAATCCGGGCGATGACGTCCCTAGGTAGGGACGGATCCAAGGTCTTAGGTTTTGGAATCCGGTGAATGCGATCTATGATGAGGTCCGCTTTAGAGGCATCGGGTAAGGCTTCTCCCATCAACTTCTTAAGAAGAGGATCCAGGCCCTCCTGACCGACTGTCTCCGGCACTCCTCTAATCCGCACGTTATTACGTCGATTGCGATCTTCCAGATCTTGTAGCTTGGCCCGCAAAGCACTCACCTCCTCTCCCAACGCCTCATGCGCATCAATAAGGGAGTTGTGCGAGGTGGCGAACTCCGCCATCTTGCCCTCCACGTGGGTAGTACGATCTCCCAGATTATGTAGTTCGCGCCGCAGCTCCTTCAAAGCGCTGGAGAAGTCCTCCTTTATGGAGGATCGGAGAGAGCTTAACATCAAGCGCATGGAATCGATGGTGAGTACCTCAGTGGAGGGAGGTAGTGGCGGGGATCCCGATACCTGCGCCGAGGATCCGGAGGTAGAGGCAGGAAAGTAGGCCGCAGGCTGTGGTGGGGATAATGCATCCGCCGGGACCAGGCCGGGAGGCACCGATGGAGGGAAAGAAGTTTTTTCGGTGGCTGCCTTTTCCTGAGCTTTCCCATAACAGCCGATCACCAGGGCAAGAAATAGACCTCAGGAGCTTGTCAAATAGTCGCTGTGGATGCCGCAGTGGGATATGAGGAACGGAGCAAGAGCTCTAAGCGTCCGGCGCCATTAGCGAGCAAACCACACCCCCTTTAAAAGCTGTTATAACTGGAAAAGGATGTTGTACTAAGTACTAAGATTGAATGTCACTTGGGGGTTGAATAAAGCTGATAATGATGTGAGCACAGAAAAGACATTTGTGGTTATTTCATTATAAATGTTATGTTATATTTGTCTGACTTACAAGTGCCTCTTTGATTTAATTGTAAACAAGATGACTGAAATGATCAAAATCAATGTCAAACTGGCCAAAACACTCAATTTCAGTGGGGGTTGAATAATTTTGAACACAACTGTATATATTTAGGCCATAGGTAACAAAAAATAAAAATTTCAGCGGGGGGAAAAAACGGATGGGGTGGAGTATGTCAGCAGGAGTTAGACTCCATAGTCATTATTTCCACACAAAAAAAACGCCATAGTGGTTTATAGGTTAGAGTAATGTGACAAAAATATGCAATATAGCAGAAGAGGACCAGCAGATTGTGCTCTAAGTCCTAGAAAACTGCAGAGACGAAAATGACCTCAGCTAGAAGTTAAAAAGGGATTAGCTGTACCTTTATTACCAGGAAAATACACTGTGGTCAGGAGGTGCCGTGTAGGCTTCATTGGCAAAAAGATTGCCCCCTCTATATAAAGCGTGCCCCAGATATAGGGCAGTGTCCACAAAAGGAGTTCTTGTCCAGGGGTGTAGAGATAGGGATGTGCCTCCGGATAATGGCTCCCACGCGCTATCACCTATCAAAGGCCCTGGGTCCAGGCAGCCTGGGTACTAAAAGGCAAGCTCAGCACTCACTTTTCCCTCCTCAAGGGGGCACACAGAGCAGGGGTCCGCCGTGACTAAACTTAATGTGAAGAGGCCAGGCCAGATGCAAGCTGGAGGGCAGACTCAGACACGGTGGGCAAGGAGACTAAATCCAGAAATGCTGCTATAGATTCTGAGTCACGCTGGGGTGTCAATGAGTCTGACTTAAGGTCATACAGTGACTCATTATAATCAGCAAACGCATGTGCAATTTTCTGGGGGTGCGTCACTATAGATAAATCTGGCTGGTGCAGAAGGGATATCTTTTCTGACGCTATTTTACAGTTTACTCGTTTAGCTAGAATAGCCCCAGCTTTGCTCCCCTCCCAATGATAAGTGGATTTTGTATGTCGCAGGGAACGTTCATAGTTATATAAAAGCAGACCACTAAGCTGGTTGTGTTCCTGAAATATTTGAGAACATAATGCGGGAGTGGGATTACTCTTATAGGCGGTCTCAAGAGAAGACAACCTATCCAGAGTGTCCTGCAGGAGTTTAGTTCTTTCTTTCTTGAGGCGTGCCACCGTCTGCAGTAGTAAACCTTGCATATAAGCCAGTGGCGTAACTAGAAATGACTGGGCCCCACAGCTAATTTTTGAATGGGGCCCCCTCCCCCAGTAAGTTTTTCACAACCCCTTCCTTTCATGCCGCCCCCTTTCCTGTGGCTAGTAAAGATCGCTCTCTCAGACCAGGCCCGGCAGCTGTTCCATCCATTTTCTACACTGTCTATACTGCCACTGTATATAATTTCATTGTGCAATAATGTTGAGGGGCCCTGACAAAATCTTTTAGTACTTCTCCTCCTCTTGGATGGGCCCCTTCTGGGTCAGGGCCCCAAAGCAGCCGCTTCCCCTGCTTCCCCTATAGTTACCCTGATATAAGCCTTATGGGCCCCCCAAAGAATGGGGATAGACATTTCAGAGTTACCATTTGTTTCAAAATACTCGGCTAGTGAAGACTGGAATTTGTCCACTCTCTCTTTATGTTTCAGCAGGTATGGATTCAGTCTCCATTGAGGAGGGCCAAGTTAAGGCAAATCGGTGTCTACCACCAGGCTAATGGGACTGATCTGACCAATGTTGGATTGATCGATTTTACACAAGTCAAAGAAGACCAAAAAGTAGTCAATCCTAGATTAAACTAGATAGGTAACATTGAGACATAAAGGTGAAGTCGTCGCCCCCCCCCCCCTCCCCCCTACCATGCTGATAATGCCAAATATCATGGAGCGGTGTTTCTTTCAAAAGGGATTTCAGCTCCGGTCTAGCTATCGTGGCAGATCTATTACAATCAAGAGATACATTAACCAGGATGTTATAGTCCTCCACCTATAATGACTGAGCCATATTACACTGACTGCAATCTCCTTCCTGAAAAAACGCCTGAGAAATGAGATTTGGCAGGTATTGGGAGCATACACTGTTGCCAAAATGAATGGCACATTATCTAACTGACACATAACAATTAGAAAACGTCCTCTAGCGTCCGTTACCACAGATGACACGGTAACAGCGATAGTATGCTTGATAGCCAAAAAAACTCTGCCTTCTTTTTGAGGTAAGCAGGTGAATAAAAAGAGTAGGTAAATGCTAGGTGTGAGCTGAAGGCTTCTGACCACAATTGTCTCCTTTTAAAGGGGAAGTTTAAACTCTTTGCGTTAAGAGAGAGTACCTTAAACCCCATATTAGATGGCAGACTAAGTTCCTGCGCCATGTCCAGATGGCCGTCATAAGGCTGGGTGGAGGTATCAGTTGAGGAGTTCCATATGTCATCACCACTGAAAAAAAGCAAAAATAAAACTGAAAAAACAGGGAAAGTATCTCCCGACCCTGGACAGACATCATAAGGGTCCTGCACAGTCTAGAACGCTTGTTAAGGCAATATACAAAAGAGGGCTGTACGTCCAAAAGAACATGGTCGGTTGAGACCACCATGTGCTGCTAACTCACGATCATCTTCTTCTAGAACCGACTCTGGGCCTAGTCCGGCACAATTCTCGGTTGATTGCGATGAGCTGAATTAGATAGAGAAGAATCCCCAAGGTCTTCATATTTTGTGTAGCGACGGATGGAGAGGTGCAGGTAAGTAGTGTGCCATTGTACAAAATCAACAGCCTCACAGGAAAGCCCCAGCGGTACTTTATCTGTCTGTATCGAAGAATCTTGGTAACATGGGTAAACTCGCCTTTTAGCCAGTGTTGCAGCTGATAAGTCCAGGAAAACAGCAATACTTTTGAAGATGTCGGCAGGTTGAGGGTTTTTTCTCTTATCTGATAAAAATGGATCCTTGCAAGGACATCTCTAGGATCTAATCCAGCTGGCCTGAGGATCCTGTGTATTCGGTCTATCCTTAGATCCATCTCAGTGGCCTCTGGAACTGCTGCCTTAGGCCTCTTGCACACGAACGTTTTGTTTTTTCGTTTCCATTCCGTTTTTGCGTTCCGTATACGGAACCATTCATTTCAATGGATTCGCAAAAAAAAACGGAAGGTACTCCGTATGCCTTCCATTTCCATATTTCCGTTGTTCTGTTCAAAGATAGAACATGTCCTATTATTGTCCGCATAACGGACAAAGATAGAACTGTTCTATCAGGGGCCAGCTGTTCCGTTCCGCAAAATACTGAAAAAGCCATACGGTCGTGTGCCAAGAGGCCTTAAAGAGGACCTTTCATCAGGAAAAAGAAAATGAACTAAGTATGCTGACACGGAGAGCGGTGTCCCGCGATCTCCCTGCACTTACTATCATCCCTGGGCGCCGCTCCGTTCTTCGGTATTGGCTCCGGTATCTTCGCTCACTTGGTTCTACTGGGCGTCTCCTTCTCCCAGGCTGTAGCACTGGCCAATCGCAGCGCAGAGCTCACAGCCTGGGATGTTTTTTTTCTCCAAGGCTGTGAGCTCTGCGCTGCAATTGGCCAGAGCTACAGCCTCTTGGTCTTGGAAAGTTCAGACATTGATTTGGCCATATCAATAAGGAGGTCAGGGAAGTTATGGTCCTATAGAGATATCGGAGAGGACAGTTTAATACCCAAGTAAGTAACTACCTCTGATTGCCAATCCAGGGAATATTGTCCTTTTAGCATTTGCAGTAGTTGTGGTTGTATTAAGATAAGGAGGGCTTGGCATTTATCGTTATTTATTTTATAGTGTGAAACAGAGCTATGTGGAAAAAGGATTCCATTGATCTCAGAGGGTTAGTGAATGTCAGTATAATGTCATCAGCAAATAAGGCGGGTTTTGCTTCCATCTGGCCTATTTTAATACCTTGTATGTCAGGGGATTGTCGAATCATCGCAGAGAAGGGCTCTATAGCTAAGGTAAACAAGAGTGGAGAGAAAGTGGATCCCTGTTGAGTTCCATTAGATAGCTGAAAGTCATCAGACAGGGTACTATTGACTAAAACCCTTGTGGATGGGAGGGAGTATAGCGCTTTTATGGCAGAAAGTATGCTGCCCTCGAAATTGAATCCAAATTTCTCCAGAGCTGAAAAGGCGTATTTCCAGTTAACCCTGTCAAAGACCTTTTCCACATCGATTGTAACTAGCAATGTCGGGTTGTGGGTTAATTCACTATGATGGATAATAGAGATCATTCGACGGGTGTTATCTGGTCCCTGTCTTTCTTTGATGAAACCGACTTGATCGGGGTGGATAAGGGAGGGCAAAATGGAATTCAGTCTTGTAGCAAGTATTTTTGCATATAATTTTACATCCCCATTAAGGAGAGAAATTGGTCTATAGTTTTTGGTCTCACTGGGTGATTTATCTTGTTTGGGTATCGTAACGATGGTCGCCTGTAGCATTTCACTGGGGAAATTCCCCAACTCCATTGCCTTATGGAAGATTTTTTTTGAGATATGGGTGTAGGATATGTGCAAATTTCCTATAATATCCATTTATCAGACCACCAGGTTGTTTTTTTTTTTTAGTAGAGCGGTCATAATTACCTTGGTTATTTCTGTATCCGATCCTACTGACCCCTCTATGGGGGAACCCTGTAAAATCCTCAGATATGCTCAGCATTCAAACCTACCAAAAAATATGGAACACCTTTATCAGATCTAATAAGATAAAGCTGTTTTGGTCAGGGAAAGATATACTTGTAGAGTCCTTAGAAGACATTTTACAGGGCCTAGACCTGTCCTCATAGATAGCTAATCTTAAACATGTATGTGATTCCCACAATTCTATCCACTTCCCATATCTCCATAGGAAATGGAACATACCACATAAAGATTTTCATAAATCCCTTATTCTTAGAGAATATGTACAAAATCATGTCTTTTTTAGGGTTCCTGAAGATGCCGGAGACACAACCCTACTGGGATATATACTGGAGAAACCCAAAACCATTTCTCTGTTTCACACCATGCTTCAGAATAAACTGAAATTTAAATCAACCAAACATACGGAGAACTGGGAAAGGGAGATAAATATGCGTTTTTCTGATTCACAATGGAGCGACTCATTTAAACGTATCAACAAATCATTTAGATGTATAACACATCGAGAAGCAATATTAAAAACTCAATATAACTGGTATTTTACTCCCGCCAAACCTAATCTCATATATCCTACTTGCTCAGATAGGTGTTGGAGGAACTGTGGACAACGAGGCACATTAAAACACATACTATAGGAATGCAAAAAGGGGCACTTTATGGAAGGCAGCCCAGAGAATAATAAATATTTTAACTTCCGGCACGTGGGTTCTGTCTCTGACTCTAGCCCTACTACTAAAAGACCTGAATTTATTCCCGATACACTGCAGATTTATAGTGGCACATATACTAATGGCCACGAAATTGATCATTACACGCCACTGGAAGGAACCAGAGCTCCCACACATTAAAGAGGTTCTGCAGTTTGTTACAACTGATGATCTATCCTCAGGATAGATCATCAGCATCTGATCGGCAGGAGTCTGACACCCGGGACCCCCGCCGATCAGCTGTTTGAGAAGGCAGCGCTGAAGAAGCGCCGCGGCCTTCTCACTGTTTACCTCTGCTAGCGCCCCGCCAAGTGACGTCACGACTTGTATCCAAGTGGCGTGGGCGAGGCTAAGCTCTGTTCACTGAATGGATCTGATACAAGTCGTGACGTCACTGGGCGGGGCGCTAGCAGCGGTAAACAGTGAGAAGGCCACGGCGCTCCTGCAGCGCTGCTGCCTTCTCAAACAGCTGATCGGTGTGGGTCCCGGGTGTCAGACCCCGGCCGATCAGATGCCGATGATCTATCCTCAGGATAGATCATCAGTGGTAACAAACTGCAGAACCCATTTAATGAAGCAGTACACCTGGTCAATAAGATTTAGGGCTTTAAAAAATTTTTAGTATACCAAAATTTCACCTTTTCGAAGTGTAGCCTATTGTGGAAGGCATGGATTGCTAGCCCATATTATATTGAATAAAAAGACGACCGTATAAATATATGACCAGCAAGGACAGGATTAACGAGCATATGTTTGTTGTTGTCGTTAGTTTCCCTTTCCTTTCCCTGGAGCAGAACCCCGCTTATCCTTGTTCTCCCTCCCTTTCCCTCGCCATTTCTATTGCACGATGGTAGAATCAAACTGATTACTGTTTTATGCTTTATGTAGACCATGAGAATCTTTGAACTAGAGAACGGCACTTTTTGGGATTCTACCCTTTCTTATCTGTAATAAAGTATGGATTCACCTCTCTACTTATCTTCATCCCCAACCTGTGCTGTCACATGCAAACGACATTGAGTACTTGGACTGTACAATGCGTTACTCTTATGGTCTAATTGAATGGGTCTGGATCTGTCGTGGCAGCAGCATGGATGGTGCCTGTACATTGGGGACCGCAAATTGCAGCCCCCAATGCACAGAACGGCCGAACAACGGTCGCGTGTATGAGTCCTCATGTACAGGCCGTATTGTGGCCCACATATGGTGGGTCTGCAATACAAGGGGCACCAGCAATCACGGTGGTGTGGTGCGAAATGGAAGCACGGATCGGAAGCACTACAGAGTGCTTCTGTGGTGTTTCTAGCCGTGTGTCCGCACCACAAAAAAATAGAGCATGTTCTATTTTGTTTGTGGTGCGGACTAATCACGGACTTATTCAAGTTGCGGTCCCCAATGCACGGAACGGACGCACAACGGCCGTGTGCATGAGGCCTTAAGCTGTACCATAACATTATTCATACCATTCCATAATACGCACCAGTCTAGGTTTTCTTGCATAATACTACTTCCTCTGACATCACATCCAGGAAACCAGGCGTATTTGTTATGAATTCCTTGTCTTCAGTGACTTTTGCTAAATGTTATCAATTGCTTAAATGATGACTAAGCGGGACAATAATGTCACGATTGAGTTTTGCAAGGTTCTCATTCACCGTGCTGTTATACTCGTCTCCGCCACTAGGTGTCAATATTGTAAAAGTGGGATGTCGGTCAATGCATCAGTGAGAAGTAAGAGGAGAAAGAAGTAAGAGACTGCAAACAAAGTGAAAGAAGGAGATGAGGAACAGGCAGGTGACAATGAGGGATGAGGACACAAAGCACGACAAGTGGACTCTATGATACTGAGCTTATGTGAGCAGGCTGTCTGCAGGTACATGTGTGGCTTTCCTGTGAATGAGGGAGGACATAATGGGCTCCTCCAGAGCACGGCTGACAATGAATGAACTGGAGCTCTACCAGAAGCCATAATGCTCTGGAGCTCTGGGACTCACATGGCATGGGGCAGAAACAGAGGGTAAAGCCGGTAAAATGTGCTTTTCCAGGATGTACTGACCTGGGATTCGCATTTAGGATGTACTGACCTGTGGTCAGGGGTAGGATGTACTGACCTGGGGTTCGCATTTAGGATGTACTGACCTGTGGTCAGGGGTAGGATGTACTGACCTGGGGTTCGCATTTAGGATGTACTGACCTGGGATTCGCATTTAGGATGTACTGACCTGCAGTTCGCATTTAGGATGTACTGACCTGGGATTCGCATTTAGGATGTACTGACCTGGGATTCGCATTTAGGATGTACTGACCTGGGGTTCGCATTTAGGATGTACTGACCTGGGGTTCGCATTTAGGATGTACTGACCTGGGGTTCGCATTTAGGATGTACTGACCTGGGGTTCGCATTTAGGATATACTGACCTGTGGTCAGGGGTAGGATGTACTGACCTGGGATTCACATGCAGGATGTTCTTCTCATTTGGGGTCAAGGGTAGGATGTACTGACCTGGGATTAAGATGCAGGATGTTCTCGCTTGGGGTCAATGGTAGGATGTACTGACCTGGGATTCATATGCAGGATGTTCTCCCTTGGGGTCAAGCAGGGATGTGCACAGACATTTTGAAGGACAGGGGCTTAAATTAAAAAAGGGCACTTGTCACATGACGTAGCAGACATGCGTCACGCACGTCCAGCCCCTGCGCTAGCCTTAAATGACTCTGTCCCTCTAACCCTGCACTGGTGAGTGGGCAAAGGACTCTGTCCCTCTAACCCTGCACTGGTGAGTGGGCAGACTGTTGAATAAATTGTATCAGTGAATAAATTGCGCTGCCGCCGGTGGGATGGACCACATACCTCTTACAACCAGGGACATCTCCTGTCATGTAGATCTTCACTTTCCTCTTCTCCTTCGTCTGACCCAAACCGCCATGGCAAATTCTTTCAGTCACATCTCGCCTCGACAGAGTTTGTAATACAGACACAGTCAGATTTCTTAATTTTTCCATCAACCTCCCCATCCTGGTGTCCCGACAATGTCATCCTGCTGCCACTCCCAATACTGCGCCCATGGTGTTCCCCAATGTTCCAGGTACTATACTGCTGAAAAAATAGTGACCCTTATAGACATTATTGGGGTCATTTATCAAACTGGTGTAAAAGAGAAGTGGATTTCCAAAAGAGCTGTCAAAAATGAATGGTGAAATCTGATTGGCTGCTATGGACGACTAAGCCAGTTCTACTTTACACCAGTTTGATAAATTACCCCAAATATCCCTGTGTCCACAGCAGCTATAATGTCTCCAAGAGTGTCCCAGTAATAACACCCTATATTGTGCTTCAGGTAGTATTCCCTATATAGTGTCCACATAAATAATTGAATTGCCCCTACAGTGCCTCCCCTATAGCAACACCCCCCTATAGGAATTTCCCCCACACTGCCCCCACATAGTAATCAGCCCATAGTAATTTGCCCCCACACAGTAATTTCCCCCACACAGTAATTTCCCCCACACAGTAATTTCCCCCACACAGTAATTTCCCCCACATAGTAATTTCCCACACATAGTAATTTCCCCCACATAGTAATTTGCCCCCACACAGTAATTTCCCCACATAGTAATTTCCCCCACATAGTAATTTCCCCACACATAGTAATTTCCCCCACACAGTAATTTCCCCCACACAGTAATTTCCCCCACACAGTAATTTCCCACACACAGTAATTTGCCCCACATAGTAATTTGCCCCACAGTAATTTCCCCACATAGTAATTTCCCCACACAGTAATTTCCCCCACATAGTAATTTGCCCCCACACAGTAATTTCCCACACACAGTAATTTCCCCCACACAGTAATTTCCCACACACAGTAATTTCACTCACATAGTAATTTCCCCCACACAGTAATTTCCCCCACACAGTAATTTCCCCCACACAGTAATTTCCCCCACACAGTAATTTCCCACACACAGTAATTTCCCCCACATAGTAATTTGCCCCACACACAGTAATTTCCCCACACAGTAATTTCCCCACACAGTAATTTCCCACACACAGTAATTTCCCCCACATAGTCATTTGCCCACACAGTAATTTCCCACACATAGTAATTTGCCCCCACACAGTAATTTCCCACACACAGTAATTTCCCCACATAGTAATTTCCCATACACAGTAATTTCCCACACACAGTAATTTCCCCACATAGTAATTTTTCTCCACACTGCCCCACACAGTGATTTGTCCCCACCCTGTAATTTCCCCCACATTGGCGCCACAAAGTAATTTGCCCCCACATAGTAAATTTGCCCCACACTGCCCCCACATAGTAATTTTCCCCCCACCCACTGCCCCCACACAGTAATTTTCCCCACACATTTCTGGGCCTAGCACTGGCAGCATTGCAGCACATTTTGAATTCCCTTCCCCCCCTTTTTACATTTCTCCCCAACCGGGCAACCCCCTCCATGGTGGCACAGTGACAGACTGACAGTGGACAGCCCCACACAAGCTGACTCACCGGTGATGAGCAGGTTACAGGCAGTTACAGTCTCTGAACTTCTGAAGTCAGCTCAGCTATGGACTCCCACGCGGCGCCCCCACGTGACTACTGAGGCACTTGACTGCAGCGCTGAACAGTGCTGCGTGGATGCGCTGCAAGGTCCCGGCCCGGCACACGCAGGCTGGGCGGGTGCCCGTCGCCCGGCACTTGTGCACATAGAAAAAAAAAAGGCAGCTGCTTGTTCTGCCTAGCGCCGCCGACCCAGAAAAAAGGAAATTAAAGGGGCAGAGACAGAAAGGAGCAAGGGCTCAAGCCCCCTTTGAGCCCTATGTGTGCACGTCCCTGGGATCAAGGGTAGGATCAAGACGTGTAGGATAAACAGACCTGGGATCAAGTTTAGTCCACTTTCACACTAGTGTTTTGGCTTTCCGTTTGTGGGATCCATTCAGGGCTCTCACAAGCGGTCCAAAACGGATCAGTTTTGCCCTAATGCATTTTGAATGGAAAAGGATCCGCTCAGAATACATCAGTTTGCCTCCGTTCAGTCACCATTTCGCTGGGATTCTCAGGTTGGATGTACTGACTTGCTGTTCATACATAGTATGTACTGGTTCACGTGTGAGATGTGTTGACCCTGGCTCGCGTGCGGCGTGTACTGACCATGGTTTGCTGGTAGGATGTACAGACCTGTGCTCACGGGTTGAGTGTCTGGTTTCACTTACAGGATGTACTAACCTGTGGCAATCCTGTTGTGTTTTTTATTGTTTATTTGTATATGTATTTTATTAACTTTTTTTGGACTACAAGGTATACCAGTGCATTATAAAAGCAATGCACTAGTTTATTTAAAAAAAAAATTGTTTTACTTTGTAAAGGTGGTAAAAAAACACACACGCACACATATGATATCGCACTGTGTTTGCTGCATATAATAAAGAGCCTTATTCAAAATGCCCTGTGAACAATGTAAAACAACTACATCTTGCCCCGCAAAAATCAAGCCCAGTAATATGCCACACCGTGAACTTCGTCAATTTAAGGCCTCATGCACACGGCCCTTCCCGACACTGGTGGCGTGCATCCCTCATCACTTGAATGGGTCCGCAATCCGGGAGATGCGGTGCAGCGCGGAGGCACGGATCGGAAGCCCACGGAAGCACTACGGAGTGCTTCCATGGTGTTTCTGTCCGTGCCTCCGCACCGCAAAAAAATAGAACATGTTCTATTTTTTTATGGTTCGGACGGATCACGGACCCATTCAAGTTCAACAGCTGCAGAACGGCCGTGTGCATGAGGCCTAAAGGGCAAAAAAAAAAAATTGGCAGAACTGCAACATATGCCCTGAAACTGTTTTACTAAAAAATATGATGCACCTTGCAAAAAAAAAGCGCTCATACGGCTACGTCAACTGAAAAATAAAAAAGTTATGGTAAAAAAAAAAACAGCCACAGCTTCTTATTTCTTACTCTTCCAAGGCTGAAAATAATCATCAAAAATGCTAAAATTTCGGACGGACAAAAAATACTACACACAGCATTCTTTGTTCTGTCCGAAAGCCGGCATATATGCCGGAAAGTGGACGGATCCCGTTACAGTGAAGGGGATAATCCGGCTATGTGAATATGAAATCTTCCACTTGATTGGTAGAATATATGTATGAATGGACTTTTTAAGATCCAACGTGTATGGGTTAAAATGATTCTCTGCCACATGAAAAACACATCCAACTTAGGCCTCATGCACACGACCTTTGCAGACAAGAATAGGCATTGGTAACATACCGTGGAACCTGCAGAAGAGTAAAATGTGGGCATATGGCCGGTATCTGTCTTACTTCAAAAAAAGGCCCCAATGTAAAGTAAATGTGCCCCTATAGGGCCACTTTCATACGAGCAAGTTTTACGTGCATGAAGTGAACGCACAGCACCCGCACCGAATCCTGACCCATTCATTCAATGGGTCTGTGTACATTTTTTTCCATGCATCAGTTCTGCGTTGCGTGAGAATCGCAGCATGTTCTATATTCTGCGTTTTCACGCAGTCCTGGTCCCATAGAAATGAAGTGATTTCAAGCGAGTTTCACTGAATGCATCCGGAGCCAATCCATATCGTTCATGTTAAAGAGGCCTAACGGATAGAAATCACTGACCAAATTGGAACACATTTAGTGTGCTGGCCGGGCCTGTGCTGCGGACCGCAAATTGTGGTTTGCAATGCATGGGCACCGACCGTGGAGCCGCCGCATGTGGATCGCAGACCCATATACTTGAATGGGGTCCGCGATCCGCATCCGACGGTCGGCACCGCAAAAAAGTAGTGCATGCCCTTCCTTTTTGCAGTGCGGAGGCACGGACAGAAAACCCGATCTGTGCCTCCGTTCTGCACTGCATCTCCCGGATTGTGGACCCATTCAAGTGATGAGGGATGCACACAGCCAGTGCCCATGTATTGCAGACCCGCTGTATGCGAGGTGTACACGGCCGGTGCCCGTGTACTGTGGACCCGCTGTATGCGGGCCACAATACGGCCACAGCCGGGCAATGGCCGTGTGCATGAGCCCTTACTCAACTCACCTTTTTTTGGAGTAAAAAAAAAAAAACAGGCATATTAGCAAAGTCTGTCTTCAATATGCACCTCATTTATTATCACTTATTAACTCCTTCTACCCCGGAGGTTTTTTTGTGCTTTTCGTTTTGCGCTCCCTGCCTTCCCAGAGCCATAACCTTTTCATTTTTCTGTTCTCATAACCGTATAAGGGCTTGTTTTTTGCTGGACAAGTTGTAATTTCCAAAGCCACTATTTACAGTTGTGTTCAAAATTATTCAACCCCCACTGAAATTGAGTATTTTGGCCAGTTTGACATTGATTTTGATCATTTCAGTCATCTTGTTTACAATTAAATCAAAGAGGCACTTGTAAGTCAGACAAATATAACATAACATTTATAATGAAATAACCACAAATGTCTTTTCTGTGCTCACATCATTATAAGTTTTATTCAACCCCCAAGTGACATTCAATCTTAGCACTTAGTACAACATCCTTTTCCAGTTATAACAGCTTTTAAACGTGAAGCATAGCTTGACACAACTGTCTTGCAGCGATCTACGGGTATCTTCGCCCATTCTTCATGGGCAAAAGCCTCCAGTTCAGTCACATTCTTAGGCTTGCACGCTGCAACTGCTTTCTTTAAGTCCCACCAGAGGTTCTCAATCGGATTTAAGTCTGGTGACTGCGATGGCCACTTCAAAATGTTCCAGCCTTTAATCTGCAACCATGCTCTAGTGGACTTGGAGGTATGCTTGGGATCATTGTCCTGTTGAAAGGTCCAACGTCTCCCAAGCCTCAGGTTTGTGATGGACTGCATCACATTTTCATCCAATATCTCCTGGTACTGAAGAGAATTCATGGTACCTTGTACACGCTGAAGCTTCCCTGTACCTGTAGAAGCAAAACAGCCCCAAAGCATGATTGACCCCCGCCATGCTTCAGTAGCAGTGTTCTTCTTCATAGGCCTCCTCCAAACATAGCGTTGATCCATGGGCCCAAACAGTTCTAATTTTGTTTCATCAGTCCACAGAACACTATCCCAAAACTTTGTGGTTTGTCCACATGACTTTTGGCATACTGCAGTCGACTCTTCTTATTCTTTGGAGACAGCAAGGTGCGCCTGGGAGTTCTGGCATGGAGGCCTTCATTACGCAGTGTGCGCTTATTGTCTGAGCTGAAACTTCAGTACCCGCATCTGACAAATCTTTTTTCAGTTCCTCAGCAGTCACACGGGGACTTTTCTCCACTTTGCGCTTCAGGTAGCGCACAGCAGTCGAGGTCAGCATCTTCTTTCTGCCACGACCAGGTAGCGTTTCCACAGTGCACTTTGCCTTGAATTTGCGAATGATGCTTCCTATGGTGTCTCTTGGTATGTTTAACATCTTTGCAATCTTCTTATAGCCATTGCCATTCCTGGGAAGAGAAATCACCTCTTCTCTTGTCTTCCTGGACCATTCTCTTGACTTCACCATGTCTGTAAACCCACCAGTAAATGTCTAGAAGGAGCTGAGTATCACAGTCATTTTATATCTGCCTAATTGGTGCTTATTATGCTGGATTGCTGCTCCTTGACATCCAGAGGTGTTTTCAATACCTGATCGAAATCATTTGAATGAACCTCTGTTCTTAAGAGTGGTCGTCTTTAACCCTTGGTTCACACCTGAGCGTTGCGCTGTAAAACGCTCAAGACATGAAAACCAATGCATCCCTAAGGAAGTGGTTCACACTTGAACGTTTTACAGCGCGTAAAAACGCGCTGTAAAACGCCCAACGCATAAGCTCGTTCAGGAGCGTTTTTTTGGGCGTTTGTCGCGCTTTTCCTCCCATAGACTTCAATGGGAACGCGCGTTTCAAAAACGCTCAGGTCTGAACCCCGTGTAAGGGGTTGAATAATTGTGTCAATGAAGAAATCACAAAAAAAACATTTAATACTGTATTACAAAAACAATTGATGTCATTTTAGTCGCATTTGGTTCTTTAAAAAGTCCTTGTAAGATTTCATTCTGAACACAGTTACAAATGTACACTAAATTCCCTAAAACCCTTTACAGCAATGGGGGTTGAATGATTTTGAACACAACTGTAAATGCATAACGGCATAGGTAGGTTTAGCGTAGGACCTGCCTGAACTGAGACCACCTTGGCGCTGTGTAGGTGGGCACAGATGTGTTTTAATTAAAATCTGAGTCTCTTAGCCAATACATTTTATCATTAGAGTGAGGGCTTAGTCCATATGTTATGTTTGCATCTATTACTATAGTGCGTTATTTTCTGTGACTTTATACATTTTCAGTAACTATTATCATTATCACCACAGGCAGAATTACAAAGACAAGTAACACCTCTGTGTAGATAATACAGGATGCACCGTTCACAATAGATGATATCACAGCTCATCAGCTCACTCCTGGAGTTTCCGAGACCGCAGCATAATTTGTTCTGCTGTGCTGTTAGTGTAGCTCCCATTTACTACAATGGGAGTCACCGCTTGGCTGTTTCCGAAGTCCTGGGCACTTAGGGTAGTAGAAACTGCGAGGTGGGACAACCCAATTAAAATGAGTTGTATTACAAAAAATATTCTACTATTTCAAATAAGCACCTCTATCTGAATACTTTTGTAATTGCATGTGATTAAAAATTTAGTATAGCCACTGAGTTATTCAATAAAATGTATCTGTATAGCGCCACCTGCTGTTTGTTCTATTTCTTATTTCTCTGTCCACTTTTTAAAATCACTTAACTCAGTGATGGGCAACGTGTGGCTCTCCAGCTGTTGCAGAACTACAACTCCCAGCATGCAAAGCCTGTTTATAGCTATTAGCCTACTGCAGGGCATGGTGGGAGTTGTAGTTTAGCAACAGCTGGAGAGCCGCACGTTGCCCATCACTGACTTAACTGGTCGCACATGCTCAGTTCCATCCTTCAACTGCCACAACCATATATGCTGCTAGAAGCTGTGACAGTTACAAGGGGAGATCTGGAGGAAAAAGGACACATCCCTGCCAAAGGACACACCCTATGCTGCGAGCGTCAAATAAATCAGAGTAATGAATGGGGAGATCTCTGGATTCATGTGAGGTACAGGGCTGGTTCTAGCTTAGTTAGGGCTCATGCACACAAACGTATTTTCTTTCCCTGTCCATTCAGTTTTATTTGTGGACCGTATGCAGAACCATTCACTTCAATGGGTTCGCAAAAAAATTGAAGTTAGGGCTCGTTCACACAACCGACTGGTTTTGTGGTCCGTTTTTAACTGATCCGTTTTTGGTTTCAGTAGTGATTCCGTTCCGTTTCCGTATGGTTTCCGTTTCTGATCTGTTTTTTGCAGATCGCAAACAGAAACAGAAGCATAAAATAATGTTTTAACAGTAAGTACATTGAAAAATCGGGCTGGGCATAAAATTTTCAATAGATGCTTCCGCAAAAATGGAACGGATACGGAAGACATACGGATGCATTGACTTGAATGGAGCCACGGAACGAGATTTTCTGGCAATAGTAGGACATGACTCAAAATGTAGCGGAACGGAAAAACTGAATACATTCCGTTTTTTTTTACGGACCCGTCGAAAGGAATGGTTCCGTATACGGACGGTATACTGAACGCAAAAAACGGCCCGCATACGGAACGCAAAAAACATTCGTGTGAACGAGCCCTTACTCTGTGTGCATTTCGTTTTCGTATGTCCTTATTTCCGTTCTTCAAAAAAATAGAACATGTCCTATTATTGTCCACATTTCGGACAAGGACAGGACTGTTCTATTAGGGGCCAGCTGTTCCGTTCCGCAAAATACGGAATGCACACGGATATATATACAGTCGTGTGCATGAGCCCTTAGGGCTCGTTCACTCGAACGTTTTTTGCGTTCCGTATACGGACAGTATACTGAACGCAAAAAACGGCTTGTATATGGAACACTTTCATTTTAATGGGTCCGCAAAAAAAAACAAATGTATACCGTATTCATTCCGTTTCCATATTTCCATTCGGCTACATTTTGAGTCATGTCCTATTATTGCCCGCAAATCACGTTCCGTGGCTCCATTCAAGTCAATGGGGCTGTAGAAAAAACCGAATGCATACAGAATGTCTTCCGTATACGTTCCGCTTTTGCGGAAGCATCTATTAAAAATTTTATGCCCAGCCCAATTTTTCAATGTACTTACTGTTAAAACATTATTATATGCTTCCGTTTCTGTTTCCGATCCGCAAAAAACGGATCACAAACGAAAACCATACGGAAACACTACTGAAACAAAAAACTGATCCATTAAAAACGGACCGCAAAACCATACGGTTATGTGAACGAGCCCTTAGAAAGAGATTGTCATGTCCTATATGTTGTCTGATTTATAAACCCAAACCGTCCCATGTGAACGTGCTAAGTGACCATCTTTGCTCAGGCTGGGTTTCCATAAGGCCCCATGCACACAACCATATTTTTGGTCTGCATCCATTCCACATTTTTGCGGATCGGATGCACATTCATTCATTCAAACTGTGCCTCAAAAGATGTGGAGAGCACCCTGTGCGCTGTCCCACATAAAAAGGTAGAACATGTCCTATTCTTGTCTGTTTTGTGGACAATGATAGGACATTTCTTCAGGAGTAAAAAAACAAAACAACCAAACAAAAAAAACGGATGGGTACATGAATTTGAAGTGATTACCTCCATGAATCTGCAGATTTGTGCAACCATTGGCCACCGCATTGTGGCCCCTTCTTGGAAACCAAGCCTTAGAACAGTATTTCTGTGGGTAGGTTCCATATGTTACATTACTTCCAGATCAGAAAGAGACGATGGGCACAAATATCAAGCTCTCCTGTTTTAGAGGTAAAATCAGACGGGCATATTTACTTCGTCTGCCGACTATTTATAAGAAGTCTCACTACACTTCATAAATTAGACTAGGCGTATTGCTTTCAGGGCTCATGCACACGACTGTTGCTGTTTTGTGGTGTGCAAATTGCAGATCCGCAAAACACGGATACCAGCCATGTGCGTTCTGCATTTTGGGGAACAGAACAGCTGGCCCATAATAGATGCGGACAATAATAGGACATATTTTCTTTTCTTTTGTGGAACAGAGATGTGGACATACGGACACGGAACGCACACGGAGTCGTTTGCTTTTTTTGTGGCCCCACTGAAGTGAATAATTTCACATACGAGCCGCTAAAAAAAAAAGGAACAGACATGGACAAAAAATAAGCCCTTAACTGACCTCTGGTGGTTCTTTCAGTACGACAGGTTCATGTTCTCTAAGGGTCCATTCACACGTACGTTGTGTATTGCGGATCTGAAAATTGCGGATACACAATACACCGGGCCGGGTCCCCTATAGAAACGTGTGCTGCCCGCATCTCTTCTGGCTCCATTGAAACGTTGTGGAATGGATCCGGATCCATTTTACGGACCTGTGAATGGACCGGCTCCATTCACACGTCCGCATTCAGTGTCTGCACCCGTTCCGCAATTCTGAATGTGGACATAAATGGATGCGTGCTCTCCGCATCCGCATTTCCGGAGCGCGCCGCCGAACTTCCGTTCCATGGCTCCGGAAAAAAAGGTCCTATTCATGTCTGGGGTTCCGGCCGGGTGTATTGTGGATCCACAATTTGCGGATCCGCAATACACCATGGACGTGTGAATGGACCCTAAGGCTGCATTCACATGTCAGTTGAACACAGACCGTGTGAGACCTTAGTGCAGGAGCGCATGGCGTCATTGGTTGCTATGACGCCGTGCTCTTCCTGCTGCCGCCGCTGCACGGTAATACTCTCCTATGATCTATACAAGTGTATTACTGTGCTGCGGAGGCATCAGGAAGAGCACGGCGTCATAGCAACCAATGACGCTGTGCGCTCCTGCACTAAACAGGGTGCCAATCTGGTATCACACGGTCCCTGTTCCTCGGACGCGTGTATGCAGCCAAAGGCTCCATTCACACGTCCGCAATTCTATTCCGCATTTTGCGGAACGGAATTGCGGACCCATTCATTTCTATGGGAACACACTATGTCCCGCCCGGATCCGGAATTATGGATCCGCACTTCAGGGTCCGCACTTCCGTTCCGCAAAAAAATAAAACATGTCCTATTCTTGTCCTCAATTGTGGAAGAGAAAAGGCATTTTCTATGAGAGTGCCGGCGATGTGCGGTCCGCAAAATGTTGCTGGTGTCCGTATTTTGTGGATCCGCAAAACACACACGGACGTGTGAATGGAGCCTAAGGCCTCTTTCACACGGACGTTTTTTTTTTTTGCGAGTGTACGGACTGTTTTTTGCGTTCCGTATATGGAACCATTCATTTCAATGGTTCCGCAAAAAAACTGTTGTGTTTTCCGTGTGCGCAGAACAGAAAAACGGAAATACGGAAAAGGAATGCAAAGATAGAACATGTCCTATTATTGCCCGCAAATCACGATCCGTGGTTCCATTCAAGTCAGTGGGTCCGCAAAAAAAATGGAACGCATACGGAAATGCATCCGTCTGTCTTCCGTATCCGTTCCGTTTTTTGTCGGAACCATCTATTGAAAATTTTAAGCCCAGCCCATTTTTTTCTATGTAATTACTGTATACTGTATATGCCATATGGAACCGAAACGGAAACACAACGGAAACAAAAAATGGAATAACGGATCCGATAAAAACGGTCCGCAAAACACTGAAAAAGCCATACGGTCGTTTGAAAGAGGCCTAAGGCCTCTTTCACATGAGCGTGTCCGGATTAGGTCCGGATGCGTTGCAGATGCGTTCAGTGAAAACTGTGCGATTTCACAGGCAAAGCCATTCAGTTTTGCCTGCGATTGCGTTCAGTTGTTCAGTTTTTTCCACGCGGGTGCAATGCGTTTTGATGCGTTTTTCACGCGCGTGATAAAAAACTGAAGGTTTACAAACAACATCTCCTAGCAACCATCAGTGAAAAACGCAACGCACCCGCACTTGATTGCGGATGCAATGCGTTTTTCACGCACCCCTTATTCACTTTTATGGGGCTAGGGCTGCGTGAAAAACGCTGAATATAGAACATGCTGCGATTTTCACGCAACGCACAAGTGATGCGTGAAAAAAACCGCTCATGTACACAGACCCATTGAAATTAATGGGTCAGGATTCAGTGCGGGCGCTATGCGTTCACATCACGCATTGCACCTGCGCGGAAAACTCGCCCGTGTGAAAGGGGCCTAAGACTGGTCTGATTAGTATGCGTCTGGAAATGTTGTGCAAGTGAGCTGAAAATAGGCACACGTCTCCATAAAAGGGCGACTCTATAGGCAAAATGTGTCACAACTCGCTATTCAAAGCAGAATGGAATGGAGTAGAAATGAGACTTTTTCTTTTTTTTACTAAATCAGGCGCAAAAAAAGGTGTATCTACATAAATAGGTTGGAAAAGGAGTGCAAAAGTTTGAAAACTTCTGAATTAGTGTAAAAAAATCAAAACAGATAAATGAGGAGCAAATGCCAACAAAACAGGCGAATTTTCAGTAGCAAATCAGAAAGTCTAAAACAGCATTTTTACATGTAAAAACAGATGTATGCTATAGTAAATGTCCCCCAATGTACCCAAAAATGACATTATTACAGAGCGGCATTAGTTAAAAAATAAACCGGCCTTGTTCTCACAATTCCATGCAGCACAGTAGCCCGGGACAGTTGTCCGTTCCTGTATTTGCCTAGAGAGGCTTGTGAAGTTCCTCATTCCTGGTAATGTAATGGTTAAATACAAAGAATGTGACACCCGCACCAATACTCCTGTAAGTAAAGGAAAAGAAAGCTGGTGACGGGACGTGCACCCACTCGGCAGTACCCCGAGAAGCCTGTGGGGGAATGTAAAACCAGTGCTGGGATATAAAGCCAGGACTCACCCGTCAGATTAGTTACAGATACTTCTGGGACTGAATGCAGGTTTATGGATCCTACACAGTTAGGCTACATGCACACGAACGTATTTTGTTTCCGTGTCCGTTCCGTTTTTTTTGCAGATGGGATGTGGACCCATTCATTTCAATGGTTCCGCAAAAAACGCGGACAGCGCACCGTGTGCTGTCCGCATCAGTATGTCCGTTCCGTAGCCCTTCAAAAAAAAATAGAGCATGTCCTATTTTTTTTCCATTTTGCGGACAAGGATAGGCATTATTACAATGGATCCACAAAAAAGAAACTGATGCGTGATCCGTTTATTTTTGCGGACTGCAAAACACATACGGTCGTGTGCATGTAGCCTTACATATATACACTCACCTAAAGAATTATTAGGAACACCTGTTCTATGTCTCATTAATGCAATTATCTAGTCAACCAATCACATGGCAGTTGCTTCAATGCATTTAGGGGTGTGCTCCTGGTCAAGACAATCTCCTGAACTCCAAACTGAATGTCAGAATGGGAAAGAAAGGTGATTTAAGCAATTTTGAGCGTGGCATGGTTGTTGGTGCCAGACGGGCCGGTCTGAGTATTTCACAATCTGCTCAGTTACTGGGATTTTCACGCACAACCATTTCTAGGGTTTACAAAGAATGGTGTGAAAAGGGAAAAACATCCAGTATGCGGCAGTCCTGTGGGCGAAAATGCCTTGTGGATGCTAGAGGTCAGAGGAGAATGGGCCGACTGATTCAAGCTGATAGAAGAGCAACGTTGACTGAAATAACCACTCGTTACAACCGAGGTATGCAGCAAAGCATTTGTGAAGCCACAACACACACAACCTTGAGGCGGATGGGCTACAACAGCAGAAGACCCCACCGGGTACCACTCATCTCCACTACAAATAGCAAAAAGAGGCTGCAATTTGCACGAGCTCCCCAAAATTGGACTGTTGAAGACTGTAAAAATCTTGCCTGGTCTGATAAGTCTCGATTTCTGTTGAGACATTCAAATGGTAGAGTCCGAATTTGGCGTAAACAGAATGAGAACATGTATCCATCATGCCTTGTTACCACTGTGCAGGCTGGTGGTGGTGGTGTAATGGTGTGGGGGATGTTTTCTGGGCACACTTTAGGCCCCTTAGTGCCAATTGGGCATCGTTTAAATGCCACAGGCTACCTGAGCATTGTTTCTGACCATGTCCATCCCTTCATGACCACCATGTACCCATCCTCTGATGGCTACTTCCAGCAGGATAATGCACCATGTCACAAAGCTCGAATCATTTCAAATTGGTTTCTTGAACATGACAATGAGTTCACTGTACTAAAATGGCCCCCACAGTCACCAGATCTCAACCCAATAGAGCATCTTTGGGATGTGGTGGAACGGGAGCTTCGTGCCCTGGATGTGCATCCCTCAAATCTCCAACTGAAAGATGCTATCCTATCAATATGGGCCAACATTTCTAAAGAATGCTATCAGCACCTTGTGGACTCAATGCCACGTAGAATTAAGGCAGTTCTGAAAGCAAAAGGGGGTCCAACACCGTATTAGTATGGTGTTCCTAATAATTCTTTAGGTGAGTGTATATGCACTGACCAGCCATAACATTAAAACCAGGTAGAATGAATAGCATTGATTATCTCATTACAATGGCACCTGCCATGGGGTGGGATATATTAGGAAGCCAGTGAACAGTCCGTTCTTGTTGTCGTGCTATAAAGTGGAAAAATAGGTAAGTGTAAAATCTGACTTCGAGGGGCAACATTCTGCTATGGATGTTACTTTGACACAGGCCACTCACCTAGACAGTATTCCTTAATGGCAGTGGCCTCCTTCAGCAGGACGACACTGTAAAACCTGTTCAGGAGTGGCGTAAGGAACATGACAAAGAGTTCAAGATGTTAACCTGGCCTCCAAAGCCCGATCCATAGAGGCGCCACCAGGACACCGAAGATCTAACATCTTGGTGCCATATAGCACAGGACATCTTCCGAGGTCTTGTGGACCCAATGCCTCTCCGAGTTATTTGCTGGCATAAACGGACCTACACAATATTAGGCAGGAGAGTTTTTAGATTATGGCTGATTTGTGTATCAGTGGCCAGTGAGGACATGGGTATCATTAAATGTATACTGTGTGCTATGTGCATTTTTTTTCTGCATAGAAAAGCACAGTGGACTGTTCTTTACTATACCATAAAAAACCGCCTCAGGAGCGTTCCTGCTCTATACTACAGATGTGCACTGCAGACACAGCGGGGGAGAATTATCAAAAGGATGAACTAATCAGATTCATCCTTTCATTTTGAAAAGGAGCTCTGAAAAATTAAAGGCGGAATCTGATTGGTTGCTATGGGCAACTAAGCCTTTCCTTTTTTTTAAAACCAGTGTATGCTATGTGTTCTGCTGTTGCTCCTGCCAAATTTGTAATGTACATTTATTTGAGGTGTCAGATTGGACCAGTCTGATTGCTTTGATTTCATTTAGGGCTCATTCAGACAGCCGTATTGCGGAACAGGTGCGGACCCATTAATTTCAATGTGGCCGCAAAAGCTGCTTCCCGCATCCGTGGTTCCTTTCCGCGGCTCAGCGGAAAAGATAGAACTTGTCCTATTCTTGTCCGCATTTGCGGACAAGAATAGGCATTTTCTATTGTGGTTGCGGCAATGTGTGGTCCGCAAATTGCGAAACGCACATGGATGGTATCCGTATTTTGTGGATACGTCTGAATTGGCCCTTACACGGCACTGAACTCTTGCTCATTGGGGCACTAAGGGTCTTATGGCTATTTTAGTAGTAAAATAGTTTCAAGTCCCCTTTTTTAACCAGCCTTGTGACAGTATTTAGTTGCACAGCCGGTTTTGCTCCGTGTCCACCAATTGGATGGGATGGGGGCATGCCGCCTGGAAACAGTTGTATATGTTAGCAAAAAACTAGGACATCCAGGAGCTGGCGTAGTTTTTACACCAGCTGGAAGGACTGCCACAGATGCGCCTAATTTATGATGAGGCACACACCTTGTCATAAAAAGCCAGTCTTAGTAAATGTGCCCCATTATGTCTTTTGGCTGATTCACATCCTTGGAACCCTCTAGAGGTGAATTTAGGCTCTTTTATTAAAATGGTTCCTTATCTGCCTGCACCCGTGACAGCCGCACCTGCGCTGCCCTGTGGTGGTCATGTATGCAAAAATGTTTGTTTAATGGTTTTAGTATTTTTGTGGTGTCTTTTCCAGTTTTCAGTACAGTTGGCCTACAGAGTTCCTGTAGATGCCCCACAGTGTTCTATAGACACAGTATACAGATGTATAATGCCAGCTGTATGTAGAAATGTAGTGTCACTGAGCCTAAGTAGCAAAATCAGCACTACAATGTTGGTATCTGTAGGCAGGCAGAATGCTACCATTTACTTCTATCACTTTGTGAAGGGAAAAGGGTGATGCTGAGCTCTGTGTCATAAAAATCGGGCTCCTATCTCTATAAAGATGTAGAGCAAAATAGTATTTTTCCTATACGTTTCCTTGAGATTGTGGCTGTGGGGGCTTTATCAGCAAGCGAGAAAATGATTAAAGAGGTTCTCCAGAATAGTTGATGACGTATCCTTAGAATAGGTCAAATATCAGATTGGCGGGGTTCCACCCTGCACCTCCACTGATCAGTTGCTTGGGAGTAGCTCCGGCATCGGAACTACACTGCTCTGTCCTTTGTGTAGTGGATGGATCTAGTTATTGTAGCGCTGCCCCTATAGAAATGAATGGGAGGGGCACCGCAATAACCAGCTCCATGCACTACACGGTGTAGTTGCGGAGCCTATTTGCAGCACCAAAGCTTCTACCGAACAGCAGATTGGCAGGCTACGGGGTGTCAGACTGATATTTATGATCTATCCTAGGGATAGGTCATCAATTGCTAAATCCTGAGGAACCCGCTTAACCCATTCCCAGCATCCACCATACATGTACAGCCGATGTCTGGTCTTTAGCAATAGCACCTGCTCAGTAGTTATGTGGGCACTATAGTCAGTGGGTGCCTACTGTTTTGCACCACACTGACTTGCAACCACAGCATCTGAGTGGTCATTTTGGTGTCATACCACCCCCGCACTACAGGATCGCAGGAGCCGTTTTTGTGGTATGACAGCCTGGGGCCTTATTAAGTCTCCTAGGGCTGCCATATTTAAAGGGATATTTTGTTTTCATGAAATTGATGACCTATCATAAGGATAGGTCATCAGTTTTAGATTGGTGGGGGTCTGACTTTCGACACCCACCACAAACATCAGCTCCATCCTGATAGCTGACAACCCCTTTAATAAATTGTGCATCTTCTGGGAGGTTGTGCGTCAGGAATTTAAATGTATGCCAGCTATGAGCTATTTTCACCCCTCTTCTTACTAAGCCCCACCTATTCAATTTACCGGGTTAACACCACTTTCTACTAGGCCTCACCCATATCTTGACAGTTTACAGAAGTGTGAAAAGCCACAAATTATAGCCATAAAAGTGGTATAAACTAATGATAAAACTGCCCCATAGTGTTCTTGTGTGATCCATTTCTGTGGACAGTAAGTACACTCAACCATGGTCTGGCATCTTTTGGTTCTTTTCATGCTAAGTGGTGTGTTACTTCTTGTCTTCTCAGGACCAGCCATGCCACAACTGTGGACAAGGCCTACACAATTTTCTACTTGTATGTTGAAATATCTGCACGTTTTATGAGCTGGATGCTGAGTTCTAAAGAAGGGGTGACACCCTTGACTAAGCCACAAAATATTGTAGCTGTAAGGTCAGAATGTGAATCGCTAGATTTGTCTCCATGGTCGGGGCGGGGTGCGGAGAGTACATGCCATTTTCATTTGGAATATTTTTATGGTTTCACTACATTTCGATCTTTAACTGTTCTACAGAAACTGAGTGTGATCTTCTTGAATGTCTGGGTGGAAATGTCTTCAGGTCATAATGACGCACAGAAGTATTGAGCCACCTTGTACCATCACGCCAAAACATGCATTCCTAACCATCCCAGAGCTCTCCCAGTCAGCTCTAGGCTATTAGTCAATCTCTTCTTAGTGTCCCCCTCTTAAGAACACAGATGACGGACTTCATGAAGCAAACATAGGCTGCAGTGGGTCTTCCTTATATTTGTATTGTCTCGCACACAGGAGAGGGGCTTCCTTGGACTATTGTCACATTTTCGCTTGTGACCCTCCCAGTCTGGTTTAACTTGTTCTGTACATTTTTTTTTTGATCTGCACCAGCAGAAGTCTTGTCACGCTGTGACTGGCGATGATACTGGGCTGAGTGTGAGTGAGGTCCTACCTGTAACCATTCTCTTCTGTCATATGGAAATTTTAATATTTAAACCTTACTTATTTGCTTCTATCAGCAGAAAAGATGCCTCGGCGCAGTTGCTGCTCATCATTCTCTGTTTGCTTAAGGTGCTTTTATAGCTGCTCGTGTAAAAGAGTAAAGAGGGAAATTCCAAGCACGGTAAGTCATTACAAGTGTATCTGTTCTGAAGATAACAATGCGGTTTTAGTTCTGGAGGTTCTTTGTATCTTAAAGGGGTTGTCTCATAATCAACACTAATCAGCTCTCTATAAGTGATAAATGTCTAATCAGGGAGGGAGGGGGTTGACCGCAGGGACCTTCTGATCACAAGTATGGGGAGTGTTTGTCCTCCCTTCTAATATAGCGGTGGTCATGCATGCTGCGCTCCATGGGCTTGTTATGTCTTATTTGTCATGTGTTTGACTTTCAGATGATATTCTGCACTGTTGTCTGCAGGGCTAGTAGCGTATACGTTATTATATAGCCATGGCTTGTTTTCTAAAACTCTGAGGCGTATAATGATTTTCAATGGTGTCACAATATGAGACACGACATACTGTGATGGGACAGTCTCAAAACATCAAGACTTGATGGATTTTGTGTCACAAGTTGCACACTTTTACCCAATACGCAACTTGCCGCAACTTGGCCGCGTTGTTACAGCTAAGTCACTGCTCTAAAAATGTTGCGTGACAGCAAGTTGTAGACTCATGCACACGACCGTTGTTTTAGTCAGTATTTGATCCGCATTTTTTGTGGGTCGGATGCCGACCCATTCACTTTAGTTGTCTCGCAAAAGATGCGGACAGTACACAGTGTAAAAGATACACCCGCAAAAAGATAAAACATGTCCTATTCTTGTTCGTATTGCGGACAAGGATAGGACTGTTCTATTATGGGTTGGACATTCCGTTCAGCACACGGCCAGTCTCCGTGTTTTGCGGATTTGCAATTTGCAGACCGTAAAACAGGCTACGATCGTGTGCATGTGGCCTTATTAATTGTATAGTTGTTACAAATGTAACGGAGCAGATTATTTGCAGTCCATTATAAAGCCACAGATCCAGCGATGCAGACCAACTGTTTTGTATTTTTGGAAAACTTAGCAAAAAATCCCAGGCAGACATTATTTTTGTGGGCAAATGTGGAAGCCAAAAATGAATAAAAAAGTTAAGTCTTATATTATTCAGATTGCAGCTGCAGTAAGGGTGCAGTTTTTGAAACAAAAATCAGTTGTGGATTATAAAAAAAGAAAAAGTATTAAGGACAAATATGACTTCTTTCTTTTTTTCTTAATCCACTCCTGATTTTCACCTAATGTGTGACAGCACCCTAAGGCTACTTGCACATATGCAATTTCCTTTCCGGTTTTGAGATCCGGTAGAGGATCTCAAAACCGGAGAAAAACGCTTTTGTTTCTTCCCCATTCATTGTCGATGGGGGCAAAACTGAACAAATTGGAAAACTGCGGTTTTTCGTCCGGTTTGCTAAACTGAACAAGCTGGATCTGGCACTAAAAACAATGTAAGTCAAGGGTGCCAGATAAAAAATTATTAATTAAAATAGCCCATTGACTTACAATAGTGTTAGTGCCGGATGCAGTTTGTTCACTTTTGATTTAATACAACCGCATCTGAACGGAACGGATGTAGCCGTTTGTATTAAATCAAACTGAAGCGTTAAGAAATCACATATGTGAAAGTAGTGTAAACATTCAATGGGTGAAGTCATAGATGGCAGGTATGTATCACTGAGGCTGCTACTCTCAGAGATGTAAATCCCGGAGGTAAGTTGCGACCAGTGATGTTAGATCACAGAGTTTGTGGTAGCTGGAGCTTGGGTCCGGGATTTAGAAGTGACTGAAGAGTTTGGGTGGGAAGGTCACAACTATGCTCCATCCCGGGTGTTCCTACCTCAAACAGGTGAAAAAAACTAATTAAGGCTACATGCACACGAACGTATTTTGTTTCCGTTCCGTTTTTTTTTTTTGCGGATAGGATGCAGACCCATTCATTTCAATGGGTCCGCAAAAAATGCTGACAGCATACCGTGTACTCTCCGCATCCGTATGTCCGTTCTGTAGCCCCGCAAAAAAAATACAGCATGTCCTATTCTTGTCCGTTTTGTGGACAAGGATAGGCATTATTACAATGGATCCGCAAAAAAAAAGGATCCACAAGTGCGTATAGGATCCACATATGTTTGTGTGCATGTAGCCTAAAAGACGCTGCCAGAGAGCAGTTGGTGTGTGTTGGTCTGAGAGAAAGACCCATGGACAAGACCACTTTGCAGAGTGGAATCTTTGGGTAAAAACCTACAAGCTGGTGAGAAGTCTGTATCACCGTTTATTTATTATTTCCATGAACTGTTATTTTTATTACGGAAGCAAATCTGTTCCGTTTTGCTGTGTGTGTCTCAAAAAACCCTGGAAAAAGAGACTGTCTGGATGGTTCTGTTTTCACATATGGTGGAGGATGCGGGCAACTTTGGTTGCTAGGAGCAATGGCATAAATACCTGTTAGTGGTGAATGTCCTGGGTTAAAGCAGTAGCAAAATTGCAACAAGAGTCTGTTGTAATGGAGGAGCTCAATAAACAGAAGGTGCAGAGCAATCTGCAGCAGCGACCGGCATTGGAACAGCAGCAAAGAGCTCATGCAGAGGCTTTACAGGTTCATCGGCAGGCTAATGACCGCCTACTGACAGAACAAATTGCGGCTCTCAGAGACGCTGCGACAGCACTAGAAGTGGTGGGCAAGGTGCTAGCGTGTGAAAAACTATGCAGACTGCCTTACAAAGAATGACAACTGGGGATGATGTGAAGGCTTACTTAACTGTCTTTGAGCGTATTGCGGACAGAGAAAAGCTACCTGTAGATCAGTGGGCTGAAGTGCTGGCTCCATATTTGACTGGAGAGATTACTATAACCTCACCTTGCAGGGTTCCAGGGACTAAAACTAAAAGCGGAAATACTTGCTCGCCTTGGGGTCAGTCGCGCACTCCAGGCCCAGCGGGTGCAACAATGGACTTTTTGCAAGGACAAGCCGCCAAGGTCACATATGTTTGACCTATTCCACTTGGTACGGAAGTGGTTGCAACCAGAGTCGTCTTCCCCAGAGCAGATGGTGGAAAAAGTGGTGATGGATTGATATCTTCATTCTCTTCCGATGCCAGTACAGTGCTGGGTTGCCCAAGGAGATCTCCAGAATGCGGACTAGCGGGTAAACCTTGTGGAGCGGTATACCACAGCGGAGAACCTCCTTGCTGGTGCAGAGAAAGTAAAGATAGCGCCCGGTAACCCCAGGGTCTATGCGGAGCCCAGTAAGAGGTGGTTTAAACATGGGGGAGAGCGGGGACCAGTGCCAGTGGGCAAGAAAAGAGAACCCCTAGAAACTGGTTCTAGAGCCCAACCCCACCAGCTGATTTGTTGGAGGTGCCATAACCCTGGGTACATTGCCATGCACTGTCCCGCGACGACTGACCCTATGGAATGTGATATGGCACGACGGTGCTCCTTGTTTGCACATCTCGCCTGCAGTGCCAAACCATAACAGGCAACAGGGCGTCAGATGTGCCAGGTGACTGTCAATGGTAGCCCCCTGACTGCACTACTAGACTCTGGAAGCCTGGTAACACTTCTCAGAGAGAATCTTTCCCCTGTGTTGCCGACACCTCGACGGGTCATGGGGGGTGATGTGTGTACATGGGGATGTTAAAGACTATCCCGTTGCTCAAGTCACCATAACCACTGAAAGTGGGACAGTGTCACAAAAGTTGGTGTGGTGAAGGACTCCACCAATGATGGACTGCATGCAAAGATAATAGGGCGGGATCTACCATTGTTTTGGGAACTGTGGGGTAAAATGTAACTTAACCCCTTCCTGACCAGCGCTGTAATAGTATGGCGCTGGCCGGGTCTTTAAAGATGGCGCCCGCTCCTGAGCACTGCGGGTGCCATAGCCACGGGTGGCCGACTGCTTCTTATAGCAGACTCCCGCGGCTCATGTCCGCAACCGGCAGTAATGCCGATCACGGCCATTTAAGCCCTCAGATGCCGTGGTCAATCCTGACCACAGCATTTGGGCGCGCTGAAAACCGAAAGCGCGCGCTTCCGGTGGTGCTCCGGCTCACCCATTCGGCGATCAGAGGAGCCGAAGCTTGAGTGCAGCAGCCCCTGTCTTTATGAATGACAGGATGCTGCTGCATAGTATTTCCTATGGAGCCCTTGCCTGTATTAGGGCTCCATAGGAAACAAGCAATTTTCTCATAGACTCCAATGCTAGTGCATTGGAGTCTATGAGAATAGCAATCTAATGATTGCATGTTATAGTTCCCTATGTGAACTATAAAAAAGTTAAAAAAAAAAAAAAAAAAGTTTTAAAAATAAAAAAACATAAAAATTCAAATCACCCCCTTTTACCAAAATAAAAATAGAAGAACTAAATTAAAAAAAAAAATACACATCATGGGTGTCGCGATGTGCGAAAACGCCCATAGTATAAAAATATATTCCCCATACGGCAAACAGCAAAATGGAAAAAAGCGTCCAAATGGCCGATTCGCCGTTTTTGGTCGCTTCATTTTCTACAAAAAATAAAATAAAAAGTGATAAAAAAGTAATAAGCACCACAGAATGGTATGAATGAAAAGTTCAGATCGCCCTACTAAAAATAAGCCCCCATACAGCTCCGTACACGTAATTACAAAAAAGTTATAGGGGTCAAAATATGGAGACAAAACATAAAACATTTCCCCCCCCCCCACACACTTTTTAATTTTTTTTATCACTGTCAAAACGCAAGAAAAGATACATATAAGGTATCGCCAAATTTTTACTGACCTGTAGAATAAAAGTAACTGGTCAGTTTTATCGTACGTCGAACATCGTAAATAAAAAACCCGTAAAACTGTGGTGGAATAGATTTTTTATTTTTTTTTAAATTTCACCCCATTTGGAATTTTTTTCCCCGCTTCCCACTACATCATATGCAACATTAATTGGTGGCGTTGGAAAGTACAACTTGTCTCGCAGAAATCAAGCCCTCATATGGCTATGTGAACAGACAAATAAAAAAGTTATGGCTCTGGGAAGGCAGAGAGCACAATACAAAAACACAAAAAATAAAATAAAAAAAAATCTGGGGGTGAAAGGGTTAAGCAGGGAAAGGCTACACCTGCTTATGATGTGTCTCCTGTTGATGCAACCAGAAACCAGGGTATGCCCAGTGAACCCCCAGGGGTAGTTGGGCGGTTTTCGCTATCTGTTTTGGTGGGAGATGAGGAGATGAGAGTGAGACAGGAGAGTCTGAGCAGACCATACCCGTTCTGGATATCCCGCAAGGTAATTTTGAGACTGCGCAGTTGTAAGACCCCACTCTAAAAGGTGCTCTGGCAAATGTAACTGTTCTAAATGGTGTTCCCCAAGAGCCGGTGCTGACAACAGGTATCTGTATTTTGAAGTGCACAACAATCTCTTATGTTGGGTTGCCAACGCTCACAATGAGGTGATAGAACAGTTAGTGGTTCCAGGGCCATATAGGAAAATGGTGCTCCAAAGTCTCAGAGCCATAGTTTTTTTTATGTTTTGGGCGAGTCTTAGGTAGGGAATAATTTTTTGCGGGATGAGGTGACTGTTAGATTGGTACTATTTTGGAGTGCATATGACTTTTTGATCGCTTGCTATTACACTTTTTGTGATGTAAGGTGACAAAAAATGGCTGTTTTGACACCGTTTTTATTTTTTTATTTTTTACGGTGTTCACCTGACGGGTTAGGTCATGTGTTTTTTTTATAGAGCAAGTTGTTACGGATGCGGGGATACCTAATATGTATACTTTTCTTCTTTTCCCTATTTTTTACAATTTTTTTTTACTTTCTTTTGGGAAAAGGACGCTTTTTTTTTACTTGAAACTTTATTTTTTTTGTAAAACTTAATTTTTTTTAACTTTTTTTTACACTTCATTTTTTTTCCCACTCTGGGACTTTAGGGGGCTGGATCTCACAGGCTCTCCCGGAAGGCAGCCACAATGCCTAAGGGCTCTTTCACACTTGCGTATTTCTTTTCCGGCATAGAGTTCCGTCGTCTGGGCTCTATGCCGGAAAAATCCTGATCAGGATTATCCCAATGCATTCTGAATGGAGAGAAATCCGTTCAGGATGAATCAGGATGTCTTCAGTTCAGGACTGGAACGTTTTTTGGCCGGAGAAAATGCCGCAGCATGCTGCGCTTTTTGCTCCGGCCAAAAATCCTGAACACTTGCCGCCGCAAGGCCGGATACGGAATTAATGCCCATTGAAAGGCATTAATCCGGATCCTGCCTTAAGCTAAACATCGTTTCGGCGCATCGCCGGATTTGACGCTTAGCTTTTTCTGAATGGTTACCATGGCAGCCAGGATGCTAAAGTCCTGGTTGCCATGGTAAAGTGTAGTGGGGAGCGGGGGAGCAGTATACTTACCGCCCGTGCAGCTCCCGGGGCACTCCAGAGTGACGTCAGGGCGCCCCACGCGCATGGATCATGTGATCCATGCGCATGGGGCGCTCTGACGTCAGCAGGACCATACGCCATGAACCATGTCAGATCTATCAAGATGGTATTTTAGGCAATAGGTCATTTGGTTTGGGTCTGAGCGGAGAATTGGAAACCATATATTGCTTTATGGATCATTCGGAACTGCGTTTGTCTCTTGTATATGACTTTTCTCATCCGCTCCCAACCCTGCAAGACTGTTTGTTGTACATTACAGGATTTTGACTATGTGGTAGAACACAGGCCAGTTAAATTGCATATCAATTCAGATGCCCTGTCAAGAGTCCCAGATGTGTCCCAATAAACCCTGGGAAGAGAGACTGTCTGAATGGTCCCTTCACAGTAGCCGTAGGGCTCATGCACACAAATGTATTTTCTTTCCGTGTCCGTTCCATTTTTTTTTTTGCGGACCGTATGCGGAATCACTCATTTTAATGGGTCAGCAAAAAAAAAAAAAAATGGAAGTTACTCCGTGTGCATTCCGTGTCCGTATGTCCAATCCGCAAAGAAAAATAGAACATGTCCAAACATCATACGTATTTTTTGCGGACCGCAAAATACATCCGTTTGTGTGCATGAGCCTTACTCTGAGCTGTGAAATTACTTTTGGTAATGACCTCAACCTGGTGTAGAATCACACATGAATAGTTCTGTATTACGGACACCAGCGTTTTACTATCTGTGAATGTATGTACAATCGGCAAACATGGTACTTATGTAAAACTATTGTGTATTGCATTGTCACATGGTAAGCTTGTAGTATTGTAAAACCAATGGATATTTAGACCAAATGGTTAAAATGATTGAACTTGTGGGCAGTGGCCAGCGGGGCTCAAGAGGCAGCTGCCTTGGGCACCCCAGAATCAACTGCACATTCCTCTTTTGCCCCGCGTTAAAAATGACCCTGGCGAGGTTCGGGGTAGTGATAGTTTGATTCGGAGCCCTGGCCCCGGATAAAAAGCCCTAGCGACGCCCCTGCCATAGAGTTAATGCTTGTCTTTTAACACCACACTGTGTTTAGGCCTAACATTCTGTGCTGGTATTTTATAACATGCCTTCATGTTAATATTTGCTCTTGTTTTTTCCCCTCAAACAGAGCTTTCAACACAGAAATACTTTGTGATCACTTTATTGTCAAGGAACCTTTCTAAAAAGGAGGCATTGCCCAAAGCAGGCACCCTTTTCCCCCTGTCAGCCTGCTGCCGTCAAGGTCGTAGGAGCTCCTAAACTGCCCCCTAGTGGTGTCTGCTGTCAGATAAAATTTAACCATTTAAAGGGGTTGTCTAGGAATGTTAAAAATGCATCTCATGGTATGTAATGATATAAAAAAAATTACCAATAATCATCTTATAAAGCGAATCACAATTAACTGGGGAACAAATAAAATATTTACATGGAGACCTCCTTATTCCTGGGCTCCTCCTCTGTCTTTCAAGATGGCTGCAATGCTTCTCAGACTACCTGGTGTATACTGTGCATTTGGTATTTCAAGACGCTTCCTTCTGCCCTTAGATTGGCCAGCAGTGCTCATGTGAGTAGTGCTAGCCAATCCAATAGCAATGCAGAACAAGCAGAAAATGCCTTGGGCTACCAATGCCCAGTGTGTATAAGGGGGTCTGAGAAGTGGTTTGACCATCTTGGATGACAGAAAAGTAGCCCCGGATGTTCCATTTTTTTTTTAAGTTAAGCTTACTTTCACACTAGCGTTTTTTTGCTGGATCCGGTTGTATTATCTTTAACACTGCCAAGATAAATCCGTCATAAATTCCATTGCAAGTCAATGGGGGACGGATCAGTTTTCTATTGTGTCGGAGAAAACTGATCTGTCCCCATTGACTTGCATTGAGGGTCATGATGGATCCGTCTTGCTCCGCATTCCAGGACGGAAAGCAAACCGCAGCATGCTGCGGTTTACTCTCTGGTATGAGAAAGGAACGGAATGCATTTTGGAGCATTCCGTTCTGTTCAGTTACGTTTTGTCCCCATTGCCAATGAATGGGGACAAAACTGAAGTTTTTTTTTCCGGTATTGAGACCCCATGACGGATCTCAAACGCTAGTGTGAAAGTAGCCTAATGTGAATTTTTTTCTTGAACTGGAGGGTCGCTCTAAATCCCTGAGCTGCCACTTCATTGGTCCCCTTCTGTCTTTGTTTACTTTACTTCTGCACCGATGTCCCCACACTTCCTTGTAACTGCTGCAGCCAGTCACTGGCCTCAGGGGTCTAAGGTTTCATGCACACGACCATGTCTGAGCAGCATGGGGCTGCGTGAAAATCGCATCGCATTTGCAAGCCAGTGCGGATGCGATGCGATTTTCATTAATGGTTGCTAAGAGATGTTGTTTGTACACATTCCGTTTTTTATCACGCGCGTGCAAAACGCAGTAAATCGCTTTGCACCTGCACAATAAAGATTGAACAACTGAACGCAATCGCAAACAAAACTGAACTTGCGCAGTTTTCACTGAACGCATCCAGACACGCTCGTCTGCAAGGAGCCTAACTGTGTTGAGGATGCATGTTTGTTGATGCGGTATTCTTATGTTATGGAGTCCTCTCAGCCCTGCCGATGGCCACACGCGAGTGGTTTCCGGATATTTGTCTAATTATTGTCATTGGCACAACAGTTTTTTATCGTGGTCACTCCACATCATCCCTTTTATCTTATTTTTTTTATATGGATTTACTTAGTCCCCTGATGAACCTTCTAATTTGAAGGGGAAACGCGTTGGGATTTGGGATTGTGTTATTTTCATCAACAAAATCGTGTTTTCAAGGGCCCAATAGAATTAGGTACGGGGACAGAGCGCACCGACCATTAAAATACATCTCTGGGCTGAGGCTTAATGAGGGAAAATGTAGGAACAGTATCTGTTTCCCATGGTCTCCGCTTCCCTTTGTTGTGTGCCTTACATATATTCGTTGTTGCCCTATCTCTATAGCATCTTGCCGGATGGTGTTGCACCTTTACATGTATTACGGCTCTTATAGAGGCCTGTTTTATGATTGTATTTATTGAAAGTTATGTTTTAGGTATTGCCTACCGTGATGGAATTATTCTTAGGGTACCTGCACACAGGTGCGGGTTCACATGCAGAAGATCAACACGAATTTCCGTGCAGATTTCAATGCCCTTCTGCACCCAAACCACACCAAATACCACAATTTCTAATTGCTGCGGTTTTGCCACACATTTTGCACTTTTCTTGAAAAGTCGAATCCGCAGCTAAAACCGCTGAACGCAGCAGGTCCGTCTCTGCCCAGAACAAATCTACAAAGTGTACATGAGAATTGTCTGTTCTCATAAGCTTTGCCGGTACTGTATTACACTGCTGTTTTTCTGCACAGAAATCTGTGATGAAAAACCAAGCATAATCCGCATGTAGGGTACAACCTGATTCTGCACGTTGGCCGCATGCGGGCAAGCCATGCCCACCCGCACAGCCAATGGCAGCACAATTTCTGGTAAAATGCAGCCATTGGTTGTGGCTTTGCCGAATTTTGCCTACCACAATGTCGGGTCATTTTCTTACAGAGAACTTTAAAAATGGCAGGAACAAGTGTGGCACCCATTACAAGAACGAGATAAGCCACATGCATGTGCTTCAGTTATAAAACGGTCTCTTCAGAGACATCTGCACAGTCTACTTCAGCAATGTACCCTCAGGCTGAAGAGTCATTTCCAGAGACTTTTAACCGCAGCACTAACCTAAAATCACTTTGATATACAGTACTTTTTATTTTATTTAGGTGCCAGCTAAAAATTCAAAACCACAATCACAGGGGCAGAGAAAAGGTAGCGCCATAATGGGTGATGAGGTAGAGCGATAAGGGCGATTGTGACCATTTCCAAATGCCTTGGGCATGCTCAATATACTGTGCAAGTTTAACACCTAATGCTCTCAATACAATTTAGTTTATTTGACCTCTTCTGACCAAATAGTACTCAACGACCAATGATGTACATATCTGGTGTGGACCCAGGAGCTTCATAGCTCCGATTCCAGCCATTAACCCCTCAGATGTGGCAGTCAATAGTGACCACGGCATCTGAGTGGTTAGACAGAGGGAGCGTGCTCCCTCTTTCCTCCAATCAGGACTCTAGTGATATATTCACCGTGTGGCAGGGTGTAATAGAATATCGGTAAGATTGTTATTCATGGTAATACAGAAGTACAAGTGATCAAATGATCACAGGTTCAAGCCCCTTAACAGTAAAATTTATTTTACTCACTTATACAATGCTAACATATTCCACAGAGCTTTACAGACGTTATCATCAAATTTATAAAAATAAAAATAACTCGTATCGCTGCTTCCGAAAGTGAACGTCGTAAGAAAGAAAATTTTTTTTTTCAGAATTGCAGGGTTTTTTACCCCACATCCCAAAATAAATTGGGGGAAAAAAAATTAAAATTAGTCACAGATGGGGCATGGCCGTAAGCTTATGGAGGAATGACACACCTGCTTTGAGCGCCTGTGGAATCCTGCTTATTTCCGGACCATCTGCCTTCTTAATGCTGGTCTTACCACCTGGGAGCTCTGATCCTAATTTTGGAGATAGTGAGGTGGATGAAGACTGCCCACTTTGGATTTTGCTGTCCCATACAAGAGTAGGAGACCTGGGCCTAAACTGCGGGCAGGAAGTAGCCATCAGTGCCCGACTCTCCTGACGTACTGCCCTTCACACAGCCAGATCTCTGACCCTGGGAAACTGTGTGTGGTGAACTGGAGAGCAATCCCTGCTATATCTCATAGGTGGGTGCCATATTGACCTCATTCCAGACACGGCGTTCTCACCACTTTGCTGGTTATTTGCCATGCAGGTGAATTACCCTAACAGAGTCTCCCTCTTCTGCTTTGATTTTCTGATGGACAGTGAAGGCTGAAGAACCTGCTCTGTGACCTCCCTTTCCAACATACCCTGCATATGTGCTATTAATCTTAAGGTGCTCTTATTAACCTTTCACTTAACTCTTAACTGTCTGCAATATACAAGCGCCTATTCTGCAGACTTGCTCTGAATTATAGCCTACGGGGTGCCCCACCAGTAACTGAAGTAGATTGGACTCTTGCTAAGCCTTATTTCCTACAAATCCCCAGTCTGGGTGTCTGCTCCTGATTGCATATATAAGCTAAACATGTGAGCTGCACAATTAGCTCAGTGTACACGCCCGCTGGTGTTAAAACTGCCCAACAGGATGCTATAGCAGACATAACTTTAGCAGTATCCACAACCTCTGCAGCATTTGCACCATCTGCTTGGCTTTCCTCTGTTCAGCTCATATTGTCAACCAAGAATTTAACTTCCAAGATCGACCATGTGCAATCTGATCTACACTTTTAGATATATTGTCAAGATAAGTTTACTTTTACACTAGCGTTAAACTTTTCCTGCATTGAGTTCCGTCCTTGGGGCTCAATACCGGAAAAAAAAACGCTTCAGTTATATCCTAATGCATTCTGAATGGAGAGAAATCCGTTCAGGATGCATCAGGATGTCTTCAGTTCAGTCACTGAACGACGTTTTGGCCGAAGATAATACTGCAGCATGCTGCGGTATTATCTCCATCCAAAATTCAGGAACACATGCCGGAATGCCGGATCCGGCATTAATTTCCATTGCATTAGTGCCGGATCTGGCATTAAAAATACCGCAATGACGGATCTGGCATTCCGGTATGTGAAAAAATCAAATACTGGATCTGGTAACGGAACTGCCTGCCGGAATCAAACAACGCAAGTGTGAAAGTACCCTTAGGGATAGAACCAGTGAGGTTGAGCAGACATTAGGTAAAATGGAGGATGTGGCATCCGCAGGGGGAAACGCTACTCGCACACTTCAACAACAAATGAAGGCGTTACAGGAGAGCAGAGGACGCAGAAAACTGTAACCAACATAAAAATGTTTAAGGGTTATCTTAACCACATGTCCACTAAACCTCTGCAGGTGGGAGCTGCACCAGGTCCTTTTGTTATGAAGGTCCTGAACTATAGGGATAGAGATGCTTTCTTGCTGCAGCACATAATGTGCAGCGACAGAGAACGCAATTTACCCAAGTTCGCCCCGACATTAAATATGCAATGCTCCGTTCTATAAGATTGAGAATACAGGATGGCTAGAAGACACACTCCTTCACCGCTCCGGAGGACGCATCCGACTATCTAGGCAAAAAAGGTCCAACCAGTTCGCGCTGAACCCTGAAAGTCGAGGTTGGGACTCATGAGTTTAAATGGTAGTAAGATCTCTGGAGCCCCTTGAATGGCAAGCATTTTAGTTTGCATTGACAGGACCTACTCTTCTGGTTTTGAAAGTACCGCTGTTCACACACCTATATCCACCACCCACACATAATAAATCCTTGCAGTGCTGGGGAGAGGCTTATGATCTGGTGGAGATATAGAGGCAATTCTCCAGCCACCCTGTAATGACCACTTCTCTTTCCCGCATTGATCTGGCATAGAGGCATTTCATATAATGCCCCTTTATTAGTGGTGATAACCCAGCCCATAACCCCACCTACTAGAGGATGGCGCTTGAACCCTATGTGGTTAGATGTTCTCCCTATAGTGATTCAGAATCGCCAAGAAATTACTAGTTACTGTAATGAGAATGAGCGTACCTCGAATCCGATAATGGAATGGGCTGTTGATTCATGCTATAGTGACCCACAGAATAGAGGTACGAGTGACCAGAACGAAATTAAGGTGGATATTCTTGGGAAGGAAAGTGCCTTCCTGAGGAACCCGAGCAGTGACTATCGGAGCAAATTGCTTGAAGCACAACTTCTATTTCCGTTACATCTAACGGATTATACGTCAAAGAAGTGTTTGACACAGAAACAAGTTATTTTCTAATAGGGATTAAAATAGGAAAACTTTAGCTTATTTAGCAAGATCAGAATCTCCACATACTGTAGTCACCAATATTATGGCCAGTCAGGGTACCGGAGTCAGAGTCTAGAGAAATTTGTAACCCCTTCATATACATGGCAATGTGTTTTGCAGTCCGCAAATCACAGATCCTCAAAACACTGATCCCGGCTGTGAGCATGCTGTCGTTTTACTTTTTTTTTTTTTCCTCTGTCTAGAAAAAAGTCCTATTCTTGGGTCTGCATCCGACCCGCAAAAACGTAGATAGGATGCAGACCGAAATTATGGTTGTGTGCATGAGGCCCTATTCAAATTTTTTTTTTCCTTTGTAAATTCTTTATTTAAATTTTTCAAAGAAATTAATTGCATCATGAATAGACCATAGTCAATCTGGTGAAACTGAATATACATACTAAGTATGTATCAAAACCAAAGACCTGGGCATAATCAACACAAATATGTAATAATTCCTAATGAGGGCTAGAGAACAAAGTTAGAAAGTCAGGGAGAAGAAGGGTGTAAATAAAAAGGAGGGAGAGAAGGGCGGTAACCCCGTCCAGGTTATGCTGCCAGCAAAGTTTTATACTCCTGGGAGCCCTGGAACAATACCCACTGTCGCCATGTTTTATGAAATGTGGCATGTGTACCCCTCATAGATGCAGTTAGATCTTCTATCTAGATCTTCTCTCATGACCTCTTGAATTTTAATAAACCAGAGCACCATTGTGGGAGTCGACATCTCTTTCCATAGACAAGGGGTACGTGCTCTTGTGTTATTGACCAGATGATGCACCACAGATGGATACAGGGATATCATAGTGATGGAGCAGAAAGAAGGCAGGCGTCTTAGGAAGAACTTGAGGGCGTCTTAGGAAGAACTTGAGGAGTGAATTTGGATGTAAAACGCCATGCTTCCGGCAAACACACAGGCACCCCCAGAAGATATGTAAGATCATTCTTTGGGCTTCTCCATATCACCAACACAACTGGGAGATGCCAGGGAAGAGAGAATGTAGTTTAGACAGTACCCTATACTACCTAGAGAGGACCTTAAACCCCGCCTTGATTTTTACTGGCAATGGAAGTCTTGTGAGTGTGTAAAGACATTCTTTCTGTTCAGTCATAAAGGTAAGCCTTTTTCCAAATTGAGTAGGGGTAGGTTGGTTAGACAAATTAATTATTATAACCCGCGTCATATTACAGATACATTCAAAGTGGTGTTATCCCTTTTGTTGGTAAGCAATGTAAGGAAATGTCTCAATTGTTGTGACTGCCAATTCGAAAGGGTCAGCGGTTCTGAGATGTCATTAAGCGACTGTAGAGAGAGCCAGGTGTTAAAGGCAATGAAATGATGGGCTCTAAATTTATTAGCTGCCACCCGTACTCTGAATAGTCTTTGTTTTACTCCTGGGGAAACATAAGGTTGCCCAAGATAGGAAACATCGGAGATGGGGACGAGGAGACATCCGGTAATGCAAAAACAGAGGCCGCCAGAAGAAACGCTGGGCCTATGGTGGGGTCGGTACGTGCCGCTAGTGGTATATGATTCCCCAACCAAAGGGTCATGGCTAATGGGGTGGGCAAACAGTCAACCAGCCTCAGTAAATGTGCAGCACAATGGTGGACAGTGAGAGTGGACAGTAAAGTATTTAAGAGTAGCCGGGGAATAGAAATGGGCGTCTCTTGTAGAAAATACAATATAGGATATTCATTTAGAAAATAGAGATCCGGTTGAGCCATGTGAATGTACCCTTGCTCCACTAATCTAGATCAACTTTGAGGGTCTGTAGACAAGGGTGGTAGTTCTCTGAATGGAGGTCAGATATAATTGGGTGCCCAGGTATTTTAGAAAGCTTCTTAACCATTTGAACAGAAAATTATCTGCTAATTCTGCAGCCAGGCTTGTTGGGAGGATAATATTTATCACTTCAGACTTTTGGAAGTTTATCTTAAAATTGGATAACAATTAATACGTCTTGAGTTCCTTCAGTAGATTTGGCAGGTAAATGCAAGGACAGGTCAGGGAAAGAAAGGAGATCATCCACACAGACTGCGACTTTGTGAGTTGTCATGAATCCGAAAGGCAGGAAATGTATGCTCAGGGAGGATTGGCACTTCCTAATTTTTTGTTTTATTATATAGCAGTTGAGTAATTTTATGCTGCCTGGTGTTTTAGAGCTGACATTACAAACCCGTCGATAGTGCTAGAGGCAGCCCTAGTGGGTTCCTATGAAGTGCTTGCAAATTTGGTTTATAGGAAGGGAGCTTACCTAATTCAGCATTCTACCTTGATAATGGCAGGCACTGTGGCAATTTGGGTTGCATGTATAGATCTACTGTACATGTGGTTAAGGCAGATGATGAGTCTTGATCACCATATATCCCACTCTGGTGTAACCATAGTTTACTAGAATTGCTGCATGTGCCTGATCACAAATGTTGGCCCCAAAAAGGCTTATGATGCCTTACCCAGTTGTATGAGGAAGGCAAGTTCTGGTCATTACCGTAAGGGTTGAAATGTGGAACACTGGAGTCGGTGGCAAGGAGAGTCTAGTTGCTCAAGCCTGCCTCGACCTTTTACGTAACGATTTTGGCTGACCAAGACTTTCCAATAGAGAGATCCTTTGTCAAATGGAAACAGGATATACCAGATAATGAGGATCAGCATTTGAAAAAACTTAGTTCTACAGTTATTAGAGCCTGGGATCAACCAATTAAAAAGGTTGCAGAGTTTATCTAACCCCCAGCTCGACTACATAAGATGCACAGATTATCAACCCCTGATTCTACTAGGTGTGTGGAAGCTTATGACTCCCTGTTTCAATTGTTATGGCAGTGTCCCACTATGCAGACATTTTGGTCAGAGATCCACACCTATATTAATCTTAAATTGAGGTTTCTGTGGTTTTTTGCCCCTATGCCACCAGTGGCAAACCTATTGTACGGGTGCCAGACAGGCACTCGGAGCCCTCTCTGTGGGCACCTGCACCCTGAAAAAAGTCTATGGTGTACCAATATGCCTTAGACTTTACCTGCCACTCATCAGCGCAGGGCGCACTATGAACGGCATAGGCAGCGAGATTGTAGGCAGACTATTATAGCAAAATGATAAAGTACATGGAAGATATTGGACTGTAGTATTCAGGTTAACTGGCCGTGTTGAAACTTTGCGATTAAATAAGTGGGTTTGGGGGTTGCAGTATGGGCATTTGGCCTCTAAATGGTTCGCCACCGTTGGCCAATGGTGAGCATCTGAGACTTAGTTGCTGATATTATTCCTACTAAATAAAGCAGGAAAACTATACTTGTTAGAAAATCCCTACCATACATAATTGGATGCGATTGATTAACTAGAATTTTTTTATGCATCAAGAGATACAAACTCAAACTGTGTTGCCACAGTTCTGATAACGGAGTCTTGGAAAGTGTGAAGGTGACTGCTGAGTGGTGAATGGTTGGTACATTGTATATAACTACTTGATGCAAAGACTGATGGGCTATTTCCTTTAATTGCTTAGGATCTTTGTAGTTACCGTGTTCTTGCTTATACTAATTGTGATAATTGGTGGGTGGTTCATATGTTTCCGCCAGTTAGATTTTTTTTTTTCTTATAAAATTAACACCAATATGGTATTAATAAAAATGATAGCTCGCCCCGCCAGATAAAATTAGCCACCACCCAGTGGCATCGGTAGTAAAGTAAGGGCTATTTCACACTAGTGTTTTTGTTTTCCGGCATAGAGATCCGTCGTCGGGTCTCTATGCCGGAAAAATCCTGATCAGGATTATCCCAATGCATTCTGAATGGAGAGAAATCCGTTCAGGATGTCTTCAGTTCAGGACCGGAACGTTGTTTGGCCGGAGAAAATACCGCAGCATGCTGCGCTTTTTGCTCCGGCCAAAAATCCTGAACACTTGCCGCAAGGCCGGATCCGGAATTAATGCCCATTGAAAGGCATTAATCCGGATCCGGCCTTAAGCTAAACGTCGTTTCGGCGCATCGCCAGGTCCGACGTTTGGCTTTTTCTCAATGGTTACCATGGCAGCCAGGACACTAAAGTCCTGGTTGCCAGGGTAAAGTGTAGTGGGAGCGGGGAGCAGTATACTTACCATCCGTGTGGCTCCGGGCGCTCCAGAGTGACGTCAGGGCGCCCTACACGCATGGATCACGTGATCGCATAGATCACGTGATCCATGCGCATGGGGCGCTCTGACGTCATTCTGGAGCGCCCCGGGAGCCGCACGGACTGTAAGTATACTGCTCCCCCGCTCCCCACTACTACTATGGCAACCAGGACTTTAATAGCGTCCTGGCTGCCATAGTAACGCTGAAAGCATACTGAAGACTGATCCGTCTTCAAATGCTTTCAGGTCCCTTGCGTTTTACGGATCCGGCGGGCACTTCCGGCAAATGGAGTACACGACGGATCCGGACAACGCAAGTGTGAAAGAGGCCTAAGTTATGGTTATTAGACTATGGTAACTGAAAGCAATTTTTTTGAAATGGTTTTTAGTTTTCTTAAAATTAATAAAATAATATAAATGTGGTATTGTTGTACTCGTACTGAGCTGCCAAATAAAGTTAACATGTCATTTTTTGTGCACCGTAAAAACCAAACCCAAAAAAAACAAAAGCAGAATTGCATTTCTTTTCCATTTCCATACCACAAATGATTTTTTTTTATTGTGTTGTATAAACAATTGCACAATACATTAAAAACTACAACTCGCCCCACTAAAGATCATATGGCTATGTCAATGGATAATTAAAAAAGTTGAGGAGGAAAACGAAAATGTTTTTGCTTGGTTCTTAAAGGGTCAATTGACTTTACATGAAATGTGGTAAAATGTTATATTCAGCCTTGACATTTTCTTACTACACGAGCAAGATTGCAACAGTAGTGATGTCAGGGAGTCCCAGTTCTTTTCTATAGACTTTTTTTTTTCATTTCATTTTTTTTATGATCCAAACGAGAATCCAGCTCTGTCGTTTCTGATAAAACCGGAAACTTTATTTAGAAGATTACATACAGTCATGTTCTGTTGGAGCTCCGCCTCACCGTGCATGCCAGCCTAGAGGAAGTCAGCTGTGTCCTGCAGAGTGGAGCTGGTAATGGGGTTTACCCATTTGCTTTAATGCTTTTTGATGATTTTATTTTATGTGATGACCAAAAAAGAATTAAGCGCTTGGCAACTGTCGTTGACTATATATGTCCAGCATTCGGCGCATATCTCTGCACGGATGTTTAAAAATGTCTGTGCAGATACCACAGCGATGTGTTAATCATACAGCTTCAGGAGCGGGGAGCCTTCCCCATCATTCTATACACAGTGCTCAATGAGTTAGGGCTCATGCACACGTCCGTTGGCCCGCATACGGCGGGTCCGCAACACACGGGGCACCAGCCATGTGCACCCCGCCTCAGGAATGTGGACCCATTCACTTAAATGGGTCCGGAGATGCGGTGCGGAAGCACGAAGCGGAAGCACTATGGAGTGCTTCCGCGGTGTTTCTGGCTGTGCCTCCGCACAGCAAAAAAGTAGTGCATGCACTTCTTTTTTGTGGTGTGGATCACGGACCCCATTAAAGTGAATAGGTCCGCGATCCGCATGCGGCTGCCCCACAGTCGGTGCCCGTGTATTGCAGACCGCAATTTGGGGTCCGCAGCACGGGCCCGGCCAGCACACGGTCGTGGGCATGAGACCTTATAGGATGTCTCAGCAGTCATGTGATTGCTGGAGCAGCTGGGTCTTTGTGGACCCAGTTCAGCTCTGCATTGAGGTTGTACGGTCCTGAACTCTGAGGGCTGTATTTTCCCTGTAACTACGGCTACGATCTGAGCCACAGTTACAAGAGAAATCTGCAATACATTTTAAACAAAAATGTAAAGTTAAATGTCCTCACAAAGGTCTTTTATGACCTTATGGGGGGCACAAAGTGTAAAATTAAAATAAAAAAAAAGACAAGATTAAAAAAACCACTGCCACATACCGCACTGCAACTTGTAGCCCCAGCAACCATAACCCATACATCTCGTATACCAAAATGACCTTTATGGAAAGGGGCTTAATTAATTTAAAAAAATATAGTTGTGCCATTACCAAAAATTGAAAAACCTACGGTTTTCCCTTTTTTTGGAGGGGGGGGGGGGTTATAAAAAATATACCGTATTTTCCGGCGTATAAGACGACTGGGTATATAGGACGACCCCCTGCTTTTTCTGTTAAAATATGGGGTTTGGGCTATACTCGCCGTATAAGACTACCCCTCTTCCAACGCACACCAAATAAAAATTAAACAGACGATCCGAGCATGAGAAAACCACTGAGAGCATGGAGAGGGGGCTGCTTCAGGAGCGACTGGCAGGGATGCAGCGCACGGTGGCTCAGCTAGGGGGCGCCTGTCCCTGAAGCTGGAGAAGGACAGCTTCTCCAGACCGGCTTGGAAGTAAAGAGGACCTTTCACTGGTCCAAAAATTGTTAGATAATGATATATACCGTATGTGTAGAGCCGCTGTTCGCCGGTGCCATATGCTAATTCCAGCTAATCTCGCACCTTGGAGGAGACATCCTCTTCTGCCCTGGGCGTCTCCTTCTCCCAGGCTGTAGCTCTGGCCAATTGCGGCGCTCAGCTCAGTCTGGGAGTTTTTTTTCTCCAAGCTGTGAGCTCAGCGCTGCGATTGGCCAGCGCTACAGCCTGGGAGAAGGAGACGCCCAGGGCAGAAGAGGATTTCTCCTCCCAGGGGCGAGATTAGCTCTAGCTGTAATTAGAATACGGCGCAGGCGCCGGTAATTTGGGCCACAGCGGGCAAACGGAGCCGTGCCCAGGGATAATAGTAAGTACAGAGAGATCCCTGGGCGCCGCTCTACACATACATATCATTATCTAACAATCGGTGGACCAGTGAAAGGTAGTTTCAGCACGCAGTATACCGGCGTATAAGACGACCCCCAACGACGAAATCCTGAAGGAATACTATTTCCACCCAGCAATAGCGGCACCATCAAACTCCTAGCTTATGCTCTATTGCATCTGAACTTGGAGGAGAAAGAGAGAGAAGTTAGCAGTAGCACTGCCTAGACTGCAACGGAGCTCCGGTACAGTGTGTGGTGCAGGGAGCTGCAATACGCGGGAAAACACTATCTTCTACCTGGCCTGCGGAGCGATCTGGGGAGCGGAGTGGACGGAGGTGGAGAAGAGGGAAGACATGTGGTGGACGTCATCTTGGATGAAAGAAAGCACAGGTAGGCATTGCTGTCCCTGTGTGAACAGAGGGAAAAGGACTGCTCTGTGGTGAGCTTAGTGTGGGGATACCTAAGACTCCCCCTCCAGGAACAGAAGCTAGTGTGCAAGCTATTGTGCCCTGGAAGGGACCTAGTCTCCTGACTGCTGTGGAAAGTTTGCCCTGCCTAACTTACTTCTGATGTGCCCAAATCTCTCCAGGATTCAACCTTATAACTAATTGGTAAATCCTGATGGAGAGTCTCCTCCCTTAGAAACCTCAGCTGAGGCCTCTCAAATCATGAAAGCGACAAGCCAAGCGGCACTGACGGCGAAAATTGATCATCTCCAGTCTGATCTCAGCGTCATGATTTTGACAAAATACGTGAAAGAACCACTGAGGTGGAACGCAGACGATGTGTAGATTGTTTTCTTGTCACATATTGTACTTCATGACAGTGGTAAAATTGAGTCATTTTTCATTTTTATTTATATAAAAAAAATACCTAATTTACCCAAAATTTTTAAACTGAGCAAATTTCAGTTTCTCTACTCTTATAATAGATAGTAATAAATCCAAAAATGGTTATTACTTTATATTCCCAATATGTCTACTTCATGTTTGGATCATTTTGTGAATGACATTTTATTTTTTGGGGATGTTAGAAGGCTTAGAAGTTCAGAAGCAAATCTTGAAAATTTCCAAAACCCACTTTTTAAGGACCGATTCAGTTCTGGAGTCACTTTGTGGAGCTTACATAATAGAAACCACCCAAAAATGACCCCAATATAGAAACTAAACCCCTCAAGGTATTCAAAACTGATTTTACAAACCTTGTTAACCCTTTAGGTGTTCCACAAGAATTAAAGGAAAATGGAGATGAAATTTCCAATCCCCCCCCCCCCAGTAACAAAGCAAGGGTTAACAGCCAAACAAACCAAATAAGACTACTTTTTTTTGTTGGTTGTTTCAGTTTTACATAATAAAGCATTTTTGAAAACATTTTTTTTTTAGTTTCTCTTCATTCTGAAAGCCATAGTTTATTTTTTATTTTTTGGGCGACTGTCTTATGTAGGGGCTCATTTTGTTCGGTATGAGATGATGGTTTGGTTGGTACTATTTTAGGGTGCATATGACATTTTGATCGCTTGCTATTACACTTTTTGTGATGCAAGGTGACAAAAAATGTCTTTTTTATTTTTTTTACGGTGAGGGGTTAGGTCATGTGGTATATTTATAGAGCAGGTTGTTACGGACGTGGCAATACCTAAAAAAACAAAAAAATGATGTTTTAGTGTCTCCATATTCTGAGAGCCATAGTTTTGTTTTTTTTTTGTTTTTTTTTTGGGTGATTGTCTTAGGTAGAGGCTCATTTTTTGCAGGATGAGTTGACGGTTAGATTGGTACTATTTTGGGGGGCATATGCCTTTTTGATGGTGTTGGTGTTGCACTTTTAGTGATGTAAGGTGACAAACATGGCCTTTTTTGACATAGCATTTATTTTTTTATTTTTATGGTGTTTATTGGATTGGGTGGATCATGTGATATATTTATAGAGCCGGTCGTTACGGATGTGGCGATACCTTATGTGTGGGGTTTTTTTCAGTTTGTTTTTTTTTTTCTATTTTTTTATTATAAAATCTGACTTTTTTTTTATTTATTAAAAACACTTTTTTTTTTTTAACTTTTATTTCTATCCCACTCTGGGACTTTAACTTTTGGGGATCTGATCCCCTCTGCAATGCATTACAATACATCTGTATGTATTACACAAAGTATTATGCTAACAGGTTGCCTAGGAGACGCAGCCTGAAGCTGGATCTCCTGGGCACCCGTAGAAGGCAGGTCCCGATGCCGTGCAAGGCTCTGCACGGCATCGGGCTGCCTTGTCACACATCGGGTCCCCGCAAAAGCAGCGCGATGACCCGATGTGCTCTTTCACTCGCCACAAACCACTTCTATGTTGCACTCGGTATAGAAGGGGTTAATAACCTGGCTTCGCTGTAAATGCTGTTCTACGATAGTTTATATCTGTGGGTGTGAATGTCTGCTCCTCCACGGGACCTGGTGACTCGGTTATATTTCTTTGGCGGGTATATGGCGTCAGTTAAACTGATATCCTGGAATGTTAGGGGTCTTACTCTCAATAATAGGATTAAACGTTTGCTAGTATTTAATTACTTAAAGAGCTATAGTCCCGATATAGTTATATTACAGGAAACGCATCTCCGGGGCCAGAAAGTGTTGGCTCTTAAACGCCCATGGGTGGGATCCGCTTATCATGCGGTATATTCCAATTATGCAAGAGGCGTTTCTGTTCTAATTGCCAAAAACCTTCCTCCAGCTTATTTCAGTTCAGATAGATGTCTCTGGAAGATATGTGATTTTACATCTCAGTATTAGAGGGTTGCAATATCTAGTTATAGGCCTCTATATACCACCCCCATTCTGTAGGGAAGTTCTTGACTCTATTATGAGCAAAGTCGCGATGTTTCCAGCAACTCCCTTTATCATTATGGGCGATTACAATGCCACCTTAGATCTGCTAAGAGACAGGTTGTTCCCCCAGGCTTCTCATAACCAATCTCTTTTACATTGGGTGGAAGCCCATGGTCTCTTTTATATTGGGTGGAAGCACATTCACTGACCCGCGATCCCTAAGTGCCATTTCAGCCCCTGTATTCTACCAAAAATAAAAGTTTTGGCTAAATAAAGTCTATTGCAAAAATGGGTGTCTAGCGCTGCCTTACCTCTCTATGTACTATACGGCTGTGCAGCTGAGCCATGTAGCGTGGTGGATTAGAGCCGACGCGAGTAATCCAGCAGTAGTGTTGGAAGCTGCTTCAGTGGGTTCTTATGAGGCCCTGACAAACCTAGTATATAGGAAGGGGGATGGCTCTACAAAATACTATACCCTGACGATGGCTGCTACGGTGGCAATTTGGGTTAAATGGCTGAATGTCCATATAGTTAAAGAGACTGGGGAGAGCTGGTTGCCATACTTACCGCTATGGAGAAATAGGGGTTTGCCAGAATTATTTTCACTGGCAGATTTTTTATTTTGGCCCCAGAGAGGTTTACACAACTGTATGACAGGGGTCTTTTAGCAGTCTGAAAGAGGAATTTAAACTTATATAGGTATTTTCAGCTCAGACATGCTTGTCATGCTTAATTTGGTAAAGACCTGTTGAGACTAGAATGTGGCCCTATTGAGGTGGTGGTAAGGAGGGCTCAGTTGGCCAAACCGGTTTCAGCCTTTATATGCGTCATTACTGGCTGAGCAAGACTCTCCACTTGACAAGTCTCTGATTAAGTGGAGGCGTGATATAGATGATCTGGAGGCCTCACATGTGGAGATCCACAGTTATTAGCACTAGAGATCAACCTATTCAGGTGAAATGGCTACATAGGGTATACTATACAACGGGTAGATTGTTTAAGATGCACAAACTGTCTAGTCCTCAATGTACGAGCTGCGGATATGAGAATAAATGCAAAACTTGGCTTCCCAGATGTTTGCACTCCGTCAACTAATCTTTTAGGACTAGTCAACGATGTTATCCCCACAGGGCCGATGCAAGGATTTTTGCCGCCCTAGGCAAAAGAAAAGTTTGCCGCCCCCCCCCCCTATGTGACATAACAATGCCCCTCCCATATGATCTGCCATATTAAAGGAGTTCTGCAGTTTATTTAAACTGATCGGCAGGGGTCCGACACCCGGGACCCCCGCCAATCAGCTGTTTAAGAAGGTAGCTGCGCTGGCAGTAGCGCCTCAGCCTTCTCGCAGTGACGTCACAACTAGTATTATTGGCCTGGGTGGGGCTAAGCTTCATTCAAGTGAACAGAGCTTAACCCCGCCAAGGCCAGTGATACTAGTCGTGACGTGCCTGCGGTAAACAGCGAGAAGGCTGAGGCGTTACTGCCAGCGCAGCTGCCTTCTTAAACAGCTGATCGGCGGGGGTCCCAGGTGTCGGACCCCTGCCGATCAGATGCTGATGATCTATCCAGAGGATAGATCATCAGTTTAAATAAACTGCAGAACCCATTTAATAACCCCTTGTCATTCTCTCCCCCCCCCCCTTGTCATTCTCCCCCCCCCCCTTGTCATTCTCTTTCCCCCCTTGTCATTCTCTTTCCCCCCTGGTCATTCTCTTTCCCCCCTGGTCATTCTCTTTCCCCCCTGGTCATTCTCTTTCCCCCCTTGTCATTCTCTTTCCCCCCTGGTCATTCTCTTTCCCCCCTGGTCATTCTCTTTCCCCCTTGTCATTCTCTTTCCCCCTGGTCATTCTCTTTCCCCCTGGTCATTCTCTTTTCCCCCTTGTCATTCTCTTTCCCCCCTTGTCATTCTCTTTCCCCCTTGTCATTCTCTCCCCCTCTTGTCATTCTCTCCCCCTCTTGTCATTCTTTCCCCCCTCTTGTCATTCTTCACTCCCCCATGTCATTCTCTTTCCCCCTTTTCATCCCCCCTTGTTATTCTCTTTCTCCCCCCTACCTCTGGTGTAGCATGGCTGAGCACTGTATGGTCCAAGCGTACAGGAGCTTTTGTTTCCTGTACCCGAGGGGACTGACAGGAAGTGCACACTGTGTGCGCACTTCATGTCAGTCCGGCCGGGTACAGGAGACAGATGCTCCCTGTACCCGCGGACCATACAGGGCTTGGCCACACTACAATGGAGTGACAGGAGGGAGCGCTGAGCGCTTTCCTCCTGTCAGCTCCTCTCCTCTTGGTGCGCCCGGGCGGTGCGCCCTCATGGACGCGCCAGCCCGGGCAGTGCTGCAGCCGCCTGAGGCTCTATATAGAGCGTTCGGGCGACTGCAGCATGAGGCGGGGTCGGCGTTCCTAGCAGCGCCCCTTCCCAAGGGGCGCTCTACGCGGCGGCCTAGTCCGCTTATAGGACGCGCTGGCCCTGTATCCCCACTAAGTATGGTAGACGACTATACAGGTTGCTCTTGTTCTGTGCAAGAAAAACTATCCTTCTGAATTGGAAGACCCCCAAAACTTCCACTTTGCAACCTTAGATACAATTAGTTAACTCTGATCTAGAACTATATAAGCTTGTGTACGAACATAGAGGATCCCCTGACCGTTTCCTTAACATCTTAAGGACACAGGACGTACCTGTACGTCCTGTGTCCTGTCCTTAAAGATGGTGCCCGCTCCTGCTTTATGCGGGCGCCTTGACCACAGGTCTCCGCATGTTTCTTGTAGCAGACACCCGTGGCTAATGTCCGCGACTGGCAGCAATGCCGATCACGGACATTTAACACCTCAGATGCTGTGGTCAATCCTGAAAGTTTTACTTTCGGTGTGCGCTCCGGCTCCCCCGTGTGGTGATCGGAGCCGGAGCGTGCCTGTAGTAGCCTGGGTTTCTATGAATGAAACCCAGGCTGCTCTGTGGTATTTCCTATGGAGCCTTGCCTGTAAAAGGCTCCATAAGAAATATGCAAATTTTTTTTTCATACATTCCAATGATATTGCATTGGAATGTATGATAATCACAATCAGATGATTGTATGTTATAGTTTCCTATGGGAACTATATAAAAGTGTAAAAAAAAGTTAAAAAATAAATAAAAAAACATAAATAGGCATGGGTTTCCTCCAGGTACTCCGGTTTCCTCCCACACCCAAGACATATTGATAGGGAGCTGAGATTGTGAGCCCCATTGGGGACAGATTGATGCTAATGTCTGTAAAGAGCTGCGGAATATGTCAGCGCTATATAAATGAGTATAATAAATAATATTGGGGCTTGTGGATCGGGTGGGTAGGATCAAGCATTTTGGCAACGCCCTGCCTGTGTTGATATCCCACATCCTGCCTCTGTCTAGCAGCTGCAGTTGAGTTAGAGCTGGCATGAGTCCAAGATTCAGACTCCCGCATTAGATATCTGCTGGCTATTGAGCCAATCCGCTGCTGACCTCTAATGTACCAGCCTCTCCTTTGCTGTCCCTTCTTCATGTGGGGCTGAAAATCCCACCAGCTACCAATCACAAAATGTTAATATAATGTGTAGGTACTTTCACACTTGCGTTATTCTTTTCCGGCATAGAGTTCCGTCAAAAGGGCTCTATGCCGGAAAAGAACTGATCAGGCATATCCCCATGCATTCTGAATGGATAGAAATCTGTTCAGTTTGCATCAGTATGCCTTCTGTTCAGTCACTGTCAGGCGTTTTGGCCGGACATAATACCACAGCATGCTGCGGTATTATGCCCGTCCAAAATGCCTGATCAGTCACCGGAATGCCGGATCCGGCATTAATTTACATTGACAACAACTGAAGGATGGATCCGTCCTTCCGGTCTGCGCAAACTGTGAAAAAGACTGCAAATGCTGCAGATTTTCTGTTTTATTATTTTTATGCGGTAAATCTGCAGCCCTGCAGATAATCGTACTTCTTTCATCCTGATAAAATATGCAAATCAGCCGACAAACGAGCGATTCCTTGTTTATCGACTGATTGGCTGCACGATTATACCGGCCAGATATAAGATATGAGCGCTCCTATAAACACTTGTTCCCAGTAATTGCCCCAAATATCATGCTGCAGCATAGCCCCTGAAACCAAAGAGTTATACTTACCTGCTCCCCACCGCTCCGATCCTTCGCACTGCCCCCACTGTTTACACCTGGCAGTGCATTACACCATTCCCTCACATAAATGATGCCCTGCTGAAATCTGTGCATCTGTCACAACTTGATGCTGACCTCAGAGAGCATGTCCGTGCTGACAGATTCCCTTTAATACAAGTCTATAAGGTCTTTCCAGATCTGTAGGTAATGCTGAGTGTCGCTGACTGTCTTCATCACTGTCTTGCAGTGTGGATGTGTCTGGGTGCTCCTGATTCTCTGCGGGTTCCTCTTTACCCTAATATGGCTGTATGTCACCTTGATCCTGAAAAATGATATACACAACTTCAATGAGTAAGTACCATTCTGTTCTCTGTACTTCATAGAAGAGTGTCCTGGCAGCACTATAGAGGTGAGGGGGAGAGCAGAGAAGGCAAACCAAGTCATGGTCATACAGGTTGCATCGATTTAAGAAATTAGAATTGTAATCCTCCCAGAACCATGGCTGCAAGTGATGAGATGGTGGTGCAGTCCCAATGATACCTTGCATACAAGTGCTAAGATGGCAGAGGTTTCATGTCCAGAGCCCTGGGCTCTATGTGCTGAACGCTTCCCAGCACCCTTCCTCTGATATAAGTGACGGCCTCTAGCAGTCTCTTGATTAGATGCCGGAGCTGTCACTCTGGACAAGGGCCAGCAATCAGTGCAGAGTTCCCAGGATACTAAACATAAAAAGCTCCGCCATTGTAGAGCTTGACGTCAAGGTACCATTGATTTTTGTGTCATTCAAACTGAATAACCATCGTTCTAGATATGTCTGCATTATCCTCTCCATCACCAGCATAGTGCTGTCAGCAGAGTCCCTTTAGGGGGAAAATGTGGGTTAAGATGTCTTCATAATATTTCTGATTTCTTTTTTTAAATAGGGAAATCTTCCGACTCGCAGGTTTATGGCAAGACTGGTCTGTCGTCTTCATTACGGTGGCTGCAGTATTGGCCTCTTACTGCTTTGTCCTCCTCGTACGTGTGGTTTGTTAATTCTAAGCTTGGGAATGTATCACTTTTCTGTGTAATGTATGTCAGATTGCGAGAAGCCCATACGATGGGACTTCCAGCGACCCAGGGAATGGTAGTCATTAAGTTCCCTCACTGAATGGAATTGTAGTACGTATATCTGTCCATCGCTTACGTTTTTTTAATGAGACTGGAGGAGAATGAAGAGATAGCCCAATGTGTATTACAGCTCCATTCAGAGATTAGACTTGGGAACCCCTTGTACTTGGGATTGCAGGTGGTCCCAGGAATTGGCTTCTCCACGATCCGATATTTAGCAACTAATGCATGGGCAAAAATTATTCATTTTGTCGAAAATGTTCTTGCAGAATTTTTGCCTATATTTTGCACACAAACACTATATAGACAAATGTATTAGAACAATTTATAGTTGAACTCAGTCCCTGTATAAAAGTTGCCAGCGCTTTGCTGATTCAGTAACTGCAGAGCTTGAAACCTAATCTGGCATTAAAGGGCATCTGTCAGCAGGTTTGTAGCTATGAAACTGGCTGACCTGTTATATGTGCGCTTGGCAGCTGAAGTCATCTGTGTTGGTCTCATGTTTACATGTGCCCGCGTTGCTGAGAATTTTTTTTTTAATATATGCAAATGAGCCTCTAGGAGCAATGGGGGCGTTGCCGTTACACCTAGAGGCTCTGCTCTCCCTGCAACTGCTGCACTCTTTCCACTTTGATTGACAGAGCCAAGCAGTGAAAACATCATAACACCTGACCCTGTGAACCAGAGTGGAGAGGGATGACAGTTGCAGAGAGAGCGGAGCCTCTATGTGTAACAGCAACATCCTCGTTGCTCCTAGAGGCTCATTTGCATATATGAAAACATCATTTTTCTCAGCAATACAGGCACATATGAATATGGTACCAACACAGATGTCTTCAGCTGCCAAACAGGTCAGCCGGTACAAATCTGCTGACAGATACACTTTAACACTTTTTTTTCCCTTTCAATATATTCCATGACCAACTGTGTATGGTATTATTGCAAAGTGGAAGCATTTAGGAACCAGATTTTTCTTCATTTATGCCAGTTTTCTAGCATAAATAAAGACAGCTCTTGGAGCTTCCGTAAATTTCTTTGGCACATGAACTGCCGGAGATGTGCCTAATTTATGACCAGGCCTGTTCCTCCTCATAAATAGGGTGCATCTTCCAGTGATGCAGTCGCAGGGTGTAGATGTTGCCATGACAGCTGGAAGCCTTGCAAAGGCTTCCGGGTCTTCCAGCTACAGAAGCCTATGAGGCTCAGCCCCAGGTTGGGTCACATAAGCAACTGTCAGTGTTAGGGCTCATGCACACGACCGTGTGCTGGCCGGGCCCATACTGCAGACTGCTAGCCGCATGCGGATCGCGGACCCATTCACTTGAATGGTTTCCGCGTTCCGCATTCGACGGTCCACATCACAAAAAACGAGTGCATGCACTACTTTTTTGCAGTGCGGAGGCACGGCCAGAAACACCATGGAAGCATGGCAGTGTGCATGAGTCCTGAAACAGCATATATTGGACTACATTAAAATAGCAATCAGACCCTCAAAAGTTAAAGTCCCGTGGTGGGACTAAAATAGAAAGTAAAGAAAAAGTGTGTTATAAAATAAAAGTTTCAAGTGTAAAAAAAAAAAAAAGCCCCCTTTTCCCTCATCAACCGATTTTATAGTGTAAAAAATAGGCATATTAGGTATCACCGTGTCGATAATATTTATACAATTATCACTGATCTACCCCATCAGTTGAACAGTACACCACAAAAAAAAACTAGTGGGTCAGGCAATTTTTTATTTTTTTTGTTCATCTTGCCTCAAAAAAAAAAATCATATCAAGCAGTTAAAAGTCATATGTACACCCCCCAAATGTACCAATGAAAAAGTCAACTTTCACACCTGCGCTTTCCCTTTCCGCTATTGAGATCCGTCATAGGATCTCAATAGCGGAGGAAAACGCTTCAGTTTTGTCCCCATTCATTGTCAATGGGGACAAAACTGAAGAGAACAGAATGCATTCCGTTTCATTGCGTTCCCATGACGCACACAAAAGTGCTGCAAGACATAAGTCAATGGTGTCGGATCCGTTTTCTCTGACACAGAAGAAAATTGATCTGTCCCCCATTGACTTAAAATGGTTTTAGAGACGGATCCGTCGTGGCTATTTTAGAGACAATATAACCGGATCCGTTCACAACAGATGCAGGCGGTTGTATTGTCATGATGGAAGTTTTTGCTGATCCACGACGGATCCAGCCAAAACGCAGATTTGAAAGTAGCCTTATCTTGCAAAAAAAAAACTCAAAAAGACCATTGCCATAAAAAAAATATGGCTTTCAGAAAATGGCAACACAAAAACATGCTGTTGTTTTTTCAAAACATTGTGTAAAAATAGCAAAATTAAAATGTAAACTTGGTATCCCTGAAGTCGTACTGACCAACAGAATAAAGTTAGTGTCATTTTTCCTGCAAAATACACGCCGTAAAAATAAATCCCAAAAAGCAATGACAAAATTGCAGCCTTTTCTTCATCCTGCTTACCAAAAAAGCTAAATAAAAAGTGATAAAAAAATTGTATATATCTCAAAATAGTACCAATGATAATGACGACAAATCCTGAAAAAAATAAGCCCCCACACAGCTTTTTCAAGAGAAAAATAAAAAACTTATGGTTGTCAGAAAATTGCTGTTCTGTTATCTCTGAGACTGTCAAAAGCAACATGACGTCCATAAACCAACCCATCAAGCCATTCGCTATACCCCTAGGTGAATTCTTTGAAGAGTTTAGTTTCCAAAATGGGGGTCACTTTTTGGGGGTTTCCATTATAGAGGTACCTCAAGGTTTCTTCAAATGTGACATGGAACTGAAAACCATTTTAGCAAAATCCGTCCTCCAAAACCATTTGGCGCTCCTTCCCTTCTGAGCTCTGCCATGTACCCATGCAGCAGTTTATGACTACATATGGGGTGTTTCTGTAAACTGCAGAATCTGGGTATAAATATTTAGTTCTGTTTTGCTATTAAAGGGGCTGTGCAACCAGTACATATTGATGACCTATCCTCAGGATAGGTCATCAATATCTGATTGGTGGAGATCCAACTCCTGGCAATCCCGACGATAAGCTGTTTGAAGAGGACATGGTACTTGTGTAAGCACTATGTCCCCTTGTTCGTCGTCGGCGGAGCAGTGTAATAACAAGTGCTTCTTCCAGTCACATGAATGGGATGAGCACTTGCAATTGCGCCGCCTCTACAAACGAGATGACTTGCAGTGTAATCTTGTAGAGGAAGGAGTACTTGTAAGAGTTCTGCCCCCTCTTCAAACAGCTGATAGGCAGGGGTGCCAGGAGTCTGACCCCCATCAATCAGATATTGATCAACTATCCTTAGGATAGGTCATCAATATGTACTGGCTGCACAAACCCTTTAACCCTTGCTGTATTACAGAACAAAAATGGATTAAAATGGAAAATCTGCACAATTTTTTTTAAATTTTTAAATGTCACCTCCATTTTGAAGGCTCATAGAGGGCTATTATAGCCAAAAGAAGTTTGCGTCACCTTAAATTACGAAATTAACTCTGTTATAGGGGACGCTAAAATGAAAACAAAAAATACTTTATTCACGATTACAGAATAAAAAAAAATTTGGGGAGAAGTTTAACGTACAATAAAAATTACCAGTCAGTGGTGGTAATGCTGAGTGCGGGTTTTAAAGCGAGATAAGCCCACAGGACACCAATTGGCAAAGGCGCATAAAGCTGCAAGGTGCGGTAATTGCCACCACTGATAAAAATTAGAGCACACTCAAAATAGCCTATTATAACCCAGTTAGACTGAATCTGTGATCATTAAACAGCAGTGTGACACATGCACCTCAAAGACACCGCTCTTGCTGTGTAATAGTACAGCTGGAACTAAGCTAGAGCACACTGGGCGTTAGCCAAGGGTTAAACACACTATCCCTGCCGCTTTCGTTTAGTTACTGCCTATGCTATTCATTCATTATGCACGGGCTCAACGCGTTTCTTTTCACAATCATCAGGAGCCCTACAGTAGAAGCACAGAGTACTTTCATTTAAACATAAATCAAAGCAGCATCGCTCTACCCCCCACATGTATGGAGGCCGCGCTCCGGCACTAGTGCGGCCGTGAAGTGGCCGCCAAAGCCAAGGACATTTAAATCCATAACCCCTCCCATCGCCAAGAGGCCAAGTCTTTTTTGTTTTCATTTTAGCGTCCTCTATAACAGAGTTAGTCACCTCCATTTTGCTTTAATTTCTTTAGAACACCTAAAGAGTCGTCAAAGTTTCTAAAGTCAGTTTTCAATGATTTGAGGGATGTAGTTCCTAAAAATGAGGTACAGAGTGAAGTAAAACCATTTCAAATTTATTACCACCTAGTGAAATGTCAGATTTGCAAAATTAGGTTGTGTCAGGAAGGTGAAAATTGTCTAGAAAGGGTTAATCATAGGAAGCATGTTTCTTTTCCACATAGAAAACCTGTCTGCCTGCTGAATGCATTGCATGCAAGTCTAAACCAACACCTAGACTTCAGCACAAAACCGCCGCCGGGACTTCCTTTGGAGAAAGATTCAGCAACTTTTAATGCTGAAACAAGTAGCTGCAGTGTTTAACCGCTAGAGAACCTCCATATTCCTCCAGTAATTATTTTCTATGACGCCTTGCTAAATGTGCACAAAGTGAACAAATTACTTCCTGAGAAGAAAAAACAAACTAATTTTGATATTGCTTGAAGGCAGGTTTACCAGTTTTGCTTTCTGCTTCCACTAGGCTACAACCTGCACCACCTTTTCTTGATACAAAAGCACTGTTTTATGCCGGAACTTAGGCCTCATGCACACAAACGTATTTTCATTCCGTGTCCGTTCCGTTTTTTTTGCGGACCATATACGGAACCATTCATTTCAATGCGTCCACAAAAAAAACGGAAGGTACTCTATGTGCATTCCATTTTCGTATGTCCTTATTTCCGTTCTGCAAAAAAATAGAACATGTCCTATTATTGTCCACATTACAGACAAGGATAGGACTGTTCTATTAGGGGCCAGCTGTTCCGTTCCACAAAATATGGAATGCACAGGGATGTCATCCGAATTTTTTGCGGATCTGTTTTTGCGGACTGCAAAATACATATGGTCGCATGCATGAGACTTTAGTAACATGTTATCGCTTGAAATCAGAATGAATATTGTTCCCTATACTTAAAGGTTCCACAAAAAAACGGGGCCACCCGTGCACTGGAGTGACTGGTGTACAGTACGACACCGGTTTTATTAGTCCTAGTATGGGTGTGGTTCTGTTTGATGCTTTAGGCACAAAAAGAATAAATGGATTAGGATAAAACCCCAAAACGAATGCCCAGCTTAATCGTAATCACTAGTGTCGAGCGAATCGATGTTCACGAAGTGGACTTCCATCCAAATTTCAGGAAAAATTTGATTGCTTCGTGGTAACGAATTGATTTTCCCTGCAATGACGGTAAAAAAAAGTCATACTTACCGCATCCATTTGAGCACAACAAGGAGACTCGGCCATCTTGCTTGAAGATCCCGCGCAAAATCTCGTGCGCAGCGACATATGACTTCACCACTCTGGCTGATGTGACATCATCACGTTCCGTGTGAGATTTCGCACTGGATCTTCAAGCAAGATGGCCGCGGCGACCTCCTCGCGATCAAATGAATGAGGTAATTACAATTTAAATTTTTTTGTAAAAAATTTGCAAACACTTAGGCCCCTTTCACACGAGCGAGTTTTCCACGCGGGTGCAATGCGTGACGTGAACGCATAGCACCCGTACTGAATCCTGACCCATTCCTTTCAAGGTGTCTGTGTACATAATTTTTTTCACGCATCAGTTCTGCGTTGCGTGAAAAACGTTTTATATTGGCTCTATAGCAGTGAATGGGGCTTCAGCGAAAAACGCATTGCATCCGGAAGCAAGTGCGGATGCAATGTGTTTTTCACTGATTGTTGCTAAGAGATGTTGTTTGTAAACCTTCCTTTTTTATCACGCACGTGAAAAATGCATCAAAACGCATTGCACCCGCGCGGAAAAAACTGAACAACTGAACACAATCGCAGACAAAACTGACTGAACCTGCTTGCAAAATGGTGCGAGTTTCACTGAACGCATCCGGAGCCAATACGTCACATTTGTGTGAAAGAGGCCTTAAATGCTTTAATATGGATCTCGGATGCCTGCGATCAGCGATGAACGCGGCATCTGAGGGGTTCAATGACTGGGGGCGGTGCAATTGCCATTCCCTGTCATTGCACCCGCTATTTACAAAGAAATGCACTTAGTGACAAAGTAAATTGTCACACAGCGTTTTTCTTTGTAAAATTCGGCTCATCTCTTATCGCATTGTGGTTACTTTTTGCTAAAATAAAAAAAATTCAATAAGTCTTTATTTAAAAAAATGTCATCTGTCTGTCTTCTGCAGCCTTAAGGTTTTTCAATGAAATCTGTCATGGAGCTGCTCTGAGGGCTCGATCTGTAGCTCTTTACTCCTGACAGCTTATAAACACTCATTTCAGCTAGTTGTGACATCACAGGTACATGGTGCAGTGCCGGGAGACGGTTCTCAAGCTGAACTCGCTCCATACACGGCAGGTGCTGGCTATGTTGTATAGCTGTTATGCCTGCTGTGGCCAGAGTCAGAGATTAACCCAGTAATGGCCGTTTAACCCCTCAATAGCCACTGTGGCCTCAAAGCAGTTAGAGGGGGCTGGCTCTTTTATCCACAGTCCCCTGGGACAAAATCACAGGCAGGTCGCAGAATCCCCTTATAGACAGACAATAAAATATTACAGTCTATGGTATAAATTGCTCAAGGGGGGCTAAGTATATGGTATGAACTGGTTAGGTGGACCAAATATGAGATTAAAAAAAAAATACCGGTACATAAGAATTCTCAAAAATTAAGAAAGAATTTGTCTGTTTTTCCCAATTTTACATATAAAAATAAAGAAGAAAAAATAAACATAATTAGTAATCACACATATTATTACAGCTTCTAATTACAGCGTCTAGTCATCCTTAAAGGGGTTGTCCGATCTCAGACAATGGGGGCATATCGCTAGGATATGACCCCATTGTCTGATAGGTGCGGGTCCCGCACCTATATCGACAACGAAGCCCCAAAAGTGAAGGAGGGCGCAGTGCGCATGAGCAGCCGCCCTCCATTAATTTTCTATGGGGCCGGCGAATATAGCTGGGCCGGCTATTTCTGTCGACCCCATAGAAATTAATGGGGGCATGGGCGCATGCGTGGTATGCTCCCATTCACTTCTATCGGAGCAGAGCTTGGTGGTGGACGGACCCCGGGAAATCTGGGATCCTCCATCCGCAGCTCTCCCCGCTCCGTTCTCGATATAAGTGCGGGTCCCAGCGGTAGGACCCGCAACTATCAGACAATGGGGGCATATCCTAGCGATATGCCTCCATTGTATGAGATGGGACATACCCCTTTAAAGGAGTTGTCTTACTTTAGCAACTTTCATTTATCATGTAGACAAAGTGAATATAAGGCACTTACTAATGTAATATGATGTTATCCATATTGCTTCCTTTGCTGGCTGGATTCCTTTTTCGATCACATTATACACTGTTTGTTTCCAGAGGGTACGACCACCCTGCAATCCATCAGTGGTGGTTGTGTTTAAAATGCTATAGGAAAAAGCACTGGTCTCCCTGGTGGAGACTGTGGGAGTGCGCATAGGCAAGAGCTTTTTTCTATAGTGTACAAGCACAGCCACTGCTGCTGGATTGCAGAGTGGTCATAACCATGGAAACAAGCAATGTATAATGTGATGGAAAATGCATCGAGCCACCAAAGGAGGCAATATGTACAATCACAATACATTAGTAAGTGCCTCGTATCAACTTTCTCTACATAATAAATGTCATTTGGTGAAGCGAGACAACCCCTTTAACTGCATTAATTCATATGTGCAGAGCTCCCCCTAGTGGTGGCTGCAGGCAGACAGTTTGTAATAGAAGGGAAGCAGGGGATTTGTCAATGTATTTGTGCCAGTTTTCTGGGGTAAAATACATTGAGAAATATGGTGGTCAGAATGAGTGCCATATTTATTCATATTTTTCACACAAGGATTAATAATTTCTTATATATCTATATATATATATATATACAGAAATTACGCAAAATCCGGATTTAGCACATAACTGAATAACTAAGCCAAACATCCCCTTGACTGTAATAGGATATGTTCAGTTTCTGTTGGTTTTCGACATTTTTTTAGCGGAGAAAAAAGTCCTGCATGTTGGACTTTTCGTCCTGCTGTTTTTGACAAAATCTGTGATTGAGTCTTGAACAGAGCCTTCAACGCAGCAGTCAATATTAGTAATAAGTTAATTCAGAAATCTGGGGCATTGCCTGGGACTGATTGACACAAATACTGGGAAACTGGGTGGGGCGGGCGCCATGCTAAGTTTTGCTGTGGGGTCCTATGAGATCTGAGATTATTTTGATAGGTGAAAATGAGAAACCATGTGCTGATATATAAGTGTTCAAGTCACTTCTGTTTTATATATGCTTTTCTGTGCCTTAGCACTTTACATAGGATACAAAGAACTTTCTGATGAGTAGTTTTGGGTAATGAGGAGAACAAGTTTGAGAAACCCTGATGTTGTCCTGCTGCCATCTGCTGGTCATGTAGGAGATTGAACGTCCGTAATGAATACTTTGTATCATCCACATTACCTTTGTGCTCTGTGTTTCTGCAGTTATTCTCTATGTGCCTGGTAGTGGGCTCTCAACCTCTCAATGCGCACTGGCTTCATAAGGTGAGATCTCCTTGTCCACTCATGTTCTTTTCTTCAACTCTCCTGCATTTTATCACTTTTCTCACATGGGTAATGTTTTTTCCATATCTTTTAGATCCTACTCTGCTTGTGTGTTGTTTTGGTGTCCCTTGGAATTATTGGCCTTACTTTGAAGTGGAAAATAGAGTGGAAAGTAGTTGCCATCTCTTTGCAGGTAAGTCTGTAGCCTCACGGTAGATGGACACTGGATGTTCTCCTCAGCCTAAGGCCTCATGCACACGACCGTTGTTTGATTCCGTGTCCGTTGCTCCGTTTTTCGTGATTTTCTGCGGACCCATTGGTTTTCAATGGGTCCGTGGAAACCTCGGCAAATGCACCGTTTGTCCTCCGCGTCCGTGGTCCGTGATTCCAGTCCGTCAAAAAAATATAACCTGTCCTATTCTTGTCCGTGAAAAACGGTTCACGGACCCATTCAAGTCAATAGGTCCGTGAAAAATGCGGATGGCCATCCGTGTGTCATCCGCGTTCCGTGTCCGTTTTTTTTGCGGATCCCTTGGCAGGCACTTGGGAAACATTGTCAGCCTGTCTTTTGGTAAAATCTTTTGGGTCATGTCCGCTAAAAAAACGGAAGACACACGGAAACACAACGGAAGGCAAAAACGGACACGGATCACTGAACAACGGAACCCCTTTTTGCGGACAGCATAAAAAAACGGTCGTGTGCATGAGGCCTAATATACAGAGGCTGAAATCTAGCATGTGGATTTGCTACATAAGTCCTTAATCGTATTCTTGTGAACCTTTCTCCATACTGTGGTGCTCTGTTCTGTCATACAGGCGCTTGTACAACTGCACTAATGTTGCACATACAAAGCTACACATAAGGGTCCATTCACACGTCCGTAATTTGGGTCCGCAATTTCCGGACCCATTCACTTTCAATGGGGCTGGAAAGCATGTGGATCCGCACTTCAGGGATCCACATCCGCATTTCTGGGATCCGCAATTCCGTTCCTGAAAAAAATAGAACATGTCCTATTCTTGTCTGTAATTACGGACCAGAAAAGGCATTTTCTATGATGGTGTCAGCAATGTACATTGCCGGTGTCAGTGTTTTACAGATCCGCAAAACACTTACGGACGTGTGAATGGACCCTTACAGACATAAGCCGTTCTCCGGGTTATTTCCACAAGCCCTGGAATGCATTTTGGTATTAATATACTTACTGTGTTTTATGTAATCTTTTAACTGTTTTGCTCTTTAAATCTTGTAACTGCATGCAGACTTGTCTACATGGTCAGTGGTATCAGTGCCTCTGGGCCTTTCCAGCCTGGTACAAACTTATGGGTCTGCTGAAAGTCATTCACGTTCTAACCTAATTCATCTTATATGTTTTGTTATAAAAGGAATGGAGAACCTTGAAAAACATCTTGGTCCATATTTATTAATCAGTTTACGCCACTAAACTGGTGTAATAAAAAATCACGGATGGGTATGCTTGCCATTTTTGTGTCCATATTTGCCTTTTTTTTTTTTTTTTAGCACTAATCAATTTTAAAAAGTAACATAGTTTGTAAGACTGAAAAAAGACATCTGTCCATCCAGTTCAACCTGTTATTCTGCAAGTTGATCCAGAGGAATGCAAAAAAAAACCTGCAGGCAACCAGAATAACTCCCTGGATCAACGACCCCTCTCTAGTAGCTGTAGCCTGTAATATTGTTACACTCCAGAAATACATCCAGGCCCCTCTTGAATTCCTTTATTGTACTCACCATCACCACCTCCTCAGGCAGAGAGTTCCATAGTCTCACTGCTCTTACCGGTCTGCTTCTGGTTTACCTGGAAGTGGTGTGGTCTGCAACTTTTTGACAGATTTATTAAGAAAAAAAGCCCAAAAACTTTGGTACCACTCTATGCCTGATCATAGCAAGCAGGAGGCCTTATTCACACGTCCGCATATATGTCCGCATGTATTCCGCAATTCTGCGGAATACATGCGGACCCATTGACTGTGAATGGGGCACGGAACGATGCGGAGAGCACACACTGTGATCCATAAACACTACGGACGTGTGAATAAGGCCTTAGTGTAGAATTAACTTTTAAAATGCACAAAATGAAGAGGCGAGTGTCATTGAAAAAAATTTGGCACCGTTTATTAGACTGAAGTATAAAACTCTGGCCTTAAAGAGATTTAGCCCATAAAAATGATTCATCATATCCACAGGAACATCATGGCTGAGCCACACACTCACAAATGATATATTTTTCAGATTTAATTGTAGTGTGCAATGAAATATGATCAAAGGAAAGTAGGAGATGAAGGGAGGAAAGTGCTGTGCTATTTGTTGTGCATTTTCTATGTTTAATATTAGACTTATGTTCTGACTTAGACTTAAAGGGAACCTGTCATCAACTTTATGCTGAGCTCACTGAGGGCAGCATAAAATAGTGACAGAAATGCTGATTTCAGCGGTGTGTCACTCATGAGCTAAAAGTAAGTGGTTGCTGAGAACCAGCATCATAATCATTGCAGCCCAGGCCTAGAAAAGAGTCAGATCCACCTGAGAAGAGTCCTGGTTATTATAATCTCCTGCTCTCTCACCCATCTGCTGATGATTGGCAGTTCTCTCTTAGAGAGAAAGGGAGGAAACTAGGTAGAAAACGGTCAGTCATCAGCAGGTGGGCAAGGAGAGCAGTAACATAGTATATAAGACCGAAAAAAGACATTTGTCCATCCAGTTCGACCTGTTTCCTACAAGTTGATTCAGAGGAAGGCAAAAAGCCCCTGTGAGGCAGAAGCCAATTTTCCCCACTTAAGGGGAAAAAAATGTCTTCCTGACTCCAATCAGGCAATCAGAATAACTCCCTGGATCAACGACCCCTCTCTAGTAGCTGTAGCTTGTAATATTATTACACTCCAGAAATACATCCAGTCCCCTCCTGAATTCCTTTATTGTACTCACCATCACCACCTCCTCAGGCAGAGAGCTCCATAGTCTCACTGCTCTTACCGTGAAGAATCATTTTCTATGTTTGTGTAGAAACCTTCTTTCCTCCTGACGCAGAGGATGTCCCCTCGTCACAGTCACAGTCCTGGGGATAAATAGATGATGGGACAGATCTCTGTACTGACCCCTGATATATTTATACATAGTTATTAGATCTCCCCTCAGTCGTCTTTTTTCTAAAGTGAATAACCCTAATTTTGATAACCTTTCAGGGTACTGTAGTTGCCCCATTCCAGTTATTACTTTAGTTGCCCTCCTCTGAACCCTCTCCAGTTCTGCTATGTCTGTCTTGTTCACAGGAGCCCAGAACTGTACACATTACTCCATGTGTGGTCTGACTAGTGATTTGTAAAGTGGTAGGACTATGTTCTCATCACGGGCGTCTATGCTTCTTTTGATGCAACCAATAATCTTATTGGCCTTGGCAGCAGCTGCCTGACACTGGTTTTTGCAGCTTAATTTGCTGTTTATTAAAATTCCTAGATCCTTTTCCATGTCAGTGTTACCGAGTGTTTTACCATTTAATATGTACGGGTGACTTGCATTATTCCTTCCCATGTGCATAACTTTACATTTGTCAGTGTTAAACCTCATCTGCCATTTCTCTGCCCAAGCCTCCAATCTATTCAGATCCCTTTGTAGCAGAAAACTGTTCTCTTCAGTGTTAATTACTTTACACAGTTTAGTGTCTTCTGCAGTGACTTATGAATAACCATGACTCTTTTCCAGGCCCAGTCTGCAATGATTGTGATGTTGGTTCTCGGCAACCAGTTGCTTTTAACTTTTAAACGACAGAATGCTGAAATCAACTCACCTGTCTCTACTTTATTCGGCCGTTAGTACGGGCTGCATAAAGTTGATGACAGGTTCCCTTTAAATGCTATGTACATCTTTGGGGGCAATTTTTTTTATTATTGCATTGTACATATTATGAGGTAAAAATAATGTTTTCAATTGGTCTTTATTACAAATATGGAGTCTTTTTCTCTGTACAAGGCTAAGATGCTCTATTAGCAGGATCTGAATTTTCTCTCTGTTCCATCAGGAGGGAGCTGATGGGCTCCTTATCTCTGGTCTCTGACCTTTATAAACACTCATAAAAGCTCAATCCTTATCTTACTGATAAGAATGTGGCTTAAATAAGTGTGTATGACCTCTTAGTAAATTTGAGATAAGGGTTATTAGATGGCAGGGAGATGAAAGTAAAAATTACAATTGACACAGCTAGACAAACAGTTAACTCTTTGTGACAGAACTCAATATTTTTAATAAAGACCAATTGAAAAAATTATTTTTAGCACCAAATGAGTAAAATGCAATCATAAAAAAGTGTACATAGCTTTTAAGTTTTTCCTGATACCGATCTCCAGATCTGGGCTAGGCACCGAGTTTAATGATGGAACTTTAGCTGCTTGTGGCTGACACTAGGGTAGAGGATGCATAAGGTAATGTTTGTCAGTAGCAGCAATTTCTGGAACGGAAAATCTGTTCAATGCATCTTAATGGATTGATTTTCTTAGCATGTGCTTAGATTTCTGCAAGATGACAGAAACAGTCCCAACAAATCTGCAGCATGTGAACATACCTTTTGTCGGAATATTCCGTAACGGTACCTGAAAAATGCAATAAAAACTGCATTTAAATCTATCACAGATTTTTTGCAGTTTTTTGCAGTTTTTTAATATGGTTTCTGGTGCGGATTTTCTGTGTATTTTAACAACCCATTGAAGTCTATGAGGAAATCACATTACAGCAGCCGTGTATCTGCAGACACTATTTGAAATGCTGCTGGTTTTAAAGCTGCACCACAGGTCAATTTTTCATGTGTACGAAATACACACTGTGTATATGAGATTTAGCAAATCTCATTCACTTTGCTGGTACTGTATTATTACTCAGCAGATTTTTTGCCTGGAAATCCACAAAAAAAAACATTCAGAATCCACATCATGTGCAGTTACTTTAATGTGTCACCTACCTCACCTGTCTAATTTAGAGCTACAACCCCTATTATAAGCAGAGGACGACTATACAATTGCTTGGTTAAAAGAAAAGCATTCAATGTAAGGGTAGGTTCACATGGTTTTTGGAGGAGGATTTGAGGTAGACTTTCCTGCTGGCTTTTCAGCCAAAGCCAGAAGTGTGTTAAAAAGGAATTGGAAATATAAAGGAAGGACTAAAGACTTGCAGTGCATTCAGAAAGTCTTATTTATTTTACTCACTTACACAGCGCTGACATATTCCATAGCGTTTTACAGACACGGTCATCACTTGCTGTCCCAAATGGAGCTCACAATCGAAGTTCCCTATCAGTATGTCTTTGTGTGGGAGAAAATAGGAATACTCTGAGGAAACCCACGGGAACATGGGGAGAACAGACAAACTCCATATAAACCCTCAACCTAGGACTCCAGCGCTGCCAGGCACCAGTGCCAACCACTGAGCCACTATGCTGCCCAAGTCTTCAGACCCTTTTAGTTTTTTCACATTTTGTTTTGATGTGGCCTTGTGCTAAAATAAAAAATAAATATCAAGATTTCCCCCTATTAATCTGCACTCAATACCCCATGATGAGAAAAGCGAAAACAAAAGTTTGACACTTGGCTCCCTTAATTTGATGGGAGAAACGTCCAGAGGGTCAACAATCACAGTGGCATTATGACAGAGCCATACAAAAGCCCTTGGACTGTGAGAAACAAAATTCTCTGGTCTGATGAAACCAAGATTGAACTTTTTGGCCTCCATTCTAAGTAGGAAACCAGGCACTGAATAATTGAGCAAATATTTCTAAAATTCTGTGTTCACTTTGTCATTATGGGGTGTTTCGTACAGAATGATGGGGAAAAACTTGAATTTGTTTTTATTTTAGCACAAGGCCAAAACATAACAATATGTTAAAAAAGTGAATGAGGTTAAGGGCGAGTTGCTTGAGCAGTAGTGATATTACATACTGATCCGATGGGTGTTGTGGATGGGTATTAGTTAGGAATAGTGTTTTGGGGAGCTTGGGTTGATCCTGGAGAACCACTTTAACCCCTTAAGGACCGGGGGTTTTGGGATTTTTGCATTTTTGTTTTGCGCTCCCTGCCTTCCAAAAGCCATAACATTTTTATATTTCCGCTCACATAGCCATATGACGGCTTATTTTTTGGGGGACAAGTTGTACTTTTTAACGCTACCATTTATTTTTGCATGTGATGTAGTGGGAAACGGGAAAAAAATTCCAAATGGGGTGAAATTGCAAAAAAAAAGCAATTTTACCACAGTTTTACGGGTTTTTAAATTACAACGTTCGATTTGCGATAAAACTGACTGGTTAATTTTATTCTTCAGGTCAGTACGAATCCGGCAATACCTAATATGTATAGTTTTTCTTGCGTTTTTTTATTTTATTTTTTTGTCGCCATGTTTTGACCCCTATAACTTTTTTGTAATTATGCGTACGGAGCAGTGTAGGGGCTCATTTTTTGCGGGGCAATCTGAACTTTTAATTGATACCATTATGGGGTGCGTATGATGTTTTGATCACTTTTTATTCATTTTTTTAGGAAATGAAGCGTCCAAAAATGGCGAATTAGCCATTTGGACGCTTTCTTTCGTTTTTATGTTTACCGTATGGTGAATATTTTTTAATATTATTATAGTATGGGCGTTTTGCACATTACGACACCCATTATGTGTAATTTTTTTATTTTTTATTTATTTTATTTTCATTTTGGGGAAAGGGGGTGATTTGAATTTTTATATTTTTTTATTTAATTTTTATTTTTGAAACTTTTTTTTTTTTTTACCACTTTCTTATAGTTCCCATAGGGAACTATAAGATGCATTCATCAGATTGCTATTCTCATATATTCCAATGCAATAGCATTGGAATATATGAGAAATCATATATTTCTATGGAGCCTATTACAGTCATAGGCTCCATAGGAATACTAGTAGTAACCTAGGTTTCATTCACAGAAACCTAGGGTACTACATGCATGCCCGGCTCCCCTTGTGGCCATCAGGGAGCCGAGCAAAACCGAAAGTGAAACTTTCGGTTTTTGCGCGATCAGATGCCGTGGTCAGGATTGACCACGGCATCTGAGGGGTTAAATGTCCGCGATCGGCATCGCTGCCGGTCGCGGACATGAGCTGCGGGTGTCAGCTTGATGAATCAAGCGTTTACTCGCAGCTCATGCGCCTGCTCCATGCGGGAGCGGGCGCCATCTTTAAAGTGCGGACGAAGGGCGTACATGTACGCCCTTCGTCCTTAAGGGGTTAAGCATACTTTCCTTGATATTTTGTCTGCACTACGTTATATCACTGTTGACGTTTAGTGCTAGAAGGCACTTTGTGCATTTAAAACTATGAAAGTCAAAAACAACACAACCACAGTCAATCGGAAAAAAACACAGATGCATTTCTTCTCCTTTTTGTGGCATATAAAACTGATGTTACAGATGAATTTAGGCCTTGGTCACACTTGCATAGCTAGGATTGTTGATCTTTCCATGTAGCATAGTCTGTGAATACACAGCCAGGGTTATTCTTTGGACGTATTCAGTATTTTGCTTGTCTTTCTATATGCAAGTGTGAATGAGAAAAATATCCTCAGTAGAATGGTCACTTCACTTGTGACAGGTGCTTTGTGTGTGGTCTTCCTCACTCTCGTGCACCCAAAGAGTCATGCAATTGCTTTAGGTAAAGGAATGGGGTTCAATTAACTAATATGCATCTTGCATGGATAATCCATGTATATTATGAAAATGTGTAACGGAATTGTGTCCTGGTACTTTTTAAGAAAAAGTCTATGCATCTGAAAAAGATAAACCATATAGCCTACTTAATAGACATAATTAATGATCTGTATTGATAAAGCTGGCGAAGCCATGCTGAGGACTAGGAAAGAGAAGTGAGCTATGTTTGGAACTAGGAATGAAAGGGGAGCCATGTTGGAGACCAGGATTTAGTGGGTGGACCAAGAATCGGAGGGGTGCAATTGTGGGGACCAGTTATAATGGGGCTATCTTGAAGTTGGAAAGGGCGGTGTCACCATGTGGACCACAATAAAAACGGGGCAACCTGTGATTAGGTGAGTGCACTGGGGTGACTTGTGTATAGTACCACACCTGTTTTATTAGTCCTAGTATGGGTGTGGTTCTGTGTGATATTCTGATGTGATGCCAAACATATACATTACATTGCGGTAATTCATAATTATGTGTTTTTCCACTGGGTGGTACAGGTTCTATCCTACATCACTCGCCTCACCTCTGGTACCAGGTAGTTTATTTTCCACTATGCATATGGTACCCCCTCAATGTATCTGGTGTCAGTGTAGTGGTGATTCTGTCACTAACAAGCAATACGTTCATACGTTCGTACTGACTTGGCTCACATGGAACCTCCTCAGATCCGGTACCAAAAATGTACCAGGTACTATTTTCAACGTTGTCCTGGGGGGGAACGAAAACAGGCTAGAGTCATGTAAAGTTGAGCTGTTTCCAAGCAGTGGGAAAAGGGGTTTTGCACGTTTATCATCATTTTGTATACTTTCTTCTTTGAGGACCATTCCCATTTCTCAGTAAATTTGGGTGGCTGGTCAGCATAGAGAGGTTTCACTGTATAGGTGTGATGCTTATGCATGTTTTCTGCTGTTAAATGTGTGTTGGGTGAATAATATTGTTCATGTGTATGCGTTTTATTAAAATCAGCTGTAGCCTTAGAGGAGTCATACTGTATTTTTCTTCTTTCATATATTTATTGTGTTTATTTTAGGCAACGAGTCCCTTTCTGCACATTGGAGCTGTGATCGGAGTGTCTGCACTGGCTTGGGTGCTTGCTGGTTATTTTTGGGAAACAAAGAGTAAAGGTAATCATCTGGCTTTTCTTAACCACTTGGGGGCTGGAGGGGGATTACAGAGAGATATTTGTATTATATTGTTTGTGTATGCATATAGGTTTGGTATTATCATCCTCTTTTTGTCCTTGCAGTGTTGAAATGTCTACTTCCATTGGTATACATCATCCTTGTTTGTGCTCTGTTTGTGAGTCCTCTCTTCATTTCCTCACCCTGTATCATGAAGGCATCAGAACTTCCTCCCAAACCAAGGATCATAGGTCATCGTGGGGCACCAATGGTACACTATCTGGCCAGTTTAGAACAAGATTGTTCTATGATTGGACTGGTTGTTGATATCGGTCACTGGCTTTTCTCTTCTAGCTTGCTCCAGAAAATACAATGATGTCATTTGACAGGATGGTGAATTCTGGAGGAAAGGTGTTTGAAACTGATGTCATGGTGAGGTAGGAGAACATATTTTTTCCCCTCTCTAACAACCACCAGTGTTGCAGATATCAATAGTCTTCCCTTACTCCAACCATTCAGCTGGGATGGAATCCCCTTCCTAATGCATGATGAAACTCTGCTGAGGACAACCAACGTGAGAAAAGTTTTTCCATTCCGTTCAAGTCAAAACAGCTCGAATTTTACCTTTTCTGAACTCCAGAGGCTGAATGCTGGTGAATGGTTTCTGCAGGTAATAAATATGGTATTTTATATATAAATGAAGCATTGTCCAAGCTCCTTACATTTTAGTCTAATACACATTTTTATTGTATTTAAACCATCTCTGCTTCTCTTTAGAAAAACCCTTTTGGAACAGATGGATCAGTGACACCAGCTCAACGTGAAGAGGTTAATCAGCAGAAAATTCCTTCTCTTGAGGATGTTTTGATTGCATGCAAGGACCACAACATCTCTCTAATATTTGACTTGCGTCAGCCACCTTCAGGACACCCATATAATGAGAGCTTTGTGAATGTCACTCTTAATACAATTCTGAACGTTTCTATACGCCAGGATCTGGTGAGTTGATTTCTGTGCTCTGCAATGTCTTGGGACCAATAAGGAGGTTTCTCTGTATTAAATGAAATACAGCGTTACGGTCCCTAATGTTGCCAACATTAAATAAAATATACAGGTTCTAATATTGTAAAATAATTGACTTGTCACCTGCTTCCTTCAGATACTCTGGCTCCCAGATGATGAGCGGGAGCAGGTTATAAAGACAGCTCCAGGTTTCAAACAGATTTATGGTAGAAAGAGGGGGAAAAATGACACCGACACCTTTGATGCTGTGAATCTATCATATACAAATATAAGTGTGAGCGAAATCAGGTGAGAAATCGTGTACAGTGTGTTTTTCACAGATTTTGTCGTATTATAGTTACTTCTTTACTGTGGACAATAATGACAGTCAAGTACTTAGATGCATTTTTTAGGTACGCTACATGGACAAAAGTATGGGGGCACCTATACGTTGCACGCACAGGAGCTTTTATGACATACCATTCTAAATACACAGACAATCATTTGGAGTTGGTCCCCCCATTTCCATCTAAAACAACGTCTAATCTTCTCAGAAGACAATCTGCAAGATTTTGCCACGTATGTTTGGGAATTTTTGCCCATTCGACTACAAAAGGATCTGTGAGGTCAGATCAGACACTGATGTTGGACAAGAGGGCCTGACTCACAATCTACGTGATAGTTTATTCCTGAGTTCGATGAGGTTGAGGTCAGGACTAGAGTTGAGCGAACTTCTGTTTTAAGTTCGGCGTCCAAAGTTCGGGTTCGGGTTATCCAAGCATCCCGTTATGGATTCCGCTACCATGGACCATACCAGCATTTGGAATCCGGGGTGAAGGACCTGGGGTGACGCCACTGTCATGTGATCAGTGCAGGGGGCGTGGCTCAGTACTGCATAGGATAAGAGGTCGTAGGCTACCACCTCTTATCTAATCCAGTACTGAGCCACGCCCCCTGCACTGATCACATGACGGTGACGTCACCCCAGGTCCTCCGTGTTGTCCAAGATTCGGGTTCATTGAAGAATCCCCTTATGGATTCCAAATGCCGTTATGGTCCGTGGTAGCGGAATCCATAACAGGATGCTTGGATAACCCGAACCCGAACTTTGGACGCCGAACTTAAAACAGAAGTTCGCTCAACTCTAGTCAGGACCAGTCAGATTCTTATTTCACTGTCTGAACGGAATGTTAAAATGAAAATCACTGCTGATTAGTATCAAATCTAAAATATAGATGTTAAGGGCCTTGTGCCCTGATAATATCAGAATCTGGCATAAAGGGAAAGGTGTAGAGGACGATGACTAAAAAGATATGTACCATGCTCTATCCTCCAAAGAAAGTGTGAACAAGGAAGCTCATTGAGTAATGTCATATTACAGCTGCCGGGTCTATGTAATTATACTGATTGTTCTGTGGCTGCCGGTACACCATTCAAGATCACCGCCTGAAATAAGGAGATGTCACAGACCTGAGTTCCTCAGACTTCAAAATGCAGCACAGGACTTGGGAGCGAGATTTAGGTTACATTCACACGACCGTGAAAATGGACATGTGCCGAATGTTTTTTTAAACGGCCATCACACATCTGTTTGAAAGAGGACGCGTCACCTCTCCTAACCTGTCAGTTTTAGTAGCTACTTGTATTCCCCATGTAATACCAATTCTGGGGCATCTATTCCTATAACTCTATGTTGTGCCATTCCTGTATTACTCCTTCTAGAAGTTTACTAATAAATTGACAGCAGTCTGCAGTAAAGGTACTGTTGGGTGTTACCAGTAGCAGTGTCAGACAACATAATTATAAGAATAGATGCTCCAGAATTTTTACATGGGGGATGCAAGTAGTTACAACAGAAATGTCAGGAGAGATGACAGATTCTCTTTAAGAACAATGGTAGCCTATGGGGTTATTTTGTCTGTCTCACAGACCAACAGCCCCCATGCAGTTGAAGAGGGATGTTTTTAATATCCGTTTCTCAGAAAGGCATTACCCCCACAAGAGGTCCTTAAGAAGCCATACCTTGAGTTGCAGCAACTTGGCCCGAAATTTAAAATTCACGTGATAAGATACCATCCCTTTTTTTTATCTTACATTTATCCATACCCCAAATTACATAGATGCTCTCCTACAGTGTCTCCACTTCCTATCCATAGTGCTATATCCGATAATTGCTCAACAAGAGCAAGAGAAGACACAGCCAAAATATACAAAAGTATAAAAAGAGTTATTGATAAATAAATAAATAAATAAATAAACAGTTAATAACAAATACATACACATTATTTGTGCAGTGGAGGAGCACAGAGTAAAAGCCCAAGAACCACCACTGACGCTAAATGCCCCCCACACCACATAGAATAATTAAACACTCAATAGTATAACAACGGTAGGGTTAGAGGTCATAGTAAACCACAAAAAATTAATTAAACCACATGGCCAGAAAATGCATGGAGTAATCAGACATTCTAGGACACAAATAGCATACCGTTGGCCATGGTGTAAGGGGGAAGTCAGCGCCAGTGGAACAGACACCTTCATTGATCTTATCCTATCCATAGTGCTCTGATCACCAAACTATAGGGATATAGTTTTATAGGATATGTTATTTTACACTCAATCCTACCTGCACACAAATTCAACCATTGATTGCTATGTGTCGTAGTCCTTTATTGTTCCTGCATACTGGGCATTTTAATAGAGGTAAGCTAGTCACTGATGTTCAGGTAGGGCATTATGAATGAACCGCCTAAGATCCCCCTGGTTACTTGTGATGCATCATTGTGTCCCTCCATAGGGCTATTCAAATGCATCGGCGGAGGAAAGGGTCGGGGGGCCATGATTTCACATACCCTTCTGACTGGCTGCTCGTACATTAGGCATGCCCAGTGGAGGTAGGGTGCCCAATGGATATACAGCATTGCATTGGCCATTCTTGGTCGTCACAGTGGCGCTGGCTTAGCTGACTGCACAATACTGTTTTCTGTTCTCACAAGCACTTCTAAAGAAAGGCCAATATACGTACACTGGCAAGGAAACACGTTGATCGCTATAAGAGGGGTCTATCGGTTATTGTAAGTCAGTCAGTAGACATGGCAGCATTACAGCACATAGGCATTACGTGTTCTCTCTTCTGTACAGAACAATCAGTATAATTACATAGACCCGGCAGCTCCTGAAATATGACATTACTCAATGTGCTACTTTTTTCACACTTTCTTTGAAGGATAGAAGATGGTACATATCTTTTTGTTCTTCCTTCTACACACCTTTCCCTCTAAGCCTTCTGTTCAGGCAGTGAAATAGTGTTTTTTTTATTGTTGCTTTTTTGTGGAGCATATATAGTACATATCCCCTTCTTCAGTTTTTTTAATGATGACCTTTCCCCTGAATAGATCATCAGTATCTGATTGGTGGGGGTCAGCAGGTTGAGAAGGCAGCGACTCTCGCATTAGCACTGCAGCCTTCTCTCGGCTTACCAAGCACTGTGTCTGTCATACATTGAATAGTGGCTGTGCTTGGTATTCATAGGTTATCAGTAAAAAAACAAAACAAATGGAAAATCCCTTTAATCCCAGTCAAATTCTTCCATGCTAAACTCGCCCAACCATGCCTTGAAGGACCTTGCTTGGTCTAAAAGAAAAAAGCCTTCCCCAAACTGTTCCCACAAAGTTGGAAGCATGCAGCTATGCAAAATGCTTAGGTATGTTGAAGCATTAAGGTTTGCTGGATCATGTGAAGATCATCCAAACACAACAATAGCTGATCTCAGGGAGACCAGCTACAAAAAACACCGCGGAGCCTCACTTAAGAGTCTTCAACACAGCAATCCGAAGTGCAAAGTTCCCTGGGAAACAGGAATATGCTAAATAAATGTGGAGCCCCAGTTATGGGTCTACAACACAATGAAAGCCAGATATCCCTCAAAGGAAGGAAAACCAAGCAAAGGGGTGTCTCCATTACAGAGATCACCAAATCCACCATATTAAGTGGCCCCTATGTCAAGATCCCGCTTTTTTACAAGCTTTAAGGATGTGACAGGGAAAACCTAAGCAGGGATTGCTGTGTTGAGACTCTTAAGTGAGGCTCCGCTGTGTTTTTTGTTGCTGGTCTCCCTGAGATCAGCTATTGTTTTGTTTGAGTAGTCACCGAGGCATTGCTCCTGGTTAGCCAGAATCCTACTCCACACTGATGAGGGGCAACACCCCGAAACAGCTGTCTGTGGATGGATAACTGGCTTAGGTTTTCCCTGTCACATCCTTAAAGCTTGTAAAAAAGCGGGATCTTGACATAGGGGCCACTTAATATGGTGGATTTGGTGATCTCTGTAATGGGGACACCCCTTTGCTCGGTTTTCCTTCCTTTGAGGGATATCTGACTTTCATTGTGTTGTAGACCCATAACTGGGGCTCCACATTTATTTTGCATATTCATGTGAAGATCATGTCCTCCTAGATTTTTTCTTGTTTTATATTTCATTAAGAAATGCAGTAAAATAAATAATACAAGGGGTCTACGCTTCATTTGATTCATTCATTCATTCAACTGCATAACATTATCCCTCGTCTAACAAACCTTGTTGAGACTCCTGTAGTTGACACAATGCAGGCAGACCGATAACGTTCTCCAGGCATCCACCAAATCCAGAACCATCCATGAGACTTCCAGATAGAAAAGTGTGATTCGTTATCCACAGATGATATTTCCACTGGTCCAGAGCTCTGTGGTGGTGTGCTTTACACCCCTCCATCTGGTACTTAGCATTCTGCTCGGTGATGTAAGGCCATGAAGCTTCCTGCGTAGTTATTGTGATCATGTTAATGCCAGAGGAGCAGGGGCATAGCTAAAGTAAATGCAGGTGAAGCAGCTGTTATGGGGCCTGAACTAACAAGGGGCCCGTCCAGGAGGAGAAAGACTGAAAGATTTTTATTGTCCAGGCCCCCTCAACAGTATTATACAATGAGAGTAAATACAGTGACATGACATATGTTATATACGTATAGGAACGGACAGAACTGCTGCCTGGACTGGTCTGAGAGAGCTACCATGACAAGCCACAGAAGTGGGGGTTGCTGGGGGTAACTTTATGTGCTGTACCACTTTGTTGGCGAGTTGCTGTGGGTCCTAAATGCTTCCAATTTTTGTAAAATGATCACTCACAATTGATTGTGGAATATTTAGGAGGGAAGAAATGTCACGAACCGACTTGATACAGTCATGGCATCCTATTATAGCACCACTCTGAAATTCAGCGAGCTCTTTAGAACCTTCCATTCTTTCAGAAATGTTTGTAAAGGCTGACTCCATGGATAGAGGCTGGATTTTATGAAATGCCTGAATTCAATGATTAAAATGTGTGTCCCAATACTTTTCTCCATATAGTGTATGCTGAGCTTGTGAAATTACTTGCCGTTATTAACAGACACATTTAAGCTCCTTTTTATGTTTCATCTCTTAAAGGTCGTATCGTCAGGATAATATTTCAATCAATCTATTTGTGGTTAACAAACCGTGGTTGTTCTCCCATCTATGGTGTGCTGGAGCCACGTCTGTCACCTCTAACACATTGCATCTTCTTAAGGATCTCAAGCAACCAATATGGCTGCTGGTAAGTGACTGTACTGTTACTACAACCTTATGAGATATTTGTATATCCATCCACTGAGCTGATCCTTTCCTATCAGCATCAGATTTAAATGAGACTCTTATCCATAACTTGAAATGGCCATATGCTTGTAAATCAGTAATGAATCAAAAGATTGAGAAATTCTATTTTTTTCTACTTTATTGTGAGTGAACAGTAAGTGAATTTAATTAAACACACCAGATAAACATACATCTACTCTCAGATTAAAAATTAGGAAATTATATAAGGGAAGACTAGATGGACTTGTGGTCAATTTTTGCAAAGTGACAACAGAAAGTTCAGTCATATACTGGTTGTCACACTTAAAGTGGCGGTGTACTTTGGAAAAACTTTTGCATTCTTTGGAAGACTTGAGCAGGCAGAGCATCTGGTATGGCTGAATCATACATGAGCTCTCACTCCCCACTGTAAAGAATCCATGCAAGAAACGAGCCATCCGGGGCTGAAACCTCCCAAGGTACAAATGGGTGTCTCTACTCTCCCCTATTATCTGGAGGAGCTGACATTTTTATTTCTCAGGGGTCCTGGTGAAGAGAGTGCAAACTGAAGTCTGGAAGCACTCTTACATCCTTCTCCTGGCCTTCAGTGAGGATCTGCATCCCAAGGTGCAAGGTTTGGTCACCAGCAAACCTTCCTTGGTGAAGCACACTCCCTCTACTCATAGTCCACGTCATCTGCAGTGGCTATAAACTAGCCGGGGAGCTGGACATCTTGTGGAATTGAAAATAGTGATGGGGTTTGCAGTTCCTTACTGAAAGCACTTCTGATACTGACCTTCTCAAACCCTGACCATGCTGGAAACATTCCTCGTTCTGCCTCTGGCGAACTTATCGCAATCAGTTCTCCTGACTGTAATAACTCCTAAAAGGGGTATTCTAATCTCCGTTATTGGCTAGGATATGCCAATCATTATCAGGTAGGTGCGGGTTCCACCTGTAGGACCTGCTCTTGTCTCTAGAATGGACTACCCAAAGTGAATGGAGAACAACCATACATGCGCAGCCATCCTCCGTTCACCACTATGAGCGTTCCAAAATAGCCGAGCGCTGGCAGTCCCATAGTGATGAATAGAGAGGTGGCCGTGCATGTGCGGTGCGCACTCCAATCGACGCTATGGAACTTACAAGAATAGCTGAGCACACTTTCTCTCTGCAACTATCTCCATCTGGAACCCTATCTCCAAAATGGGCCCCTCCCCTGTTCACTGCTATGGGAGTTCTGAAAATGGGCAACTGAGCATGAATAGCGAGAGCACCGCACATGCACGGTCGCCTCTCCGTTCACTGCTATGGGACTTCCAGCGCTCAGCTATTTTCGTAACTCTCATAGCAGTGAATGGAGGGTGGCTGCTCATGCACGGCTGCTCCCTCATCACTTCGGGTGGCCCGTTCTGGAGATAGAAGCGAGTCCCAGAGGTGTCGTTCTTGGAATGCACCATATAATTCTGCTGCAGCACTGGGTGCACTGCAAATTAGTTCTGTATACATCACACTTGGCACAATTCTCTGCAAGGTATAAACAAGCAGTTTCGAAGCTCTTACTTACAGAACTCCTACTACAATATTGACCTTTTACTTCAATCGTGGCACTTGGCTCCATAACTAGATAATTGAGCTAACAGTGCCACCAAGTGGTCAATCTGTGTAATAACCATTAAGACCAATTCATTTAGTTCTGAAAATTCGCACACTAGGTCCTTGTGCAGTATGAGATGTTACGAGTCACAACGTCTGACCTAATGTAACCCTGCAGACTTTCCCCCCGAGGTAATATTGAATTCAGCTGGTACAGTCAGCAATCTTTGCCTCTCACTTTTGCTCCTGCTTTAATTCCCTCCTGGAATGGACACATATTTGCTCAATTGCTCCTCGTCTGGTATGGTTAAAAAAGGAAAAGGCTCTAAAATGCTTACCTTGTCACAAACTGGGCTACTACCCAGATCTTCAACTAGAAAATATAGGACTGTACATCAATCCTCTCCAGCTCCTTCAAGTCCAAGCGCCCCACAATTATTGGAATCTGACTTGGGTGATACACTGGAATCTCCTAACCAATCCTGACCAGAGTCTGCCACAACCATGGCACAGGAGGAATCTTGACTTCTGCCATTACTAGACAAAGGTCTGGGTCTTCTTTATACTTCCATAAATACAGCATTGGCCCAGGTCACCAGTGCACAGAAACTCACGGAGGTGGAGATATGCACAATTTCTACACTAACTGAGAGGATCACCTCCCAAGAGTTGATCGCTTAGACAGCCTGGAGAACAAATGTAGAAGAAACAATTCCTGGGTATTCCAGAAACCATAAAAGGAGATGAACTGACAAAATTTGTTGCAAGATTCATACCTGCTGTGCTGGGCCTTACATTAGAACTTCCATCACTGACAACTGAAAGAATTTATAGAATAGGTCCTGATGGGGGAGATCAGCAGACGTGCCCATATCAGGTCATAGCAAGATTTTTTCATTTCCAGATGAAGGAAAATATCCTCCATGCCACTCTGCATGCAAGACTTAGAGGTCCAATAGAGGTCTACTCCATTCATATTTTCCAAGATTACTCTGCTTCAGTGTATCAAAATGGGCAGCACTGTGGAGTTTGAATGTTCTCCCCATGTTTGCATGGGTTTTCTCCCACACTCTAAAGACATACTGATAGGAAACTTAGATTGTGAGCCCCACTGGAGACAGGTTGATGCTAAAGTATGTAAAGTGCTGTGGAATATTTCAGCGCTATATAAGTTAGTATAATAATCAAAGGCGACGATTGTTTGCGCCTGCCTTTGTTCCTGCGCCAACAACTATAAATTGCAGCTTTAGTACCCAGAGAAGCTTTGGGTCACTGCGGCCCATCACATCTCCACCTGTGATGACCCAGGTAAAGCCCAATGGCATCTCCAGATTTCGGATCCTCTAAGCTGCGCCTACTACACGCTGTGAGACAACAATAGAACTCTCTTCTCACTGATGGAACATCTTCCTCATTTTTATTTACTTGGGGTGGCTCTTCATCACTATTTTATTTCAGTTCTCTTCTGCACATTTTCTTGAGTTCTTTGAATGCGGGATGTTTGCAGTTATGGCATTTTGTCATTGCAGATTGTGATTTCACAGATTTCACTTGAGTTATTATATTATGCTTTTGTTTTAACTTGTTTTTGTTTCCTCCCTATCCCTTCTTTTTCCTTCATTGGCTATGAGTTCAGGACCAATGGTTACTCACTTGTCTAGGTAGATCCAGCCGCTCACTGGGATGGACATGGACTATCCTCACACCTGCTCATCCTAACTCTATCACAATGTTCACTGTAGGAAGGATTAGTACCACTCTTTCAACAGGTGCTCATTCACTTACCACACCCTCTAGAGTCATATTTGTGTCATGGCATGTGGCCGGCCTAAATTCATCAGTCAGGAGACAGAAAGATCTCATCCTTCTAACTCTTGACCTAGTATTTCTTCAGTAAGCTCACTGGAAGGTTGAAGATCACCCCTGCTTGTGAGTGTGGTGGATAGACACTTGACTTGAGGAATCCTTTACATCTAATGGCAGAGAACAACTTGACAACTTCTTCACCCAGATGACAAGGAGTACATGTACATGCCACCTATTCCCATATTATTTACTTGCTTCTGCCTGCTTGTTTGCTACTGTTGTGGATGCTAGACTACACCTCATTTTCGTCTCTGATCACACCCCTATAGCCTTGGATTTGAATCTACTACCAGCCGTCCAGAGGAGTAGAATTTGGGGATTCTCCTTCCACCTTTTGTCATCACAAGACTTTCAAATCTAAAGATCCATTGGAGTAATTTTATTGCTGACAACATTGAATATGTAGACGATGTTCCTCTTTTTTGGGCGACTTGCAAGGTGGTAATGCGGGGACATATAACCAACTATGTTGCTCATTGCAAAAAACACTGTGCGCTCTCTTCCAAGCCCTTCATAGCGACCTTTTGACAGCTCAAAAAGCACACTAGGACACTCCATCAGAAGAAACCAAACAAAGGTATAAAGACACACATTCCTTACTCAACACATTCTTACAGGGCCATTGAACAGTGTCAGTGTACGGCTATATAGAGCAAGGACTATCCCTGTGAGAACAGGATGGACTTTTAATTTGCTTGGTCACAACACTCCAAAGTAAAGTTACAGAAGAATGTTAGACAAGCTATAAGGTCCTCCCCAAATAACAAGGCCCCAGCCCCCAATGGGTTATGCAATGAGTATTACAAGCGTCTCTCGCTAAAACTTATTCCTAATTTTAACATGATGGTATATAAGGATGAAACAGTGCCTCTGGACTTTGAAGATACTCATATAATACTGCTACTTAACCTGGTAGAGTTCTGATTCTTTGTTCTCTTAAATCAGGATTAGAATCTTTTATCTAAGATTCTGGCAAGCAGATTACAGTTGATTTTACCTGCAATTCTTAATTAATCTCATCAGGGCTTCCTACAGATCAGCAGTGGCAGTCATGGTTTTGGCCCTTGATATGCCTCGGCCTCCTTCCATGGTTCCCAGCTTGAATGTGGAAAAGGCATTTGACAAGGTCTCTTGGCCTTTTCTCTATGTATCTTTGTCCTGGTGAAACTTTGGTTCCCTATCCACCTCTTGTGTGCATTCACTTAATGAATGAGCTAACACTGTATGAACAGTTAGTGGTAAGAACACCCTTCCAATTGATTTTGAGGAACGCGTCAGGGCTGTCACCCTTTGTCATTAACCAGATGGAGCTAGAATTTTTGCAGCCACAATACCCGATTACACCATCATTCTATAGCCTGCATAAATTTACAACGGGATTAAACCCCTGAAGGGCAGACCCAAAGTATTGGGTATTGGAGGCCTCATGGAAAATATTAGCATCTACGTTGAAAAAATCCTGAGACCATATGTCACAAATCTCCCTTTATAGGTGATGGACGTCCTCAGACGACTAAACGAAATCTACTGTGAGTCTAACACCCTCTTATCTAGCCTTGATGTGGAAGCTGTATACAGCTCCATCCCGCACAACAAAGGATGTGAAGCTGTAAAAACCTTCCTGGCAGAAAGAGGTTCACATCTATAACTATCAAAATGAGTTTATCATCTTACTCCAATATATTTTGGAGTACAATGTGTTTTTATTTGATAGTCGCATCTTCCACCAGCTCAGGGGAGTGTCGATGGGGAGCCCTTGCACCTCCACTTTTGCCAATCTCTACCTGGGCTGGTGGGAAAAAGAACTTGTGTTCGGGGAGGGCATGGAACAATGGACATCATCCATTGTACTGTGAATGGCACTAAAAATAGTTTTGATTAATTTGTCTCAACACTGAACAACAACAATATGGGTTTTTTCTTTCCATCTGAAATAGATGCAACATGCCTTACTTTCCTGTACATCTATATTAGTATCGATCAGTCTAGAAAGATAGTGACAAATATGTTTCGTAAACCTACAGCGACAGACAGTCTGTTAAGATGGGAAAATGGGCATCCGGAAACACTAAAACATGGGATCCCTAAGGGTCAATACCTTAGGGCCCGACAGTATTGTTCATAATGGGTAGACTTAAACAAGCAGCAACCGATCACCAAAGGAGATTTGTGTAAAGGGGCTACCCACAAACCACCTTGCTGCAGCATGCAATAAAGAAGCCCCACTGCATCCAAAAGAACGTTCCACTGAGGATGCAAAAATACGTATTATTGGGACATACGATATAGCAAACAGAGTAATACGCCATGTCCTCAAAAACCATTGGGGCATGCTGAGATTGGACCCGGATATTGGACACCTTGTTGGAGATTATCTATGAATCCCATACCGACAGAGGAAGAATCTAAGGGCCAGACTTGTTCACAGCATGTACAGGACTCCCACTGAAGAAACTTGGATCCCTAAAAGACCACATGGCACCTTCAAGTGTGGAGGTTTCATTGTGTGTAAGGTAATAAGGAAAGGGAGCAAAGTGAAAAGATCTACTACCGGACAGACCTATAAAATAGGATCTTTTATCAACTGTAAAACCGTAGGGATTGTGTACGTAGCAACATGTGCGTATACCAAAACCAAATGGTAGTTCAGGAGGCGCATAGGAGAACACCTGTCGGACATAAATAAGAGGAAAGATACCCCATCTCACAGCATTTATGGAAGCACCATGCAGCAGATGTCATGTATCAGTTTCCAGGGTATGGAACATCGACATTGAGCTTTTGTGCAAGGAAGCACAGTAGACGTTCACCTTACAAACGGTGAAACCTCTAGGTCTAAATGACTATTTCTTAGGCCTCTTTCACACTAGCGTTTTAGCTTTCCGTCCTAGAGATCCGTCCTCGGGTCTCTAGGACGGAAAGCTACTGATCAGGATTATCCCCATGCATCCTGAATGGAGAGAAATCCGTTCAGGATGCATCAGGATGTCTTCCGTTCAGTATGTCAACGTTTTTTGGACGTTGACAAAAGCGCAGCATGCTGCGGATTTGTCTCCGTCCAAAAATCCGGAAGACATGCCGCAACGCCGGATCCGGAATTAATGCCCATTGAAGGGCATTAGTCTGGATCCGGCCTTTAGCTAAATGTCGTTTCCGCGCATTGCCGGAACCGACGTTTAGCTTTTTGTCAATGGTTACTATGGCAGCCAGGACGCTAAAGTCCTGGTTGCCATAGTAAAGTAGGGGAGCGGGGAGCAGCATACTTACATTCCGTGCGGCTCCCGGGACGCTCTAGGATGACGTCAGGGCGCCCCAGTGCATAGATCACGTGATCGCACGGATCACGTGATCCATGCGCGCGGGCGCTCTGACGTCATTCAGAGCGCCCGGGAGCCGCACGGAATGTGCATGCCGCTCCCGCTCCCACTGCTACTATGGCAACCAGGACGCTAGTAGCGTCCTGGCTGTCATAGTAACACTGAAAGCATTTTGAAGACTGATCAGTCTTCAAATGCTTTCAGTTCACTTGCGTTGTGCAGGATCCGGCGTGCATTCCGGCGACGGAAGTGCACGCCGGATCCTAACAACGCTAGTGTGAAAGAGGCCTTACACGTGCACCCTCCAGGAAAATGATGCAGCAAAGGACGTTGTCAAAAGCATCACACAATGTATGATATCCTCCATCACGTATCAGTGGATGTGTGGATATCCTCAACTCATGCAAAGTTGTATATCGCTTTCTGGAGACAAAAAAATATGCCTTCTGGTATGCTATGCCATATCACCTGTGCTTATATAACATGCAACTTTATGCACTAAATACATTCCACCAAAATATGCATGATAGGCTCTTATTAAACAAACGTGCAATTGAATACAAGAACAGGGGATGAAACATGCGTATGATCACTGATGCACTGTATAATTATACATTTCATGTGCGGAATTTCCATTAATAAGCTGTATACCTCTTGACAAATAATGGATGTCAATGACATTTGCATACCGTAGAAAGTCTTACAATTTAGGGTCCTTTCACACTTGCGTTCTTCTTTTCCGGCATAGAGATCCGTCGTCGGGTCTCTATGCCGGAAAAATCCTGATCAGGATCATCCCCATGCATTCTGAATGGAGAGAAATCCGTTCAGGATGCATCAGGATGACTTCAGTTCAGGACCGGAACGTTTTTTGGACGCAGCAAATACCGCAGCATGCTGCGCTTTTTGTTCCGTCCAAAAATCCGGAACACTTGCCGCAAGGCCGGATCCGGAATTAATGCCCATTGAAAGGCATTAATCCGGATCAGACCTTGAGCTAAACGTCGTTTCGGCGCATTGCCGGATCCGACATTTAGCTTTTTCTGACTGGTTACTATGGCAGCCAGGACGCTACTAGCGTCCTGGTTGCCATAGTAGAGCGAGGAGCGGGGAGCGGCATACTTACATTCCGTGCGGCTCCGGGACGCTCCAGGATGACGTCAGGGCGCCCCAGTGCATGGATCACGTGATCGCATGGATCACGTGATCCATGCGCATGGAGCGCTCTGACGTCATTCAGAGCGCCCGGGCCGCACGGAATGTAGTATGCGCTCCCGCTCCTCGCTTCACTATGGCAACCAGGACGCTAGTAGCGTCCTGGCTGCCATAGTAACCTGACAGAAATTCGAAGACTGATCAGGATCCTGATCAGTCTTCAAATGCTTTCAGGCGACTTGCGTTCTGACGGATCCGGCAGGACGGAAGTGCCTGCCGGATCCTCAGAACGCAAGTGTGAAAGGACCCTTAGATTTATACACTCTTAGGCTAAATGATTCAGTGCCCAACCTAATAGGTTTATGTATATCCCCTAATGATACAATGTAATAAACCTGTTGGAGATCACGTCATATTACTTTCCGCACTGGAGCCCTTGATACGGACATGGCAGGGAAGGACTGTGTTCCCGACACACACCTCTGTTTCCATTGGTTATCCTGCCCTTCAGCTCAGCCCAGGGAGTTGTGGTTTGATTCATTTTTCTATCACATTATACTCTGCTCGTTTCCATGGTTACAGACCACCCTGCAATCCATCAGTGGTGGTCATGCTTGCACACTACAGTATAGGAAAACCGCCAGCCTCTCTGGTGACTGGGACCGTGGGAGTGCACATAGGCTGGTGCTTTTTTCTTATATTGTGCAAGCACAGCCACTACTGATGGATTGCTGGGTGGTCGTAACCATGGAAACGAGCAGTGTATAATATGATGGAAACATGAATCCAGCCAGCAAAGGAGGCAATATGGACAATCACAATACATTAGTATTGTATTAGCCTTCTCTACCTAATAAATGCTATTTGCTGAAGTGAGACAACCCCTTTAAGCAACAACGTTGTGATCCAGGGACCAGAAAATTGCTTTACATGATCTCGCAGCTATTCTACAAATATATATAGACCCACAATCCCCACCACATACATTGTCCTTAACCCTTTCACTACCGGAAGTTTTTTCATTTTTGCGTTTTCATTTTTCCTCCCCCCATCTTTCTTGAGCCATAACTTTTTTATATTTCCGTTCACATAGCTGTATGAGGGCTTATTTTTTGCGGGACAAGTTGTACTTTCTAATGCCACCAGTAATTATGGCATATAATGTAGTGGGAAGTGCTAAAAAAAATTCCAAATGGGGTGGAATTGGAAAAAAAAAAAACGCAATACCTCCACCATTTTACGGGTTTTATTTCCACGGCGTTAAGCTTTTGGCAAAACTGACCCACGCTCTTTCTCTGGGTCAGTATGATTACAACGATACCCCATATGTATAGGTTTTTATGTCTACATAGTGTAAACATAAATTAACATTTTTTGAAAAAAAAATATTTTTTTTTACATCACCATATTCTGACCCCCATAACTGGGCTGTGTGGGGTCTCATTTTTTTTATTTATACCATTTTGTGTGACTTTTTGATCACGTTTTATTACACTTTTTTTGGGTAAGAGAAGCAATGAAAAAATGGCAAATTGGCCATTTTGACCCTTTTTTCAGTTATGCCATTCGCCGTATTGTAAAAATATTTTTAAATTTTAATAGTACGGGCGTTTTTGGTCGCGGTGATACCCATTATGTTTATATTTTTTGTTATTTAGGTATTTATTTTTTTATTATATGGAAAGGGGGGTGATTTAAACTTTTCTATATATATTTTTTTATATATAAACTTTTTTAATTTTTTGTAATGATTTTGAAACTCATATATGAGCCTATAAAATCTTTTTTTAATTTTTAATTTTGAACAATCATGTATTTTTCAAATGTGTTTATTACTGTCTATTGCTCATTTCTTATGTTGGCTTGCCATCTGGTGGCCAAAATAAGAATTGCAACATGAATGCTGTGGGTCTTGTCAGCAAGACCCAGAGCATTCAAAGCAACTCCCGACATCCCCATTGACCGCAGGGAATGTCGGTAGGATGCCCGAAAGTGCGAGCATCCAGGTTTTTTTTTACACATTAGATGTCGTCACAGCATCTAAAGCCTTTTTTTACCGCAATCTGCATTATTGCCGGTTGCAGTAATTATCCGCAGGTCTCTGCTGTTTGAAACAGCAGAGACCTTCCAGCCATGACGTCCGTTGCACGTGCGAGCGGGCGCCATGTTTACACATCGCTCCTTTTAGCAAAAGGGTTAAAGAAGCTCACATTTTTATTTAAGATGGATCAGTTGAATCATCTTATGTTGTCTTTTTGATGGTTTAGTTTGGAACAAATTGTTGAAAAATTGAAGAAATACACTTAAAAAAAAAGCTTTAACTGGTCAATGTCCAAATGCTGAGACCCCCGCCACTCACTAGAACTAGAAGAAGAGAGAAGCTGTTATATAGCGTGCTCTCTCTCCTCTTTGCAGGAGATGGAAATCAAGATGGGTTCGTAGATTTCCTATTGAGTGCTCCTTGCTTCCATCTCCTGCAGTGAAAGACATACTTAGAAAAATGTAAAAAAATCTGCACTATACAGTAATTTTTTTTAAAGCCTAAATAAAACAATAAACAAACTTTCTTGTTGTCATAGGGCCATATCAAGGGTTTTGATATGTAGGGGTCCTAGTGCTGAGATCCCAAGTAAGAAAGAGAAAAACTATTAAATGACCTTTGAACACTGTGCTCCTTCAGCACATTTTTTAAATAGTACAGCAAATACACAGATAGAACATAGCCTGTACACAGTGTCAGACTGGGGTACCTAGGGCCCACCAGTAAAATTTATTTAGCGGGCCCACAGTACGGATACATTCAAATATAATAAATAATCTAGCAAGTTTTTTATATGAGGCTGGCTGAGGTGCTGTACATTAAATATATGTATGTAGTGCAGTAAGTCTGTGTCATGTGCCACTTGTACAGGGGGTGGGAGACTAGGGGCCCACTGGGGGATACCCCTGTACCCCTGTGGGCCAGTCCGAGCATGCCTATATATGTCTCTCCCAGGAAAGGCAAAAAAATTACAACTTGAGTACAGGCGCAGTTCCTGATGCAGTTCTGGAAGCCAAAATCATGAGTGGGTCATAAAAAGAGAAAGTATACAGGACAGATGCAACTTCTCTCTTTTGAATTCACTCCTCATTTTGGGTCTAAAACTGAATGCAGAAATCTATCCTTGTGGCCTTACCCCTAGAGCTAAAAAGACCTGTAAGGCAACAGACATTTCAAGAGTTAAGAGATATTATTTACTCTTCTATTATGCTAATTATTGAGTTTTTAGGAGAGCACAAAGTTTCTGAGCTTCCATCACAATCTAAACAACTAAACAGTATATAAAACAAAACCTATTCAATCCATATACCGGTACTGTTTCCATTGCTTCCACAGTATAATAAGTAATACGTAAATGAAAATAGTAAGGAGAACATTTTCACGCATTTTTAAGGTGCCTGTACTTATAGCTTTTTAACAGCAAATTGCCTCAGTTTTGCAATGTGGGTTTTGCCAATGTTTCTTGTAGAGATAAAGCATATTTAAACTATGCCCTGTACACCAGGGTATAACTACCATAGTGGCAGACCATGCGACTGTTATGGGGCCCAAGTCAAGAGGGGCCCAGTCTTAGTTGGGATTATTATCCAGTATAGTTGTGATCTTATACTGGAGGTGAAAACTTGGTCAGGACTCTACCCGCTAAAGGAACAACTTTTAGTAAATGAGGTAGTGGAAAAATGGCCCAAGGGTCATTGAAAAGGGTTTAGGCAGAACCCCTTCTGTCTTGTTTGGGGGGCCTGGTTTGATCCTTGCTATGGGGCCCTTACTTCTCTATGTACGCCACTGCCTGTACAGGCAAAAACACAATTGCAAAACTGACAATTTAGAGTAAAACTGCCCGTAGTTTTAGCCATGCGGCGGCTTATGGGAGTCACATTCTTGTCTTGTATTTATAGGACCCTGACAATTATTTAATCATCTGGATAATAGCGGATGTTGTAGCTCTTATTCACATAATCTGGGCTTTTCTTATGCAGAGGTAAGTAGTGGAAGGTATGTGTGTGTATGTATGTATGTATGTATGTATGTGTGTGTATATATATATATATATATATATATATATATGTGAATTACTCATGCTGTTACTTATTTGGGGTAGTATTTTCAGCACCTTAATGATCCTTACTTATCACGTAACTATAAAAATATGTTTATATTGTTTTTATTATGATTATTTGTTACTATGTAACGTATGATTTTGTATGTCAGCCCTCTGATTGTAAGTTGCTGTAGAATATATCTCTGCTATATAAATAAAGACATTATTATTCTATTTAGCCTAAATAGGTCCCAATGTTTGTAGGGGTTGGAGCTTTGGTGTTCCCATTAATAGCTCCAAATCCCCAGCTCCCCTTCACAGCGCTGTAGAGGGGTATGATACGATATGCTCACTGCATATGAATGTACCCTGCTCTCCTTGAGCTCATAATTTCAGGCTACTGTAATATAAATGAGCTCCCGCTGGAGGTGTTACAAAGAAGATGATGTTTTCTGGGCACTAGGAAACTCCTCCCTCCATGTGTTGCTCTTGTAATAATGTGGCTATATTGTAGATCTGGGTGATTCTTTTATTAATATCTTTTTTTTTATTTTCTTTTTTTTTTATGTAGAGCGTGTTTAAGAAAACGAGAAGAAGAAGGTATGATCTTTTCACCTATGGTGATTGGCAAAATACGTGCAAAAGAATTATTGCGTTTACACAACCATGTGTTGTCGCAGTGAAAGAGTTTGAGAAAATTAATGTCTTGTCAGTTTCCACAAATGTCCATATAGAACTATTCCTATAACCTCATATTCCAAAGTACTATACACAGCAGTGGTGTAACTATAATTCATAGGGCCCTATAGCAAAATAAGATGGGGGTCCCCCACCGCTTAGTGTAATTAAATGAAGACAGCAGCATAAGTAGCATAAAAATATAGGTATGTGTAATAACACAATGGGGGAGATGTATCAAGACTGGCGGATCCATCCGCCAGTCTTGATCTCCCTGCACTGGCGTGAGATGCGCCGGATTTGTAACGAGGCAGAATCCCTGCTGTGTGCCAGAAAGTGAAGTCTATGCCTGCTACAGGCTGGCGTAGACTTCAGCTATAACTTCCGACACTCTCTGGCGAAAGTTATAGTAAATGGGGCGGCTGCGTGAAGCCATGCCCCTTCTGCTAAACCATGCCCCTTTTTCTTGGCACTTCGGGAAAGTAAAGAAAAGCTCAAAAAGTCGCACATTATGGTGCACAGATGCCGTGTGCCTTAATGTGCGACTTTTTTATGTCAAAATTGTGACGTATGGGGCTAGATAAATGTCTCCCAATATATTTTAGAAAACCCACATTATAACAAAAAGCTGCTAAAATGTTATTCCCTATAAAAATGGACAATGTTATTGCACCGGCCAGCGCTATTGCTGTAGTTACATCCATGATACACAGAATGTCCGTCACACCTCTTCCAGGCAGTAGGGCTTAAAGGGACTCTGTCACCACTTATATACTGCTGGGTGCAGCATGCAGTAGTAACTGGCGTACTTATTTCAGCAGTGTGTCTGTCACTTGGTAATCTACTGTAATTTTATTAAACAGATTTATTATTTTGTAATTTGAGAAAGCACTATGGGGACATTGCGACTGTAAAAAGGAGCATTTTTGCACTGACACACATTATAAGGGAACCACTATGGGGACATTCGTTGTACTGGGGGCACTAAAAGGGGGTAGTTTTTTTGTACTGACATACATTATAAGGGAGCATTTTTTTGTACTGGCACATAAGGGAGAATTTTTTGTACTTAGCGTACATTATAAGGGAGCATTTTTGTACTGGTACACATTCTAAGGTTGCCACTATGGGGACATTTCTACTACATGGGGCACTAAAAGGTTTTTTTTTTTTTTTGTACTGGCACATGTCATAAGGGAGGGTATATTTTTCTACAGCCGCACATTATAGGGGGAATTATTACGACTGGGGGCAAAATAAGGGACATTATTACTATTGGTTGCACTGTTACCACATATTGGGCTCTGGCAGAGATTCATTACTATTGGTTATTACTATCAGTACTATTGGTGGGACTGGTAACAGTATTTTCAGGGGGATTATCTGTTTCTGCAGTATAGTATTGGATAGCACATTGGGCACAGTATTAGGCTCCATTCACACGTCCGTAAGTGTTTTGCAGATGCTCAAAACACGGACACTGGCCATGTGCATATGGCCTGCACTATAATAGAAAATCCCTATTCTTGTCCGCTATTGCGGAAAAGAATAGGACATCTTCTATTTTTTTGCAGAGACGGAAGTGCGGATGCGGAAGTGTGGATCCCTAAATGCTGATGCGGACAATACATAGTGTGTCCGCATCCATTCTGGCCCCATTGAAATTTGCAAAATGGACCCATTTTGCGGACGTGTGAATGGACCCTAGGGTGGTATGATGGGGTGTTCAGAAGGTGGAGAGGAGGATGGAAAAGTAGTTGTCAAACTCTGCAGAGACAAGAGAAGGGTGAAAGAAATAAGCATGGCGGTCTGGTCTGAATGGAGAAGATAACGAAAGAGAACGTCTACATCAGAGGACAGTGAGGGGCGCCTGCAGCTCATGAATACACCAGACTACTAGTTCACTGCACTAGCATTTCACCGCAGCCTACATATAGACTGAACATTTCACAAAACTAGCAGACAGCTAGGAACCAGTTACTATGACTTTGAAATATGGCAGAAAACAGTACAGGAAGTCAGTCACCGGCTTTGGGACCACTTTCTAATGCCCCTGTGATCTGCCGTTTTGGGATTAACTAGAAAAAGAAGAGAGGGTTTACTGGAGATAAGTCTGGGGCTCCTCTTCTGCAGGATGGGGCAGATTGCGCATATGAGGCTGAGGACATTTTGTTTTGGACTGAATGACTTGTACTGAAATTGATCCCGAATACTTTTCTGCTTTGCAGAATCTGAAGCTGTATTACTGATGAAGATTGAAAATTTGGTTGCTTAAGGACAATGGATGCCTCTTTCATATCCGCTGCAATTCACTGTGACTTCCGCATCATCTCAGACTGATGGCTGGAGCATGAGGAGGCTGAACTGAAGTAATTCCAGATATCTGCGCTGTCTAATCTGAAGACAAGCCCTAACTACTGAATCATAGGAGGTGCTGCTCCATACAGAACTGCTTCCTGACATATTTGCGTCGTTGGATCTTATAGTTTGTTCATTTGATTGTGAAGTCTGGCAGTGTGCTGTATGGCATTTGTCTTCCTTATGTGTTTCTAATATTGTGCTGTGCACATAACTCTTTGGTGTTATGATGAAATCTGTGGCAAAGGCACAGAATATGCTGGGAAAAAGAAGCAAAGGAAAGGGGCTTTTACTCCAGTTTTGTTGGGCCAAATGCATTTTGCTGGTAAAAATAAGCATGGCTTTGATTTGCACTGACTATGGCTCATTTAGAAGCATTTGCCACCAGTTTTAGAAGTAGAAAAGTGGCAGAAAACAATAGAAGCTTCCTCCGGACACCATGTTAAGGCTATGGAGAGAAGATACTGGCCCACCACTCGCACAGTGCATCTGTATAATAAATGCCTGTGTGTGCTAGGCTTGTATAGACGTAAGTATTACACCTGTAAATAGACCAATGCACCACAGTCGTGTTATACACACAATGGGCACTAGCCCCAGATTCTGAGAGTCTTGCATCCTAAATTGCTTCACAACAAAAAAAAAACCTGTCCTATCCCGTGGTTATGAGACCAGCTTCAGCAGGGACAGTTCAGCACAGCTTTTTGTGTCGTTTGTAATATATTTTCCATAGCCACTCCAGGAATTGCTCCTGAAAGGAGAATAAACTTGGGGTCCATTCACACGTCCGTGGTGTACTGCCGATCTGCAAATTGTGGATCCGCAATACACCCGGCCGGCAGACCCATAGAACAGCCTATTCTTGTCCGCAGCTGTGGACAAAAATACCACATGCTCTATTTTCTTGCGGAGCTGTGGCCTGGAAGTTCGGGGCCGTGGCACTGAAATGCGGATGCGGACAGCACACTGTGTGCTGTCCACATCTTTTCTGTCCCCTAAGAGAATGAATTGGTCCGCACCCGTCCTGCAAAATTGCGGAACGGATGCTGACCCATTTGCGGACGTGTGAATGGAGTGTATTGACACGTGCTGAAATATCTCTGACATCTGTTGCATTCGTCTGAATGAGGTTCTTATGCCAGCAAGCATATGAATGTTTATAAAGCCTATTCAGATGTATGGGACAGTCCCATAACCTTTTACAACAAATCTGTCATAAGAATTCACCCCAAGCAGATATTTTTCTCTTTTGTATTCCTTCATGTTTAGTTAAAGAGACATCAATCACTGCGCTGTGCAGATTTCACACTGTTACAGAATATCTGGCGGCTGCCGGTGTAGAAATGTCTTGGTTTTTTTTTCTGGTCAGGCTGTTCTTTATTAATAAACTGTTGGTGGGCTTTTGAATAAGGCTTAATTCACTTATGTTTTGGGTGTTTTTTTAAGCTGTGTGTTTTTTGTTTTTATGCTTCTCATTTGATCATATTGGAAGAAACGACTGATTTGAGAGGCGTATGTCCCAAAAACAAAAATGGATGTATCTGAAAATGTATATTCCTCATATGCAAAGGGAACACAGCTAGTCCTCACTGTATGTCAGGACTGTGACTAAACCAACTTGACATAACATAAGCTGTAGGGTTCACACCTACCATATAACAATGTTTGTACAGCAGCAACATATTCTACATCACTTTAAAATTCAGGGACATTAAATTATGAAATTATGTATACATCACTTTTCAGTAATGCTTTCCAATTGTGTTCCACAAATTTAAGGAAACGGCACAAGATAGCTCCTTCCAGCCTACATCCATTTCACACCTAGTGACATTTTTATCAAGGACCCTTGTCACCTGGATATGGAAGTTTTGTCGCCATCGAGCTCTTAGCAAGAATCTTAAAATTAAACAGAAGTTACTCTATGAACACCTTTGGGGCCTTTTTTTAACCACTTCAGCCCCCCTAGCTTAAACACCCTTAATGACCAGGCCACTTTTTACAATTCCGCACTACACTACTTTCACCGTTTATTGCTCCGTCATACAACTTACCACCCAAATGAATTTTACCTCCTTTTTTTCTCACTAATAGAGCTTTCATTTGGTGGTATTTCATTGCTGCTGACATTTTAACTTTTTTTGCTATTAATCAAAAATTAACGAAATTTTTGCAAAAAATTACATTTTTCACTTTCTGTTGTAATTTTTTTTTAAAAAAAACTACATTTCTATATAAATTTTTTGCAAAATTTATTGTTCTACATGTCTTTGATAAAAAAAAAAATCCAATAAGTGTATATTTATTGGTTTGGGTAAAAGTTATAGCGTTTACAAACTATGGTGCAAAAAAGTGAATTTCGGCATTTTGAAGCAGCTCTGACTTTCTGAGCACCTGTCATGTTTCTTCAGGTGCTAGAATGTCAGGAAAGTATAAATACCCCCCAAATCACACCATTTTAGAAAGAAGACACCCCAAAGTATTCGCGGAGGGGCATGGCGAGTTCATGTATCATTTCATTTTTTTTCACAAGTTAGCAGAAAATGACACTTTCTGAGGAAAATTGATAGGAAATTGATATATATATTTTTTTTTTTTACAAAGTCTCATATTCCACTAACTTGTGAAAAAAAAATTTTTTTTACATGAACTCACCATACCCCTCACGGAATACCTTGGGGTGTCTTCTTTCTAAAATGGGGTCACATGTGAGGTGTTTGTACTGCTCTGGCATTTGAGGGTCTCCGCAATCATTACACGTATGGCCAGCATTAGGAGTTTCTGCGATTCTCCGTATATTGAGCATACGGGTAATGAGATTTTTTTTTTCCGTTCAGCCTCTGGGCTGAAAAAAGAAAAAAAATGAACGGCACAGATTTTTTCATTCGCATCGATCATCGTGGATGAAAAATCTCTGCCAAAATCAGTGACTGCAGTGCGGTGGGCTGGGCGCTAACTACCTAACAAGTAGCTAACTAACTGGCGGTGATAAGGGACCCTTATGCCCCATTCACATGTCCGAAATTCTGTTTGCGGAACGGAATTGCAGACCCATTCATTTCTATGGGGACAGACTTTGTCCCGCTCGGATCCGGAATTGCGGATCCGCACTTACGGGTCTGCATTTCTGTTCCGCAAAAATATAGAACATGCCCTTTTCTTGTCCGCAATTGCGGACAAGAAAAAGCATTTTCTATATAGTTCTGGCAATGTGCGGATCTGCAAAATGCGGAAAGCACATTGACGGTGTCCGTGTTTTGCGGATCCGCGGCGCGGATCCGTGGCACTGATCTGTGGATCCGCGGATCCGCAAAACACATATGGACATGTGAATGAAGCCTTACAGGGGGGTGATCAGTGACAGGGGGGTGATCAGGGAGTCTATATGGGGTGATCAGGGGTTAACAAGGGGTTAATAGTGGTTATAAAGTGAGGGGTGGGGTGGGGGTTAGTGTAGTGTTTGGTGCAACTTTACATAGCTACCTGGTCCTCTGGTGGTCGATCCCAGTAAATGGGACCACCGGAGGACCAGGTAGCAGGTATATCAGACGCTGTTAACAAAACAGCGTCTGATATACCTGTTTGATGCGATTTATTACATTTACAGCCTGCCAGCGATTGATCATCGCTGGCAGGCTGTAGAATCACTGCAGAGCCGCGCTCTGCTGTGAACGGGCGCGCGCGTTCACAGCAAATCTCGCCTCTCGCGAGATGACGCACGGATGCGTCCAGGAGGAACAAACTTGCCGCCGCCTGGACGCATCCGTGCGTTAGGCAGTCGGCAAGCGGTTAATGTTTGCGTTTTACTAATTTTGGGCTAAGATTTATTTCAATTGGTCTTTATTGGAAATTTTCAGCAGTTTTTGTTCCATGGGATTAAATGTCAACCTTGCTGCATGTTGCTGCTGTTAAGGCAATGTATAGCCCTTATCTATAAATTAACCCCTTTTACCCTGGGTCAGTTTACACCTCTCTGCCCAGGCCAATTTTTGCAAATCTGACATGTCACTTTATGTAGTAATAACTTTGGAACACTTTCTTATCCAAGCCATTCTGAGATTGTTTTCTCGTGACACATTGTACTTAATGAAGGTCATAACTTTGAGTCAGTATATTTCACCTTTGTTTATGGAAAAATTCAAAATGTAAAAAAAATTTGGGAATATTCGCAATTTTCAAAATTTCAATTTCTCTGCTTTAAAAACAGTGATACCTTATAAAATATTTATTACTTAACATTCCCCACATGTCTACATTATGTTGCAATGATTTAAAAAATGTAATTTCATTTTTTAGGATGTTAGAATTTTAGAAGCAATTCTTAAAATTTTGAAGAAAATTTACAAAACCTACTTTTTTTAAGTTTTGAAGAAGAATCAAAGTAGGTAAGAGCAGCACACTTAGATCTCTCTGGGCAACATAGGAATGCATGCAAACCGCGGATCCGATGCGGTCACACAATACAGCAAAAAAGAAAGGAAGGGCTGCAGCAGCATCTCCAATATTCTTCTTTATTCTGAGTACTTCAAGGCATATATACAACAGATAAACTGCAATGTTTTGGCTGCAATCAGCCTTTGTCAAGCATAAATACAAAATGATCAACTCCACATATAAATAGTGAAAACCCACTCGTCCCATGAAAGTGCATACCCAATCAGGAATACAGAGTCAGTCCCCCAATAAAAGTTAACCATTAGCAATCAATGGCCATCTCAAGTCCCAATTTGCATACCAATTTACATCACCTGTGTGGTCACCTGTGTTACCTACAATGATGGTGATATATTACTTTACTCCAACTCCATGTCCGTGTCTGCCCAGCTCCATTGGTCATGTCTGCAACCATGACGCTCCTGCGGCGCCAGGGAGGAAGTGTTCGGAGGTGTGTTTGCGTGAGGCCTGGCGAGACCTCAACTGTGATCACATGCTGTTACACAGGATCTAGCGATACTGGCCACAGAAGCGACCAAATGGTCACATGATCTGCGCTTACAGCACGTCCCACCCACCTATTTACTCACCCGGCGTCACATAGCGTCATGTTACTATGGGTATGGTATCCATAAGTTACATCTACATGCACGTAAAAGCCGGGAGCAAATCTACCCGTCCAGACGCCGCACCCATATCCTGCATATATGTATCGATGTATATTGGTCCTAGGCAAGGTCATGAAGTGCTCAAGAGTATGCTGATCATTCACATTGGGGTCAGCAACTGTATAAAACAGGAGGAGAGGTATCAAACAGTGTACACTTAAAATCAATATAAAAACAGCAATGAATTGCTACATATCCAATATACAAAAAACTGTATCCATATATACACACCTTAATCCATCCCTGCCACATTGAACTCTATTTGCAGTGATCTTAAGGTGTCTCTCGGAACCGGAGTTGGTTGATAGAGTGTCCACACTCAATGAAGTGTTTGGCAACCGGTTTATCCAACATTCCTTTACTAATTGTAATTTTGTGTTTGTTGATCCTTTCTCTGATCTCCATCGTGGTTTCACCCACATAGATAAAGCTACAGGGACATTGGATCATATAAACAACGTCCTTGGACCTACAAATAAAGAAACCGTTTATGTCCTACTCCTGCCACTGTATGGGGGGGAAAAAGTATCACCCTTCATGATGCTACTACAATTGCAGCAGGACAAACATGGAAAATTGCCATTCTTCCTAGGAACCAAATACATCTGTCCATAGCCACGTGAACTACCAATATCTGTTTTCACTATCCTATCACGTAGATTGGTGTTCCTCTTGTAAGCTTATTGGGGAAACACTAAACTCTTTAACATTGGGTAAACCCCTCTGTAAGATATGCCACTCCTTCCTGAGGATCCTGGCTATATCACCACTGTCGCGTCCAAAAATGGACACAAAAGTAATTCTTTGCATTACATTATCACGTGAGGATGTTTTAAGTGTGGACTCTCTATCAACCATCATTATTCTCTGGGCACTCTACGGATATTGGGATGATATTGAATTTATTAAGGTTCAAATATAATGAAACAAAAAAATAAAATCGAATAAATACAGCGGAGTAAAGTGCAGGTATCAATAAAAATGGTAACCAATAATAACCTAATCGATCAATGTTCACCCTGATGGGACAGCTGCCACACTTAAAGGGCTTCTGTCATCATGTTTTGACATTATAAGCTGTCTGACATTAGCTATGTGCTAATGTCAGAGCAGCTTGATAATGTGAGCATAAAATCCGAAAGCAGATCTGGAAGTTATAAACGTATTACTATTATACTAGCTCTAGGCAGGCGTTGCCCTGCTCTGTGAAGCCTCAGGCAGTAACCTGCTGGTATGCTCTTCTGCTTTGAGTGATAGGCAAGCGATCCTCCGGCACCATCCCTCGAATCCGGCTGCACGGCCGCCTGTATCGGCGCAGGCGCGTGAGCAGAGGACAGCAGGCACCAGTGTCCTTCTGCTCACCGCGCCTGCGCCGAATACAGAGCGGCCGTGCAGGCGCTGGATTCACAAGGAGACAGTGCCGGAGGATCGCTGCCCGGCACTGTCACTCAAAGTAAGAAGGGGCGTGCCAGCAGGTTGTCGCACGGAGCTTCTAGGAGCAGGGCAACGCCCCCCCTGCTCCTAGAGGCTAATTTACATATTATAAAAGTACGTTTTTTAGCCCGAATATAACTCGGATTTTTGTAAAAAAAGACATTATCAAGCTGCTCTGACATTAGCACATAGCTAATGTCAGACAGCTTATAATGTCAAAACGTGATGACAGAAGCCCTTTAAAACTTACAGTTCACAAAAAATAGAAACACTGCCTTCATACTTGGATATCCTTAGCCTACTGGATCTACTCGATGTGTAGTAAATCACCCCACTATCTCCAACTCATACAATTGCAGATTGAGATTAGTATGGATCACCAGTTAATAAAATCCTCTGTCCTATATTGAAAGGTCTTCAATTAAAATACTGTACATAGGTCGCCTTGTGCACCGGTCAGCCTAAGTACATTCCCCTGGTCGGGTAACTTCACTTCAGAGAAATAGTGTACAGCAGCGTCCCGCTATATGAATGTGCCAGCGGCGTCCCGCTGTAACACAGTCTGCCACGTGTGTGGCCAATGCCGGCAATAGTAAGAAACGATCTTACCGCTAGATCTTCAAGTGCCTGGTTGCGGTTCCTTGTAGGTATTCTGTGCTGTGTACCCCGCCAATGTAGCTCAGTTTTCGCCGCGCTGGTGGGCTGTAGGTGCAGTGGCCGCGATGTTTGTATATAGTCTCTGTTTGCCGTCACCTCTGGCCCGCTTTCACGCATCCAAAATAAATCCTGAGCGGCACTTTTGCAGTTGCGGTTTTTTCTTTATTGTTCCTCAGTGGTGTTGCGCTCGAGGGGTCTGACCATATGCGTTTCGGGGTACGTGTCCCCTTCCTCAGTGATCATGAGATTTATAGTCCACTTCACTTTAGAAGAATCAGCACTAATGCCTGCTGCTGTGAGTCCCTGCTTGTAATTGGCAGCAGCAGCATCCACTAGACTAGACCAACTGCTTTCTTTGTAGTGGTTACACATAATACACTTGTTTGAAACTGACCTAAGCCAGAGACATGTACATGTGTAAGGGGTGGCAACACCCAACTTAACCCCTTAAAGTGGTTCTTTGTACTTTTCTAAAATGATTTCAGACTACCTGCAGACGAAGGAAAGCTTGAACGATAATTACTGTTGCATTGTGACCCCGTTTCCTCACTCTGGGCTGTGGTCATGTGACTTATCAAAACCTTTCTTCTGTTCAGCTGTTCAGTTCAGCTGCAATGTATGAAATAATCATTACTAAAGTAAAGTACCTTGCAGACCAGAAGACTTCTAGAAGCTTTGCTTCCCCAGCGCATGTGCAGTGTCATCCCACCACTGCACCTGCATCCCTGTGCTGTTTGGTAACACCAAACCTCTGCTGCCTGTCCACGTGCACTAAGAAATCACAACCAATCATTGATCTGAAATTGGATTATGGGACGTTCTATTTTATTACAGTTCCGAAATTCATAAGACACCTGATCCCTGAAATAAAACAAAATAATGCACTTTTCTGTATTTCTTTGCTCTGAATTGGGTCATCAAGATATGTATGTGGATGGTTTTCATAAATTTATGATTACATGTATCTTTACCATAGCGGTCTGTGTATTATTTGTCGGGTTGTCTAATTTATCATTTCTAATGATTACCTAGGAGTTTGTATCATTATGGCTGTAGCTACTGTATTGAACTTATCTGAATGTTCAAATACATCAATATATATGTATATTTTATCTTGCTAAATATATGTATAAGCTAAATAAAATATAAGCAGAATAAAACATGATGTTTTGCATGTAAAATCCTGCACCGATGCACTGAAGCTAGGTACTCCAGGCATAAATAGGCAGTGTTTGGGCTACTTAGTGCCGAAAAAAATGATTATGGGACTGGAGAAAACTCTCTAAGGACCAAGCTAATTTTGCGGGCAGTGTTCTCGCTTTTCCCTCCCTGTAAAGTGTCATAACGTTTTTATTTTTCCATTGCCTTAGAAAATATATTACTGAACCAATTACAGGTATATGTGCGTATTCATGAACCATATTACTGATGAAAGAAAAAAGAGAGAAGAAACAGCAATCTATAAAATTGAGATGTTTCTCATAGGGTTAAATAACAGCTATGAGCTACAAATTAGAAGCAGATTACAATGTACACCATTATTAGACCAAAAACTACTATATACCCTCAAGTAGGTCGAGGGATAACAAAAAATAGATTCCTACAATTAATGTCATCTGCCTGCTGTCCCCATCCGTGCCGCCGTCGCGCAAAATATAGAACCTGTCCTAATCTTGTCCATTTTGCTAACAAGAATATGCTTTTTTACAGTGGGTCCCATGAAAATCGTGGAATGCACATGGACAAAACCCGTATTTTGTGGATCTGCAATTTGCGGACCACAAAACGGATACGGTTGTGTGCAGGAGGCCTAACTTAGTGAGAGAATGGTTTCCATCATGTGCACCTAAGTCATGAATGTTCATTACAGTGCCTACTAAGTGAAGGGGTCAAGAATTTGGCGCTGTTTCAATTTTTGACTCAGGCAGTAGGAAGGCTATGTGCTTCCCTACCCCTGGCTACAAAGCACCGAGGGAAGGGGGGGCCAAGCTGAACTCTTGCACCAGGGCCCATGAATCTTTAGCTATGCCCCTGTCCATGTCCGCTGCTGCTTGATGCGCCTAAGTTATGTAGAGGTGCCGGTCTCTACATAACTTAGGTGCTTTACCGGCGGCCGTGCGACTTATTTAAATCTACGCCAGCTCCGCTGCTGGAGTAGATTTAAGTCATAGGTATGGGGAATGATGAATCAGACGGGCCTGTCAGCCCGCTTCCTACCCCGCTCATGCCATTCCCCCTTTTTGGAACTGTGGAAAAAAAGGAGTAAGTGGTGTACATAGGAGAAAAGGCGTATATTTCTTTATAAATGACCCCCAATGACTCTGGGGGGCATTTTTTCAAAACTGGTGTACAGTGCAACTGGCTTAGTTGCCCATAGCGACCAATCAGATTCCACCTTTCATTTTCCAAAGGAGCTCTGTAAAATGAAAGGTGGAATCTGATTGGTTGCTATAGGCAACTAAGCCAGTTTTCCTTACACTAGTTTTGATTAATCTCCCCCTCTGCCTCATGCAGGGTTAAGGCCAAAAGAGAGGGGGGAGTTAACAAGTATAAAAAGGATGCTCGTGGTCACATGACTGTTGCTTTGGCAGTAATATACCAGTGTTACAAAGTTGGGCTCCAGTGCCTAATAATGTACTGCATAATGTACCCGATTGTGTCAAACAATTAGCATGCTGGAACAGTGAACGGAACCCAAACCCTCAGGGGTTATAATAAGCATAAGGTATAGACACTAGAATAGGCGCTCATATGGGCAGAATAAAAGGTCTCACATATTTTTTGATTTCTAGATGATCAGTTAGGTTTGGCAAGGGCGATAAGCAAAGAGTCTAATTAAAGGCACGGCGTGCCCACATTTGACCTATACATTCTTCAACATTGAAATTGCAACACCAAGAAGGAAAACTCGTGGAGTTATGGAAATCTCAGAATCTTATAGAAATGAATCGGCACTTTTCCAACCAGCTGCTCCGTCCATTTCAATGGGGGGCCACGGGGTAAGTGTGTTGGTGGGGGTCCCAGCAGTAGAACCCCCAATGATCTGATAGTTATAACTGAAAGACCCCTTTAACCTCTTTTCGCCAAGCGCTATACATGTACGTAGTTGAGCAGGTCTTTAAAGATGACACCTGCTCTCAAGGACAGTGCCTATGCTGATTGTACACATTTAACATGTGACCACAGCAACTGCGAGCTAAAAAAAAAACGAGCTCACGTGCAACAGCTCCACATAGCGGGGAACGGGGGAGCCAGACCATGAGCAGCCTTGGTGCTTCTGAATTATCAGAGGCTGCTGCAGATAGGTTCCTGTGGCAGGTCTCCATAGGAACATAGTGAAATAGGAAAAAAGTGAAAGGGAGCTGGCATAGATTTAGTCAGGAGGTGGATGTACCTAACTTATGTAGAGAACGGCGCCTCTACATAACTTTGGTGCATCCACCGCCAGTGCAGGGGGTATTAAGTTGGGCATCTAAAACGTCAGTCTTAATGAATGACACCATAAATATTTAAAAATCTTAATTTTTTTCCAGTATCGAGTGTGAGCACTACACACAGAAATTCACGCACTTACACGCCTTGCATTGCTATCAATGAGGTTATTAACCCCTTAAGTACTGGGCCCATTTTCGGTTTTGCATTTTTGTTTTTTTCTCTCCCTCTGTCCATAGTGACATAGTTAATACGGTTGAAAAAAAGACATAAGTCCATCAAGTTCAACCAGGGGAAAGGTGGGGATGTGAATCCCAGAAGGAAGTGAGACTTTCTACAAGTTTTCATAAGCATTAACCCTTTAAGGACCGGAGTTTTTTTTTTTTTTTTAGTTTTCGTTTTGCAAAAAAAAAGCAATTCCACCACAGTTTTGCGGCTTTTTAAATTTCGACGTTCGATGTGCGATAAAACTGACTGGTTACCTTTACTCTACAGGTCAGTACGAATCCGACGATACCCTATATGTATAGGTTTTCTTGCGTTTTGATAGTGAAAAAAAAATTCTAAAGTGGGAAAAAAATCTGTTTTACTTTTTTGTCACCATGTTTTGACCCCTATAACTTTTTTGTAATTATATGTACAGAGCTGTATGGGGGCTCATTTTATGCGTCATAATCTTATCTTTTTATTAATACCATTTTGGGGTATGTAGGACTTTTTGATCACCTTTTATGTAATTTCTTGTGGAAAATTAAGCGACCAAAAATGGCGAATCCGCCATTTCTACGCTTTTTTCCGTTTTGCTGTTTGACGTATGGGGAATATTTTTTTATATTTTTATGTGTATTTTTTACATTTTTTTTATTTTTTATATTTTTATTTTAGCAAAAGGGGGGTGATTTGAACTTTTATGTTTTTTATTAATTTATTTTTAAAAAAAATTTTTTTTTACACTTTTATATAGTTCCCATAGGGAACTATAAGTTACAATCATCTGATTGTGATTTTCATACATTCCAATGCAATAGCATTGGAATATATGAAAAAATCGCATATTTCCTATGAAGCCTATTACAGGCAAGGCTCCATAGGAAATACTATACAGCAGCCTGGGTTTCATTTATAGAGACCCAGGCTACTACAGGCATGCTCCGGCTCCCCCGATCGCCACATGGGGGAGCCGGAGCGCAAACCGAAAGTAAAACTTTCGGTTTGTGCGCACTCAGATGCTGTGGTCAGGATTGACCACGGCATCTGAGGGGTTAAATGTCCGCGATCGGCAGCGCCATCTTTAGAGACAGGACACAGAACGTACGGGTACGTCCTGTGTCCTTACGAGGTTAATGTAATTTACTTTTAAGAATTAATCTAAATCCTTTTTAAAACTGTCCACTGTTCCTGCTGTGACCATGTCCTGAGGAAGTCTGGTCCACAGATTCACAGTTTCACAGACGCTTCTGGAGACTGAACTTTTTCTTCTCCAGTCGGAGGCAGTGCCCCCTTGTTTTTTGAGGGCATTTTACACGGAACAGTTTTTCACCGTATTTTTTGTATGCCCCATTTATATATGTGTATAGGTTAATCATGTCCCCCTTTAGACGTCTCTTGCGATAATGATAGTAGCGCTGGGGTACTGTACTATGTAATACTTTGGATGGTAATGGTATTAACAACACCAGTTTTGGGGTGGTAATCGATATTAGATAAATTCAACTGCAAGGATGCAGTTGTAGTGTATACTGGGCTTTTGAAATACTGTCAGTGCGCAGCAACGAACCATATGTAATCGGCGCACAATCGCTGTTGAATGATCATTTTTTTTGCGATTATTTTTTTACACTTTAGTACATACAGGGACTGCAACAGATTCCCAAACAGTTAAGTAGCAGCGGAGTCTCCTCCTAAGGAGACTAAATACTGTACCACACACACACGGCAGCGCAGGCAGATCTTGTAATTTGTAAATAAATTTTATTCTTTTAATCTTTCTTCATAACTAAGACCCTCCATGCCCCTTATCAGTTTAGTCGCTCTCCTTTGTACATTTTCCAGCTGCAGAGCGTCCTTCCTATGGACTGGTGCCCAGAACTGAACTGTATATTCCAGATGAGGCCGCACCAACGCTTTATAAAGTGGTAATATTACATCCCTGCCCCGCGAGTCCATGCCTCGTTTAATGCATGACAATATCCTGGTAGCCTTAGAAGCAGCTGATTGACATTGTATGCTGTTATTTAATCTACGAACAAACTGAAACCGAGCTACTTGAGAAACCTTGGCGTGGTGCTCGGGCTTAAGACATGTCCTCCACTGCAGGACATGTTGACTAATCTCTCAATTTTAACATCAGTTTGAGGGCTTAGTAAGACCGCAGTGTGCACCTGTTTTGTCATTTGTTATTACTATATTGTTATTTAATCTACCAACTACAAGGACACCCAAATCCTTCTCTACAAGTGACCCCCCCAGTGTTACATCTCCTAGGACATATGATCCACGGAAATTATTACTACCAAGATGCATAACTTTACATTTATCCACATTGAACCTCATTTGCCAAGTTGATGCCCAATCACTCAGAGTGTTCAGGTCAGCTTGTATTTTATGGACATCTTCCATAGACTGCACAGTACTACATAGCTTAGTGTCCTAAGAAATGGTGCTATTAATCCCGTCCTCGATATCATTAATAAATCAATTAAATAATAGAGGACCCAGCACTGAACCTTGGGGTACACCACTTATAACCCGGGACCATTCTGAATAGGAATCATTGACCACAACTCTCTGGACACGGTCCTTCAGCCAGTTTTCAATCCAATTACAAACTATACTTTCCAAGCCTATAGACCTTACTTTACCTATTAAACGTCTATGAGGTAGTGATGAGCGGCATAGGCAATATTCGTTTTCATGATATTTCGTGAAATTTTTGCATAATATTTGCAATAAATTTGCGAATTCTAGAATTCGTGCTTTCCAGTCATTATTTTCACGATTGAGTTATCCACAAACATTTTTCGGAAGTCCACAGCCACAAACTCTGTCCTTTACTGGCAAAGTAGCCATCCTATGCCACTTAAGCATGGCATTCTCTGCGGGCAATACCCACGCCTGCGGAGGAATTGTTCAGATGAAGGGGAATTCAAACACCAGGCTGCGGATCTCCGACATAGATTTCATATTAGGGGTTATCCTGACCAGGTCTTGAAGAAAGCGTAAAAGAGGGGAGTTAATACCCCAAGGAATACTCTTTTGATACCCAAAAAAGAAAGAAATGGGAGATAAAAAAAATAAGATTTATTACCACATTTGATGGCTCTGCTAATGAAGCAAGTGAGATCCTTAGGTGACACTGGCCCATTCTTTTGATGGACCCGGATGTCCACAATGTTCTGCATAAATACTGTGGGGAGTCGCTCTGGTAGACAGCGGTGCGGGTGCAGTTTAGAGGCAAAACAAGGAGTCCAGATTGTGCAACAAACAGTGTTTTATTCACACTTGCACACAAAATGAAAAACAGTCTCTTGGTGACAGTTCACACACAACGGAAATAACGTAGCCAAACAAAAACAGTCCAACACAGGTTCAGTCACCTGGGAGGTGTAGGTGCAGGTTCGCACCACGCTGTCGGCCCAGCCGCAGGAGAATCCAGCTTCAGGTAGCCAGGAACAAAATACCTCCTTGCTGAGCTCTTTCCTCCTGGACAGAGAACTCCCAGCCCTGTTAGCAGCTCCAGGATAATCACACTTCCCAGACACAGCTGCTGGCTGCGTTTTATATCCAGCCCAAAACATGGACTGGACCGTGGGGAGCAGCCACCCACCCTACTCTTTAGCTGCTCCCAGTAAGAGCCGGCCCGGATCGGCTTTGCAGCCATGCTATTTAACAAAGTCAAACAGCACTAGCTGCTGCAGACAAAAACCCGGCTCTCACCTCACCGAGGCCAGCAACCTCGGTGACACGTACCTGCCATCACATATGACACCTTGCACCTTACCACATACCCCCCTTTGTTCAACCCTGAGGGGTGAACACACGTGAGGCAGTGGACGCGGGACAGGGAATCTGCGTTGCCCTGCAAGCGGCCTGCCCTGTGTTCCACGGAAAACTTGAAATTTTGAAGAGATAGGAACCACCTGGTGACCCGAGCATTCCTCTCCTTGGCCTGACTCATCCATTTGAGGGGGAATGGTCGGTCACCAGACGGAACCTCCTCCCTAACAGGTAGTAGCGGAGAGATTCGAGTGCCCACTTGATAGCCAGGCACTCCCTCTCCACTATACTATACCTGGACTCGGCGGGACTGAGCTTACGGCTCAGGAAGACAACGGGATGTTCTTCCCCGTTGACCTCCTGCGACAGTACCGCACCGAGGCCTACCTCCGAGGCGTCGGTCTGTACGACAAACTCCTTGTTGAAGTCGGGTGTCACCAAAACCGGGACCCACACAGGGCCGACTTCAACGCGGAGAAAGCCTCCTCCGCCTTCTCACTCCAGCTAACCCTCCCAGACTTTCGCCCCTTCAACAGGTCTGTCAATGGCGCTGCTATTGTGGCAAAGTGGGGCACAAACCTCATGTAGTAACCTACAATCCCCAGGAACGACTTTACCTGCCTGGTGGTGACCGGTCGGGGCCAGTTACGAATGGCCTCTACCTTAGTTACCTGAGGTTTGATGACTCCCGCCCAATTACATATCCCAGATATTTTGTCTCCTCTAACCCTATGGAGCACTTCTTTGGGTTAGCGGTCAGTCCGAGCTTTCCTCAGGGCATCCACTACCGCCTGCACCTTGGGTAAATGGCTTTCCCAGTCGGTGCTGTGGATGACTACATCATCCAAGTAGGCCGAGGCGCACCGACGATGTGGTCGCAGCACTATGTCCATTAACCTTTGGAAAGTGGCGGGGCGCCATGCAGGCCAAAGGGTAACACCTTGTAGTGATACAGGCCCTGCGGGGTAACAAATGCGGTTTTTCCTTAGCCGACTCCGTTAAGGGTACCTGCCAGTACCCTTTAGTGAGGTCCAGCACAGAAAAATAACGGGCTTGTCCTAAACTTTCAACCAGCTCGTCTACTCGGGGCATGGGATACGCGTCAAACTTGGATACTTCATTTAACTTACGAAAGTCGTTGCAGAACCGCAACGTCCCATCCGGCTTGGGTATTAGGACTATGGGACTGGCCCACTCACTTTTCGACTCCTCAATGACCTCGAGCTTCAACATTAACTGTACTTCCTCCGCGATGGCCCGTCGCCGAGCCTCGGGTACCCGGTATGGTTTTAACCGGATCTTGGCCTGAGGCTCAGTGACGATGTCATGTTGGATGAGAGACGTGCGGCCAGGAGGTCCGAGAACACATCCGTGTTCCGACTGATGAACTCCCTGACTTCCTGAACTTGTTTGGAAGACAGGCTGTCTGCAATTTTACCGTGGTTACTGCTTCACAGGCCTCGAACTGTGGGGCTGGACCCTTTTCACCTAGAAGCCCTGGCCGGGGGCTGTGGTCGTCGGCTGTGTCCCTATCTTTCCACGGCTTAAGTAAATTCACGTGGTACACCTGCTCGGCTTGCGCCGTCCTGGCTGGTGTACTTTGTAATTACTTCCCTACCTTCTCGATCACCTCATAGGGGCCCTGCCACCTAGCTAGGAATTTGCTGTCAAGGGTGGGTACCAGAACCAAAACCCGATCTCCCGGATTGAAGTCCCGTACCCGAGCCTGACGATTGTACACCCTACTCTGGGCTTGTTGCGCTGCCTCCATATGCTCCCGGACCAAGGGCAACACCCTTTCCATCCGGTCCTGCATTTGGGCGACATACTCAATGACACTTTTGTGGGGGACAGGCTGTTGTTCCCACGCTTCCTTGGCGATATCCAACAGGCCCCGAGGGTGTCTGCCATAAAGCAGTTCGAAGGGCGAGAACCCAGTAGAGGCCTGGGGCACCTCTCGCACTGCGAACATGAGATAGGGCAGAAGCAGATCCCAGTCCTTCCCATCTCTAGACACCACCCTCTTTAACATATTTTTAGAGTTTGGTTAAACCTCTCCACAAGACCGTCTGTTTGCGGATGGTAAACGGACGTCCGTAACTGCTTTATACGCAACAATTTACACAGTTCCCTCATTACTTTGGACATAAAAGGGGTCCCTTGGTCTGTCAGAACCTCTTTGGCAGGCCCACACGGGAAAACATCTCCATTAACTCTTTGGCAATGAGCTTAGCTGAGGTATGTCGCAGAGGCACCGCCTCCGGATACCGAGTGGCATAGTCGAGAACTACCAGAATGTGTTGGTGGCCCCTGGAAGACTTTGGTACAGGCCCAATTAAATCCATCGCGATTCGCTCAAACGGTACTTCAATAATTGGCAGAGGTACCAGGGGACTACGGAAATGTGGCTGGGGGCTAGTTATCTGACAGGTCGGACAGGACTTACAATAATTCTCTACCTCCTTGAACACACTGGGCCAATAAAATCGCTGCAGTATGCGGTCCTGGGTTTTCTGCCACCCCAGGTGTCCCCCAAGAACATGTTGGTGGGCAAGCTCCATGACAAGCTTAGCGATACGCTGTGGGCACCACCAACTGTTCAACAGGTTCGCCTCGGATTTGGTTCACCCGATACAACATATCCTGCAGAACAATAAACCGTGGGAACATTAATTCAGCCCCTGGTTTCTGGGGTTTCCCATCAATTTCCAGCACATTCTCCCAGGCCCTGGTTAGGGTTTGGTCCCGTGTTGTGCGGTCCCAAAATTTTCCCCGGAGACATTGAGGTCTGCCAACTCAGGTCCCGGTGGCAAGTCCTCCGTGTCTCCCACCATTACACTCAGTGGGGTTGTCTCCCCCTCTACCGCTGGAGCAGTGGTCACCCCTACCGCCGGCCCTTCAGACTCGGGCTCCCAGGGTTCTGGCCTTCCAGCGGTATCAGGCCACTCTACTAGGGTCACCCCTGTCTCGGGTCCCTCAGATACCTTTATTGCCGGCCACAGCGCCGGAAAACCGGGAAGTCCCTCCCAAGTATTAGTTCGTGTGGGAGTTTAGTAGCGACAGCCACCTCGTGGGTCCACCTACCAGCCGCTGTGGACAAAGTCACTAGTGCAGTGGGATAGTCTTTCAGGTCTCCGTGGATGCACAGGACCCCGACTTTACGGCCAGTATACTCCGCAGGCCGTACAAGTGCAGCCCTTACCAGGGAGACTAAACTCCCGGAGTCCAGCAGAGCCACCGCCAGAGAGTCTCCCACCTCTACCTGACACAGGTGGTTATGGTCCTGCACCTCACGGGTGCCAGTTGCGCACAGCTTCCGTGCATACAGGGAGTGACGACCCCCGTAGTTCATATCCATCGGCTCATCCCGATGCGGACAGTCGGCCCTGATGTGGCCTGGCTCCTGACACCTCCAGCATACCACGGGAGGCGGACTCGCAGGGGGTATATTCCGGGCAGGCCGCTCTGTCGCCGGACGTCGGAACTGGGGCAGAGGCCTCCGGGGTTTGACTGACCCCTTCCCGCAAGAGTCCCCTGCAGGTTTCTGGTGGCCTCGTAGCGCTCCACCAGGTCGACCATCTCCAGGGCATTGGTGGGCGATACCTGGCCGATCCAGTGCTGGAGGGGATAAGGCAGGGCCCTCCAAAGATGTCCGCCAACAGTCGATCCAGCATGGCAGTGGGACTTAGTAGATCGGGCTGCAGCCACTTTTGCAGCCTGTGCAGCAGATCGTAGAACTGCGGCCTAGCGGGTTCAGTCGTTTTAAAGTCCCACTGGTGGACTCTTTGGGCGCGGACCAGCACGTTCACGCCCAGTCTGGCTAGGACCTCTCCTTTCACAGTGTCATAATCTGCCGCTTGGTCATCCGACAAGTCGAAAAACACCTGCTGGGGTCCGGAAGCCAGGAACGGAGCGACCACCTCAGCCCACTGGTCACGGGGTAACTTTTCCCTCACGGCGACCTTCTCAAAAACCGCCAGGTACGTCTCAACGTCGCCTGCGGGGGTCATTTTTGGGATCGCCGCACGGACCGCTTTCCGGGCATCTTGGACGTGGTGGGACGCTCCTGCCGCCTGTAACGCCATCACATGTTGTAGCAGTAGTTGGTTGGTCTCCCGCTGCTGCACGTTAGCCTCTATGAGAGCCTTCACAGCAGCCTCCATGTTGCCAGAAACTCCTGCTTGCAGCTTTGCTGGCTTAATATATTCCATACACTTTAGAAAAACAAAACTTCGGCGTTCACGCCAGCCTCACTGCGCATGCCCGCATCCTCCACCAAATGTGGGAGTCGCTCTGGTAGACAGCGGTGCGGGTGCAGTTTAGAGGCAAAACAAGGAGTCCAGATTGTGCAACAAACAGTGTTTTATTCACACTTGCACACAAAATGAAAAACAGTCTCTTGGTGACAGTTCACACACAACGGAAATAACGTAGCCAAACAAAAACAGTCCAACACAGGTTCAGTCACCTGGGAGGTGTAGGTGCAGGTTCGCACCACGCTGTCGGCCCAGCCGCAGGAGAATCCAGCTTCAGGTAGCCAGGAACAAAATACCTCCTTGCTGAGCTCTTTCCTCCTGGACAGAGAACTCCCAGCCCTGTTAGCAGCTCCAGGATAATCACACTTCCCAGACACAGCTGCTGGCTGCGTTTTATATCCAGCCCAAAACATGGACTGGACCGTGGGGAGCAGCCACCCACCCTACTCTTTAGCTGCTCCCAGTAAGAGCCGGCCCGGATCGGCTTTGCAGCCATGCTATTTAACAAAGTCAAACAGCACTAGCTGCTGCAGACAAAAACCCGGCTCTCACCTCACCGAGGCCAGCAACCTCGGTGACACGTACCTGCCATCACATATGACACCTTGCACCTTACCACAATACCCACAGGTTACTTTCAGAAGAGGCCAGAGCCTTAAGGATCTACTTGTACACAGCCATTTTTCTCCCTTGGTTACACCAAACACATGGTTGAGCCGACGACCCAGAGGTAGTTTTAAGTGCAGCGGTTGCGTGGCCTGTGGTAGTATCACAACAGGCAAAACTTTTACCAGTAGTAACCTGCAGCGCACATTTGACATCAGGGATTTCATTTCGTGTTGGACCTCCGGTGTTATTTATAAAATCACCTGTATTTGTCAGAAGGAATACATAGGTAAGACGAAACGTGAGCTTCGTCGACGTGTGGGTGAGCATCTTCTTGATATTGAAAATCGCCACGATACTGCGGTTGCTCGCCACGTCTGTGACCGCCATCATGGAGACCCTAGGGCTATCAGAGTCATGGGTATTGAAGCTGTTACTCCCCTTAAACGAGGGGGGGACTGGGATAAGATTTTATTACAGCGTGAGGCACGCTGAATATTTCTCTTGCGGACAGTCACTCCGATTGGGCTTAATGAACAACTGAATTTTAGTTGTTTTTTGTAAATTATCTTTGACCACTTAGTGACATGTCCCCTTTGAGAGATATATATTTATATATTTTGCCTTATACCCAAGTTCTGATACCTATTGCCTTTATAAATAATGGCTAACTTTCTCCTTTGCCACTGTTTAATGACCTACTGTTTGAACTATTTAAGTTTTTCTGGATGTGGTCCTGTCCCATATACATATACATTATTGTTATCTCTTGTAGGGTATAGTGGGGATTTATACCACAGCCATCAGCTTAATTAGATCTTACTGGCTCCAATTGTCATCGTGCCTCTTAATAACTGTTATTCCTTTTGTATAATATCATGAACCACGGTCTTGGGTTTGGTATCACTGTTCAGTTTCCCTGTGTGTATATTATCGCACTTTGCCTGAATACCTTGTATAGGGCTCGATTGTGGGCCAATGTGTTCCAGTTTGTGGCTACGCATCCCGTTGCTTAGCAACTGTGTAACACAAATGGGAGTCATATGTATCTGTATTTACTCCCCCTGCTGAATCCGCTTTGGCCAGCCGTGTAGCGTGATCTCGCAATATTTACAGCGCGAACACGCAAGCGCAGAGGGTGGTGTGCACCTCCTTACATCTTCTTCCGTTCCTGGCCTCGCTCTGGATTTGTGATGAGCGCGCGCTCCGTGCTGATGTGCAGGCCGGCGCGTGCGCTCATTGGCTGTGGGCACCGATCATAGAATCAGCTAGAGTAGGGTCAGTATTTAAAAGAGGCGGGAGCGCCGGCTCTTTTGGCGTCCCATGTGTGGAGATTTCATCTTTGCTCTGCACTATCCTCTACCTCCCATCTGTAAGGTTTTGCTCTGGTGGTCCCACCATCTTGGTACCCCTGTATACCAGCATATTTAAACTCCATTCATTTGGTAGTTTTTTTCTCATTTGTAGCCTGGGATTTTTGGCTTATATCAAGTTAGCTGTTTCTGCCGTTTTTCTCCCCTGATGAGCTGCTTTTTTGTCCTGGCAGTAAAACATGCGTGTAGGGAGTTATTGTTTGTTTGTGGGGACATATAGTATTATTTGCTGAGGGACAGGTTCCAGACGGGGTCGCCCTTATCAGGACGAGTGCACTGTGGTGAGGCTGCTACTTTTCACTAGTATCAGGGTGCAGTGTTTAGCTAGCCACAGGGCATTAATAGGGACCCTACAGTGTGTGGGTTGACTGCCATCCCATATATCTGATTTGACATCATCGTGGCAACGGCAGGATATCGCTTGTGTGACCGAACAAGCATCAGTTTGATGTCCCTCAGTACCGGTAGGATGTGCTGCTTTTAGGTGCCGCCGTGCACCCAATTTTTTTTGTTTTGTTCTGTTTGGGATTTATAATGTTGTCTATCATTGTATAGCGGGGGTTCATTTACCCTATATAACCATTGTTTATATGTATTTGCACATTATTAGTGGACATAATTGATTTTGACTGTATCAATAAATGCTATGTTTTAGGATTACCCCTTGAGTAATTTAGTTGGATCCCTGGTAATCTGTAGTGCGGGCACTTATCAGTCCTGTCTTAAGCTGTTGATTTATATATCATTATTTTCACAATTGCACAAATCGGCACTAATGATGCGCATATTTTTTGCGCATTACATGCAACTTTACATTTTATCAGGTCTGAGTAGATATTACTGATTGGTGCACTAAGGATTGTTGTGACATTACAGCACCGTGTCTAACAGAGATGCTAATCCCTATAACAGCACAGTAATTCCTATCACACTACCTAACACCCTGCACTGGAACCTATTAGCTACACAATATCACTATCTAACCTACACTGACTATCTCCCACTAACTATCTGTATTACATATGTGAGCTAACTAACTAATCTAATGTAAATGGATAAGGAATAGGATCCAGATGAAAGCACAAAGCACAGAGCACAGCAATTACACTGCTCTCGCTCTCAGAACTGCAAAATAAAAAAACTGCAGAAAATGGCCGCTGGGGAGTTTCTTATATAGTAAAGGGGTAGGCAACTTTCCTATTGGTTGCTAGGGATGTTGCTAAGCTCTGACAAAGATATTGCAGCCTTCTCATTGGGCCTTAAGCAAGAAGGGAGATTACTGATAAATTTTATATAGCACTATATTCTACATCTTCGCCTATTCTCGTAGAATATTCGCGATCAACACTACTACGAGGGACAGTATCAAAAGCCTTTGCAAAATCCAAAAACACTACATCCATAGCCACCCCTCTGTCCTCTTCTACTCACCTCCCCATTAAAAAAATAAGGGTAGTCTGACAGCTTCTTTCCTTGGTAAACCCATGTTGGTTATTACTTATAATATTATTTACAGTCACATACTCCTGTATATAGTCCCTTAAGAGTCCTTTAAACATTTTTCCCCCAACAGAAGTTAAAGGGAGTCTTTCACCCCAAATGTGCACTATCTCACACTAACACCATTGCGTCGATAACAGTCCCCACATTAAAATCCTACTTACCATAAGGTTGTCAGTTGCATAGTTCGTCTAAAAAACACTTTTATTGTATATGTAAATCAGGGTCTGAAGGTGCCCAGGGGCGGCGTTCCAACGGCCGGTGCCCAGGCCCCGTGCTGATTTCCATGTGCAACAACTCCCCTTTCACCCATTTGGCCCGCCCTTTCTCTGGCTGACCTCCTTCTCTTCTTTTGAAATCCTACTTACCATAAGGTTGTCAGTTGCATAGTTCGTCTAAAAAATACTTTTATTGTATATGTAAATCAGGGTCTGAAGGTGCCCAGGGGCGGCGTTCCAACGGCCGGTGCCCAGGCCCCGTGCTGATTTCCATGTGCAACAACTCCCCTTTCACCCATTTGGCCCGCCCTTTCTCTGGCTGATTACCTCCTCTTCTTCTGAAATGCAGCGCCTGCGCCGATGACAGCCCTCTGATGCAGCGTCGGCTGGAGCATGACGTATGGGCCGGCGCATGCACAATGTACTACCCATTACTGGGAGATGCCTCAGAGTATCCAGTGCGCATGCACCGGCCAGTACGTCACACTCCAGCCGATGCTGCATCAGAGGGCTGTCATCGGCGCAGGCGCTGCATTTCAGAAGAAGAGGAGGTAATCAGCCAGAGAAAGGGCGGGCCAAATGGGTGAAAGGGAAGTTGTTGCACATGGAAATCAGCACGGGGCCTGGGCACCGGCCGTTGGAACGCCGCCCCTGGGCACCTTCTGACCCTGATTTACATATACAATAAAAGTATTTTTTAGACGAACTATGCAACTGACAACCTTATGGTAAGTAGGATTTTAATGTGGGGACTGTTATCGACGCAATGGTGTTAGTGTGAGATAGTGCACATTTGGGGTGAAAGACTCGCTTTAAACTAACTGGTCTATAATTACCTGTGGAGGACCTGGATCCTTTTTTGAATATGGGCACCACATTTGCCTTGCGCCAATCACTTGGCACTGTACCAGTACCTAGAGAATCTTTAAAAATTATAAACAGGAGCACATCAATGATTGAACTAAACCGTTTAAGAATTGGGTGTAATCAATTTGGACCCTGAGCCTTGTTCACATTTACCTTATTTTACTTAGCTTGGACCATATCTACAATTGAGTATATTACTGGATGTACTAACTAGCCCCAGCACCACAGATATCAGTTCCTTTCTCTTCTTTTGTATATACAGGGCTACAAAGCCCACTTAGTAACCCTGCCTTTTCTTTATCTTTAGTGACTAACCCCCCTTTACCATTATTTAGGGGACCTACCTGCTCAGCCCTAGGTGTTTTTTTTAGCATTTATATGTTTAACCCCTTAAGGACACAGGGTTTTTTCATTTTTGCGTTTTCGTTTTGCGCTCTATGCCTTCCAAGAGCCATAACTTTTTTATTTTTCCGTTCACATGGCCATATGAGGGCTTATTTTTTGCGGGACAAGTTGTACTTTCCAACGCCATCATTTAATAATGCATACGGTGTAGTGGGAAGCGGGAAAAAAATTCCAAATGGGGTGAAATTGCAAAAAAAAAGCAATTTCACCACAGTTTTACGGGTTTCTAAATTACGACGTTTGATTTGCGATAAAACTGACCATTTAGTTTTATTCTACAGGTCAGTACGAATCCAGCGATACCCAATATGTATAGCTTTTCTTGCGTTTTGATAGTGAAAAAAAATTCAAAAGTGGGAAAAAAATTTTTTTTTTGTCGCCATGTTTTGACCGCTATAACATATTTGTAAATAAGTGTATGGCGTTGTATGGGGGCTTATTTTTTGCGGGCGATCTTAACTTTTAGTTGATACCATTATGGGGTGTGTAGGACTTTTTGATCGCTTTTTATTTAATTTTTTTTGAGGAAATGAAGCGTCCAAAAACGGCAAATTGGCCATTTGGGCGCTTTTTTCCGTTTTTCTGTTTACCGTATGGGAAATATATTTTTATATTTTTATACTATGGGCGTTTTCACACATTGCGACACCCATGATGTGTATTTTTTTTATTATTTTATTTTAATTTTGGGGAAAGAGGGGTGATTTTTAGGTTTTTTTTATTTATTTTTTTTATTTTTTTTTATTTTTTTTACACTTTTATATAGATCCCATAGGGACCTATATAAATCAGTTACCTGATTGCTTCTATCATAAACTCCAATACACTTGTATTGGAGTTTATGAGCATTTACTACTTTCCTATGAAGCCCTATTGCTAACAAGGGCTCCATAGGAAATAGTAAGTGATAGCCTCAAGCTGAATGAAAGGCTTGAGGCTATCCCTTACAGCGCTCTGATTCTCCCGATCACCACTAGGGGGAGCCGGAGCGCTGCCGAAAGTTTTACTTTCGGTTTTAGCGCGTGCAGATGCCGTGATCAGGATTGATCATGGCATCTGCGGGGTTAAATGATCGCGGTCGGCAGCGCTGCCGACCGCGATCATCAGCTGCGGGGGTCAGCTACAGGAATCAGCCGGACCCCCGCAGCGATGGTGCCCGCAGCGGCCAGGAGCGGGCGCCATCTTCAGGGACTGGACACATGACGTACCCATACGTCATGTGTCCTTAAGGAGTTAACCACTTGAAGACCACAGGTTTATACCCCCCTAGTGACCAGGCCCTTTTTTACAATTCCGCACTACACTACTTTCACCGTTTATTGCTCCGTCATGCAACTTACCACCCAAATGAATTTTACCTCCTTTTCTTCTCACTAATAGAGCTTTCATTTGGTGGTATTTCATTGTTGCTGACATTTTTACTTTTTTTGCTATTAATAAAAATTTAACGACATTTTTGCAAAAAAATGACATTTTTCACTTTCTGTTGTAAAATTTTTAAAAAACTACATTTCTATATAAATTTTTCTCTAAATGTATTGTTCTACATGTCTTTGATAAAAAAAAGTCCAATAAGTGTATATTTATTGGTTTGGGTAAAAGTTATAGCGTTTACAAACTATGGTGCAAAAAGTGAATTTCGGCATTTTGAAGCAGCTCTGACTTTCTGAGCGCCTGTCGTGTTTCTTCAGGTGCTAGAATGCCAGGAAAGTATAAATACCCCCAAATCACACCATTTTAGAAAGAAGACACCCCAAAGTATTCGCGGAGGGGCTTGGTGAGTTCATGTATCATTTCATTTTTTTCACAAGTTAGCGGAAAATGACACTTTCTGAGGAAAAAAATAATAATAAAGTTTCCATTTCTGCTAACTTCTGGCAAAAAAAAAAAAAATCTCATACGGGCTCATTATGCCCCTCAGTGAATACCTTGGGGTGTCTACTTTCCGAAATGGGGTCATTTGTGGGGTGTTTGTACTGTTCTGGCATTTTGGGCGGGCTAATTGTGAGCCGCCATGTAAAAGCTAAAGGTACTCATTGGTTTAGGGCCCTTTGCACTCCAGGCTGCAAAAGTGTCACTCATGTGGTATCGCCGTACTCAGGAGAAGTAGGGCAATGTGTTTTGGGGTGTATTTTTACATATACCTATGTTAGGTGAGAGAAATATCTCTGTAAACTGACAACTTTGTATAAAAAATTTAAAAATTGTCATTTACAGAGATATTTCTCACACCCAGCAGGGGTATATATAAAAATACACCCCAAAACACATTGCCCCACTTCTCCTGAGTACGGCGATACCACATGTGTGACACTTTTTGCAGCCTGGTGCGCAAAGGCCCTAATTCCAATGAGTACCTTTAGGATTTCACAGGGCATTTTTACGCATTTGGATTCCAGACTTCTTCTCACGCTTTAGGGGCCCCTAAAATGCCAGGACAGTATAAATACCTCACATGTGACCCCATTTTAGAAAGAAGACACCCCAAGGTATTCCGTGAGGGGTATGGTGAGTTCATGTAAAATTTTATTTTTGTCACAAGTTAGTGGAATATGAGACTTTGTAAAAACAAAATAAAAAAATAAAAATATATCAATTTCCGCTAACTTGTGCCAAAAAAAAATTCTGTGAACTCGCCATGCCCCTCACGGAATACCTTGGGGTGTCTTCTTTCCAAAATGGGGTCACATGTGGGGTATTTATACTCACCTGGCATTTTAGGGAACCTAAAGCGTGAGAATCTAAATGCGTAAAATGCCCTGTGAAATCCTAAAGGTACTCATTGGTTTAGGTCCCTTTGCATCTTGGCTGCAAAGTGTCACTCATGTGGTATCGCCGTACTCAGGAGAAGTAGGGCAATGTGTTTGGGGTGTATTTTACATATACCCATGCTGGGTGTGAGAAATATCGCTGTAAACGACAACTTTTTAAATTTTTTATACAAAGTTGTCAGTTTACAGAGATATTTCTCTCACCCAGCATGGGTATATGTAAAAATACACCCCAAAACACATTGCCCTACTTCTCCTGAGTACGGCGATACCACATGAGTGACACTTTTTGCAGCCAAGATGCGCAAAGGGGCCCAAATTCCCATGAGTACCTTTTAGGAGGGCATTTTTACGCATTTTTCTTCTCATGCTTTAGGGCCCCTAAAATGCCAGGGCAGTATAAATACCCCACATGTGACCCCATTTTGGAAAGAAGACACCCCAAGATATTCCATGAGGGGCATGGCGAGTTCATAGAAAAAAATTTTTGGCACAAGTTAGTGGAAATTGATTTTTTATTGTTTTTTCTCACAAAGTCTCCCTTTCCGCTAACTTTTGACAAAAAGTTTAATTTTTCATGGACTCACTATGCCCCTCAGCGAATACCTTGGGGTGTCTTCTTTCCAAAATGGGGTCACATGTGGGGTATTTATACTGCCCTGGCATTTTAGGGGCCCTAAAGCGTGAGAAGAAAATGCGTAAAATGCCCTCCTAAAAGGTACTCATGGGAATTTAGTCCTTGCGCATCTTGGCTGCAAAAAAGTGTCACTCATGTGGTATCGCCGTACTCAGGAGAAGTAGGACAATGTGTTTGGGGTGTATTTTACATATACCCATGCTGGGTGAGAAATATCTCTGTAAATTACCAACTTTGAATACATTTTTTTAAAAAGTTGTCATTTACAGAGATGTTTCTCACACCCAGTATGGGTATATGTAAAAATACACCCCAAAACACATTGCCCTACTTCTCCTGAGTACGGCGATACCACATGTGTGACACTTTTTTGCAGCCAAGATGCGCAAAGGGGCCCTAAAACCAATGAGTACCTTTAGGATTTCACAGGGCATTTTTACGCATTTGGATTCTCACACTTTAGCACCCCTAAAATGCCAGGTGAGTATAAATACCCACATGTGACCCCATTGTGGAAAGAAGACACCCCAAGGTATTCTGTGAGGGGTATGGCGAGTTCACAGAAAAAAATTTTTGACACAAGTTAGCGGAAATTGATATATATATATATTTTTTTACAAAGTCTCATATTCCACTAACTTGTGACAAAAATAAAATTTTACATGAACTCACCATACCCCTCACGGAATACCTTGGGGTGTCTTCTTTCTAAAATGGGGTCACATGTGGGGTTTTTGTACTGCCCTGGCATTTGAGGGTCTCCGCAATCATTACACGTATGGCCAGCATTAGGAGTTTCTGCGATTCTCCTTATATTGAGCATACGGGTAATGAGATTTTTTTCCGTCTCAGCCGCTGCGCTGAAAAAAAAAAAAAAAATGAACGGCACAGATTTTTTCATTCGCATCGGTCAATGTGGATGAAAAAATCTCTGCCAAAATCAGTGATTGCGGTGCGGTGGGCGCTAGCTAACTAACAAGTAGCTAACTAACTGGCGGTGATAACGGGACCCTTATGCCCCATTCACACGTCCGAAATTCTGTTTGCGGAACGGAATTGCGGACCCATTCATTTCTATGGGGACAGACTTTGTCCCGCTCGGATCCGGAATTACGGATCCGCGCTCCGGGTCTGCACTTCCGTTCCGCAAAAATATAGAACATGTCCTATTCTTGTCCGCACTGCGGACAAGAAAAAGCATTTTCTATATAGTTCTGTGCGGATCTGCAAAATGCGGAAAGCGCATTGCCGGTGTCCGTATTTTGCGGATCCGCAGATCCATGGATCTGCAGATCCATGGATCCGCAGATCCATGGATCCGCAAAACACATACGGACGTCTGAATGAGCCTGTAGGGGGTGATTAGTGACAGGGGGTGACAGGGGGTGATCAGGGGGTGACATGGGTGATCAGGGGTTAATCAGTGATGGGGGGTGGGGGTGTGTAGTGATTGGTGCACTTTTCCTATGTTTCCTCTGGTGGTCCCAAACAAAGGGACCACCAGACGAGCAGATAGCAGGCATATCAGACGCTGTTTAAAAACAGCGTCTGATATGCGATTTAAATGCGGTTTTTTCCGCATCTACAGCCTGCCAGCGCATGATCAGCGCTGGCAGGCTGTAGTTTCAGTTGTCCCGGCTCCGATCACATGAACGCGCACGCACGACGCGCGCGCGTTCATGTGAAATCTCGGGTCTCACGAGATGACGCCGATAGGCGGCAGTGAGACCTGAGAGAGCCGCCGCGCTGACGCCCATCGGCGTTAGCGTGGCGGCAAGTGGTTAAAGAATTTTTGGTAATTTGTTTTGCTCTCTTTTGCCACCTGCTGTTCATTTTGTATTTTTTTGTATTTTATCTCCTTTATACAGATTTTGTTAAGCCCTTTGTAAACTTCAAGGCTGGGAACACACCTAGACGTTTTTGGATCAGGCGTTTTTTTGAGCGTTTTTTCCGCTGAAAACGTGCGTTTTTTTCGGCGTTTTTGTATTTTTGCAACGCGCGTATTTGGGGCGTTTTTTGATTGACAGCTTACAGTTTGCAGAAAAAAAGAATCCCCACCCAGCAAAGGTGGGTGGAGATTCTGCCTTTCTGCTGGGTTTTACTACAAAAACGCGCGATCATATGCGCGTTTTTGAAGCGGAAAACGCGCATATTTTCTTATATGCGCGTTCCCATGCTTTTTAATGGGTGCAAATGCTTGGGCAAACGCCCCAAAGAAGCTCATGCACAAGCGTTTGCGTTTGGCCTTTTTCAGCGCGTTCAAACGCGCTGTAAAACGCTCAAGTGTGAACCATGTCCATTGGAATACATGGGTTTTCACTTGTTGAGCGTTTTTCAGCGCGTTTGAACGCGCTGAAAAACGCTCAGGTGTGTTCCCAGGGCAAAGGCTACATTTGACGCCACAGATTCGTATTTGTTAAGTAGCCTTTTTTGTCTTTTATTGCCTTTTCTTTACAGTAGCTGTAAGCCATGGGGGGTTTAATTATAGCCGTTTATACTTGTTACCTGAAGGAATACATTTTTTAGTGCAATTACTCAATGTGAATTTAAAGCTCTCCCATTTATCCTCAGTATTATTATGTCACAGTAGCTGCTCCCAGTCTATGTCCTGAAATGCTGTCCTTAACCCAGGAAAATTAGCCTTTTTTTAAATTCAGTGTTTTTGCTCTGCCCCTACACTAGAAGCAAACAGAGTTTGCTTCTAGTGTAGGGGCAATATAATTATATTGTGGTCACTATTACCTAGTGTTTCTCGAACAGTAACATTTCCAACAAGCTCTGCATAATTAGATATTACCAAATCCAACAGAGCATTGCCCATAGTGAGAGCTTCTATAAACTGGCCCATAAAGTTGTCCTGCAGCAAGTTGAGAAAATTTCTCCCCTTTGCGGTTGAGGCAGAACCATGACCCCAGTCAATCTCTAGGAAGTTAAAATCTCCCATTATGACCACTGTACCAGCCTGTGCAGCCCGCTCTATTTGGTTGTACAGTTGAGCTTCTATCTCTTCTGTGATATTAGGGGGTCTTTAGATTACACCAAGTATTATTTCTTCAGTGTTTATATCCCTTTAAACTTCCACACATAAGGTTTTAACATCCTCATCATCCGCACCCACAATTGCCTCTTTCACACTTGTCTTCAGATCACTCCTCACACACGTCACCGCCTTTTCTATTGACCCTGTTTTTCCTAAATAGAGTAAAACCTTCAATATTAATAGCCCAGTCATGCAAAGAGTCCAACCATGTCTCAGCCACACCAACTACATCTATGTAGTTCTTCTTTTACCATAGCCCCCAACTCCCCCATTTTGCTAGCTAGACTTCTGGCATTTGTGAAAATACATTTTAAATTACTATTACCTGTAAAGTGAATATCCATGATTTTTTTGTTACCTTGGTTGATGTTTGCATGTAACAGGTTCTTGTTACCAACAGCTCTATTGATAATCGGTGTACAGTCTTCTCCCTACTTTCCTCACTAACCCCAGCCAACAATAAATAACCACTATTCCCTCCTATATCCCATTCTCTATCTACACTATCTACCCCCTTATTAGTATGAGCAACCACCCTCCCCCCAGATCCTAGTTTAAAATCTCCTCAAGCCATCTAACCATTTTTCGCCCCAGAGCAGTTGAACCCTCGCCATTAAGGTTTCATGATACTGTAGAGCCTACTGTAGAGCCTGTAACCGACAGAGAAGTCGGCCCAGTTCTCCATGAACCCAAACCCTTCAATCCTGCACCAGCTTCTGAGCCACTTATTTAACTCCCTAAGCTCCCGCTGTTTCTCTGGTGATGTTCGTGCCACTGGTAGTATTTCGGAAAACTGGACTTGAGTTTCTCTCCTAGTTCCCTAAAATAATTTTTAAGGATCTACCACCTCCCCCTGACTTTGTCATTGGTTCCAATGTGTACCATGACCGCCGGGTCTTCCCCAGCCCCACCAAGCAATCTGTCAATCCGATCTGCAATATGCCTAACCCGAGCACCCGGAAGACAACACACTGTTCGGCATTCACGGTCTCGGCGACAGGTGACCTTGTCTGTCCTCCTAATAATACAGTCCCCTACCACGAGCATCTGTCTGACCTTTGCTGCACTCCTTTTCCCATCCTTCCTGCAGCGGAGAAATGCCCTGCTGCAGTGTTGCTGGCCCTGGGCTTTCATCCCTAATATCAGCCAAACAGGCATATTTACTAGGGCGTTCCAGCTCAGGACTAGCTCCCTGGCACTTTTCTCTCTACCTCTTCTTCCTATATTAACCCAACTGCTGACCTGATAGTTCTGATCTTGCCCTCCTCCTCCCACCTTCATTTCACTGACCCCAATCAGTGACTGCACAGTGAGGTATAAGCCTCTCTCCAGGTTTGTAATGCCTCTTAAGTATTTCAAGCTGCCTATTTAGATCCAAGATCTGGGCTTTCAAATATGCTACATGCTTGCATCTAGTGCAAATGTATTCACCCTGGAATGGCTCTTCAAGGCATGCATACATTGCACAGGACACGGACTTTTTTTTGATCAGATAATATTTTATTGATTTTTCAGTTTTAAATGAACAAAGCTGTATAATGCAAAATAGCATTGTGTCCGTTTCATTTGTACAGCATACTTTCACAGTACAGATATACACCGCAAACACTGTCACAGAACGAAGTATCGGATTGTAGTAGAAGAAACACCACATAGTGGGCACCTATCAGTCATATGTTAAACACAGCTACATTTTTAAAGAACCCCCCCTCCCGCCCCCCCTACCAACCGGAGACCGACTACCTTGGAACCAGTGATGGCCACCCCACAGATACCTTGTACCTTTCAGAAGTCAAAAAATTCAAAGTAGAAAGAGAGTTAAGCTACATGCGCTTATGACACCAGCCTATGTAAGAGAGGGATATAAAGGACTTATATGGTACTTTATTAGACACCCAGTACGACCAATTGTAATCGGTTAGTAGGATTCCTGGGCCCACCAATAAGATTCATCCTATCCTGAAGGATCAGCCAGGCGCTACAAACCCCAGAGCTGTCTATCCAGGGACCCCAGATATTGCTAAACTTGGCAAGACAGTTACGTTTCAAATAAATACCTCTTTCGAGGCGTATAACATCATTCATTCTAGCTGTAAATTCAGAGATATTTGGGGGAAGCGGCTGTATCCATCTGGCAGCTGTCGTTTTCCGTGCCTGATATAGAACCCTATTAATGCCGGTGACAGTAGATGCCAGTAGATTATCGGAATCAATAATCCCGAGCAAACACAATTTGGGCTCCCTCGTGTAAGTAGTGCTGTATATCTTGTTTATTAAAGATAGTATACCCGCCCAGTAGTTCTGTAAAGCTGAGCAACTCCACAACATATGGAATATACCTGCCTCCTCCTCCCCACATCTCGAACAAGAAGAATCCGATCTAACCTCTATCCTCCACAAGAAGATCGGGGATCTGTACACCCTATGCAACATATGGAGTTGGGACAACCTTGCTGCTTCACTGAGAGAAAGCACCGGGGTAAGAGCCAATACTCCCTCCCACTGAGAGTCTGAAAGAGCTCCAACATCCTTCTCCCATTTTGCCCAGACATTCAGTGGAAACTTCTTCAAATATTCGGTCAGGAGTTCTTTGTACGCAGCCGATATAGCTCCTCTACCAGGCCCTAGTGACGCCAATTTAGTGAGATGTGGATGAGAGTTAAAATTTGTCTAGGTATCCTGAAACTAGGTATTTAAGGCATGTCGCAACTGCAAATACTGATAGAACCGATTCGGTTCCAGCCCAAAGTCAGTACACAGTTGTGAGAACTGTTTCAAGATACCCTGAGAGTACAGCTGACCCAAATTCCACAGCCCCTTTTTCTCCCATTCAGAGAACTCTTGCAATTTCACCAATTCTGGCAACCCTGGATTACCCCAAACCAACTGCATAAGAGTGTGAGTGACCTAGTAGTCCTGGTTTCTTTTTGTACTGAGCAGGTTGCATTAGGCTCCTGTTCAGACGGTGCTATGCTGCATGGTGGCCTTTGTTGTTGTGGTACTGTTCTGGCTGGCCTGCGTAGCTGCGGCCTGCTGGGATGGTGCCACGTGTCGCCATGCAGCATGGCGCCTTCATCAGATTATGGACAGAGTAGATACCCACTCTAGGAGACAACCGTGAAGGGGTGAGTGGGCTTACTACCTTTTGATCAAAATGTAAACTAATGTCTCCACTATTTGCATGCGATATGGGGGATTAGTATCATAGTATTTAGCTGAAGAGCGTATATCAAGGGTTAAGCATTGTGGATGTGCGATCCAGTCTTTTTTTCTCGCCATTTGTTACCCCAAACCAGAGACAAGCTTAAAAGACCCTGAACCCCCAACATTTCTTTGGTCTTTACCCAAACTTTTTTTATGAGAGTAAATGTAGGTAAAGATTTAATCTGGCCAGGTAGGTTCCTTTCCAGGATTGAGAGAGGAAGACAGCACTTGGCAACCCAGCACACCAAAGTTCCACTCCTATCCACTGTTTCCCGAGCTCCCGAACCCTTAAAATGTTGTAGTTGCGCAGCCAGAAAATATAGAAAAGGGTTAGGGAGCGCTAAACCACCCCTTTCTTTGTCCCTTTGTAAGGTCTCATATCAAATTCTACTAGGCTTATTCTTGCCCCATACCAAAGATCTAAAGGTTTGTTGAATCTTATAGAAATAGTGTTTGGGTATCCAGACCGGTGAATTATGTATAATATATAGCAGCTGAGGCATGAAAATCATTTTAAGGAGATTACCTCTACCTATCACGGACAGCGGAAGTTTATGTCAGACAGTCGTCTTCAAATGGAATTTCTGTAATAATGGTTGCAGGTTATTAGCAATAAACGTTTGGGGGTTAGCAGATATATTAATACCTAAGTATTTAAAAGAGGAGACCACTTTTAGATTGATATGACCTAAATAAAGAGATTGCGAAGCGGGGGACAAAGGGAGAATAACGAACTTGTTCCAATTAATAAGTAAGCCTGATTGACGCTCAAAATCCAAAATAATGAAATAATGGAATCAATGGACGAGGCTAAGTCTCCCACATATAATAACATATCGTCCACATAGAGCGACACCCTTTCCTTCAGTTCCCCTCTGCACAACCCCCCAATGCCATCAGCAGAGCGTAAGACACATACCAAAGGTTCTATGGCAATGGCAAATAGAAGGGGCGACAAGGGACAGCCCTGTCTGGTGCCTCTCTCCAATGCCATCGCCGGAGACAACTTCCCATTAATCCAAAGCCTAGCTCTAGGCTGAGTATAAAGTAGTTTGACCCAGCCTATAAAACCCGGGCCAAACCCCAACTTCAGCATAACCGACCACAGGTAGTCCCACTCAACGCTATCAAACAGCTTGGCAGCGTCGAGTGAGACCACTGCCGGACAACCCTCCCCCCCCCCCCGTCACCAATTGTAGGTTAAGAAACAATATTCTGAGATTCAGTGAAGTAGACTTACCGGGCATAAAGCCGCACTGATCTTCATGGACAAATTGAGTAATCACAGACAGCAGTCTATTAGCCAAAACTTTAGCCAATAGCTTGATGTCTACTGTCAGGAGTGAGATAGGCCTATATGAATCCACTATAGTAGGGTCCTTACCCGGTTTGGGAAGCACCACCACCACGGGTTCTCGCATAGAGCTAGGCAAGACACCAACCTCCGCAGCCTCATTAAAGACCCAAAGCATATGCGGGAGTAAAGTCTCTTGATGCTTTTTATAAAATTCCCCTGGTAGTCCGTCACTACCTTTCTCATTAGGAAGGGAGCATACAACCTCCTCCAGTTCCTCCAACTCCAACCTATCTCTATCTTCCGCAGTAACAGATAACTTAGATTTTAAACTTCCATATAATGGGCATGAAATACTTGCATAATATTATCATCTCCAGTTACCAAGACTCCCATGTCATTCACAATATTAGCTATATTGGATGAACCAGATTGTGATTTAACATTAGTGGCCAACAGATGACCCACGCTTTCTCCCTCCATAAAATAGCATTGTTTCTTAAAAAACTGTTTGTCTCCCGCCTTACTAGTTTGATGGTCCCCTAGTAATTTTTGTGCTTCTGAGACATCACCCTGATGTCTCCGATAGATTGGTCACAGCGGAATTAGTCAAAGGTTTCCTGATCGGCCCTTTTTCGTCATCACCCTTTGAACGGTGGAGAATCAGCCTGATAGGAGTAGCCCATGGTTATTTGACCAGTTAGCCAAGGCTCTCCACTGGATTTTAGTCTATCAATTCCACTGTAGCAATATTATTCACTACTTAGATGATTTTTTAATTATCGAACGTCCTGATGCTCCCCCCAAAGACCTTAATTTGCTGCTGGAGAGTTTCAGACAACTGGGGGTTCCTGTCTCTCCCAAGAAAGTGGAGGGTCCTTCTGCAGTCATCACATTTCTTGGTATAGTTTTGGACACCCAGAACATGGTTGCCAGGTTGCCGAGTGACAAATTACAGAGAATCAGGGAAGTCATTCATAATTTCATGTCAACTAGAGTGGTTAAAAAAGCACAGCTACAGTCTCTGTTAGGGATGTTGAATTTTGCGATGCGCATAATTCCGCAAGGTAGGGCATTTTTTTCTCGTTTACTTTCACTCCTCCCTACAGCCCCTTCCCAGGATAGCAGCATAGGCTTGGACGATATGGTCATGGCTGACTTGAACATGTGGGATCAATTTCTCAGGCAATGAAATGGCATCTCACTCTTTGTTCCCACGATATCCGACAACTCCCCCGTAGTTTTGTCCGACGCCGCTGCCAATACAGGTTTTGCAGCTATTTTTGGCAACCATTGGTTAGCAGACAGATGGCCAATCAAAGTTAGTTTCATCCCTGGGTTTTTTCGTACGTCGGCAATGTTTGAACTCTACCCCTTAGTTGCAGCATCCTATACTTGGGGTCAATGTTGGTCGGGTCAAACTGTGTCCTTTGTTTCCGATAATGCAGCCGTCATTGAGATCCTCAATAGTGGATCTTCTAAGTCTCCATACGTCATGTCATTTGTTAGGCGCTTGGTCCTTCTGTCGTTACAACACCAGTTCTGTTACATAGCTTCACATATAGCTGGGCGCCACAATGCAGCAGCCGACGCGTTATCTCGTTTTAATTTTACCCTCTTTTCACAGATCTGTCCAGTAGCAGACGCCATCGGGAGCACAGTCCCTCCATACGCGGCTCTGACCCTTCCATAGAAGCTCATCTCGCTACCGCTCGGTCACTATTAGTCAAGTCCCTCTTGCCCAATACAGCCAGGGCCTACCAGACAGGTTGGAGAGCCTTCCAGAAGTTTCAGGACTCATGTCCTCAAGGTGACACCGAGTTTGTTCAGTACATTCTGGCGTTCATAGGTTACTGTCACACCAATTTGAAATTGTCACACACAGCGGTCAAGTCCTACCTCGCTGGGGTTCAGCATTTTAGAGCCATGAGTTTCACCCAGCAGGGTTCGTTGTTTTCAATCCATGCCGTGAAAGCCACTCTGAAGGGTCTCGAAAAAAGTGACAGCGAGGCATGTGCTCCCCGGCTACTTATCACTGGCCAGATTTTTTGCGACCTTTCCGACTTGTTGGACAAAAAACCATTCGGTGCTCAGCGTAGTTTGGTAATTAAAGCCGCTATGTACCTGGGTTTTTAAGACCGGCAGAGTTCACGTCCCCGGCTAACAGTAGCAGGTGCATCACTCTCAGTCAGCTCTTTGCTTCCCAAGATGGTTTCATACTCTCGCTAGTCACCACTAAGACCTCTCAGGTCGGCCCCCCAACACAGGTGTTTTATTTCCCGACCTCTCATCATTGGTGCCCCGTGCGCGTGCTGCAGCAGCTTTTGTCCACTCTGCAGAACAAACCGCCCGACAGTCTGTTACTTCCGTTCAACGATACTCACCTTACCTGTCCCAAATTAATAACACATATTCGGGTTTTACTAACCAACCTTGCAGTAGACCCGTCCTCAATTTCCGGGCATTCCTTTCGCATAGGGGCGGCATCCGCCGCTTTGAAAAATCAGGTTCCAGCGCATGTAATCAAGAGACTAGGTCGTTGGCGTTCATCCTGTTTCAGCCGATACATTCCTTGTCCGTATGCTGAAATGAATCGTGCTTGTCAAAATTTGGTATTATGAATAAGTGTATAAAGTTTCTTTAAGGAAAAGGAAATTGTTGTTGTTTTTTGGCCTCCTTCAGCTATCCCTTCAACAAGGCGGTTTCGGCATAACTCTAACCGCTTTAGCTAACCCAGCAGGTAGGAGTCCTTCTTGTCGTGAGTGCCCGGCCACAAGTGGTAAGGCCGATTCATTGGCCTGTATTTGTGGTAGGGGCACTGTTGCCTATATCATGGCGGTTTTGCCCCTCCTTCAACGAATGACGTGTCAACTTTCCCACCCTACCCACCCTCAACCTCAGTTTTCACATTAAGGGGATGGCCTCCTTCAGCTATCCCTTTAACGATGCGGTTTCGTCATAACTCTAACCGATTTAGCTAACCAAGCAGGTAGGAGTCCTTCTTGTCATGAGTGCCCGGCCACAAGTATTTGTAGGCACATTAGGTTAATCCCTGACTACTGTCAGGTGCACTCTAAGCGAGTGAGAGACCTGCCCGGCAGGCACAGCATGGAAAGTTATGACACAATTCAGGTGCCACTGCGGAGCTCCTGTTCCATAGTGTCCAGCCATTGGCACGCCGTCGCCGGATCTTCAAACATGTGTGTTTTATCCTTCGCCACTACTCGCAAACGGGCTGGATATATCATAGAGTAGGGCAGCTGTAATTGCCGCAGACGGCGTTTAATATCAAAAAAATGTGCTCGCTTCTTCTGAACTTCGCCGGAGAAATCCGGGAACAGAGAGATCCAGTTGCCATCAATGGTATGATCCGTGCACTCCCTGGCTCCTCTCAGGATGGCGTTGCGGTCCCGAAAGTGTAGAACTTTAATAAGCAGTGGTCGCGGTGGCGCCCCAGGTGGTCGAGGGCGGAATGGGACACGATGCACCCTTTCCACAGCAAAAAGCGGAGACAACTTTTCTTTCCCAATCTTCTCCATTAGCCATTTTTCTACAAAAAGAACTGCGTCTGTCCCCTCAGTGCGTTCAGGGACACCAATCATGAGCACATCATTATGGCGTAGCCTGTTTTCAAGGTCGTCAGTTTTTGCTATAAGCATAGTAACATTGTAAATCACTCTTTGCATGTCCCTTTTAACTGGGGGCATCTGATCTTCAAGGGTACTGAGGCGGCCATCCACTTCCCCCATCCGCTCCTTAACTTGTCTCATATCTTGTCTCAAGAGACCAATGTCCTCCTTAAGGCTGCCCACATTAGTATTAAGCGCAGCCAGCGCAAGATTACACTGCGCCACCGCCGCAAAGACATCTTTCAAGGTAGGTTTCATCATTGAAGCTCCCAGACTGGTGCCGGAATCACTGACCTCAGGAGGTGTTGTTGCTGGGGCCTTACTGGACACAGATGCAGGTAAGTTGGAGCCAGCATTGTTAGCCTGAATATCAGGAGCCAGAGCTGAAGACGCAGGCTCTGCAGAGTGGGCAAAGCGCTCCAGCTGTGCCGCCACATCTAGGGGCCATCCTGCCGGTCCAGCGCCATCTTGCCTCACTGGTGTGGCGCCTTCACAGTCCTTTCCCTCTCTCTCCTTCGCCTTTTGTTGCCTCATTATGCCGCCAGAGGGATGCAGAGTCTAGCCGAACACTCTGTAGGCAGGTCAGGATCGATGAAACCCCAAATAAGCAGGGTAGCAGGGTATTTTCAGGATACTAAGCCGGGAGCCAAGCGCCATGCATCCTCTCACATCCCCAGTCAGGCCACACCCCCCAGAGGACACACACTTAGTAGCATTGTCCATGGAGCACATGTTTAAATGGGGATGTACACGTTCGCCTCTGTGCATCTCTTGTTGTTATTCCAGTTCACCCTGTATCATCACGTGTATTTATCCCTACGTCCTGCAAAATGTGTAAATGTATTTATGATTTGGTAATGGTTTAACATGCAATGTACCTGGTTCACCAGCAGATGGTGGCACTTCTGGCAGAGCTAGTTTAGCTAGAGTGGAGCCCTTCTTCATTTCTAGCCCCCTCTCTAGAAAAGGAGGAGTTAGTTAGTTAGTAGTAAGTTGAGAGCAGCTCCTGTAAGGGGAAGGCAGTGTGTCAGCCAGCAGAGCACTGTCCGCTCTGCTGGGCCTAGAGGCCCCAGCTACAAGCTTTTGAAGCCAGGAGGAAAGGCTCCCTGGACAGGATACAAATCAACATAAAGATAGAGTCAGACAAAGAGAGAAGTTGCAGCAGAAAGCAGCCTAGGAAAAGTTCCTATTTAACCCAGCCAACATAGGAGAGCTGAAAGATTTCAGATATAGCAGACTTGAGAGTGTTTGCCTGCCAGACCTTTTTGCCAAAGCTTGCTGGTAACCAATAAAAAGTTGGAAGATTGTTCCCTGATAAAAGTTTATGCCAAGTAAAGCTGTTAACTACTTCCATACAAGTCTGGACTCAATTTATTCAACCAATTCCTCAACTATTCACCCTATTTTTATCTGCTGCGGACGACCACACTTGGTGTTCAGTATATCCAGGTAGAAGCACCATGACAAGTGCCAAAGCTGCACCAAAAGGGCACTATAGGCAGCTCTTACACTACTCTAGCATTCCTACACCTGGGTTCCACCATCACCTTCTACATAGGGGGACTTAGTCTCTCATTGCTGAAATGCAATTGGCGTCACAACAAAAACTCTACAAACTCACATAACACCTGCAGAAGAGGCCCCTGGCACGGGACCTGCCCGCTGCACATGCAACATTGAACAGTGCTGACATCTCGGACTAGGTGCGTAGCGCTCTGCCGGATGCTAAACCAAGGTCTCTCAGTTCAAGTATTCTGTCTAAGTTTGCGACAAGTGTTGATAACTGACAAAGTGACGAACATGAGGCATCACACAGTTGTCCTACATGACATGATCCAATTTTTGAGGTTTTATGTGGCTTTGCTTTCAATCTGGCTTTTATGTTCCTTTCACATGCCACAAATTGGAGCTAGGTGCTTGAAAATGTGATCATCTGCAGATCTTAGCACACCTACTACTTCTTGTCCTTCTTGGCGTTGCAATTCCAATGTTGATAGATAGGTGTCTGTAATAAAGTGGCCTCATATCTGTCTCAAGTACATGTCTTGCAATAGGTTTTTCCTATATGTCTCCTTGGTTCTCTAAAAGTTTTTCCTACATAGTCCATGAGACAAGTGCAGTGACATAAAAAGTTAACAAAGATAGTCAATAAAGTCTCTGAGAAAATATTTGCATCCTGTGGCAGAACGTGCAAAAAAACTAAAATACAAATAACTTGCATATTAGAACAGGCCCTACAGCAGCAACATTTGAAATTACCCAAGAGTTACGATCTAACCATGTTCCTGGGTTTTTTGGTCTTGAGAATGAATGAATCAAACGGCCATGTAAGCTTCTACCCTTACTAAATGTTGTGAAGGGTCTTGGTGTAACCACTTCTTGTAGATCCTTATTCACCAAAAGGATATGCCAGTGTTTAGACAGGATATTGGGTACTTTAGTTGCTAGAACATCAAAATTAACTATGATCTTCATTGCATGATCCTTGATTTTTTATTTTTTTTTGGTACTAAGAGATCCCCTCTTTTTTGGGTAGCCCCTTTCCAGAAACGTATTGCTCAGTTTTTTCAATAAGATATGAAATTCGCAGTCAGAAAAACAATTACGATGGACCCTAAGATATTGCCCTTTCGGGATACCACATCTCAGGGGCAAGGGATGATGACTCTCCCAATGCAATCAACTATTGGTGGCTATTGGGTTCTGGAAAAGGGTGCTGGAAATACAACCATAAGAATTTTTTTTGTTCAAGATCTAAAAATAAAGAGAATACCACGTCCAAATTCTGAAGTAAATTGCAATTTTATATCATTAACAGAATTAATAAACAAAATTCTCAAATGATTGTAGTGTACCGGACAAAACCACCAAAATATCATCAATATATCGTTACCAACTCACAGTAAAAGGGGTTCATGAGGTATCATTTAAAGGAAAAACTACTTGGCTCTCCCACCAGCCCATGAGGAGATAAGCCCTATGAGGGCTTGTTTTTGTACTTTTTAATGGAATCATTTAATGGTTTATATAATATATTGAGAAAATGTAAATATATGTAGAATGTAAATGGGAAAAAATGCAATTCGACCTTTTGATAAAAATAACATTAATTTAAATCAGCAGTTCAGTATATATCTATAAAAATTGCCTTCTGTCATCATATTCTGACACCCATATCTTTTTTTATTATCCTACCAAAAGAGACATGTAAGGGTCTGTTTTTTGTTGGGCAAGCCGTAGTTTTTATTAATATTATATAAAATACAAATCCCACACAGTGGTGTAAATCCTCCAACAGGCAGCTAATCATGTCGATGTACCCTTTTCACTAGCAGTAAGGCCTGCTGCTATAGAAGAGCGATTGAAGCTGTCTGTCCTTTAAACCAGTCCTTTAAATTGGCCCTCAACAATCTGAATATTCTGTACTGCTATCTGTCAAAGAATAAGGTTACGGCCACACGGTTAGGTTTCCTCATGCAGTTTTGGACACCAAAATCAGGAGTGGACCATAAGGGTAAAGAATATAAAGGACAGATTCAACTTTTTTGAATTCACTCCAGATTTCGGCTTACAAAACTGCATGCAGAAACCTGACCACGTGGGCATACCCTAACGGTAGTTGGTTGGCATGCGAGGTTGAAGGTTCCTTACACCAGGTCTCACACATGCTCTTAAGGCCCCTTTACACTGCCTGAAAATCTGGCAGATTATCGCTGACAAGCGTTTGTAGGAACGCTCGTTAGAAATGATCTTCTGGTGTAAAGGTGCATCCATTTATCTAATGAATGAGTAAAACACTTGTTTATTGGGTAATTGCATCCTATATGTGGTCACCGAAATCAGAATTTTTTCCTGACAATCTGATCAATTGACACATCAATGGAGAGTAGCACTCACCGGATCTTACAGTCGTCCAGAATGCAGCAGCCCACCTGGAGCCCTAGATCCACAGAGGCTCCTGAATAAACAGTCCAATAAACGATGACAGAGGCAGCATGTTCGGTGAATGTCCCTTTATTGGGAACTGCTTACATGAAATACGTGGTTACAAAAGTTGCTACGTTTCGGCTATAACATAGCCTTTATCAAGCATAGTGTGATCCCCAAATTACCTGCTTATAAAATGCAAGCCACACCTCCCCGTGCGGCATTGACCAATCACAAAGTATACATAGTTGCATGTTCCATCACTTTTCCACAACATATAATAAAATGTATTCACATACTTTAACACTCTCACCTGGTGGTTTATAAGATACATAACTCAATGATGCATCATTGCAGCGCGTCCCCCTGTACTCAGTGCGCATGTCCAGGGAGAAGGGAGCGTACCTTCACGTGTATAACACTAGTCACATGATCGCAAACCCACATGTCCATGCGATCAACAGTACAGCCGTACCGTTTCCTTCGCCTCCCACAGGCTGCGCTCTGTTACTAGAGACGCATAATGAACACCCCGCCCCCATCCAGACCCGCTGGCAGTAAACATACAGCTAATTATCCTATGAACCAGCGATCATAGATTCCTTCACAGTTATGATGCGGGGTAAGTTCTTCCTCATTATGAATCATGGAGATGTATTCTACATAAAAAAAACATTAGTGATCTAGTTATTATAACCCTACAAGTTTAGTAACTATTAGTGATGGCTCACCCGGTTTGTGTATATGAAAGGAAGGGTGCCGCCAACCAGTATAGATACACCTAATCTATAGAGAAATAATAAAATCAAAATAGTGGTTGGGCACACCTCATAAGGAAGGATGTGTATGTACAGTGCAATTTTTGGTTGAGTGAGCTTATCCCAGACTGGACACTGACTTTGTGAACAGTTGAATTTGCGAACAAGGACCTAATCTATAATTGACTTACCTGATTTTACTATATTTTGCATTTTCCAATTTTAAATTTTTAATTCTCTTTTTAATCCTCATTGGATGTCATAATCTGGACTATTTTAAGTCTTACAGTCTGATACAATTTTCTTTTTGTTTATATGCTCTGATAGAGGTCGAGCGATACATTTTTGATACATTTTTAAACATTGTTACTTACATCTTGTGGCGCCACAACACTTGTTTGCATGGACTGTTCTAACCTAATATATACGGTCTAACTAGATCAGGTGTACTTCAGTCCATGTTCAATATTTGTACTATTCCTATGTTTTTACAGTATATATAATAAATTAATGTACTATATATAATCCTGCGAATAATATACCACTATACTTATATTCAAGTATTTTTTGAGACACTATACATCCCCCTACAAGTACACAAATTTAAAACAAGGACATATTAAAAATCACAGTACTGAGTACAAATAATCATTAACCTCTTAAGGACGAAGGGCGTACATGTACGCCCTTCGTCCGCACTTTAAAGATGGCGCCCGCTCCCGCACGGAGCGGGCGCCCGAGCTGCGGGTAAAAGCTTGATTCATCAAGCTGACACCCGCAGCTCATGTCCGCGACCGGCAGCGATGCCGATCGCGGACATTTAACCCCTCAGATGCCGTGGTCAATCCTGACCACGGCATCTGATCGTGCAAAACCGAAAGTTTCACTTTCGGTTTGCTCGGCTCCCTGATGGCCACAAGGGGAGCCGAGCATGCATGTAGTACCCTAGGTTTCTGTGAATGAAACCTAGGTTACTACTAAGTATTCCTATGGAGCCTATGACTGTAATAGGCTCCATAGGAAATATGCGATTTTTCATATATTCCAATGCTATTGCATTGGAATATATGAGAATAGCAATCTGATGATTGCATCTTATAGTTCCCTATGGGAACTATAAGAAAATGGTAAAAAAAAAAAAAAGTTTAAAAATAAAAATTAAATAAAAAAATATAAAAATTCAAATCACCCCCTTTCCCCAAAATGAAAATAAAATAAATAAAAAATAAAAAATTACACATAATGGGTGTCGTAATGTGCGAAAACGCCCATACTATAATAATATTAAAAATATTCACCATACGGTAAACATAAAAACGAAAGAAAGCGTCCAAATGGCTAATTCGCCATTTTTGGACGCTTCATTTCCTAAAAAAATGAATAAAAAGTGATCAAAACATCATACGCACCCCATAATGGTATCAATTAAAAGTTCAGATTGCCCATAAAAAATGAGCCCCTACACTGCTCCGTACGCATAATTACAAAAAAGTTATAGGGGTCAAAACATGGCGACAAAAAATAAAATAAAACAATTCCCACTTTTAATTTTTTTTCACTATCAAAACGCTAAGAAAAACTATACATATTAGGTATTGCCGGATTCGTACTGACCTGAAGAATAAAATTAACCAGTCAGTTTTAACGCAAATCGAACATTGTAATTTAAAAACCCGTAAAACTGTGGTGAAATTGCTTTTTTTTTGCAATTTCACCCCATTTGGAATTTTTTTCCCGTTTCCCACTACATCACATGCAAAAATAAATGGTAGCGTTAAAAAGTACAACTTGTCCCGCAAAAAATAAGCCGTCATATGGCTATGTGAGCGGAAATATAAAAATGTTATGGCTTTTGGAAGGCAGGGAGCGCAAAACAAAAACGCAAAAATCCCAAAACCCCCGGTCCTTAAGGGGTTAAGTCTCATGGATACGCTACACATTGCCCACATTAAATTCTATATTTATCCCATAAGGTTGGAGTGCCTTCAATTCAAAGATCTATTTGTAACATAGTAACATAGTATATAAGACCGAAAAAATACATTTGTCCATCCAGTTCGGCCTGTTTCCTACAAGTTGATCCAGAGGAAGGCAAAAAACCCCTGTGAAGCAGAAGCCAATTTTCCAAACTTAAGGGGAAAAAAAATTCCTTCCCGACTCCAATCAGGCAATCAGAATAACTCCCTGGATCAACGACCCATCTCTAGTAGCTGTAGCCTGTAATATTATAATACACCAGAAATACATCCAGTCCCCTCTTGAATTCCTTTATTGTACTCACCATCACCACCTCCTCAGGCAGAGAGTTCCATAGTTTCACTGCTCTTACAGTGAAGAATCCTCTTATCCTCTTATGAATATGAGCTGAGCGCTGCGATTGGCCAGCGCTCCAGCCCTGCGAGAAGGAGACGCCCAGGGCAAAAGAAGAAGTCTCCGCCCCAGGCAAAATTGGAGAAGCATGAGCGCCGGTACCGGGGGCTACAGGTGAAAGATCCTCTTTAAAGATAGATCAAGCCCTCCGCTGTCACCGTTCCATCCACTCCCCTTTAGTCTCCTCGGAGAGTGGATACAGAATAACTGCAGTCTCTCTGCAGCAAGCGCTGACACTGAGTACCTTACTGGTCTTCATCCCGGCGTCCGTCCTCACCGCTTCCCTCATGTGACTAGCCTCAAACGTGGCGTCCCACGTGACTAATAGCTCAGGGACGTAGTTGCGTGATAGCAGATGAATCAATAGAGGAAAAGTGTTCTGCGCTGATATCAATCGCCACTTGCGGTAATACAAAAGTCCTTGGAATATTAATAATGAAGCTTCATCAAACGTCCTGTTCACCGTCCCAGCTACCCAGACGCGTTTCGGGGTAACCAAATAAGTGAAGTGTGCAGTGATTCTAAGAGCGACACCTGTCATCTACATGTCATACTGACTCAGTATTGTTTCACTACCACGGCAGACTCCCTATGTGTGTTACTGTAAGGCACAGTGTTCTACACCACTATAAAGGCTCTCTGAAGCCAGGAAATAGCTGTTTTTTAACACAATTCGCCACAAATACATTTTTTCGGAAAATTTGGCGAACTGGCGAATCGAATTTTTGAGAAATTCACTCATCTATTAATACGCACATTGGAATACCGAAGTAATTCACCGAAGTCTCGTGCCACTTTGGCCTAGATCAGTGATGGGCAAAGTGCGGCTCTCCAGCTGTTGCTAAACTACAACTCCACCATGCCCTGCAGTAGGCTGATAGCTATAGACAGGCTTTGCATGCTGGGAGTTGTAGTTCTGCAACAGCTGGAGAGCCGCACTATGCCCATCACTGGCCTAGATGAAATTTGACTCCACGGAGCCAATACATTTTAATGCTGCACAGAAACAGTATTTTTGTTGGGAAAAGTTTCTGAACAAATCGACTTTGGATCTATAACCCAAAGCTGGATTCGCTCAAGACTATAGACAACCACAAATTAAACTCACAAAAAATTTAACTTATGAGATTTTGAAACACGGCTGGGGCATTACGCAGCCCAAAAGGCATTACAAGGTTTTCAAAATGCCTTTCTAGGGTATTAAATGCCGTTTTCCATTCTTCCCCTTCCTGTATTCTAACCATATTAGGCTCCCCTAAGGTTAATCTTAGAAAACCACTGAGCCCCACAACTTGATTAAAGAGGTCAGGAAAGAGAAGAAAAGGATACTGTTTTCTAACCGTGATTTTGTTTAATTCTCTATAGTCTACGCAAGGGCGTAATCCACCATCTTTTTTTCCCCACAACAAAGAATGCAGCACCCATAGGTGCCAAAGATGGGCAAATATGTCCCTTTTTGAGACTATCTTGAGCATAATCTTTCATGGACTGGCTTTCAGGTCCTGTAAGCATATAGATTCTGCCTTTTGGATATTTGGCACCAGAAACAAGTTTAATAGCATACTCGCGATGATCTCGCGATTGAAAATTAAAAATCTCGCGATTGAAAATCATTAATAAACTCAGGTAGGTACCTTCTTCTAACTCAAGACCAGAAAGCTAGATAAACAATGATTAGAACACTGAGGACCCCATTTAACTAATTTCCTAGTACTCCAATTAAAGACAGGACCATGTTCCTTCAGCCAGGGTAATCCCAGAATGACAACAGCAGACATATTTTTCGGCAGCCAACTGTGCTGACCAACGAATCGAGGAGGAGGCATTGGGTTCACCTTATTGTCTCTCAGAGGCGCAGGAAGGGCCACTTCCACACGCTGTACATGGATTTGCGACAGCATCCTGAGAAATGTCATGGTTTCTGTCATATGTCTGTGAACAGCTTTGACATGTTGTTAGCGTCTCTGCGCCCTGGCCTCATCCACCAAATATAAGGAGCTGCATTTCTCCAGAGGAACGGCTCATCGTGACATTGAGGTATGTATATTTATTACTATGGTTATTGAAATAATCGGTTAATATTAATCTTGATATTAGGTGTGCTAGACTCACTTTATGTGTAAATATCTGGGGTCATTAATTGAACTGTAGTAAAGTAGAACTGCCTTAGTTGCCCAAAACAAACATTAATATCAAACCTTTCAGTTTAGACAGCTCCTTTATAAAAACAAATGTCTAATGTTGGGATGTCCAACCTGCGGCTCTCCAGCTGTGTCAAAATCACAACTCCCAGTATGCCCAGTCTGCCTACAGCTATCAGCCTACAGCAGGGGCATGATGTGATTTGTATTTTTACAACAGCTGGACAGCCACAGTTTGCCCATCCCTGGTGTAATGTATGTATTTGATATGAGCAACTAAGCATGTTAGACCTTACAACACTATGATTAGTCACCCCAGTAGTGGCTGTTTTATTAATATGTTTTTTTATTTTCTTCCTTCAGGTTTCTGGCGACTGGGAATTAATTTGCTTCTCTGCATTTTGAGTTCCTGCTAGGAGTGTCAACTATTTCTGGGATTGTTCGTCAAACATGTGAAGTGATTTGGCAGCGGCTCCGGGAAGCGGTGATGTCAGAGCTCAAAGCTGAGGATTGGATCCGATTTGCTGAAGGCTTTCATCTTGATGCGCAGTTTCCAAACTGCATTGGGGCATTGGATGGCAACACATTCGTGTTAAGAAGCCGCCTCACTTAGGGTCCCGGTAATACAATTATAAACAATACTTTTCCATTGTGGCTTTGTTGGATTTAGCTGACACTACATATAAGTTTATAATTGTGGATATTGGGGCCTATGGGACCACTGCAGATGCGTGCATTTTCATTTCTTCCAGATTGAGTGAGCGACTTCATGCCAACCAACTTGCCCTCCCAGAGCCCGGATTGCTGCCAGGTTCTGTGGATCCTCCAGCTCCATTTGTAATTGTGACTGATAAAGGGTTTGATTTGTCCCCACATGTCACGCAACCCTTCCCTAGATGCAATCTGGATGACAGGTGGCGCATCTCTAACTATCGGGTGACTAGAGCCTGTCGGTATGTAGAGTGTGCGCTTGGAATACTCACCTACAAGTGGAGAGTATTCCTGTCATCCTTACAGATGTCGCCGGACAATGCCACCCTTGTTATTAAAGCTTGTACAATGACAATGTACATGATTGTGTTTAACATCAAAAGTGCCTAATGTTTTTCCTACATAAACCTTCTAATACCTCTTTATACCTAATATATTACAAAAAATGTTGTCCTCAAGAATAACATGTTTATATGAGTGTGAGTGCTAGCTATTTCCAATATCTATCCTTCTCTTTTCTTAGGTTTGTATGGATGACACGTTACAATGATTTTCAATAGTCCTTGTTGGGATTGTCACACATTGAAGAAGATATGAAGAAAAGGACCGGCACTTTGCTGTTGCAAAGAATCAGCAATGTCTTTATTGTTGCCATAAGCGAGGAATTAACAACGCGTTTTGACTCACAGATTTGAGTCTTTCTCAAGTACTCAAATCTGTGAGTCGAAACAAGTTGTTTATTCCTCGCTTATGGCAACAATAAAAACATTGCTGATTCTTTGCAACAGCAAAGTGCCGGTCCTTTTCTTCATATTGTTTGTGGGACGCCAACCCTGGACTCGAGCACCGCGTGACTGATTGGAGTGTCGGCTGGACTTGTATGTTTACATTGAAGAAGATATCACCGATCTATATATGTTTGCCGATTGCTTTCGCTATACATACTATACTTTTTAAAATTCATATGGTTTGTAAATAAATATAACTATATGTTTGCATTGTCACTTGTGACCCTTGACGTTTGAAATAAATTATTTTGTAATATTGATTTTTTTAAATTTAAAATAAAGACATCCACAGCAGATTCGATTGTCCCTAGTTTTTATATTTAAAAAAATAAAATTATAAAATTATATAATAAAAAAAATATAATACTATATATAAAATTATAAAGGCTTCACATTCAGCCAATAATTAAATGTCCAAAATCAAATATACACAAATCACAATTCCAAAAGATCGCTGGTGAAAGGGCCAATAAATTGGCCTGGAATAACACCACCATCACCAGGTGGATTGTACTGTTGTTGGGTAGAGCTTTGTGTCTAGTACTGCGGGCGCCAAGAAGTTTGGGGGTCCTGTGAATAGAGGGGCATCGGAAGACTGGTAGGGAGGATGTGCATTTGTGGCATGCCCCGGTTGGGGCTGGAGAGACCTGGCATACACTCGTTCCTTCATGGCATTAATAAACTGAAGTAGCTCCAGTGTGTCAGGTTTGGAGTCCATTATAGAGGTCACAGATGTCAACATAACCATAAACATTGTGTTTTTTTCTTGGGACCAGCCTTGGATCAGGGGAGCTGGTAGGCCATCAAGCATCAACTCCTCTTTACCTTCCTTCCTTCTTTTGCTCAAATGATTTAGCACCTGCCCGTCAACCGCTACTCGACTATCAAAGCGAGAAGAAGAATTGACCCTAGCCCCACTTCCCTGCTGATGTGGCCTGGCCTGGGCTTCTGGACTGGAAGCGGCAAGTCTTCCAGCTTCCACACCAGAAGCTTCTCCCTGTAGTTGGGAAGTGGGCAGCTCCTGTGTGCTGACATCCTCCTCACCGGTCAAAAGATGTGGGGAATGTGTCCCAGCAGCAGCTCGTTCCTCCTCTTGGGAGCTGCTGGAATTTTGCCCTTCTTCCTCAAGGTTGTCCACGGTGCTGAAATTGCAAATGAATGAGGATTAGCACCAGATTTTTTTTGTGGAAGCATCGTACATTATCTCTTCATAAATAAAATTATCCATATATAACTAACTAGCATCATAAGTTAAGTTAACATAGCATCATAACTCAATATACCGTAGTGCTATATGAACCCCAGCAGTGCTGGGAAGTCAGGCTGGGAGCAGCCCTGCAGACTCGCAGCATGAGCAACGCTCGTCTGCAAGGCCCCAATAGCTACGATGCTGCATCAAATGTACATATAAATATACTATTAAATAAAAAAAACATTCCGCATGGGTAGTCTTACCTCACTCACGATGATTTTTGGCATTAGCCTTCTCCCATTGGCTGGCCATCATATGTTGTGCCACCTCCTTGAATACACGGTCATGGTAACCCTCACAGCGGGTGTCCCAGATTTGAGGTCTTTCTTGAATGAGTGTAATTACCTTCTCAACATCCATCTTCAAACTTTTCTGAAAGGCAGCTACTCAAGGCCTCAGTGAATTTCCAGGTTATGTGCTCTGCCAACATTTGGCAACATCAAGCACATGGCAAAAGTAGGCTGGCCTTAAACCAGGAGAACATGTGTTCCGCAAAAACGGAATACAAACGGATGACATACGGTTACATTCCGTATGTATTCCGTTTAGTTTTGCAGACCTATTGACTTCCATGGAGCGAAGCGCCATTATTTGCGGGCAATAATAGGACATGTTCTATCTTTTCACGGTATGGGAATACGGAGATACGGAAACGCAATGCACACGGAGACACCATTTTTTTTTTGCTGAACTATTGAAATGAATGGTTCAGTATAAGTACCGCATACTGAACTAAAAAAACGGCTAGTATACAGAACGCAAAAAACGTTCGTGTGTGTGAGTCCATACAAATAACTTTTTTCAGAATGAATAGGACCAACAGTAATTACAATATCAGAAGTCTTATACTGTAGTCAATAAACCCTCTGGCCAAAGTATCTACCCCGGAGACCGGAATAGGTTCAGGAAGTCTATGTAGTTTTAATCTCAAGGCAGACACAAAATCAAAATTAATAAAACTGTTAGCAGCCCAGAGTCCACAAATGCTAGACCTGAAGCTGACCTCTCAAGAAAAGATAGACTAACAGGCAGTAAAACCTTTCCATTTCTTTCAGGAAATACATGTGTGTCTGAGTGACCTCCCTGATCATCGTTCAGACACTGAGATTTTGTGACTTCCACCTAGTAGGACAGGACCGCAGCTGTTCAGGATTGCTGTAGTAGAAGCAGAGGGCATGTTTCTTGCAATGTTCCTTTCTTTGCTGAGGAGACATGACCCCCACTTGCCTGGGTTCCTCTGACTCAACTGGTGCCTTAATCACAGAGGACTGAGAGACAGAGGGGAAGGGAGAAGGACGGACAGAGACAGCATGTTCATGCCTACGTTCTCTTAATGGTCGGTCAAGTTGGATAGCTACAGACATCGCCTCATCTAGGGACCCCGGAGTTGGGAAGCTGACTAAAAGGTCTTTGGGAGAGTGAGAAAGACCCAATCTAAATTGAGACCTGAGGGCCGGATAATTCCACCCAGAGGCAGTGCACCACTTTTGGAACTCAGAGCAATACTCCTCTACCAGTCGCCTGCTTTGACACAGTGAGAGGAGCTGACTCTCTGCGTCAGCTGCTCTGTCTGGCTCGTCATACAGACTGAGAATGGAACGGTCAACAAAAAACAGCTCAGGGGAATTGGGGGTTATAGAGAACACCCACTCCTGGGGGACACCCTGCAAAAAAAACATGATGATACCTAACCAGAGTGAGATCTCAAATGAAAATAAAGTTTGTACAATTCCCTGAAAGTTGCAAAACCTTTATTGTCACCATAGAAGCGGTCAGGGAGCTTAACCTTAGGCTCCACATGTGACAGAGCTGCAGAAGCAGGTGAACTAGTCAGACAAAACTCTTGCTGCTGGACTCTCTCTGCTAAATCCAGCACCAACTTGGCGTTACACTCCATCTGTGTGGCTAAAGCTGATGTTCATAATTGTGCAGGTAAAAATAGCTTTTTTAAGGGTCCATTCACATGTCCGTATTGTGTATTGCAGATCCGCAATACACTGGGCCGGCACCCGTATAGAAATGCCTATTCTTGTCTGCTATTGCGGACAAGAAAAGGACATTCTATTTTTTTTGGGAGCTGCAGACTGGAAGTACGGAGCAGCCGACTGGAAATGCGGATGCGGACAGCACAATCCTTTTTGTCCCTATTGAGAATGAATGGGTCCGCACCCGTTCCGCAGAATTGCGGAATAGATGTGGCATTCTACGGACGTGTGAATGGACCCTTAGGCAGTGATAAAAAAAAATGTCAGGAATATGGCAGAGGAAAGGACAAGGAAGTGAGGCCCTAAACTGAAACCACCCTGCTGCCCCTTTCCACTTGCAGTACCAGCCCTAAACAATAAATAGGTGCAGAGACAAACAACACGGACAGACAAACAAAAAGCAGAGTCTTCAGAAATGGGTCAAAACCAGATTAGCTATGCAATACCAAAATGTAAGACAGAGAGTAATCAGAAGACAAGTTGGGATCAGAAGCACAAAATACCAATAGCAAAGGGGAGGCCAACCTTACAGACACAGTGAGCCAAAAAAAAGAAAAGGATGATTACCAGGAGCCACAAGCTATACATTTACACAGTCACCATATTTTCACCCTACAAGATGCACCTTCTAAACAGAAACACAAGGGGGGGTCAGTCAGCACCACCTGTATGCAGGTGCACGTAGCTATGGCAATTATACATACAAACAAAAAGTTGCAACAGCACCCTGCAACCAGAGCTCTGCCCAAGATGGAAGCTATAAGAGGACATTAGTGATATCGCATGCAAACAGTGGAGACATTAGTTTACATTTTGATCAAAAGGTAGTAAGCCCACTCACCCCGTCACGGTTGTCTCCTAGAGTGGGTACTAACGCTAAATCTGACCTGTAATGGGCCATGACAGCCACATAAAATCCTCCTAACGCTATGTCCTACCTGTTATGGGCCACGACAGCCACATAAAATGCCCAATTCTCATCTGACCTAAAATAAGATCCCCAAACCTCATCAGACCTCCAAATCAGATCCCCAATGCTCGTATCAGACAACACAATTCGGACTCCCAGTGTCAGACCCTCAGTGCTTAGATCCCCCCCCCCCATTCTCAGATCTGCCCCCCCATGCTCAGACCTGATCAACCCATGCTCACACAAGACTCCCCGATGCTCAGATGTGACCCCCATGCTCAAATCAGACCCCCATTGCTCAGATCAAGACCCCCCATGCTCAGATCAGACCTCCATTGCCCAGACCAGGACCCCTCCCCCATGCTCAGATCAGAACCTCCCGTGCTTAGATCAGACCCCCATGCTCAGTTCTATAATAAAAAAAAATCTCTTCCCTCTCCTGATCAGACACTGGTCTCCTGTTCGGGCAGCTGTTACTTTGCAGGTCTGACACGCTCTCCACTATGACCTGATGAGCACAGCATCGGGTCATAGTGCATGTCTTCACGTACTATGTTCTCACACTGTGTGCATCAGGACGTAGTGGAGAGTGAGCTAGAGCTGCAAAGTAGCAACGGTGCCCAATCAGGAAAAAATATCTGAGCATGGGGTGGAGAGTGAGCCAGCCTGACTGCTTCCCAGCTCCACAGCAAGAGCCACACTTGAAGAAGCAAAGAGCCACATGTGGCTCAAGAGCCACAGGTTGGCCACCCCTGCAATAGCATAACAGGAACAGGGAACAAAGAACAACGCTAGTGAGCCAACTAAGACTATCACTGGCAATGGTAAATGGACAGGAGGGGATTTAAATAGAGTGTCTGGTTCCTGGATCAGAACCTGATATGTCCAGTGGCCCAGCCAGGGCCGGCCTTTGGGGTGTGCGAGCTGTGCGGCCGTAAAGGGCGCAATGGCAACAGGGGCTACCTACAGCCTACAGGCCGGACTAGCCTGTCGCGGCCCTGGTGACAAGTGGGGCGGTCGGCGGCAGGGCACAGCAGGAGATAAGTGCTTCCATTGCGGTCATCTCCATAGTTATCTGTATCGCCGTCCTCAGGGCGGCGATACAGATGTCTGTGCTGCGGCAGAGGAGGGAGAGGCGTGTCCCCTCCCTGTTCCTCTGATAAGCTGCCAGCACTAGGCCAGCAGCCTATCAGAGGCCGGAGCAGTACAGCGAAGGACACAGGCCGGAAGAGGCCTGCATCGCATCACTGACATGGAGGTAAGTATATGTTTTTTTTTGTTTGTTTCCCCCCCCCCCCCCAAAACTGGAACATGATAGGGTGGGGGCTACTGGCACATAAGGGAGGACTACTGGCACATAAGGGGGGGCTACATTTTAATTACTTATCGTCACCACAACGTCATCCAGATCAGTCTCTCGGCTTCAGGGGCCCTATGACTGCTTCTGCCTCTGGCTTCGGGGGCCCTAAGACTCATCCGGCCTTATGGCTCCGCATGACCATTTTTCATGTTTTGTTTGTTAGGAGTACGACATGGTTGTAGGCTGGTTAGTGTCCCAGGTTTGCTGTTGGAGGGGGTCATGGTTATGTGAGTCCCCAAGGCATTCTGGTGCTGCATAAGTGGTTTATTTAAAAAAAAAAAAAAAAGAAATTTAAATAAGAGGCTCGCATGAGTGGCTTCTCGCTTATAGGACCTCACGATTGACACCGGCACTTGTAGTTCCCCATCTGATACCTTTTTTACTCGCACGCTTGGCTCCTGCCATAAGAGTCTCGCACGCATGGCTCCTGCCATAAGAGTCTCGCACGCATGGCTCCTGCCATTAGGGACTAGCACGCATGGCTCTTGGCTTAGAGGATTTCTCAATTGACATCGACATTGGTAGTTCATACGGCCATCTGATACCATTTTCCATGACACACCTTTTAGAAGTTTTCTTTTGTTCATTTATATTTTACAGATTAGTTTTTGCGGTTCATTTCACCCTCATTTCATTTAAGAAGCTTTACCCCATGTATTTGTCTTTTTAGGTTATCGAGTCCCGGTTTATTAATAAAACCCGTTGGGTTAAGCCCCAATCTTTTCCCCAGATGTCCTTAATTCTTAAGGTTCGCATCCCGGCGACTGCCCAGCCCCATGGGCCCCTGGCGGTTACTTTGGCCCCATGGCTTTAGGGGTCCGACCAATGGTTGTCTGTCCACCTGTGCAGCTATGCTTTTGCTTTTGAATGACTAACATCTTTACCTGCTTGCCAGCTTATGTTATTTAGGTTTCATTTTAGTTAATGTCCATTATTATCCCTATTTTCTGTCACGTTTCCCTTCGTCTTTTCAGGTCACGCACTTGAACTCATGTTTGGGGTCACCTTCCACGTCGGTCAGGTCTCGTTCCTAACGATATTTCGCCTGGCAGGTTATTCAGGCCACGTAGTTTATCTTAGGTATCGCCTGCCACATCGGTCAGGCTCATGGTTAAATTTCACCTGCACCTTATTCAGGTCACTTAATATAGTTATAATTTCTTGAAAATTTCCGCAGGGTATGCCCACTTATAGGCCCACCCACGATCATAGCTTAGGGCACACAACAAGCCATTTAGTCAGGTTAGCTAAGACACGCCTAGCTGGGTTAGGTTGTTCCGTTGTTTCTCTCCCTAGGGTTCTTCGGATATCTCTTGGCCGTAGCCATGACCACAAATATATATATACAAACTGATTCAGACACCAATGCAGACAAGAGATCATCATGGTGTCATGAATGCAGCAGTCACTTCAGTCTGTGGTAGTTTCTATCCTAGGAAGCGGTAATAATCTCTGAGGATTTAGTAGACTGATTGCTTTGGGGTAAAAGCTGTTCCTCAGCCTAGTGGTGCGGGCATGTAGGGCTCTAAGACGCCTACCAGAGGGTAGGGGAGTGAAAAGGCTATGGCTGGGGCGAGTTGGATCCCCGCAGATTATCTTTGCCCTGTTGCTGCAACGAGCAGTGAAGATGTCATCCAGTGATGGTAACTGAGTACCAGTGATTCTTCCAGCCATTCTGATGATGCGCTTGAGGGTCTTCTTTTCCTCAGAAGAGCAGCCAGAGTACCACACTCTAATGCAGTATGCGATACATTCTATGGTGCACCAGTAAAAACTGACTAGCAGCTGTTTTGGGAGTTGTGCTTTCTTCAGACTCCTCAGAATATGAAGCCTCTGAAGGCCTTTTTTGGTAATTTCTGTTGTGTTTTTTTTATCCATGACAGGATCTGACTAATATGAACTCCCAAGAATCTGAAACTTTCAACTATCTCCACGTCCATGGTGTCCATTTCGTTTTTTTCTTCCTAAAATCCAGAATCAGCTCCTTTGTTTTCTTGGTATTGAATATGAGGTTGTTGTTCTTACTCCATCTCTCTAGGTTCTCTATTTATCGGCATTGTATAAAAACATACTGTATAAAAATTTATCTGCAGTCTTTTTCTACACTTGCAAGGCCAAGAAACATTGCACCAAATCATCTTGTAGTTAAAAGCTTAATCAATGTCATTTGTTCTCAGCAGATTCATATGGCAGTCTCATATTCATGTGTGCACATCAAAAGAGTTTTGGAAGAGAAACTTCCGAAGATAAATTTAAGCCTAATTTATTTTGGGTATGAACCTCTATAATTAAAAAATGCTTCATTCAATCGTCAGATTCTTTTCCCAATTTTTTCCCAACAATCAAAACATGCAAGTAAGATAGATGCTACCTATTCACATATGTATGGTTCCTAGGGCATAACCTCCTGAATAAATGCGGGCTTGATAGCTCATGGAGTGAGAGGTAAGCAAACCTTTAATATTCTTTGCAAACCTTGCAAAGGATTAATTTAATCTTAAAGAATTATCCTTACGCTAAACTGTTAAAGTGATTTATTGTTAAAGGGGTTGTCCGGGAATTAAGAAAATGAAAATACTTAAAGGGGTTGTCCCATTAAAATATTCTACAGTTTTCAAACCAGCACCTGGATCGGAATACTTTTATAATTGCATGTAATTAAACATTTCACATAGCCACTGAGTTATTCAATAAAATGTATCTGTATAGCACCACCTGTTATTTGTTTTTTTCTTATTTCTTTGTCCATCTTACTGAGAAGGCCGCACATGCTCAGTTTTATCCTTCAACTGCCTCCCCGAGCTGTGATAGGCAGAGCATGGACAGGCCTTTTGCAAAGGCTTTTGATACTGTCCCTCATAGATGTTTAATAGGTAAAGTAAGGTCTATAGTTTGTAATTGGATTCAAAACTGGTTGAAGGACCGTGTCCAGCGAGTTGTGGTCAATGACTACTTTTCAGAATGGTTATAAGTGGTGTACCCCAAGGTTCAGTGCTTGGTCCTCTAATAATTAATTTATTTATTAATGATATCGAGGACGGGATTAATAGCACCATTTCTATTTTTGCAGATGACACTAAGCTTTTAGTAGATTAAATAACAGCATACAATCAGTGGCGTTGCGGGGTTGTTTGTTGCCCCGGGCGCCAAATATCAGGGGGCATCAGGCAGCAGGCATTTCAGCGAGGGCCATGGGAGCCTATGGCTCCCGTCCCCTCCGTTATGCTTCATAGGCTTCAGTCCACTAGGCCTCCTGTGTCGGGTCTCGTGAGATGATGTGATGACGTGGCACGGGAAGGCACAGTGAGGCGTTCGTGACTGCCTGTGCCGGGACGCCACAAGCTGTGATGGAGAGAGGTAAGTATTTTTTATTTTTTTTAATGTATGTACCCTACCCTAATTACAGAGGCACTATGGGATTGGGAAAGGAGCAGAGGAGAAGGACCAAGGACATTATACTAATAAGAGTGGCCACTGCTGTACTAATAACAAAGAGGGGCCATTATATTATTATTAAAGAGGAGGACATTATACTAATAACAAAGATTGGGCTATTATACTAATAATAAAGAGGGGGCTATTATATTAATAATAAAAAGGGGGCCACTATATTATTAATAAAGAGCAGGACATCATACTAATAACAAAGAATGGGCCATTATATTAATAATATAGAGGAGGCCATTATATATACTAATAATACAGACGGGCTATGATACTAATAATAAAGAGGAGGCCATCAAATATACTAATAATAAAGAGGGGCCATTATAACAATAATAAAGAGGGGCCAAAATACTAATAATACAGAGGGGCCATTATACTAATAATACAGAGGGGGCCTTTATACTAATAATAAAGAGAGGGCTATTATACTAATAATACAAAGGGGGCCATTATACTAATAATACAGAGGGGGTCCCCTGTATTAATATTTAAAATACCCTGAAAAGACAAGGGGGCACTGCCTACGACTGGAGAAGAAAGAGTTCAGTCTCCAGAAGCGTCAAAGCTTCTTCACTGTAAGAACTGTGAATCTGTAGAACAGACTTCCTCAAGACGTGGTCACAGCAGGAACAGTGGGCAGTTTTATAAAGGGTTTAGATGAATTCTTAAAAGTAAATGACATTAATGCTTATAAAAATGTGTAGAAATCTGAGTCTCACTTCCTTCTGGGATTCACGTCCCCACCCATCCCTTGGTTGAACTTGATGGACTTATGTCTTTTTTCAACTGTATTAATTATGTAACTATATAACATATGGGGTCTGCATAAATTGGGGACCTGACATGTTTAAATTTCGGGTGTGATCTGAGGTCTGTATAAATAGAGGTCTGATCTGGGGTCTGTATAAATTGGGGTCTGATTTGAGGTCTGTTTAAATTTCGTGTCTGATTAGGGGTCTGTATATATTTGGGGACTAATCTGGGGTCTGTATTAATTTGTGGTTTAATCTGGTGTCTGTATAAATTTGTGGGCTGATCTGGGGTCTTTATATATTTGCATTCTGATTTGGGGTCTGTTTAAATTGGGGGTCTGATCTGAGGGCTGATTTAGGGTCTGTAAAAATTTGGGGGCTGCCCACTACACACTGTTCTCCCCAAGGTCAGACTGTGTGGATATCAGTACATATAGTATTGTGTTTTTGCTATTACATTACCAGTAGAGCATTACCACAGTATATTTATGGCAGCAGCTTAAATTTCAGCACAACAAAGCATTGGGCCTCTTCAAATCCAAAATGATTAGTATCACAATTTATAAGACTAGTTCATCTAGTTCAGTCTGTTATCCTGCAAGTTGATCCAGAGGAAGGCAAAAAAAAACCTGTGAGGTAGAAGCCGATTTTCCCCACTTTTTAGGGGGAAAAAATTCTAGTTATTCCAATCAGAATAACTCCCTGGATTAACGACCCATCTCTAGTAGCTATAACCAGTAATATTATTACGCTCCAGGAATGCATCCAGGCTCCCCTTGAACTATTTTAAAGAACTCACCATCACCACCTCCTCAGGCAGAGAGTTCTATAGTCTCACTGCTCTTACCGTAAAGAATCCTTTTCTATGTTTGTGTACAAACCTTCTTTTCTCCAGATGCAGAGGATGTCCCCTCGTCACAGTCACAGTCCTGGGGATAAATAGATTATGAGAGAGATCTCTGTACTGACCCCTGATATATATTCATATATAGTTATTAGGTTTTCCCTTAGTCATCTTTTTGCTAAAGTGAATAACCCTAAGGGCTCATTTAGACAGCCGTATGTTTTGTTCCGCAACCGTTTCGCAGGTCAATCACCACTTTTATGCAGATCTCTGTGAAATTAAAACCACCTGTGCCGAATGGGAGGAGTGCTGACACCAGTAATGAATCTATTGATTCACCGCGGTCAAATCTAGAACTTACCTCCTCATAGAAACTGATTAAATTAGCTTGACATGACCAATCCCTCATGAAGCCATGCTGATATGGTGTTATTTGCTTATTTTTATTGAGGTACTCCAAGATAGCATCTCTTAGAAAACCTTCAAACTGTTTACCCACGACAGATGTTAACGGCCTATAGTTTCCTGGCTCTGTGCCAATACTGTGGAATACTTCCTGTCAGTATAAAGTCCTATAGAGTCAGAAATAAGGGTCTGGCTATGACATTACTTAATTCTCTTAGGATACGCGGGTGTATGCCATCTGGTCCCAGTGATTTACCTATTTTAATCTTTTTAACCACTTCAGCCCCCCTAGCTTAAACACCCTTAATGACCAGGTCACTTTTTACAATTCTGCACTATGCTATTTTCACCGTTTATTGTTCCGTCATGCAACTTACCACCCAAATGAATTTTACCTCCTTTTCTTCTCACTAATAGAGCTTTCATTTGGTGGTATTTCATTGCTGCTGACATTTTTACTTTTTTTGCTATTAATCAAAAATGACCGAAATGTTTGCAAAAAAATGACATTTTTCACTTTCTGTTGTAATATTTTTTTTAAAAAACTACATTTCTATATAAATTTTTCTATAAATTTATTGTTCTACATGTCTTTGATAAAAAAAAAATCCAATAAGTGTATATTTATTGGTTTGGGTAAAAGTTATAGCGTTTACAAACTATGGTGCAAAAAAGTGAATTTCCGCATTTTGAAGCAGCTCTGACTTTCTGAGCACCTGTCATGTTTCTTCAGGTGCTAGAATGTCAGGATAGTATAAATACCCCCAAATGACACCATTTTAGAAAGAAGACACCCCAAAGTATTGGCAGAGGGGCATGGCGAGTTCATGTATCATTTCATTTTTTTTCACAAGTTAGCGGAAAATGACACTTTCTGAGGAAAAAAAATAATAATAAAGTTTCCATTTCTGCTAACTTCTGACAAAAAAAAAAAAATATCCCACGGACTCACTATGCCCCTCAGTGAATACCTTGGGGTGTCTACTTTCCGAAATGGGGTCATTTGTGGGGTGTGTTTACTGTTCTGGCATTTTGGGCGGGGCTAAATTGTGAGCATTATATACTGGAGAGTGAATCTGGATCGCACATCCTCAACACTATGCTTTTGATATAACGACTGTCTCAGCATAATTACGTGGCATATCCTCCCAATTTGTAATACATTGTATGCTGTGCAAAAGAGGCATTAGTATACAGCTTGATCAAAGAGCATAGGCCCACTTACCGCGACAAGGAAGCCTCTACAAGTGGGAAACTACTCTAACCTATAATGGCGCAGCGGTGCGCGGCGACCACCGGCGCCCCAGCACCGCACCGGCAGCAGACGGCGGGACCCAGAAGCCACACAGCAACCCCACTGTGCAGCAAAGCCTTCTTGGCTCTGGGTCCCACTGCCCCACCAGCACAGCACTGAGGCAGCAATGGCAGACACGCAGTACTGCACCATGTGAACGACTGCAAAGAGCTCACCCAGTCACAACCCTCAGGAAGTGCATCTGAGAGATAGTAGGAGTTTATAAACCCCTTGCAAACTAAGGCTAATTAAAAACACCTAGTCCAAATGGGGAGGAGTGCTGACACCAGAGGGGGGAAAAAAGAAAATACTTAATTACAATATATACTGGAAAGTGAATCTTACCGCGACAAGGAAGCCTCTACAAGTGGGAAACTACTCTAACCTATAATGGCGCAGCCGTGCGCGGCGACCACCGGCGCCCCAGCACCGCACCGGCAGCAGACGGCGGGACCCAGAAGCCACACAGCAACCCTTTGCACTCGTTCACATGGTGCAGTACTGCGTGTCTGCCATTGCTGCCTCAGTGCTGTGCTGGTGGGGCAGTGGGACAGTGCTGCACAGTGGGGTTGCTGTGTGGCTTCTGGGTCCCGCCGTCTTCTGCTGGTGCGGTGCTGGGGCGCCGGTGGTCGCCGCGCACGGCTGCGCCATTATAGGTTAGAGTAGTTTCCCACTTGTAGAGGCTTCCTTGTCGCGGTAAGTGGGCCTATGCTGTTTGATCAAACTGTATACTAATGCCTCTTTTGCACAGCATACAATGTATTACAAATTGAGCGGATATGCCACGTAATTATGCTGAGACAGTCGTTATATCAAATTACATTATAAACTAAATTGTGAGCATGTAAAACCTAAAGGTACTCGTTGGAATTTGGGCCCCTTTTCGCACCCAGGCTGCAAAAAGTGTCACTCATGTGGTATCGCCGTACTCAGGAGAAGTAGGGCAATGTGTTTTGGGGTGTATTTTTACATATACCCATGTTGGGTGAGAGAAATATCTCTGTAAACTGACAACTTTGCATAAAATAATTTAAAAAGTTGTCATTTACAGAGATATTGCCCTACTTCTCCTGAGTACGGCGATACCACATGTGTGACACTTTTTTGCAGCCTGGGTGCGCAAAGGGGCCCAAATTCCAACGAGTACCTTTAGGTTTTACATGCTCACAATTTAGTTTATAATGTATACTGGAGAGTGAATCTGGATCGCACATCCTCAACACTATGCTTTTGATATAACGACTGTCTCAGCATAATTATGTGGCATATCCGCTCAATTTGTATGGTGAGTTCATGTAAAATTTTATTTTTTGTCACAAGTTAGTGGAATATGAGACTTTGTAAAAAACAAAAATAAAAAAAAATAAAAATATCAATTTCTGCTAACTTGTGCCAAATTTTTTTTTTTCTGTGAACTCGACATGCCCCTCACGAAATACCTTGGGGTGTCTTCTTTCCAAAATGGGGTCACTTGTGGGGTATTTATACTGCCCTGGCATTTTAGGGGCCCTAAAGCGTGAGAATCCAAATGCGTAAAAATGCCCTATGAAATCCTAAAGGTACTCATTGGATTTAGGGCCCCTCTGCGCATCTTGGCTGCAAAAAAGTGTCACTCATGTGATATCGCTGTACTCAGGAGAAGTAGGGCAATGTGTTTTGGGGTGTATTTTTACATATACCCATACTGTGTGTGAGAAATATCTCTGTAAATGACAACTTTTAAAAAAAATTTATACAAAGTTGTCAATTTACAGAGATATTTCTCTCACCCAGCATGGGTATATGTAAAATACACCCCAAAACACATTTCCTACTTCTCCTGAGTACTGGCGATACCACATCTGTGACACTTTTTGCAGCCAAGATGCGCAAAGGGGCCCAAATTCCAATGAGTACCTTTTAGGAGGGCATTTTTACGCATTTTTCTTCTCACGTTTTAGGGCCCCTAAAATGCCAGGGCAGTATAAATACCCCACATGTTGGAAAGAAGACACCCCAAGGTATTTCGTGAGGGGCATGGCGAGTTCATAGAAGATTTTTTTTTTGGCACAAGTTAGCGGAAATTGATTTTTTATTGTTTTTTCTCACAAAGTCTCCCTTTCCGCTAACTTGTGACAAAAAGTTTAATTTTTCATGGACTCACTATGCCCCTCAGCGAATACCTTGGGGTGTCTTCTTTCCGAAATGGGGTCATTTGTGGGGTGTTTGTACTGTTCTGGAATTTTGGGCAGGGCTAAATTGTGAGCAGCCATGTAAAACCTAAAGGTACTTGTTGGAATTTGGGCCCCTTTGCACACTCAGGCTGCAAAAAAGTGTCACTCATGTGGTATCGCCGTACTCAGGAGAAGTAGAGCAATGTGTTTTGGGGTGTATTTTTACATATACCCATGTTGGGTGAGAGAAATATCTCTGTAAATTGACAACTTTGTATAAAAAATTTTAAAAAATTGTCGTTTACAGCGATATTTCTCACACAAAGTATTGGTATATATAAAATACACACCAAAACACATTGCCCTACTTCTCCTGAGTACGGCGATACCACATGAGTGACACTTTTTTGCAGCCAAAATGCGCAAAGGGGCCCAAATTCAATGAGTACCTTTAGGATTTCACAGGGCATTTTTACGCATTTGGATTCTCACGCTTTAGGGCCCCTAAAATGCCAGGGCAGTATAAATACCCCACAAGTGACCCCATTTTGGAAAGAAGACACCCCAAGGTATTCCATGAGGGGCATGGTGAGTTCACAGAAGAAAAATTTTTGGGCACAAGCGGAAATTGATATTTTTTTTTTTTTTTTACAAAGTCTCATATTCCACTAACTTGTGACAAAAAATTAAATTTTACATGAACTCACCATACCACCTCACAAAATTCCTTGGGGTGTCTTCTTTCTAAAATGGGGTCACATGTGAGGTGTTTGTACTGCTCTGGCATTTGAGGGTCTCCGAAATCATTACACGTATGGCCAGCATTAGGAGTTTCTGCTATTCTCCTTATATTGAGCATACGGGTAATGAGATTTTTTTTTTCCGTTCAGCCTCTGGGCTGAAAAAAATAAATAAATGAACCGCACAGATTTTTCCATTCGCATCGATCATCGTGGATGAAAAAATCTCTGCCAAAATCAGTGACTGCGGTGCGGTGGGCTGGGCGCTAACTACCTAACAAATAGCTAACTAACTGGCGGTGATAAGGGACCCTTATGCCCCATTCACACGTCCGCAATTCTGTTTGCGGAACGGAATTGCGGACCCATTCATTTCTATGGGGACAGACTTTGTCCCGCTCGGGTCTGCACTTCCGTTCCGCAAAAATATAGAACATGTCCTATTCTTGTCCGCACCAGAGGACCAGGTAGCAGGTATATCAGACGCTGTTAACAGAACAGAGTCTGATATACCTCTTTGATGCTTTGTATTTTGCATCTACAGCCTGCCAGCGATTGATCATTGCTGGCAAGCTGCAGTACAACTGCCGAGGCGCGAACTGCTCTCGCGAGATGACACGCTGTCGCGTCAAGGAGGAACAAGCCTGCCGCCTGGACGCAGCCCGGTAGGCGGTTAAGACGCCGCTGCACTTTTTTCTGGGTCAGGCATGGCACTTTTAGTGGGGAATTTACTTTTACATTCTGCATTTCATCTGACAGTTTATTTTCCTCAGTGAATACAGTAGAGAAAAAAATATTTAATAGCTTTGCTTTTTCCTCATTGCTCTCTGCAACTCCCCCCTCATTACTCTGTAAAGGGTCGACACCTTCAGATTTATACTTTTTACTATTTATATAATTGAATAGTATTTTAGGGTTAGTTTTGCTCTCTTTGGCAATTGATCTCTCGGTCTCTAGTTTGGCTGCTTTTATTTGTCTTTTATATATCCTATTTTTTTCCTTATAGTTTATCAGTACTTCCCCGCTCCCCTCCTGTTTTACTGATTTAAATGCTTTCTTTTTGTCATTTATTGCTTTCTTTACAGTTATATATATCCACATTGGCCTCTCTGTGTATTTTTGTTCCTCCCTGAAGAAACACTCTTTTGGTCACATGATCCATGCGACATAGGGGCGCTGTGACGTCATTGTAGAGCGTCCTGGGAGCCGCACGGACGGTAAGTAGCTTTTCCCCTGGCTCCCCACTACTTTTCTATGGCAGCCAGGACTTTAGTAGTGCCCTCGCTGCCATGGTTACCATTCAGAAAGCTAAACGTCGGATCCGGCGATGCGCCGAAACCTTGTTTAGCTTAAAGTCGGATCCAGATTAATGCTTTCAGTGGGCATGAATTCCGGATCCGTCCTTGCGGCATGCCTTCAGTTCTTTTGGCCTGAAGAAAATCTGCATGCTGCGGATTTTTCAACAGCAAGAAAACGTTTGAATACTGAACTGAAGACATCCTGATGCATCCTGAACAGATTTCTCTCCATTCAGAATGCATTAGGATTATCCTGATCAGTATCTTTCCGTCTTAGAGCCCCGAGGACGGAACTCTAGGACGGAAAGGAACAACGCAAGTGTGAAAGAGGCCTAAAACATGACATATTTTAGGAAAACGTGTAAAGTTGAAATATTTTTGGTATTTATCCTCTACTGATTATAGCTCAAATAATTGTGTGTTTTAAGGTACATGAATGCTCTGCACGAAGGTTGCTCAACATGCGGCCCTCCAGCTGTTGGCAAAGTAAAACTCCCACGATCACTTTGGTAGGATAATATCTGTAGGCTGTCAGGGAATGATGGGAGTTGCAGTTTTGCAACAGCTGGAATGCTGCAGGTTGAGCATGGCTGCTCTGAACAATACAATTCCATGTGAATTCTACTTTGTACCTTTCACTCTTTTTTAAAACTCTATCTGTGGGTATTGTGGCGACCAGGGCTCCCCCTGCACTACTGTTATCCCTGTTCGTGGCTCATCCAACAGATATAGATATAATTTTTTTGTTTTTTAAATAGTGAAAGGTCCTCGTAAATTTTTTACCCATATATAGGGCAAAACAGAGGTGTATAGTGCTTTGAGCACCAGTTTAGACATGTAAGTCAGATATTGCCTTCGCAAAAATTAACAATTACTTTGGACTGTACAAGAGATAAAAATAAAGTCACAAAAATATTTAATACATTTCTGCCAATCGTCATGGCTATATTTTAAGAATATGAAGACATATGTTAAAATTTTTGTAATTTTTTTATTTCTCTAGGTTTCTGGCCACGGGAGAAAGCTACAGTTCACTGTATTATCAATTCCGTCTGGGGATCTGAACGATTTCCATGATAGTGAGGGACACGTGCAAGGCTTTGTGGGCGGAACTGCACAATGAATTTATACCTCACCCTAATCGCCAAAAGTGGCTTGAAACTGAAGAAAAATTTGTGGAGGTATGTCAGTTTCCACACTGTATTGGTGCGGTCGACGGGAAACATATCCGGATTCTAAAGCCTCAAGGAACTGGATCAGAGTTCTTCAATTACAAAAAATACTTCTCCATAGTACTGATGGCAATTGCGGATGCCCAATATCGTTTTGTAGCCGTGGACATTGGCGCATATGGACGCACAAACGATTCCATGGTTTTTAAGAACTTATTTATGGGCATAAGTGTCTACAATCAAAATTTTGACTTCCCACCACCCCAACCGCTTCCTGGAACTGAAGCACCACCAATGCCATATGTATTGGTTGCTGATAAGGCATTCTAAATGTCCTGCAATCTATTGAAACCATATTCTAGACCAGGCATCCTCAAACTGCAGCCCTCCAGCTGTTGCAAAACTACAACTCCCAGCATTCCCGAACAGCCTACAGGTATCAGCCTACAGCAGGGCATTGTGGGAGTTGTAGTTTTACAACAGCTGGAGGGCCGGAGTTTGAGGATGCCTGTTCTAGACGTTAAAAAACTGACTTTTATCTACCGTTTAACCAGGGCACGAAGGATGGTGGAGTGTACATTCGGGCTATTGGTCGCCAAGTGGTTCATTTTCGCCACACCCATCAGTCTTAAACTGGAAATGGTTGATGAAGTTGTCAAGTCTGCTGTATCCGCTGTTGTCCTTCACAACTTTCTACGTACAAAAGAACCACAAATAATGGAACCAATCCCGGAGGACAGCCAGATGGTCAGCATTACCAGTTTCGGCCCATGGTCCAGTGTAGCTGTCGCCAGCATGCGTGACTCTTTTGCGGAATATTTCTGCTCTGATGGTGGGAGGGTGGAGTTGCAGGAACATTATGTTTAATTATGTAATCTTGTTCATGCATGCAAACTTATCTGCTTCTGTTTTTTTTTTAAGTTTCTACTGTTGTTTTGCTATATGTGGTGATAGACAATGTTTGTGTTTAAAGTTTTATGTTTAAAGTAAAAAAAGATTTGAAAACCTAATGTTACTTATTTATTGCGACATGATGGGGACGCCACAAGAAATAATTGTCTACAAACTCTCACAGCGCAGGAGTAGTAACAAAAAGTTGTGTGGCTCCCCATGCGCTGTCACAATTTCTCAGGCCTTTCATGTACACGCTGCTTCCTCATAAACTTTGACAGCGCCGGAGGAGTGACGCATTCATTGGTCGCTCCAACTAGCGCTGTCAAAGTTTGTCAGGCCTATCAATTAGCACTGCTTTCTCAACAACTTTGACAGTGCAGAAGGGGCGACACATACATTGGTCGCTCCAACTAGCGCTGTCAAAGTTTGCCAGGCCTTTCAGTTAGCACTGCTTCATCAACAACTTTGACAGCGCTGGAGGAGCGACACATACATTGGGCGCTCAAACTAGCGTTGTCAAAGTTTGTCAGGCCTTTCAGTTAGCACTGCTTCATCAACAACTTTGAAAACGCTGGAGAAGCGACACATACATTGGTCGCTCCAACTAGCGCTGTCAACATTTGTCAGACCTTTCAGTTAGCAATGCTTCATCAACAACTTTGACAGCACTGGAGGAGCGACACATACATAGGTTGCTCCAACTAGCACTGTCAAAGTTTGTCAGGCCTTTCAGTTAGCACTGCTTCATCAACAACTTTGACAGCGCTGGAGGAGCAACACATACATTGGTCGCTCCAACTAGCGCTGTCAAAGTTTGTCAGGCCTATTAATTAGCACTGCTTCATCAACAACTTTGACAGTGCAGGAGGAGCGACACATACATTGGTCGCTTCAACTAGCACTGTCAAAGTTTGTCAGGCCTATCAATTAGCACCGCTTCATCAATAACTTTGACAACGTTGGAGGAGCGACACATACATTGGTACTGCTGCCTGCGGGTTCCTCCTGACCCACTCGGGGGCTTAACCTCCTCATTGAACTCCTTCTTGTAGCGGTCCCTGATAAACCGCCACCGCACCATGATTAGCGACCCTGCTAAAAAAAAAAAAATCAGTCTTTAAACAAACTTGATTTCTTGGCAACATAAATGGTTTACTATTTGTTTGAAACTGCCACAATAACAATTAAAAATAAATTGTTGTAAACTATTGGTGACAGTGACCCTGTTCAATCATTTAGAAAACCACTGTGAAAGGGATATTCCGATATTAGAAAATGGGGCATATCGCTAGCAAAATGCCCCCATTGTCTAAGATGAGAATACCCCTTTAAGAAGTTTGACAGACATGTATGCTATATACAAATTAAATTATATATACTTACGGCATTCTTCCCTTTGCCTTTCATTGGAAGTCGTCCCAATTTGGCACAATCGCCACACAGATTTCAAGCCAGAGAAGCCGGGTAGTGTGATGGTCGCCATTGGCGGCAGTCTGTGTAGTCTCAGTGCGGTGTTCTTTCCTCCACCATGTGGATAAGGAGGTCGTTGTCGATCCAGAAACCCATGACTTCCTCCTCATCCGAACTGGTGGAGGGCCTAGAACACTAAAAAAAAAAAAATAACAACAGCATTAAAATAATGTTATAAAAAATTGGAAGTAATGGAATATGTTTTAAAATACTCACACGACGATGACCGCCGCGTCCTGTGGGTGCGGCTTTACGACCTCTTTTGGAGGCAGTGGGAGGAGCTGACTGTAATAAAACACAAATATACAAATTTGTAATAAAAATTAAAGAAATAAGTATGAAAGAGAAAAGGAAAAAATGCTATATAATTACAATCCTTTATTGACAGAAGTTTTCCCTGGAAATACGCTCATCAAGGATATGCCACTGCTGCAGCACTCCCACAGGTAAAACTGAGTATTACTCAGTACCTAGTGAAGTTAATGGGCTGTCTGTATAATTCATGAATGTGCTGGGTCCTCCAGAGCAAGACACGCTGTTAGGAGCCATTATCCTCTATAGATAATAGAACAGAACACCCTTTAATCCGTGGGTCTTCCTCCCATCTTTAATATCAGTGATCAAAACCAGTTGCAAAAAGAAGAAAGTCTTATTTTTTTAATCAGTTGCTCCATTTTGGTATTTGTGCTAAAAGAAAAATTTCAGCATTTCATCATCAGCCCAAAGTTTCGGTGCAGTGCACACTGTAAGTGCCATTAGGTTAACCCTTTATGGACATCTAATAAAGGTTTCATTGAACTGCACCTGTCCCATGACAGGGTCATTTCTCCCTTTAAATGTGATTGGTTTTGTTTTTCTCAGGCTCTTATAAAAAAAGAAGTAATGTCATTCTGCCAGTCAGCACTGTCATGAAAACCACTTGTTCGCACTGCAATAATATAACCTTAGCGTCGGGGTACAACAATGTGTATACAGTGGTTAGAGATCATAACTGGCTGGGTCAGGGTGTTTGCAGGGCAGTCGCTGCCCAATAATTCCAGATCATTGTGCTTGTAGTTGCACTTTGTCCTACTTTCTCTAAACAAACTTCCCACAAGCGGATCTGCTGCAGGCAGGGAAGCAGCTCGGTGCTGACTGTAACTTCTAGAAGAAAGTATACACCTCATTTCTAAACAGTTACCACTGTATGACGGTGTCATGAACAACGTCCCCATGTCTCCCAAAAGAGGTAAGATACTTTTCTCAATTTTCTTTACCTGGCTGCACGGTCAGGTTTTCTGATGCAGTTTTGAAAGCCCAAATCAGGAGAGGAATCATAAGAGGAGAGAAAGTATAAAGGATAGACACCACTTCCTGTTTTTTGAATTCACTCCTGATTTTGGTTTGCAAAACTGCATCAGGAGACCACGTGGCCGTACCCTAAAAGCTCCACTGTCTATGTACTGATAGGTACAATAATCTGATATGTAACTCGTGTGATCCCCAGATACTCAAAGAGCTCTGCACCTGCTCTCTTCTTACCAAGCCAAACTCGCTGCTTCTGGACAGCAGATGCTTAGAGATTCCCTCCAGGAGGTGACGTGCATGTTGAGCAGTGACCTCTTCCAGGCTCTTCTTGGTATGAGAAAGTTTTACCTTCATTTTTGAAACAATGATGTATGACAATAATTAAAGATCATATGTAATGAAAATTTACTAAATCTTTGAAGGAACACAACATATACAGTAGTATATTACACCCTACCTTACAGTGCATTTGCTGTACAGTTTCAAAAGGAATGCGTCATCAGAAGATGACCTATTGTTTTTATGTTAAACATATTTTTAAATAATTTTTGGTGGTGTCACTATCTATATTTTAAAAAAATCCTAATATCCTAAAGGTTTTGCAATGGCCTCTAAACCTAAAAATAAGTTCCACTTCCTGGTCTGCACAGGTCACTTTTCAGCAGTCATCTCATTATCATCCCAGGCAAGACTACAATGACAATTTACCTATAGATAACACAGGATCCATCATTCACAATAGGTGATGGTCACAGCTTATCTACTCCCCCTATCTTCACAGTGAACTCTGCTAAAGAAAGACTGCTGCCCCTATAATCATGTTCAGGAAATACATTTTTTTTTAAATATAAAAAAAAATCAGGTTAGAAAAAGATACTATCTGGATTAAAACTGGCAAAAACAGTATCGGTGACACATTGTAGTGTTCTTCAGTGGTCTGCCTCCATGACCACTACTTTACCTAAAGTATTTCTAGTACTGAAAAAATTTGTGAGCAATATTTGTAGCGTTATTCTTTTCCGGTATTGAGTTCCGTCCTAGGGGCTCAATACCGGAAAAAAACTGATCAGTTTAAGCATGCTGCTGTATTTTCTCCATCCAAATTTCCGCAACACTTGCCGGGATGCCGTATCCGGCATTCATTTCCATTGAAATGTATTAGTGCCAGATCCGGCATTAGAATTACCGCATAGACGGATTCGGTCTTCCAGCCTGCGCATGCGCAGACCTTTAAAAATGTGAAAAAGATAAATACCGGATCTGTTTTTACGGATGACAACCGTAGAGATGGATCTGGTATTGCAATGCATTTGTGAGACGGATTCGCATCCGGATCCGTCTACAAATGGTATCCGTTTGCATACAGATTGCTGGATCAGGCAGTTCCGGTGACGCAAGTGTGAAAGTACCCTTAGCTGCCTTTTAAATAGGTATGATCTGCAATACCTCAACGATAAGATAGATGGTAATGTAAGGGTTAACCATGGCTATATAGATTAATGGCCTGAGTTTGCATAACAGGTTGAGGGTTATTTTCCTGCAATCTTATGGTTGAAGAATTTAGAGTTATTTTCCCAGGGAGGGGGAGTTGAAGGGATCAGGAGAACAAGGGAGGCATGATAGTCAAAATACTTTGTGATATTGTAAGACAGTATTGCAGGATGGCAGCAGCAGTTAACATAGCAAACATTAACTGAATAAAAGCTGCTGTGTAAATGTTGATCCAGTGCCAGGCTCGCCCAGCCTTAGTCTCCCTGCCCAGGCTATGCTGATCTGTAATTTGTAGACTGCGTTCACATCAGTGTTATTATTTCCATTGTTCTGCTTTGTAATAGGAGCAGAACAACAAAATAATATGGAGGCAGCAGATCCAACACATTCTGGACATGAGCGGTGCCCGCTTGACCCTATTGACCGCAATGTGTCCATTGGGGTTCAATCATATGCCTGGGCATTTTAATGGACAAGATAGTGCAGAATGTTGTATCATCTTTTGTCAGAATGGAGGCACCTAGCAGAACTTCCGATGCTGATAGGGTACGACCGCACAGTGTGGTTAAGTTGCGACGAGGCTGCGCAGTGGTTGTGCATCACACAGCTGTACGGGCCTCAGCGGGCGTTATCAAAACTAATGAAGACAGCATTGTTTAGTTAGCCTGCATTGTTAACAGCCACGGGGTATTAAGGATGCTGCATGGCCATTAACAATGCCGACTGACCGTTAGGTTAGAGCCCACTGTGGCTCGTACAGTCGCATGGTACATGACTGCAGCGTGGCTGTGTCACACCTCGCCGTATGGTCATATCCTAAGTTCTGCTGGTTGAATTTTATTTCTCAGGCCATCAGCCACCTAAAATCTATCATTTTCTCATTTATCTGCTATTGCTATATGCTTCTAGCTTCCATTTCTGCAGTGCTGTACAGTGTACAAAATAGGGGTAAAGGCGCACAATACAATACAATACAAAATCAATTGCTATTACAGTCCTGAATCAGGGGTGGACTGGGAACTTAAAGTGGCTTTGAAAAAAAAACTAAAAGTGGCCCCGTGTTGTAGGCCAAATTGACAGTAGGCAGGGCCAACACAATCCAAAAGTAGGCCGGGACAACAGAAGTAGGCGGGGCCAGCAATATTGTAGTGCAGTATAAAATACCGCCCCAGCAGAACCAAATATCACAGTGCAGCATAAAATACTGCCACATCACCATAACGAGGATACTGATAGAGTTGACTTCAAGAAGGCACGGTCTTCTGCCAGCCAAGTGCGTAAGTACTTGATACTCCTATCATTAATAGCATCAGATCGCTATGTACCTGCCCAGCAGCCGTGAGGAGTTCTCACGCGGCCCACCGGGCATTGACCCACCGGGATATCTTCCGATAGGGTCTATGGCCCGTCCGCTCCGGTGCTGAAGTAACAAATGATTCGTGGCGTGCATTACTAACTTGATGTGATATTCCTATGTTTTGTTTTTCAGACATACAAGAGTGTTATGAATTAATGCTGAATTCTTCATTCAGTGATGTGACTGAGAGTCTGAGCCAAGATCCATCAAAGGTGGGCTCACAGGTAATCTGCAGCGGACTGCCGGGGAGTGTGTGAAGGATGGGAGTGGTAGTTGTGGCTTAGAGGGTGGTGCTAGTACTCACAGATCACTGTGGCAATTAAAACTCTGGCACTCCCTAGGGCTGTGCAGTGACTGGAGGGCACACTTTTTCACACCCTGATATTGGGGCTCCTGCCTGGTGGTAGTTTGGGTTTCCTTGATAGTAGAGGGTTTGGTAGGGTGCAAGGCAGAAGGGCTAACTGATATATAGTGGAGTCAATGAACAGGCCAGGTTGTAATAAATAAGGTTTTTCTTTACTGTAGTGAAGATGGGAGTAGTAGTACTCAAGGCAGTAAAGCAGCAAAGTTCCAAGATATGTCACAGTGCAATCCTCTCCCAATAGCAGGATATGGACATTAACCCCTTAAGGACCGGGGTTTTGGGATTTTTGCGTTTTTGTTTTGCGCTCCCTGCCTTCCAAAAGCCATAACATTTTTATATTTCCGCTCACATAGCCATATGACGGCTTGTTTTCTGGGGACAAGTTGTACTTTTAACGCTACCATTTATTTTTGCATGTGATGTAGTGGGAAACGGGAAAAAATTCCAAATGGGGTGAAATTGCAAAAAAAGCAATTTCACCACAGTTTACTGAGTTTTTAAATTACAACGTTCGATTTGTGATAAAACAGACTGGTTAATTTTATTCTTCATGTCAGTACGAATCCGGCAATACCTAATATGTATAGTTTTTCTTGCGTTTTGATAGTGAAAAAAAATTAAAAGTGGGAATTTTTTATTTTATTTTTTGTCGCCATATTTTGACCCCTATAACTTTTTGTAATTATGCGTGCGGAGCAGTGTAGGGGCTCATTTTTTGCGGGGCAATCTGAACTTTTAATTGATACCATTATGGGGTGCGTATGATGTTTTGATCACTTTTTATTCATTTTTTTGGCGAATTAGCCATTTGGACGCTTTTTTTTCGTTTTTATGTTTACCGTATGGTGAATATTTTTTAATATTATTATAGTATGGGCGTTTTCGCACATTGTGACACCCATTATGTGTTTTTGCGCGATCAGATGCGCGATCAGATGCCGTGGTCAGGATTGACCACGGCATCTGAGGGGTTAAATGTCCGCGATCGGCATCGCTGCCGGTCGCGGACATGAGCTGCGGGTGTCAGCTTGATGAATCAAGCGTTTACCCGCAGCTCATGCGCCCGCTCCGTGCGGGAGCAGGCGCCATCTTTAAAGTGCGGACGAAGGGCGTACATGTACGCCCTTCGTCCTTAAGGGGTTAAAGTAGCGGGACCATACATCCTCTTTTTCCTGCACATGTCCTCTTTCTGGGACCTAAAAAAAATGTCCGGCCGGATTTATGTTACCAAACTGTCCAGGATTCTCAAGAGGGGGTGGGGGCACTGCCGGGCAGACACTATAATTTGCTCCGGTGCAAGAGCTGAAGGACCTGTGATGACATCACTCATGTGATCAGTGCAGGAGGGGCGGAGAGCAGCAGTGGAAAAGTGGGGAGCTTCAGAAATCATGGAAGTTGTAGTCCTCTGCTCTTATACCATACCTCCCAACCTTAGAAAAGAAGAAAGAGGGACACTATGTGCGACACGCAGCGCGCCACATCAAATTTCTTTCTGTGTTAGGCCATGCCTCTAACGCCACCCAAAACATAACTAAACACCAAATCCCACCCAGTCCCCTAAATGCCCCCATATAGTAATTATTTCCCCTTTATGCCACCACACAGTAGTTATGTAAGCATTGTGCCCCTTTGCAGATTATGCCCAGATATGTGCCTCCTTCATAGTAGTTATGCCCAGATATTTGTCCCCTCACAGTAGCGATGCCCAGATAGGTGCCCCCTCACAGTAATATGCCCAGTAGGTGTCCCTTCACAGTAACGATGCCCAGATAGGTGCCCCCTCACAGTAATATGCCCAGTTGTGCCCCCTGACAGTAATATGCCCAGCTGTGCCCCTTCACAGTAATATGCCCAACTGTGCCCCCCGCACAGTAATATACCCAGCTGTGCCCTCTCACAGTAATATGCTTAGTTGTGCCCCCCTCACTGTAATATGCCCAGTTGTGCCCCCTGACAGTAATATGACCAGCTGTGCCTCCTCACAGTAATATGCCCAGCTGTACCCCCTCACAGTAATATGCCAAGCTGTGCCCCTCACTGTAATATGCCCAGTTGTGCCCCCTTCACAAGCAGTAAAAAAAAAAAAATAACTCCACATACTCACTCCCCAGCAGCAGCCACACCAACGGCAGGATACAAGGAGCTCCCAGCAGGCCCCACCCCTGCCCTGCCCCCTGTCCAGACCTGCAGTGTAGAGCGCCGGCAGGGGAAGGAATAATGGAGCAGAGAGCCGATGGATGGCAGCTGCAGGGGCGGACTGGCCATAGACCTTACAGGGAAATTTCCCGGGGGGCCGATGCCCCAGGGGGCTGCTTGGACCCTCCTAACGGCTGGCCAGTGGAAGTTTTCTGGGGATGTATTTTTTGCTGCTGGCTGTATTTTGTGATGGACTGTGCTAGGAGTTGTATTCTTCTCCTCTTATACTCCCTCTCTGAATTGTCCTCTGATTTCCCATAATATTGGCTTGGACATATTAGGAGTTGTAGTGCTCTCCTCTTATACTCCCTGTCTGAATTGTTCTCTGATATCCCATAATAATGGCCAGGACATGCTGAGACTCAGTCCTCTCCTCCTTTACCCTGTCACTGAAATGTCCTCTGATATCCCATAATACCTTCCTGGACATACTGGGAGTTGTAGTTCTCTTCTTGTATACCTCATTCCTGTAATATTTTCTAATATCCCATAATAACAGCCTGGACATGCTAGGACTTGTAGTCCTCTCCTCTTATACCTCATCATTGAAATGTCCTCTGATATCCCATAATAATGACCTGGACATGCTGGGAGTTGTAGTTCTCTTCTTTTATACCTCATCCCTGTAATGTTTTCTAATATCCCATAATAACAGCCTGGACATGCTAGGACTTGTAGTCCTCTCCTCTTATACCTCATCCTTGAAATGTCCTCTGATGTCCCATAATAATGACCTGGACATGCTGGGAGTTGTAGTTCTCTTCTTTTATACCTCATCCCTGTAATGTTTTCTAATATCCCATAATAACAGCCTGGACATGCTAGGACTTGTAGTCCTCTCCTCTTATACCTCATCCTTGAAATGTCCTCTGATATCCCATAATAATGACCTGGACATGCTGGGAGTTGAAGTTCTTTCCTCTTATACTTCCTCCCTGCAATGTCCTCTGATGCTGGTATATAGATTACAGTTTCCATTCTCCGTGTTGTATCATCACCCACCTTTCGGGGTATAGTGTTCTCTTTTTGGAGATTATGAAAGTGGTTACCCTATCTAAAGACACTTTTCAGTCTCTCCACAGAACCACAGGCATGCAAAGAGGTTCCTATTAACTCCTTCTGCATTTCCCGAGCTGAGGTGTGCAGATTTTAGATACGGATGGCCAGTGTGATAGGATGCTTTTACAATATTCCCTTCCACAACAGCAAAGTCTTTCTGCCATAAACGTGTAATACCTTGCTGTCTGCATCCAATGCATGGTCTGGAAAAGGTTCTGGACCTTCTTATCTCCTCCTCTCAGGGGTACTCTGGTAGTAGAGTTGAACTTGGGCCTAGATAGCAGGAGCTTTCACATGCATCTTCTCTCTCGCTTTGCTCAGATTAGACTCACTAACTAACCAGGAGATGGACCCAGTCCATCTCTGGGTAGTTTGTTAATTGTCTATACAGTGCTGTTAAGTGCGTATACTTAATAAATCACAACCGTTAACTCAATAACATAGCATTAACTCTTATTGTGGTAAGTAACCGTGTAGTAAGTCCTTCTGGGATACTGCAAATCAGACGTAAAGGGGTTGTCTCATTACAGACAATGGGGGCATATCGCTAGGGGCTCTGTTCTTGATATAGGAGCGTGTCCCAGAGGTAAGACCTGCACCTATAAGACAATAGGGGCATATGCTAGTGATATGCCCCCATTGTCTGTGATGAGACAACCCCTTTAAGCCTCATTCACACGTACATGTCCGTGCTTAACTCCGTGAAAAGGTAGGATCCGTGTTGGGTCTGTATGTCCGTTTTTTGCTGTCCATTTGTCATCCGTGTTTCACTGCGAGACTGCACAGCTGAAAAATAATTTTCAAAAGCATCTTTTCCTAATGATCAGTGAAACACGGATGAAACACGAATGGAATCCGTGGTTTTCACAGACCCATAGACTTTCATGGGCATAATGGATCCATGAACAGGGACAAAATAGAGCATGCATCCAAGCTAAAATCACGGACCCACGGACTGTGGCAAAAAACTGATGTGTGAATACACACATTAAAATGAATGAGTATGTGTGCTGTCGGTGGAGAACACAGATTGCACACATATGTGGAACACTGACATGAATGAGGCTTTAGTAGCTTAGAGGACAATTATTTTTTTTAAACTAATGATAATGCCAGATGCCATAAGGAGACAGGTTCTACAAAATATTCAACAGTTTTACATAGAATAGGAAAGGGGAAATGGCAAACTAGGTTGAAATGCTACAAAACATTGGCATATAGTTTTAAAAAAAAAATCTGTTTATTGTTTTATTATTACATCAATAAGCAAATACAATTCAGCAAAGTCAGTGACAAGGCGATATACACTGGGAGATAAAGTCATCGGTGAACAGGAATGTCAAGAACATTGCCCCCTTCTCATCCTTCCCCCCAATCCTGTGCGCAAACCCCCAAGAGAATGTCTCCTCGGGGAAACCTCATATGTTAGGCGAAGTTTGAAGAGGTGTGGGTCCATGTAGGACCTCATAAATACCATGTGGTATGCTCAAAATGTGAAATGACTTTAGACCTAATAGACATAGAAAGGGTGCTCAAAATGTGAAATGAGTTTAGACCTAATACAAGTAGAAAGGGTATTCATAAATAGAGCCTCCTGACGAAGCCTGTGAGGTGAAACGCGCGTCGAGGCAGTTGGTGTGGTGAACGGACCGACCGGGTTATGGGTATGTCATCTTCATTATCCATTATGTTCATTGCTCTGTCATATGCTGTTGCGGGGTTTGTGTGCTATTTATGATGGTTTAATGAGGTTGGGTCCTGGCATTGTACTATTGCATGGTTGACGATTTTGTCACCTGCATTGTCTGATTCTCTGTTGGACCTATTGACACCCTGTTTTTTGTATTAGGTGTATTATGCACACTTACGGACGGCATTATGATTGAGCATGCATTTATTTATATATTTATATCCCGCTCCCTGGTCGTGTGCTGACCCACAGTCTCTGATGTTCTTAGTGGATCACCATTTCTTGTAATTTTGTAGTACTATTTAATAAAGTGTATTTGATATTTTATCATATATGTTGCTTCTGTATTCTGTGTAAGCACTGGTTGAGTGGTTGGTTTTGTAGAATAATACCAGTTGCAGATATTTAGTTATTCGACTAAGTTGGTGGTATTGTATAGGTTCTAATATTCATAAATAAAGACCATTTTTCAAAAAAATGTTTGCTCAATTTTTCTTTATCTGAGTTGTAAATCCAATCCATATGAAACAGGAAAGTTATTTTGGCCTGAATAAAAGGGATAGAAGGTGTTTCTGAGTCCAGCCATCGATGTAAAAGGCTCTTTCTAGTAGAAGCCGCCCAAATGTGTAATAAAGCTTGATCTCGTCTAGGGAGACATTGCTGTTCCTCAGATAATATGTTAAAAATAGCCCACTGGGGAATAGCTGTGAAGGGTATATTGTAAGTTGCTAATATGTGGGATCGCACTTGCTTCCATAAATCTTGAACACATGTGCAGCCCCGTAGATGATGGTATGGGTCTGTATTGGGTATATTGCATTTAGAGCAGGAATAGGTACAATCAGGAGACATTTTATTTTTAATGCTAGGTGTCACATACGCTCTGAAATATCACCAAAGCCATATCCGTATAGCTACTGACTGGGGAATGTTTGTGTATTTTTAGTGTGGCTTCTAATAAAGGTTTTGACTTCAAGATTTAGAAAGTCTTTGATCCATTTCCTCGGGCCTGTGGTGACTACATCCCAACCTATCAATGGTCTGAGGAATCTGTAGATAGTACTAGTGGAAGAAATCTGTGTTCTGACTCTTTTAACCCTAAGTTCACACCTGAGCGTTTTACAGCACGTTCAAACGCGCTGTAAAACGCTCAACACATGAATACCAATGCTTTCCTATGGCCCTGGTTCTCACTTGAGCGTTTTACAGCGCGTTTGAATGCGCTGTAAGGCCCCTTTCACACGAGCGTGTCCAGATTAGGTGCGGATGCGTTGCGGATGCGTTCAGTGAAAACTGTGCGATTTCACAGGCAAAGCCATTCAGTTTTGCCTGCGATTGCGTTCAGTTGTTCAGTTTTTTCCGCGCGGGTGCAATGCGTTTTGATGCGTTTTTCACGCGCGTGATAAAAAACTGAAGGTTTACAAACAACATATCCTAGCAACCATCAGTGAAAAGCGCAACGCACTCGCGCCTCTGCGGATGCAATGCGTTTTCACGCAGCCCCATTCACCTCTATGGGGCCAGGGCTGCGTGAAAGCGCAGAATATAGAACATGCTGCGATTTTCACGCAACGCACAAGTGATGCGTGAAAAAAAACGCTCATGTACACAGACCCATTGAAATGAATGGGTCAGGATTCAGTGCAGATGCTATGCGTTCACATCACGCATTGCACCCGCACGGAAAACTCGCCCGTGTGAAAGGGACCTAAAACGCCCGACGCATAAACAAGTACTTGAGCTTTTTTTGGGGCGTTTGTCGCGCGTTTTGTGATTGACACCACAGTAGTCAATCACAAGAACGCTTGCGTCTGAACGCGCGTTTCCTATTTGCAAAAACGCGCTGAAAAACGCGCGTAAAACGCACGTTTTTAGAACGCTCAGGTCTGAACCCAGGGTAAGAAATATGTTTAAGCATACCCCTCTTGAGTCCCCCGGAATATTATTCATACAACGTTCAACAAAACTACGGCCTTGTAGATAAATAAATTGATTCAGATTAAATGCTGGGAATCGTTGAGAGGCTTCCGTAATAGAAATAACAGAGTAACTGGAATCTAACATATCAAGAATCAAAATACAGCCCTGTGATGCTAGAGTAGTATATATCCTGGGCGGTCGACCCCCCAAAAAACCCAGCGTGCCCCAAAAAGTGCTGAAAAAAAGTGTGTGTGCCATCTAGTTTACTAAATTTCCTTACTTTATGCCAGACCTGAATAGTATTCCATAGAACAGAAAAATCTTTTATGTTAGGACGAAGCGCAGCTTTCGGTAAATGCAGTAGTGCCAAAGGGAGATGTGAGGGAAAATTTGTTTCTCCATATCTACATTAGCAAAATGGGTTTGACCTCGCATCCAATCAACAACATATCTAAGGTCTCTTTCACACTTGCGTTGTTAGGATCCGGCGTGCACTTCCGTCACCGGAAGTGCCCGCCGAATCCGTAACAACGCAAGTGAACTGAAAGCATTTGAAGACTGATCAGTCTTCAAAATGCTTTCAGTGTTACTATGGCAGCCAGGACGCTATTAAAGTCCTGGTTGCCATAGTAAGTAGTGGGGAGTGGGGGAGCAGTATACTTACCGCCCGTGCGGCTCCCGGGGCGCTCCAGAATGACGTCAGAGCGCCCCATGCGCATGGATCACATGATCCATGGCTGCTGTAATGGCTGCTGTAATTTATAAAGGCTAATACGACTCCTCCATGAGGAGCTCCAAATGGACCACCTAAAAGTTCTCTGAAGTCTGATGTCTGATGAGTGGAACAGTATGGCATATAGTTTTAATGTATTTAGAAACCACTTGTTGGGTTGATTCACACAGTTTTTTATTGGCACTTCTGAGATTTTACTTAAAAAACGTCAACTCTAGCGGAAGGTCTGCAGGAAATATGTGCAGAACATTAACATGTTTTTTTACTCATTTTTTTTACTCATTTTCTTTCTTTTTTTTCATTTGGTGATGCCTGAAAAATATGCCATTCATATCACATATTGTAACACAAAAGTGCCATAAAAATCATATAGTATGCAAAAAAACCTGTAAGCGTTTTTAGTGGTAAAAAAAACCACCAGAGCAAATTTGTGCTTGAGGGAATACACTGGCTATTTTCAGTTTTTTTTTGGTCAGTGATTTCCATCAGTGACTGGGAGCCAAAACCAGGATTGGAGCCCCCACAGACATAAGGTATAAGGGAAGGATCTGCACCAGATCAGTGTTTAGAGCCGCACCTGGTTTTAGCTCAAAATCACTGATGGAAATCACTGACCAAACACTGAAGCCTCGTCCACATTTCCATGTCAGTGACATGTCCGTGAAAAGAAGGGTACGTTTTTCATCCGTGAAGATGTCCATGAAGGACCCGTTGTTACCATCTGTGTGTCATCCGTAATTCACTGAAGTTGCTCTGCTGAAAATTAGTTTCCTAAGAATCTCCTATTAGGCCTTATTCACACATCCGTAAGTGTTTTGCGGATCCACGGAGCCGCGGATCCGCAAAACACGGACACACCGGCAATGTGCATTCCGCATTTTTGCGGACCGCACATTGCCCGAACTCCATAGAAAATGCCTCTTCTTGTCCGCAATTGCGGACAAGAATAGGACATGATCTATTTTTTTTGCGGAGCCGCGGACCGGAAGATCGGCGGCACGCTCCGCAAAATCGGATGCGGAGAGCACAGTGTGTGCTCTCCGCATCGTTCCCGGCCCCATTCACAGTCAATGGGTCCGCATGTATTCTGCAAAATTGCGGAATACATGCGGACTACATTGCGGATGTGTGAATAGGGCCTTAGTCTTCCGTAAAAAACGGACACGCCATGGATGCCATCTGTGTTGATTTTCACGGACCCATAGACTTCAATGGACGTGGTTGGTCCGCTTCACGGATCAAAGTAGTGCATGTCTCCGTGATTTTTTTTTACTGACCCACAGTCAGTAAAAAAATACTAAAAATGGGAACAGACACAGTTAAATGAATGGGTACGTGTGCTGACAGTGGAAAATGCGGACAGCACACATCAGTGAAAAACGGAAATGTGGACGAGGCCTGATTGTGTAATTAAGGCATCATCCTGTTTTCTATGTATATTGAATCCTAAATGCAGTATATTATATGATGTATAAACTGCATAGTATTGTTCTACATTAGTGCTAACAGTTATCCGTATTATTTCTTCAAGACTATTTGGGAATCGGATATTGGAGATAACATGAGATCTAACCAGGAGCCACAGTGTGTTCGTGTAACTGAGAAGATTACAGAACAAAAGGAGACTGTCCAGACATTACTGTGCCCACTACACACCGTTCTCCCCAAGGTCAGACTGTGTGGATATCAGTACATATGTTCCGTATTTTTGATATTACATTACCAGTAGAGCATTACTATGTTCTACAGTATATTTATGGCAGCGGCTTACAGTATATTCCAGCACAACAAAGCACTTGGTCTCTTGAAATCTAACATGCTTGAATTAAAAAAGCATATAAATGTATTTTACATGAAAGATGAGGAAAAATTCACGATGCCTGGTGTCAGAAAGCAGCATTAAAGGGGTCTTCCTCCACTGGATAGGTCATCAGTATCTCATCAGTGGGGGTCCAACACCCGGAACCCTTCTCTCTGCTTTTCCTAGGCCAGTGACAACAAGTTCATGTGCCATGTGGGCTCGGAGCAGCCCCATTCAAGTGACAATGTACAGTGCTGTGCTTGGTAAGCTGCGATAAGGCCGTGGCGCTCACAGGAGGCAGGGGTCCCGGGTCCCAGAGGATAGGTCATCAGTAAAAAAAAAATTGTAAAAACCTTTTAAAGAGGATTTTAAAGAGGAGCCGTCACCTCTCCTGACATGCCTGTTTTGGTAACTACTTGCATTCTAGAGCATCTACAATTGTAGATCATCTATTTTTATGACTCTATGTTGTGCTATTCCTGGATTATTACCGCTAGACGTTCATGAATGAATTACCAACAGTCTACAGTAAGGGTACAGAGGAGTTTTACCAGTTAGGGGCGTGTCCCTGCACAGTCTGACACTGTCCAATTAGTGCTGTCGTTGTCAGACTATGCAGGGACCCCACCCCCCAAACTGGTATAATCCATCTGTGGCATTACTGCAAGTTGTTGGAAATTCATTCATAAAAGTCTAGCAGAAATAATAAAGGAATGGTACAACATAGAGTCACAAGAATAGATGCTCCAGAATTGGTATTACATGGGGAATACAAGTAGCTACTAAAACAGGTGTGTCAGGAGAGGTGAGTGGTGACAGGTTCTCTTTAGCCACCGCCTGGCCGCGATGCAGCTGAGTGTGCAGTAGCTCGCTGTTTTAGTGGCTCCTATTCCAGGACGGGAGAGACACGGAAACAACGTAGCACAACAAGCTATTCTGTTCCCCTAACTCGGAAAAAGAATAGCTTGCTGTGCTACACTGTTTCCGTAGCTCCCATACACAGCAATGGGAGTTTTAAAAACAGAGAGCGTCGGCACACTCCGCTGTATCCTGGCCAGCTGGTGGTCCGGACTGTGTCTGGTCTCGCCTTAGTAACGGCAAGATGAGCCAACCCCTTTATATATTTAAAGGTTTTGATTATGTCCCCCTTTTCCCTTTTTTGCTCAATGTTGCACAGATTAAAGGGGGAATTTTGCCAACTGGTGTAAAGGCCCATAGCAACCAATCAGATTCCACCTTTTATTTTTCACAGCTCCTTTGGAAAATGAAAGATGGAATCTGGTTGCTATGGGCAACTAAACCAGTTTGCCTTTACACCAGTTTTAATAAATTGCCCCCTATATAGAGAATGTGTCTTCAAAAATGATCTATTATTGAAATCATGTTTTTATTTCAATCGATCAGCCGATCAGCTGTTTGAGAAGGCAGTGGTACTAACAGTAGCTTTTCCTAGGCCGGGTGACAAGACGTTCATCTGTCACGTGTCCTAGGAGCTGCTATACCAGCCACTATACAATGTACGTCGCTGTGCTTGGTAAGCTGAGAGAAGGCTGCGGCTTTCATAGAAGCACTGCTGCCTTCTCCAACAGCTGATCGGCGGGGATCCTGTGTGTCGGACCTCCACCGATCAGATACTGATGATCTATCCAGAGAGAGTAGAATGAAAAACATCTGCAATCAGAAAATAAAAACAGTCCATGTGACTGGTGCAGACAGATGCAGACCCATTCAATTTGAATGGGTCCGTGATCCGTCTGCACCCCCAAAAAATAGAACAAGTTTTATTTTTTTGCGATGCAGAAACACGGGCCGAAATGCCACAGAAGCACTCTGCAGAGCTTCTGTAGTCTTCTACTCGGTGCCTCCAGAAAGTATCTTCTGGATTGCAGGCACATTTAGGTGAATGAGTTCGCATCCGTGATACGGTGCACATACGGCCAGTGCCCACAGAACTGCCAATATATTAGTCAGACTAAGGCCTCTTGCACACGAACGTTTTTTTTCCCCGTTTCCGTTCCATTCACTTCAATGGGTCCGCAAAAACAATGGAAGGTACTCCGTATGCATTCTGTTTCCGTATTTCCGTTCCATTCAAAGATAGAACATGTGCTATTATTGCCTGCAAATCACGTTCCGTGGCTACATTCAAGTCAATGGTTCCGCAAAAAAACAGAATGCATATGGAATGCATCCGTATGTCTTCCGTATCCATTCCGTTTTTGCGGAACAATTTATTGACAATTTTATGCCCAGCCTGATTTTTTAATGTACTTACTGTTTGAACATTATTGTATGCTTCCGTTTCCGTTTGCGATCCGCAAAAAACGGATCATAAACGGAAACCAAACTGAAAAACAGAACGGCAAAACGGGACGGAAACGGAAACACTACTGAAACAAAAAAAAAAAAAAAACTGATCAGTTTAAAATAGACTGAAAAACACTGAAAAAGCCATACGGTCGTGTGCAAGAGGCCTAAGGGTTCCTTCTCCTCAAGTACATTATTTTACATTTGAAAACACGGAACTGCAGTTTCCATAGTTTGGGCTATTTGTCTAGAAACTAAGGAGATTTATCAAACTAGTGTAAAGTAGAACTGGTTTAGTTGCCCATAGCAACCAATCAGATTCCACCTTTCATTTTCCAAAGGAGCTGTCAAAAATGAAAGGTGGAATCTGATGCTATGGACAACTAATCCAGTTCTACTTTACACCAGTGGTGTAATGACAATTAGGCTCTATTCAGACGTCCGCACTTTGGGTCCGGATCCGTTCCGCAATTATGCGGAATGGGTGCGGACCCATAAATTTTTAATGGGGACGGAAAAGATGCTGACAGCACACAGTGTGCTGTCCGCATCCGCATTTCCGGTCCGCGGCTCCGCAAAAAAATAAAACATGTCCTATTCTTGTCCGCAGCTGCGGACAAGAATAGGTATTTCAATTGGGGTGCCGGCCCAGTGTTTTGCGGATCCATAAAACACTGCGGACGCGTGAATGGACCCTTACAGGACTTTCTTTTCTGTCCTGGATAAGGGAAACCAGATGGATCCGTCCTGCTTGCCCGTAGACCTCTATTATGAGGGATCAAAACAGAATGCATCTAAGGGTTTCCGTTTTGAATTACGTCTTACAAATTCCTCTATTTTTAACATGGTTACAATGGAAAACAATGATGGAATTTGTAACGTTGATGTGAACACGCCCTAAGGGTCCATTCACACTTCTGTAGAATGTGTCCGCATCCGTTCCTCGATTATCCGGTATGGACCCATTCATTCTCTATGGGGCAGGAATGGATGCAGACAGCACAGAGTGTGCTGTCCGCATCCGCGTTTTAGGAGCGCGCCCCCGATCTTCTGGCCCCGGAAAAAAATAGAACATGTCTTATTCTTGTCCGCAATTGCGGACAAGAATAGGCAATTCTATGGGGGTGCCGGCCGGGTGTATTGCGGATCCGCAATACACTACAGACATGTGAATGAACCCTAAGAGACATGCACTTCTTAATGAATTTGTGGCATTTTACCCCAGCGTACTTTGGATTAGGACCGGTGTATGTAACACTGGTTTTCGTAAATTCCTCACTTTGTGTTTTTGCTGTTTCTTTAACACAGCTGCTGCTCCTCAAATTATTCCTTTCTTCATTACCAGCTATGTTATCAAAGTACATCCTTTTCACCTTCTTCTATACATTAATCACCCTACTGCCACCACTGCACACCCACGCACAATGCAACCAACAAAAGCCTACGTGGAGAAAAAAATACAGCCTACAGATGACAATAGCACTTTAGTTAATTCCACTCTTCTCCATACATAGAGCTTCAGCAGTTGTAGAAATGTGAACTACCCAAATGTTTGTACAGGGATTTACGTATAGTGGACGTGCTAATATCTGTGTGTGGATATTCAATGCTTAAAGAGGACCTGTCGCCTCTCCTGACATGCCTGTTTTAGTAACTACTTGCATTTCCCATGTAATACCAATTCTGGAGCATCTATTCTTAAGATTCTATGTTGTTCTGTTCTTATCTTGCTAGAAATGTATGAGTAAGGCCCCATTCACACGGGCGAGTTTTCCGCGCAGTTGCAATGCGTGAGGTGGACGCATAGCACCGGCACTGAATCCGGACCCATTCTTTTTTATGGGTCTGTGCACATGAGCAGGTGATTTTTCCGCATCACTTCTGCGTTGCGTGAAAATCGCAGCATGCTCTATATTGTGCGTTTTTCACGCAACGCAGGCCCCATAGAAGTGAATAGGGCTGCGGGAACATCGCAAGCATCCGCAAGCAAGTGCGGATGCAGTGCGATTTTCCCACAAGGTTGCTAAGAGATGGGACCCGATCTTTATTATTTTCCCTTATAACATGGTTATAAGGGGAAATAATAGCATTCTCAATACAGAATGCTTAGTAAAATGTGGATTAAGGGGTTAAAAATAAATAAAATCACCTTATCCACTTGATCGCGTAGTTGCCGATCTCTTCTCTCTTCAAGCATTAGCTGCCATCTAAAGGACCTGTGGTGACGTCACATCACATGGTCCAATCACGATGGTGATGGACCATGTGATTGGACCATGTAATGAGCTCAGTGACATCATCACAGGTCCTTTAGCCGGCAACTAATGAATGAAGAAGAGATGCAACTACGCGATCAAGTGGATATGGTGAGTAAATTTTTTATTTTTAACCCCTTAATCCACATTTTACTAAGCATTCTGTAGTGAGTGCTTATAAAATAATAAAATCTACAGAATACTCAACCCAAACCCGAACTTCAGTGATGAAGTCCGGGTTCGGGTATGGATACCAAACATGCCGATTTTTACCACGCGCGTGCAAGACGCATTAAAACGCTTTGCACTCCCGCTGAAAAATTGCGCCTTTTCCCGCGACGCACCCGCCTCTTATCCGGGCGTCATGTGTGGAAGAGGCCTAAAGGTATTTTTACCTGTTTGGGGGGGGTACCCTACCACTGGCCGCACTGATTGGTCAATGCCTGCCTGTGCAGGGACACCCCCCCCCCTCCCAACTGGCAACACCTGTGTGTACCTTTATCTATAAAATTCTAGCAGGAAAAAGAAGAACGGCACAACATAGAATCATAAGAATAAATGTTCCAGAATTGTCATTTCATGCGGAATACATTTTTCCCCCAGAAGCAGATACTTTTTGCATCTTGTCTTTAAACAAAAGACGAGATGTAAAAAGCAAGAAGCTGCATGAGCTTTTCACTGGGACGCCATTTATCTAATTGCACGTCATGCATTTTTGAAATATTTAGTCCTCCAGCCGATTTATTTCCCATAATCTGATCGCATCCTTTATGCCTTGGTGTGTTCATCACAGTCTCTTTTAATGTTTTTCACATTGGCTTCCTCTTTATACACTGCACAGCTGGGCTTCCTCAATGCGCCTCCTCTGTGGTTATAAATAGTTTTCTCAGAGGCAGACTCATTTGTGCTAGCTCTAAATAAAAAATTGTGGGATTTAGGAAAATGATTTAACAGTATATTTCAAAGAGTTTATTGGATCACTGCTTTAAATGTGTGACTTGGATGCAGCATGAGATTTTGGTTGTAGTTGCAGTTTTGCAACAGCTGGATATCTACAGGTTGGAGACCGCTCAGTAGTTTTTCTGGTTTTAGAGCCTTTCTGGGTTGTTGCCTTTAGAGTAAATTCTGCAGTAAAATTGTGCAGCTATTGGATGCCGCAGGTGGACGCAGCTTGGCGGCATGTGACCATCCACAGCTTTGGGTAGCACCCTTACAGTTTGCAGAAAACACAAAAATGTGCTTTTTGTTAGGAAACTGATTCTGCAGTATAATAGCTTAAAGGGGTTGTCTGAGATCATTGAAAAGACAATCTCAGACAAGCTCTGCAATGGTATATACTGGCTCCTTTCTCCAGCGCTGAGCTCTGTGGCGCTGGTCAGGTCCTCCAGCTGCTGCTTCGTTTCAAACTTCAGGGACATGCCGGTATACTGCAGGTGACTGCTGCAGCCAATCACTGTACTCAGAGATCTAAAGCTGAGAACAATGATTGGCTGCAGTGGTCATGTGCCTGAGGCTACTTTCACATCCTTCGCTTTCCATTTCTGCTATTGAGATCCATCATAGGATCTCAATAGTGGGGGAAAACTCTTCCGCTTTGTCCCCATTCATTGTCAATAGGGACAAAACTGAACTGAACGAAACAGAATGCATTCTGTTCCATTTGGTTGCATCCCCATCGCGGACAGAATAACGCTGCAAGCATCGTTTTTCTGTCCGCGATGTGGACAATATAAGTCAATGGATACGGATCCGTTTAGTTTGACACAAAAGAAAACTGATCCGTCCCTTATTGACTTACAATGGTTTTAGAGGCGGATCCGTCTTCGCTATTTTAGAGAAAATACAACCGGATCTGTTCATAACAGATGCAGACGGTTGTATTATTATGACGGAAGCGTTTTTGCTGATCCATGACAGATCCAGCAAAAACGCTGCTGTCAAAGTAGCCTTACACCTAGACATCACTGTGCATGGCATTGTAATTTACACTAGGGTAGGGCATTATTTGCACTTGAGTCAAGACTTCTGCTTTTCACAGGAGCCACGGTGAATTTGTTACGATCGGATTCTGTTGACTCTCTTTGACTTATAATGACTCTGTTGGGTTTCCATTTGTTAAACTGGATGGAATACTGCAGCAGATTACGTTATTCTGGCTGTAGAAAGACGCATCTACAAAGCCTTACTGCTATATGATAGCCATATCTTTAATAGGCTTTTTCCTTTTAAAGTTCATTGCGTCTTAGTACCACCTGTAATATGTAAAAGTGGCTCACAGCCACAAAGGGTTTGGGATCGGTATTAGGGCATATAGAAGGAGTATTAGCCTAAATAGAGTGCTACTACGGACTTTGTCTGAGCCAGTAGACTATTAATCTGAGTGGTCAACTGAGTATATTTTTATTACATGTCCTGCTCTTAGCAGCCAATTGTTTTTAAATCCCAGACATCCCTTTTAAATACAGCGAACCCAGGTGGGAGGGTGCACAGTAAAGGAAGGGTGCACCCTGGTGTCCTTAGGGCACACCCTGATGTGAGGAACCACCTGCCTGATGGTGTTTGGGATGCCCTTGATGTTGGTGGTGTTGTAGTGCAAGGCAGGGGTTCCCTGAGGAAGGGGGTGTTGTAATACAATACTGTGGAAGCGAAGGTGTTGGTGCTGCATGCAGTAACACTGCCGCTTTTGTGAACCAAACAACAGTTCTTTATTGAGGTAATGGTGGCAAAGTGTACATATACATACACACAGCAGCAGTCACAGTTCAGATTAGAGGAAGAAGAACTGTCCGTTTGGTCACGGTCAGATTTTCGGACAACATAGGGCGCACATTCACACCAGATCTTCAAGCAATGATTTATTTAGAGAACCCATTACTTGCTTGAAGATCTGGTGTAAATATGCGCCCTATGTTGTCCAAAAATCTGACCATGACCAAACGGACAGTTCTTCTTCCTCTACACTGAACCCGACCGGTGAAATGGCTCCCACCCAAGGCAACAGGACAAAAACAGGCAGCACCAACCGTAAATCTTCACCAAATGTAATCCTGATAGGTAAGCGCATCAATTACCAAGATCCACATTGAAAAGAGCACTCTTTTTGCCCACCTAACCTAAGAGCGCCAATCTCCATCTTTTTTGCCATTACAGTTTAGATTAGGCATGGACCAGCAGATCTTACATGTGATGCAGTTTCCACAGTTCTAGAGGCTGCAAAAGTGGTTGACAGGCCTGGATTATATCTCTTTACACCAATCTTCCAGTATCTTTTTTTCACTCTCTATTCATCCACCGCAATACATATATCTCTCTACATTCTTCTGTAGTTCTCTGAATCTCTATTCTCTTCAAAATGCAGCACTACAAGTACCTAACTGTGGAGTATAGTGCAGATGACCAGTCAGTTTCCAAGGCATGCCGTGGTTCATATTCTCCCAGGCAAGGTACTATGGAGTCTGGAGGCTATGCAGGTTATCTCCACAGACTTTAACACACACCCTCTCCTAATGGCTGGCACAGCCCAATGTAGTCTCAATTGCTACCTCAGAGGCTGGACTAAGACTCTGCCTCAAGCTGGCTGGATAATTTCTCCAGGGATGCGTCTGCTTCTGTCTCTCAATACACTGAACTAATTACTCAGTGCAGACCTTGCCATATGGGGAGACTGGGGCCCCACCTAGCAGCTGTAACTAAAGCCAGTTAATCCATTTGCAGCCTGTAGAAAGCAAATGCACAATACCATATTTCCCACATTTTAACCCCTTCATCAGTGGGCTACTAGCACACAACATAAGTAGTGTACAGTACATTACATTGTTAGTTGTTTGGGGTTGGCCGGCTGTTTTTAATTGTCAGTGAAGCAGCCAGGCTTATAAAAGAAAGGAAAATGCTTACTTAATCTGCTAAAGGTCCCTCTGTTCCATAGATGTGGGTCTGGTCCCGAGTGTTCATGGACCGCAGTTACCTTGGCAGTCATGTGCTATTCATGTAAATGTGACCAGTGGGACCAGTGAATAGTTGAGTGGTCATGTTAATGATAGACATGCCATGAGCACTTCTGGTCTGACATTGACCTCAGATTCAGTCTGACATTGACCACAAGTCCGTGACCACTCTATGGAATGCCAGAGATAACCAGGTACAGCATTCAGCTATATCTGGTAGTCCCAAAGAGAACGAATGGAATCTGCTATGGAGGACCCAAACAGAGCTTCCGACACAGATGTGCACATAGCCTTATAAGCTATTGCAGTACACCAGGGGGCTCCTGCAAATTGAGAAATTGTATAACTTCTTTAACCAACAGCCCCCCCCCCCATGTGCCGGGCCCCTCACAGGTAATATACTTACCCCGCTCCCCGTGCCACTCATAGTCCCCGCAAGGCTGCTGCTTCTGTGGCGAGCCGGACTGCAGGGGCGACACGTAAGGTGCACGGTGGGCCGATGGGGGTAGCAGTTCATTGGTTACTCACGGTTAGCAGAAGCCTCCCTGGGTCGGCAGCGCAGTGATGGGGAAGACAGCACAAACTCTTCCGGGGCACTCTCTGTTGCAGGGGAACACCAGCCAAGATGGAGGTTGAGGTGCCCTTGATGGCGGCGGTGTTTAGGGTGCTTGCGGCGGCTGGGTCCCTCGGTTTGTTTGTCGTGACGCCAGTTCCGTTTATGGTGGTACAACCATTTATAGTGGTAGTAAAGATGAAGAATGAAGTAGGCAATGGTAGAATGCAACTCATAACTTTTACTGAGTCTTGGTTCTGTTGCAGCATGTACATCCAGATATTACACAGTCTTTAGGCATTTAGAGGATTTTCTGTAGATCCACTGCTAATAGGCTGTAATTAGGTCCTGACTCAGGCTGTGGTTCAGTAGTACTCTTTTCGGGTATGCTTAGTCCTGTAATCTATATTTTCCCAAGCTCTTCTACAGGTATCTAATCTGTCTTCTATAAATATCGTTGGGGCTGCTTCTAGCTAGCTCGTCTTCCACCATATGCAAAGGTGCCCAGTAAGCCTTGAGTAACGGCTGTTCTCACCTATGTCTCTATTTTGCTTGGATTTCTTCCAGGGATGAAACTCTGTCCTCTGGTTGCAGGATGAAAGAACTAAGAGGACCACAGGAGAAAAACGCTCTCCTGCGCCTCATACCTTGGTACTACATCTTCCTGAACTTCAGTCTCCCTGACTCTCTAGGGATGATCTGATCTCTCCAAACTCAGGACTCCTCCGACACAGAACTCACCACACTAGACCTGAGTAAGGTATATATATATATAGAGTAAGTGCTATCCCCCGCTTAGGGGTGGGATGAATTAAGCACACCTAACCAGCCTATGAACAGGGACACCACAGGCAATTCAAAGACAGAATGACATACACTACATCATAACAGTTTGTAATGATTTTGCAGTTCCACGTGTCCTGAGTCGGACGCTGCACTTTTCCCTGTACACGGATGAAAACATCCGGTGTCCAGGTAGAGCAGTCAATGGCAGTCAGAGACGGGGACGAGCTTCCCTAGCATCGCAGGTGACGCTAGGGAGGCTCGTCCCCTTTATCATTAGATGAAGGTACTCTGTGCTCAGGCCTAGCTTTGAGGAGTTTGAACATGTAGGTCCTTACTGCAGCATAGCTAGCTCTTTCTACTGACTATCCAGAGTTTGTACCCAGGTACATCTCCTGGCAACCTAAGATCTCATTCTCTTGCGGCAGCACAGCAGTGCACGGTACTTGCGGCATGGCTGATCCAGCAGGCTGTTCACCCGCTGGAACAGCCTGCTGGATAGCTATGCAGCAAATGTGAAAGTACCCTTATATTACCCCCTATATAATTTACCCTGATACCCCTCAGTTATATTATATAACTGAGGGGTATCAGGGTAATACAGGGTACATTATACAGGGGAGTGAGGACAACTGAGGAGGGGTAGTAAGGCAGTAGCACTGTAGGACTATGTAGGTACATACTTCTTTGTTATATGCGTTATTACAGGGTACATACTTCGTGGGTCCTGGACCGGAGCATCTGGGCAGTGGGCACCAAGTACCCTTGAATCCCTTCCAACACGGAATCCCTTCCGCCAACTCAGCCTGCGCCTGCACAGCATGCACGTCTCTCTGCCTCGGCTAGGTCCGCCCTGCCCCCTATGTGAATATTAGCCACTGGCAGCCTGCAGTCAGGTGGCGGGCGGCGGCCAGCATAACAGACAGGAATCAGCGGGGCAGTGAGCACGGAGGTGACAAGCCTATTAGAGTGTGCCCAGGCACACCCGGCACACTCCGTGTGCACGCCTATGGGATGAGACAAGGTTGTTAACCCTAAACTGTCCATACAATGCTATTAGGTGTACAAATACAATAAATCAGAACATTTCACTTAGCAATATAATGTTACAGCAATTTCCCTTTTGCAGTAACCCTGTTCTGGGGTACTGCACTTTCACAGCAATTGCACGGCCTGCATCACAAGGGAGATACTGATACTACTGATTTTGGGGTGTTCACGTTCTTTTTTATTGATTCTGTAGTTTTAGTGAAATAATGGTCTGCTACTACTGATTTTGGGGTGGACAGGTTCTGTAGCAGATGGTATAAAAGTAGAGCACTCTTTCACTCTATAGTACAATTGGGCCACTGCACGGGTAAAACCTTTATAACTTTCTTATGGAAAGTGCAGGGAGCCTTCTTTTCGTTTGGGTAACTGCGTTGCCCTTTTTCCTAGGTACCTTGTCAGTTTGGCCGGCAGCTTATTTGCGCAGTTGCGCCTGGCTGGGGTATTTTGGCGGCGTCCTTGGGATTCCCGGTCCCTGTGCGCCGCCATCTTCCAGGGGTGACGCGGGGGCTCTCCTTTTGCATCACCTCCGGGTAATCCGGCCGTGATTTTTTCACGGGCACGATTTTTTTCATAGATGCAATTTTTTTATGCATCTTCCTGTGGAGGATTTACTGGGGGAAGGGTGGATTGGCTATCCCTCCCCTTCCCCTATTTTGGGAGGCTGTGTGCTCCAGTTCAGTCTCTGGCTACATATGCTTTTTCAGCTAGCTCCCAGAGTCCTAAAATTGGTGTTGTTCCATTTGTGGTGTTTTTTTCCTCAGCTGCCTCCGGTCTATTTTTCTACCTTTCCTGCGTAGATAGGTGGTTTACAAATGTTTTATTTGTCCCTTTTTTTCCAGCAGTGATGTCTGCTCTGCGGGATTCGGAAGGCAGGAAAGTGGATTCCAAGAGGAAGCACCTATCCTGCTACTGTTGCAGCAGTCGACAGTTATTGTAAGCTGATCATACCTGCACTTGTGAGATCGCAGAAGCTAAACAGCTTAAGGCTGGGCTAAGACCACCTTGGGAGACCGGTTGGGAATCACTGGGTCTGTTGACTTAACCTACACCAGGTGTTACAGCTGCCGTTAGAGGTTTCTGACCTCTAAACCTAAATGTATCAATGGCTCTGTTAAAGGAGTCATAGGCCTGCTGGATGGAAAGGCTTCCTATTTGTGCCCAGGCCCCTATGGAGACCTCTGTCCCGGTAGAGAGACCTTCTTGGTCTCCTTAGTTTCTTCCTCCTCGGATGAGGAGGAGCTGACGTTGTGTTTTCTCCCCTGGAAAGACACAGAAGTTGCTCAAGTCCATCAGGTCGGGGGACCATGATGTTGACTGTGGGGAGCCTCCCGTTCCCGCTACTCGGGCACCTCGTGTCTTCAAAGCGGATGAGACCCTCCTCTCTGTCATGATATAGAGTGGAAAAAACCTGGAAAAGGTCCGGTTTTAACAAAGAAGTTTAAATCCATGTTCCCGATGGCTTAACCCTTGGTGGATTCATGGGGATCCATTCCCAAGGTGGACATGGCTATTGCCAAGTTGTCCAAGCGCACTCTGGTTCCTGCAGACGATGGGTCTAGCTGCAGGACCCCCTTGCAGAGTGCACACTAAGACGGGGTGTTACGGCAGCTGCGGCTTCCGCTTCCACAGCCATAGCGGCTTTTGAAGTCTCTACGTTGCTCCGATCTCGCCTGGATCAAATTCAAGTTGATGTGAAGTAGAGGTTTTTTCCAGGACGACATACTGGTCTGCATTCTAAGAGTTACATCCTGTCACCTGCCTGTCATTTGACGCACAATAAGGCCCCCTTTCAGCACAGGCGAGTTCTCAGAGCGGATGCAATGCGTGATGTGAGACGCATTGCACCCGCACTGAATCCTGACCCATTCATTTCAATGGGTCTGTGTACATGAGCGTTTTTTCACGCATCACTTGTGCGCTAGTGCTAAAATCGCAGCATGTTCTATATTCTGCGTTTTCACGCAGCCCTAGCCCCATAGAAGTGAATGGAGCTGCGTGAAAAACGCATTGCATCCGCAAGAAAGTGCAGGTGCGTTGCGTTTTTCACTGATGGTTGCTAGGAGATGTTGTTTGTAAACCTTCAGTTTTTTATCACGCGCGTGAAAAACGCATCAAAACGCATTGCACCCGCGCGGAAAAAACTGAACAACTGAAAGCAATCGCAGGCAAAACTGAATGGCTTTGCCTGTGAAATCGCACAGTTTTCACTGAACGCATCCGCAACGCATCCGGACTTAATCCGGACACGCTCGTGTGAAAGAGGCCTAAGGCCTCTTTCAGACGGGCGTTGCGGGTGCACTCCGTCAAACAGTGCGGGTGCGTTGCGGGAATTGCCGCGATTTTTCCCTGCGAGTGCAAAGCGCTGTCATGCGTTTTGCACCCGCGGAGAAAAATCGGCACTTTGGTACCCAGACTCGAACCTGCACTTCTTCACAGAAGTGCATGTTTGGAGTCAGAAATTATCCCGCTGGTATTATTTCACATTATAACATAGTTATAATGTAAAAATAATACCCTTAGCCATCTCCCTAATGTTGAACCCGGTGCAGAATGGGTTAAAAATAATAAACTAATAATTACTTACCTGTTCCATTTGATCGCGGCCGGCCTCCTCTCCGTTAGCTTGAAAGATGTAAAGGACCTGTAATGATGTCACAGCATCACATGGCCCAATCACCTGCTCCATCACTATGGTGATGGAGCATGTGATTGGTCCATGTGACCACGTGACATCATCCAAGGTCCTTAAGCACTATCCACAGCCTGAGGATAGTGATTAAGGACCTTGGATGATGTCACATGGTCAAATGGACCAATCACATGCTCCATCACCATAGTGATGGAGCAGGTGATTGAGCCATGTGATGTGACGTCATCACAGGTCCTTTAGATCATCGATGCTGCAGGAAAGAGAGGACAGATCGCGACTCTACGCGATCAAGTGGCTAAGGTAAGTTAACTTTTATTATTTTTAACCCTTCCTCATCATTTAATAATGCATTCTTTATTAAGAATGCTATTATTTCCCCTTATAACCATGTTATAAGGGAAATAATAGAGATTGGGTCCCGTTGCTAAGCAACAATGCGGGAAAATCGCAACGCATCCGCACTTGGTTGCGTGATGCTTGCATTTTCCCGCATCCCCATTCACTTCTATGGGGCCTGCGTTGCGTGAAAACGCAGAATATAGAACATGCTGCGATTTTCACGCAACGCAGAAGTGATGCGTGAAAATCACCGCTCATGTGCACAGCCCCATAGAAATGAATGGGTCCGGATTCAGTGCGGGTGCAATGCGTCCTCCTCACGCATTGCACCCGCGCGGAAAACTCGCCCGTGTGAAAGGGGCCTAACTGTTTCACTACCACAGCGGACTAGCTATGCATGTTTCTGCAGTGCACAGTGATGTACACCGATATACATGCTCCCTACAGCCGTGAAATGGTTGATTTTAACCCCCTCCCGGGGTCAGTCTCCATTACAGAAATTGAGTTGGAGAACAAAGTGAAGTCCAGACTTGGGAACTTTTCAATTGTGCTTTTTTTAATAACTTGACAATAAAATTGGTTTTCAAAGGTTTTTTGCAACTCTCTCTTACTTGGTTCCAGCAGGATGCAATATGGTTGTAGGTCATGGCACTCTACTTTCTCTGCTGTGAAAATCTCAGGCTTCTGGCTGGTTACTGGACTGTCTAGAGGTTCTGGTACCTTTGTGTGGGGTGCCTTTGGCCGTTGCCCCCCTCTTAATACTTGGTCTATTAAATTACAGGAGTTGTGGTGCTCTCCAAGCTGCTTCCCCTGGAAGACTTCTGCTAAAGGAGGGGGAAAATCCTTCCTCACTGTGCCATTATGTCTGGTGTCTTCCTTAGCCTTAATCCAACTAACGACTTCCTTAGCAACCTCTCTGTTGGTGGGAAGCAAGACTGGCCCACTCCTACCCAAAGGGGGGGGGGGTTTGAATGGTTAGTTCCATTCTTGTCTAAGGCTCTGCCAGAGCATATGCCATCTGCTGGAAAACTCTGCATATTATATGTCACAACAGTTGCATAAACACATCACCAAGGCACAGTATGAGTGTACCTGGAAAAGAATACAAAGATGACATTCTCTGCTTGATATTAGAGACAATAGCTAGGTGTTGAAATGGTAGTGTCCTTACAGAGGATAGCAAACCAAGATTTAATTATGTTTTATTAATCCTAATATATAAAGAGCTAGATACGCTTACAGTAACATATCTCATGGATATGTTCACATGATTATGTCATCTGATTTTGTGGATGTGATGTCATGAGGTTTAGGTTACATAACATTTTTGAAATACTGCTGAGGCTTTTTAACTGCTTACTGAAAAAATGTATGCTCGTGAGCAGGAGCTGATTAACGCCTGTTTCACACTGGTGTTAATGGTTCTGGCAGCATGCAGCATTTTTTGTCTGGCCACCACTCCGTATATTTACTGTGCTGCGGCTGGATCTCCGCCGGTCCCCATTATAGTGAATGCGGCCAGATGGACTTTCGGCAGCACACAACTGCACACAGTAGTTACAGATCAGGCTGCCGGAACCATTAACGCCAGGCCTAAGTGGCCCAAAGGCCCAGGGCTGTTCCTCAAGCTTGGGCCCCACAAGGAAAAAAAAGTATACTGCACAGTAAACCACTCCTTTCCAAACCTACTGGTAAAGACATATTTAGATGAACATAAAATTTCGCATTATCACACATACAGGATAATACAGCACCACATACCTATTTAATTCAGTGACGTCTCCCCTAATGTAGATGTTCTCTTTCCTCATCTTCTACACTGGAAGCAGACCGCCATGTTATTTCAGCCACGTCTTGCTTCTGCACAGTTTACCACACAGACATCGTACTTTCTTCAATTTGACATATGCATCCCCTGAAGTACTCTCAGTAGTTATAATGCCCCGTCAAGGCAACTACAGTAATTATGTGCTCCCAGTAGTTATATGTTCCCTATAGTGCTTATTGAACCCAGTATAGCCTATTAATCCCAGTAATACTTATTTCTTCCAACTATGCCTATTGCCTCCAGTGGTGACAAAATAAATAAAAAAATATGGTGCCTTGACAAAATATGCATACACCTTGAACTTTTCAACATTTTTCATGTTACACCCACAAACTTGCATGTACTTTATTGGGATTTTATGTGATTGACCAACACAATGCAGCAAGTATGTGTGAAGTGAAAAGAAAATTATGCATGGTTTTTAAAAATTTTAATAAATAAAAATCTGAAAAGTGTGGCGTGCATTTTTATTCAGACCCCTGTACTTTGATACCCCATGAAATCTACATGGTTGCTTGTCCCCTCCTGGGCTTGCATTGCCTACAGCCAAGCTAAGTGAGCTTGATGCCAGGAAGAGAAATTCCTAGGATTGAAGTAAGAGAGACTACAGACAGCTAAGTTCCAGCAGAAGAGGAAAGGTTTCCTATTTAAGCCAGCCAGCATAGAGCTGAGAAAGCTACAGACTAGTAGGCTGAGATTGTTGCAGAAGTGTTTGCCTGCCATTTAAGCCAATACCTGCTGATGACAAAGATCAAGTTGAAAGATTGTTCCTTGATGAAAGTTTATGCCAAGTAAAGCTGCGTTCAACATTAATACAAGTCTGGACTCCATTATTCCTTTATCATCCAAGTTATTCACCTTTTTGCACTGCCTCGTCCAACCTCGTCTGGGATCCAAGGATATCCATGTAGGAGCACCGTGACACGTGCAGCCAACATCTTCAGAGACATTGTAGGCCACTCTACACCACTCTGGCAATCCTACACCTGGGTACCAACACCATCCACTTCAAGGGGACTCCAAATCCTTGTTGCTTCAATGCAACTGGCGTCACGACAACTTGCTCTAACAGATGGACATATATCGTTAAAACCTCTTAAGGGGTAAGGGATTCCCCAGATGTGGGCTCCCTTAGGATGTTGTACGTACAGTGGCATGAAAAGGTTTGGGCACACCTGATCAAAATTACTAATACTGTAAACAGTTAAGTAAGTTGAAGATGAAATGATCTCCTAAAGGCATAAAGTTAAAGATGAAACACGTTTCAACATTTTTAGCAATATCAGTTTATGTTTTTGGTTTTGTACAATTTTAGAGTGAAAAAAGGAAACTCATACCTTGCAAAAGTATGGGAACCCAAGGAGATTTGAGAGCTCAGATAACTTTGACCAAGGTCTCAGACCTTAAATAGCCTGTTAGGGTTAAGGCTTGTTCATCATTAGGAAATGCCAGGGGATGCAAGTTTCAAAGATTTATAAATACCCAGACTCCTCTAACTGTGTCCCAAAATCAGCAGCCATTAGTTCTTCTAAGTAGCTGCCTAACACTCTGAAAATGCAAATAGTTGAGGCCCACAAAGCAGGAGAAGGCTATAAGAAGATAGCAAATCGTTTTCAGGTTGCCATTTCATCACTTTGAAATGCAGAAAAGGCAGTTAACACAAACAATTGAGGTCAAGAAAAGGTCTGGAAGACCAAGAAAAATTTCAGAGACAGCTGCTTGTAGGATTGCTAGAAAGGCAAAGGCAAATCAGAACCCCTACTTGACTGCAAAAGACCTTCAGGAAGATATAGCAGACTAAGGAGTTTTGGTACATTGTTCTACTGTTCAGTGACACCTGCACAAATAAGGCCTTCATGGAGGATTCATCAGAAGAAAACCTCTCCTGCATCCTCGCCACAAAATTCAGTCAGAAGTTTGCAAAAGAACATCTAAACAAGCCTGATGCATTTTGGAAACAAGTCCTGTGGACCGATGAGGTTAAAATAGAACTCGTTAACCACAAGCACAGGTACAGGGTACAGAATTTTATGAAACGAACACCTCTCCAACTATTAAGCATGGAGATGGATCAATCATGCTTTGGGGTTGTGTTGCAGCCAATGGCACGGGGAACATTTAATGGGTAGAGGAAAGTATGGATTCAATGAAATTTCAGCAAATCCTGGAAGCAAACATAACAAACCAACTGAAGTTGAAAAGAGGATGGCTTCGACAAATGGATAATGATCCTAAACACACCTCAAACTCCACAATAGACTAGTTCAAAAGGCGCAAGCTTAAGGTTTTACCATGGCCTTTACAGCCCCCTGATCTGAATATCATTGAAAATCTGTGGATAGACCTCAAAAGAGCAGTGCATGCAAGACAGCCCAGGAATCTCACAGAACTGGAAGACTCTTGCAAGGAGGAATTCATGAAAATCTCTCAAACAAGAATTACAAGACTCTTAGCTAGCTATAAAAAGTGTTTACAAGCTGTGATACTTGCCAAAGAGGGTGCTACTAGGTACTTACCAGGCAGAGTGCCCAAAGTTTTGCCTTGGGCCTGTGGTGGTATAGGTATCACAATTATTTTTATATATCAGAGTAGTGAAAGCTGCCCCTGACTTTGGCTGGCTATAAAATCGTCAATGCCTAATTCCCAAAACCAGAACATTAGATCAGTCTACACAAACAAGGGAAGCAGAACCACTTCGCACAGACAGGAGATTGCCCATCACAAACCCTACTCTGGTATTAGAGATTTCCTTAGGGCCCCCTAGACCTGGTGGAGACTTTTGAAAGTTCAGATAGAGGACACCATAACATGCAGAAGGGGTCATGTATCAAAAACCATACAGATGAATATTCTAAAAAGAAATACTGGACTTAATCCATAACTTGATAGGGCGCTGCTCACATTTGAATTAGGCTGTCTACCGCCATCACGCATGTTAGCGCCACCTGAATCACGGCTCTGTAAGATGTAATAACTAAGGAACTCCTCCAGTACTACCTCTAACTCCTCCATATTTGATATGCATGTGTGCAGAATATTATGAGGAGTTGGATGAAGGTGGTATGAAGTTGCTATGATGCCCACATGAAAATATATCTTAGTGGACAGAGCGTGAGCCAAGAACTGACCTCATAACACTTGATCGTAAAAGGCCATTAGTATACACACTAGCTTCTCCCTCATCAGAGGAAGGGGGGCTAGTGGTGGAATATGCAGACCTTCTTAAGGTGTGTGTCCCTTTAACAAATTGTCATTTCTTTGAGGGACAACTCATTTGATCAACTGGCAGACTTTCATGCTACCCCCAGGCAACTGGACTTCTACCATCTTGTAACATATTAAGTTCCGTTTCTTTTATCATTTTTATTTTCTGTTATTTTTTGCATTGTATTTGCATGTCATTGTATTTTTACCTTTTGATAACTATTTTTTTGCATGCACTGTTCTTTAGATATTAAAACTTCACTTTAATAAGTGCCTTCTTGTGTTCTAAACAATTTTACAACCTCAGAAGAAGCATTATGTGTATTGGTGTATTAACCCTGTAAATGCTAGAGAGATTAGCAAAAAAATTTGCTTAAAATACAAAGGGAATGTGTTATCTTTAACTTTATACCTTTTGGAGATCATTTTATCCTCAATTTGCTTAAAGGGGTTCTCCGGGAATTAAGAAAATAAAATTACTGAAAATACTTTAAATATATTCCCAAATACCTTTCATTAGTTATAATTGCTCATTTTGTCTGGGGAGCAATTATCGGGGGAAATAAAATGGCTGCCGTCCTATTAGCACACAAAAAAAACTGTCCTAATCACAGAAAAGGACAGGTTACTTCAGAACATTGAGCTAAAGAGCTGCCCCACCCTCCTCTGTGCTCTGCTTATCAGGGAATATGATCCTGAATACAGATAATATGATCTTCAGCTGAATTTCTGCAGGAATAGAGGAGGAGGAGACATAAAGTACAGAGAGGAGGATCGAGGACTGGCTAATGAGTAGCAGCACTTGTATGCAGCATCAATTACCACAGCCTGTCCTGTCCATCCTCTCTGTACATCATGTCTCCTCATGAATTCCATTCCCACAGAGATTCAGCTAAATTTCTTATCAGCTGTATTCAGGATCATAATCCCTGAAAAGTAGAGCAGAGAAGGGATGAAGAAGCTCAGGGTTGTGAAGTAACTTGTCCCCCTGTGTGATTAGGTTTTGTTTGTACTAATAGGACGGTAGCCATTTTACTTCTACCTTAGACCCTCGGTCTAAACATAAGACAGCTAGGAAGCTGTATTACATTTAGAAGTGGCGGTGGATATGCCGAAGTTATGTAGTAATGTAGTGCCTCTTCATAACTCCGGCGGATCCACCGCCAGGTATAGGGGTTGTTAAGACTGCCGTCTATAATGCCTCTCTTAATAAATGTGCCCCATAGACAATAAAAGATAATATTACACATAGTGGAAGATTTTTTGCTGAGGGCAAGCCTCGAGAATTTGGAGCAAAATCTCAATGTCCTACATTGGAGTTTACCCCAAATTTGACTATAGACTTTAGCCTTTGTGTTGTGAAATGTAAAATTTAAGGCCAGATCTTAAGCAACATTTTTAAAATATGTTTTGACAAGCACATTGGAAGCCTGCAACATTTGGAGGAGTAGGCATTTTACCTTTTGTCTCATGCAGCAGAAAGGCTAGTTGCACCTCTGTAGAGCAATAACAAGGACAAAAATGGAGGTAGCAGCATGATGGGGCGTTTTTTTTAGGTTGATAAAGCTAGGAAGGATATTGGAAAAACTAGGAGCCAAAGATGTCTGTGTTGCAAACATTTTAGAGACAAATCCTGATTGTAAGAAGTTATCTATGTCATTTTGGGCCAAGTGGAAAAGACAGGAAAAATGATTGACTCCAATCAGAAATGTCAACTGTATGTCATTGGGTTTATTTACACTGTAATCACTTGTACGTCTGCGGAGCACACCTGTAAAATCGTTATCTATATAGGTAATACTCGTCTTTGTATAGTCTTTTTTATATAGTGACAGTTTGGTGGTATTTTGTGGTGGTAACAGTAGTGGCCATGGTGTAACAATAATTGTATAGTGGCCTTTGCTTGATGTGTTTTGTTTTATATGAGTATGGAGGTAATATTTTACCACGGTATAGTGGTATTTCATCCTGGTATAACAATATTATTGATAATATTGGTCTTTGAATAGTGTTTTCTACCTCAGCTATACCTTTACATGGTAGTTTGTCCTAACCCTAATCACGGTATTTTGGTACGTTTCTCGGTTCATTTTGACACTCCCAACCCCCTAAAAAAACGAAAACCCTGTAATTATAACATGGTCTTGTGGCTGTCATAGAGCTGGGAGAAAGGGTGCCAGGAAATCATCTGATAATGATTTCTGGTGCTCATTGTGGGTGCTTTGATTCTATTTTGTTTCATGTTATTTCTTCCTTTTGGGCTACAAAAGATAGCTGATGACGAGGGCATATTGCCTGGTGCAAATCAAACCGGAGACCGATGCTCTAAAGCTCATTGGTCCTTTACATAGACAGAACACTGCATGTGTCACACAAAGAAGCCCACTCATCATAAAGGGCTCTGTCTGCCAGACAGCCATTACCTAACATGCAGAGATGGTGATGAGAACAGTATGGTATGTGACACAGTGAGAGGTTTGGTGGTAAAAAACAGGTATTTTCCTCTCAGCCTGTGCTGCTGGGTTGATTGCAGCCAGGTGAGGGCAAATACTGGACCGAATTTTAGGTGCCGGTCCGGGTTTTTGGGTTAATACCTAGCTGCCTTTAAAAGACAGCTGGGTTTATGCAAAGGCTCTCTCTCTGTGTTTGGGATTTGAGCCCTGTGCTGGGCTGAAAAGCTGAGACCTGTGTGTCAGGAGAGCAGGCCATGTATAGACGGTCAGTGGACTTTTTGTGTTGCCGAGCATTCAGCCAGGTGTGAACTGACACCTAGGATTTGAGGTGATTAACCTGGAAACTGCTGGTGTTCTGTGGGGCTCTCAGGGCTGGAAGCAAGAGCTTGCAAAGAGGCATGCAGTCTGCCTGGAAGCCTGAGGTTGGACTTTCCTGTGGCTGGGCTGACAGCCAGGTGCGAACACGCACCTAAACCACCCAGGTGATTTGATCCCGTCTTGGACTTTTGTTTTGCCTCAAGTTTTTGCTATGTGTGTGAAGTAACACTAAGTGACTGTTTTGAGTTTTGTTTGTGCAAGTGTGAAATAAAACACTGTTTGCTGCACTACCTGGACTCCCTTTGCCTCTATACTGCACCCGCACCGCTGTCTACCAGAGCAACTCCCCACATTTGGTGTCGGATGCGGGCAATTGCAGTGAGGCTGGCGGGAAGCCAAAACTTTTTGTAGCATTTTTTTGGGCACTGTTGTATGTCCTGGATTAAGCCTGCCAAGCTGCAACCACCAACACAGGACAAGATGGAGGAGATGATAAAGCAGCTTGTCCAGGCCAACTTAAAGCAACAGCAGGCCATCGCACAACAGCAAAAGAGACATGAAGAAGCCTTACTTGTCCAACAGCAGGCCATCGCACAACAGCAAAAAGACATGAAGAGGCCGTCGCACAGCTGCTAGAGGCTAATCAGCGACAGCAGGACACGAACCAGCGGCTGCTGCAACACGTAATGGTGCTAGAAAAGTCAGGGATGCCTCAGGGAGTGCACGATGCCCGGAAAGCAGTCCGCATGGCCGTTCCCAAGATGACACCGACAGATGATGTTGAAACCTACTTGGCGATGTTCGAAAAGGTGGCCGTGAGAGAGAGACTACCCGAGACCAGTGGGCGGAGGTCATCGCTCCGTTTCTGGCGTCAGGACCCCAACAGGTTTACTTTGATTTACCGGACGACCAAGCGGCAGACTACTCTGTGGTCAAGGGTGAGATCCTGGCGAGACTGGGGGTGAATGTGTTGGTCAGGGCCCAGCGGGTACATCAGTGGGAGTTTAACCCAGCTGAGCCAGCACGACCCCAGTATTATAATTTGCTAAAACTCTTACAAAAATGGCTACCGCCTGACGTACTTAGTCCCACTGCTATGCTGGACCGTATTGTAGCTGACAAATTCTGGAGGGCATTGCCACTACCCCTCCAGCGCTGGGTTGGCCAGACATCTCCTACTAGTGCCCTGGAGATGGTGGACCTGGTCGAACGTTATGGGGCTACTGAGGAACTTAAGGGGGAACTCTGGGGAAGGGAGTAATAAAACCCAGAAAATCCCTCCCCAGACCCTGCGGCCTGAGCTGAGAAGACCGCACGGGATGTGCCCTTTGGGGATCGGGACTCTATAATCTGCTGGCGGTGCCAGGAGCCTGGCCATGTACGGGCCAACTGTCCCCTCCTGGGTGAGCCCATGGATGTAAACTTTGGGTATCGACAGTCATGGTATGCCAGAAGGGTCGATGTGTCAGAGATTATCCATGATGAACATTTGTGTCGGGTGGAGGTGGGAGACACTCCAGTGGCAGCTCTGCTGGATTCGGGAGTCAGGTGACCCTGGTGAGGGCTTCCTGGTGCGACCCACAGAGTTTACAGGCCGGAGAGTCGGGGTTTTCAGCATTCATGGAGATTTAAAAGAATACCCCACTGCTCTGTTGTCTGTAAGCACGTGTGCCGGCAGGCAGGTCCATGAGGTGGCTGTAACCACGAGTATGCCCTATGATGTGATAATAGGAAGAGACTTTCCATTGTTCCCAGCCCTGTGGCTGGCCATTGTACGTACAGTTCCCAGACAGGTAGGAAAACTTCCAGTAGTGAGGCCTAGCCCAGGTGAGGTGTTAGAGCCCCAGAAACCCAAGGCAGAGGGACCCACAGTAGGTCCAGTGGGTGAGGGGAAGACAGTCCCCCTGAATAGGATAGGTAGAAATATAGGAAGGTGGCTCAGCCAGGCCAAAGCCGAACCTGCAATCGAGTGTCTGGGGTCCGTAGCCAAAGGGACCCGGTTTTGGTTGTTGGGCCACCTGTGGACAGTAAGGACAGCGCTAGGGGGAAGGGGACCTATAAAATAGCACAGAAAGTTGGAGACCCAAATTACAAAGTACACCAGCCAGGACTGCAAAAGCCAGAGCCGGTCTACCATGTAAATTTACGGAAACCTTGGAGGGTTAGAGAGACTTATATTGAGAACAACCCGCGGCCGGTTTATCTAGGGAAAGAGATTCCAGTCCCTCTGTCTGCTAACAGGGAAGCGGCTGCCACAGATAATATTACTGGCAGCCTTTCCACTGAACAGACTCAGAGAGCCAAGGAGTTTGTTAGTCGGAACACAGAGGTGTTCTATGATTTCCCAGAATGCCCTTCCGTAACTCGCTGTGATATTGTCACTGAGCCCCAGGCAAAAGTCTGGTTAAAGCCGTACCAGGTGCCCGTGGCTCGGCGACAAGCCATCTCTGAAAGAGTGATATGGGGTTGGCCACAGCCTGTCACCACCTGGACAAAGAAGTAAATTCCTGGGTCACCAGAGGGTTCGGGTGACTTCAGAACTTTAGATTTTCAGTGGAACACAGAGCAGGGCTGTTATGGGGAAATGCGAGTGCCCGGTTCTGGGTATACTGTCTGGCGTGTGTTCACCCCCTCAGGGTTGAACAAAGAGGGGGTATGTGACACAGTGAGAGGTTTGGTGGTAAAAAACAGGTATTTTCCTCTCAGCCTGTACTGCTAGGTTGATTGCAGCCAGGTGAGGGCAAATACTGGACCGGATTTTAGGTGCCGGTCCGGGTTTTTGGGTTAATACCTAGCTGCCTTTAAAAGACAGCTGGGTTTATGCAAAGGGCTCTCTCTCTGTGTTTGGGATCTGAGCCCTGTGCTGGGCTGAAAAGCTGAGACCTGTGTGTCAGGAGAGCAGGCCATGTAAAGACGGTCAGTGGACTTTTTGTGTTGCTGAGCATTCAGCCAGGTGTGAACTGACACCTAGGATTTGAGGTGATTAACCTGGTAACTGCTGGTGTTCTGTGGGACTCTCAGGGCTGGAAGCAAGAGCTTGCAAAGAGGCGTGCAGTCTGCCTGGAAGCCTGAGGTTGGACTTTCCTGTGACTGGGCTGACAGCCAGGTGCGAACACGCACCTAAACCACCCAGGTGATTTGATCCCGTCTTGGACTTTTGTTTTGCCTGTTTGCCTGTGACTGTTTTGAGTTTTGTTTGTGCAAGTGTGAAATAAAACACTGCTGCACTACCTGGACTCCCTTTGCCTCTATACTGCACCCGCACCACTGTCTACCAGAGCAACTCCCCACAGGTATTTTACAACATGTTTTGCAAGTGTGTGATTCCAGCCTGCTCAGCTTCCTCATTAAGGGTACAGTTGCATGGTGCAGCAATGCCGTAGCTGTTTACGCCAAATTCGGACTCTACCATTTGAATGTCTCAACATAAATTGAGACTCATCAGACCAGGCAACATTTTTCCAGTCTTCAACAGTCCAATTTTGGTGAGCTCGTGCAAATTGTAGCCTCTTTTTCCTATTTGTAGTGGAGATGAGTGGTACCCGGTGGGGTCTTCTGCTGTTGTAGCCCATCCGCCTCAAGATTGTGCATGTTGTGGCTTCACAAATGCTTTGCTGCATACCTCGGTTGTAACGAGTGGTTATTTCAGTCAACGTTGCTCTTCTATCAGCTTGAATCAGTCGGCCCATACTCCTCTGACCTCTAGCATCAACAAGGCATTTTCTCCCACAAGACTGCCGCATACTGGATGTTTTTCCCTTTTCATACCATTCTTTGTAAACCCTAGAAATGGTTGTGCGTGAATATCCCAGTAACTGAGCAGATTGTGAAATACTCAGACCGGCCCGTCTGGCACCAACAACCATGCCACGCTCAAAATTGCTTAAATCACCTTTCTTTCCCATTCTGACATTCAGTTTGGAGTTCAGGAGATTGTCTTGACCAGGACCACACCCTTAAATGCATTAAAGCAACTGCCATGTGATTGGTTGACTAGATAATTGCATTAATGAGAAATAGAACAGGTGTTCCTAATAATTCTTTAGGTGAGTGTGTGTGTGTGTGTATATATATATATATATATATTAGATAGATCCTGAGGCACAAATGGACAAGTATAAGCCCACATGTATAATTTTATATATATATATATATATATATATATATACTGACAACAAGGGGCATACATATATCTCTATGTATATATCCACACCCCTTGGACAGGCCCAAATACTGGGCTATATAGGGGCCAATAAATATATATATATATATATATATATATATATATATATACACATACATATACATTGGCATATATAATACAGTATATATTTAAATACAACACTTCCCTCTACACACCTCTTCCCTCAATGCTTTGCGGCCTTCGAGAGGCGAAAATGGACCTAACCCTTCCCTCAAGCCAGTGGTGTAACTTGACCAGCATGCACTTTCTAGAATACTGGTGTCTTCTTATGTGGCACAAGGGTCTTTGGGCCCCCTCAGGCTCCTGGGCCGGTACCGACTGCTAACTCTGAACCCTCTATAGCTATGCCCCTGATCACAGTGCAGTATACTGTATATCTACATGGCATTTTACCCTATCTCCATCATATACTGCTCTCTTACAGCTCGGCTGAAAGAAATAGGATGCGGCAATGCAAAAACATAATATTGTGCAAAAGTAGTAAAACTATATTGCACAGTGAACAGCAAAAAAGACATCTAAGAATCAATGGCAGAATTGCTGTCTTTGCCTCTCTAAAAAAAAAAAAAATGACTATAAAAACAATCACATAGTTCAATGTACCCCAAAAAGGTATGCTATTCAAGTCGTCAGATAAAAATGAAGCCCTCATACAGCTCTGTCAACAGAAAAATAAAAAAAGTTATGGAATCAATTTTTCGAATGCATCAACATAAAAATAATTATATTATAAAAGATTATGCTGTTGTGAAAAGGAAAACAAAACAATATAAATTTGTTATCACTGTAATAGTACCGACCAGAGATTACCAAGTTATATTATGTTATTTATGGCACACAGCGAACATTGCAAAATCTGTACTGTGATATCACTGTGTACATTGTCTGCTAGCCTTAGGCCTCATGCACACGGCCGTTGTTCGGGTCCACGTCCGAGCCGCAGACCCATTCACTTCAATGGCGCCGCAAAAGATGCGGACAGCACTCCGTGTGCTGTCCGCATCCGTTGCTCCGTTCCGTGCCCCCGCAAAAAAAATAGAGCATGTCCTATTCTTGTCCGTTTTGCGGACAAGAGTAGGCATTTCTATAATGGGCCAAATTGCGGAACAGAACACGGAGCAGCTTCCGTGTTTTGCGGATCCGCGGTTTGCGGACCGCAAACCACCAACAGTCGTGTGCATGTAGCCTTATCAGTATGTTGATGATCCCTGTGCTGTGACATTGCTGTGATCCTATGATGTCACATGCTCTCTAAGTTCTCTGGCATCATTGTGCTAATCCTGTTTCAGGGCATCTCTTTGTGCATTTTCACTGTCTTGTTGGGGGAGTGGGGTTGTTACAGATTTTGCATCGGGATCTAGGAAAGCTTCTTCTCCTATGATTTCTCCAGGCTGTGTCCACATAGCGGCTGCTTGTAAACCAAGATCAAGGGGACTGTTGGAACTTCGGAGCTGCATTGGCGTGAGATTGAAGTATAGTAGTGGGTGTTTTTTCGTTATTTTATAATATTTGCTGCTTTTATTTTCCAAAGGTCAGATAGCCCCTTGAATGTTTAGCCCCAGGAGAGATGACATCACCTACAGCTGATTCACTATCCATTACCTACTAGAAAGCACATGCGGTATATCAATAAAATTCCAGCTGTCTTTTTTAAACCCATATGGCTTGCCCTTCCTCCCTCACCCTCTAAATGACGTGTCCCCTGAATGTATTGATCAAAGTCAGTGTTATTTGCCAAGTTACTATGCTGAAGAAGAAAAGGTGATTTGAATCCCACCATCCTCTCAACTGGACCCTGGTTAGGGTTAAAGGGGTTATCCAACCCCTATAATGCCCCCCAAAATGCCTGGGCCCCTCACACAAGTTATACTTATCTCCCCGACACCTGCGTGGCTTCTGATGCCCACCTGCATGACCGCTGCTGCATCTCCCTGTCGTGTGGACCAAAACATCCAGCCAAGAGGAAGGGGGGTGGGCAGGTCGCGACAGAAGCGATGCGGATACGGGGAACGAGGTAAGTATAACCTGTGTGAGGGACCCGAGCATTTTGGGGGACATTACAGGGGTTGGAGAACACCTTTAACACCTGCACTGCATTTAACTAGCTGGTATATTGTCTAGATGCCCGTGGTGCAGATAGCTGACAAGTATCCTATGTGATATACATTAATCAGTAGCTCCATCTCCTTGAATTGGGGAGCTAATATGTATAGTGGGGAATATTTAGGGGAATCTGTCACTAGTTTTATAGTGCCCTATCTGAGTGCAGCATAAACTGGTGACAGATACCCTGAGCAAACACTGGGTCACTTACTTGTATCGACCAAGTCATTATGCTAACATCTTTTTCTCCCTGCCCCTGCAGTTGACTGACATCTTTCTACCTATTGCAATCACGGGCAGGAGGATGGGGAGAGGTGGGCACTCATGAATACGAGGATTCTCCGGCACATGCTGTGTACTGAGTGGACTCCAGTGCTTTCACCGGAGCTGTTCAATACATAGTTTAACAATTGGGTCAGTTCAAGTAAAAAAATATGCTAACTCCATAGGAACCATAATAGTGAAAAGTACACACACACATTTGTACTTCCAGCATATTTCACAGATGACTGAGATTGGGGGAAGTCAACACCTTGAACGATGTGTTGTGTCCCTCAAACCATTTTGTAGCATTATTTTGCAGTGATGTAGGCTGCATTATCCTGCTGACAGAAGCCAAAGTCATAAGGGAATGAAGGGGTGTACTTGGTCTGTACAATGTTTAGGTAGGCGAAACATGTCAAATAAAAGTATATTAGGCAATTGCTATAAATGCAATTTCCTAACGAATAAGGCTACATGCACACGACCGTTGTCTGCCTCCGCGTCTGCTCCTCCTGCAAATTTTGTGTCCGTCAAAAAAAACGGATGACGGACCGTTTTTTTTTGACGGATCCGATTTTTATGGCAGATCCATTGTAAAAATGCCTATCCTTGTCCGCAAACGTGAAAAAAATAGGACATGCACTATTTTTTTGACGGAATGAAAACACGGACCACGGATGCGGAACAAAAACGGTTGACCAACAGTATTTTTTGACGGACCCATTGAAATGAATGGGGAAACGTCCTATCCGTGAAAAAAAACGGAACGGACGTGGAAACAAACAACGGTCGTGTGCATGAGGCCTAAGAGGACCCAAAGTTCCCCAGCAGGACATTGCCCAAACCATTACAATGCCTCTGCCAGCTTGCCTTGATCACATATTGCACCCTGCTGTCTAAGGCCTCTTGCACACGAACGTATTTTTTTTTGTGTTTTGCTGTCCGTTTATAACGGATCCGTTTTTTGCTTCCGTTTTGTTTCCGTTTTGGTTCCGTTTTTCCGTATGGCATATACAGTAATAACATAGAAAAAAATGGGCTGGTCTTAAAATTTTCAATAGATGGTTCCGCAAAAAACGGAACGGATACTGAAGACATACGGATGCACTTCAGTATGCTTTCCGTTTTTTTTGCAGACCCATTGACTTGAATAGAGCCACTGAACGTGATTTGCGGACAAGAATAGGACATGGTCTATATTTAAACGGAACAGAAAAAACGGAAACGGAAGGCATACGGAGACACTTCAGTATTTTTTGCAGACCCATTGAAGTGAATGGCTCAGTATACTGTCAGTATACTGAACTGAAAAAACTGCCAGTATACGGTCCGCAAGATACTGTCGTGTGCAAGAGGCCTAAATAATATAAAAGAAAATGTTATTCATTCATCTTCTTCCATTGCTCCATGATCCAGTTCTGATGCTCGTGTACCCACTGTAGGTGCTTTTGGACAGGGGTGAGCAATTTGACCAGTCTGAACCTACACCGCCCCATGTGTTGCAAACTGCAATGCACTGTGTGTTCTGACACTTTTCTGTCATAGCCAGCAGTGACTTTTCGTGAAGTTTTTGCAACAGTAATTCTTCTGTGGAATGATATCAGCTGGGCTAACCTTCTTTTCCCACATTAGTGGTTCTTGGGCGCCATTGACCCTATTGCCAGTTCACAGGTTATTCTTCCTTGGACCACTTTTGGTAGGTACCACCCATTGCATACTAGGAAACCCCCACTGCAAACTAGGAACCCCACATCCAACTTGCTGTTTTGGAGATGCCCAGACCTAGACATCAAACAAATTGAAGCTTATTAAAGTTGCCCAGATCGAACTAGTCATTGGGAAACATTTCTTAAGACCGGCGTTTTAGACCCTAGTCTTAACCCCTTAAGGACATGGCCCTGTTTCACCTTAAGGACCAGGCCATTTTTTGCAAATCTGACCAGCGTCACTTTATGTGGCTGATAACTTTAAAACGCTTTTACTTATCCAGGCCATTCTGAGATTGTTTTTTCGTCACATATTGTACTTCATGACAGTGGTAAAATTGAGTCCAAAAAGTTCATTTTTATTTATAAAAAAATAGCAAATTTACCAAAAATTTTGAAAAAATTACAAATTTACAATTTCTCTACTTCTATAATCCATAGTAATACCTCCAAAAATAGTTATTGATTTACATTCCCCACATGTCTACTTCATGTATCGATCATTTTGAGAAATGCCATTTTAATTTTTGGGGACGTTACAAGGCTTAGAAGTTTAGAAGCAAATCTTGAAATCTTTCAGAAATTTTCCAAAACCCACTTTTTAAGGACTAGTTCAGGTCTGAAGTCACTTTGTGAGGCTGACCTAATAGAAACCACCCAAAATAACCCCATTCTAGAAACTACACCCCTCAAGGTATTCAAAACTGATGTTACAAATGTTGTTAACCCTTTACAAGTAAATGGCAAATAGAGATAAAATTTCAGACTTTCTATTTTTTTTTTTAGGCAAATTTTTCATTTTAATCAATTTTTTCAAGTAACAAAACAAGGGTTAACAGCCAAACAAAACTCAATATTTATTGCCCTGATTCTGTAGTTTATAGAAACACCCCATATGTAGTCGTAAACCTGCTGTATCGCCAAACGACAGGGCGCAGAAGGAAGGGAGCGCCATATGGTTTTTGGAAGGCAGATTTTACTGGACTGGTTATTTGACACCATGTCCCATTTGAAGCCCCCCTGATGCACCCCTACAGTAGAAAATCCAAAAAGTGACCCCATTTTGGAAACTACGGGATAAGGAGACAGTTTTCTTGGTACTATTTTAGGGTAAATATCATTTTTGGTTGCTCTATATTACACTTTTTTGAGGAAAGGTAACAAAAAATAGAAATTCTGAAATTTCATCTCCATTTGCCAATAACTCTTGTGGTACACCTAAAGGGTTAACAAAGTTTGTAAAATCAGTTTTGAATACCTTGAGGGGTGTACTTTCTTAGATGGAGTCACTTTTTGGGAATTTGTACTCTAGGGGTGCCTCAGACGGGCTTCAAATGGGATATAGCGTCAAAAAACAGTCCATCAAAATATGCCTTCCAAAAACCATATGGCGTTCCTTTCCTTCTCTGCCCTGTCGTTGGCCATACAGCAGTTTACAACCACATATGGGGTGTTTCTATAAACTACAGAATCAGAGCAATAAATATTGAGTTTTGTTTGGCTGTTAACCCTTGCTTTGTTACTGGAAAAATGGATTACAATGGAAAATTAGCACAAAAAAAATAGCTGTTTTGGGACAGTTTTTATTTTTTGCTATTTACATCGTTGATCTGACAGGTTAGATAGTGTGCTATTTATGTGGAGCCGGTTGTTACAGAAGTGACAATACCAAATATGACTACTTTTTGGGGATTTTTGTTTCAGTTTTACATAATAAGGCATTTTTGAGAAAAAATATTTTTTTGTGTCGCCATATTCTGAAATCCATATTTTTATTTTTGGGCGACTGTCTTATGTAGGGGCTTATTTTTTGCGGGATGAGATGGCGGTTTGATTGACACTATCTTGGGGTGCATATGTCATTTTGGTTGCTTGCCATTACACTTTTTGTGATGTAAGGTGACAAAAATGGCTTTTGACACCGTATTTATATTATTTGTTTGCTGTGTTCACCTGAGGAGTTAGGTCATGTGTTATTTTTATAGAGCAGGTTGTTAGGGATGCGGAGATACCTAATATGTATACTATTTATTTATTTAAGTTTTACACAATAATATCATTTTTGAAAAAAATCATGTTTTAATGCCTCCATAGTCTGAGAGCCATATATTTTAATTTGTTTGGTCGTTTGTGCTATGTATGGGCTCATTTTTTGCAAGGTGAGATGGCGGTTTGATTGGTGCTATTTTAGGAGGCATAGGCCTTTTTGATCGCTTGGTATTATACTTTTTGTGATGTAAGGTGACAAACAAATTGCTTTTTTTACACCTTTTTTTTTTGTTTTGTTTTTATGGTGTTCCCCTGAGGGGTTACATCATGTGATATTTTTATAGAGCAGGTTTTTACGGATGCGATACCTAATATGTGTAGTGTATTTTTTTTTTTTATTCAGTGATAAAAGTGTTTTTTTCTTACCTTTTTAAATCTTTTTTTCACATTTTTTTGACCCAGACCCACCTGGTTCTCGAAGATCCAGTGGGTCTGATGTCAGTATTATACAGTACACTATATAGTGTACTGTACTGTATTTTTTTACTTTACACGGTCTGATCAGACTTCTGCCTTTAGCAGAAGTCTAATCAGAGTTACTATTACCATGGCAAGCAGGACGCCTGTGAAGGCGTCCTGTTGCCATGGTAGCCATCACCCGCTGCCAGAACAGAGCAGCGGGTGAGGGGGAGGGATTGGAATCCTCTCCCTCTGTGATCCCATCAAGAATCGGGGGCTGCAAGGGCACAGCAGCCCCCAATGGGAGAGGGAGGGAGCTCCCTCCCTGTTTACCCCTTCCATGCAGCGGTCCCTACAGACTGCGGCATGGAAGGGGTTAAAAGGCTGACATCACAGCACAGATGTCAGCCGTTTATAACAGAGTTTCAGCAATGTGCGGTTAGGATTCTGGCCTGCAGTGTTTTGCTGTCCGCTTGACGAAACTGAGCCAAAAGGATCCGTCCTGGGACACAATGTAAGTTAATAGGGACGGATCCGTTTTCTCTGACACAATCTGGCACAATAGAAAACTGATCCGTCTCCCATTGACTTTCAATGGAGTTCATGACGGATCCGTCTTGGCTATGTTACAGATAATACAAACAGATCCGTTCATGACGGATGCATGCGGTTGTATTATTGTAACTGATCAATTTTTGCAGATCCATGATGGATCCGCCCAAAGCGCGAGTGTGAAAGTAGCCTTACATTTAGACTATTTTTTATGCCTAAAAAAGGGTAGGAAATGATGAAGGAGACGGGTCTGTTGACCTGTCCCAGTCCCCGCCACACCCACAATTTTCTCTAGCGTCAACAGGGAGAAGTCGCAAATGGCGCCTAAAATACGCCTAATTTAGGTGTATTTCATTATAATATGACCCCCATTGTTTTTACTGTTCCAACTAGAGGTGAGGGAATTGATTCTAAAAAAAAAAAATCCAACTCGTTCCAGATTCCCCAAATGTTCTACTTCCAAACAAAGCAAAAGTTCTGGTGATTCGTTTTTGGGTGAATCACCCAAAATTGCTCCTGCCATTTTACATATCAAATCCAGTACACTAGTGAAGGGAACAGGGCAGGGAGTATGAAGACAGAGGAACACATGAACCTAGGCAGGACACACCTAGACAGGCTTGCCCATAATTCCTCACAGCCAATTAGGAGGGACAATATTGACTTGTCTATTAGGCACTATGTATGGTCCCAAGCAGAGACCCCATCCTGAGCTGAGTTACTGATGTGACAGGAGGTGTCCTACACAGCAATTAGACATATAAAACAGCCAGTTTAGGGTCTTACATGGTGAGCGTTAGGGATTAGGAAGATATACTCTTTAGATTAGATTTTATTACTTGATACAAAGGTTTTAGCAATAGCGACAGAATAGCGTGTGAGTCTATTTGTGTGTTACAGGGCTGAGCTGCTACATACATATAGACTCTGCTGCAATACACATCAGTTACTCTTTCGTTAAAGGGAATGTGTCATCAGATCAAACCTGCAGTTTAAATTACCTTTTTATGTTTAACATATTTTTAAATAATTTAGATGACGTTATTGTTAATTTTCTGTCACTTTTTATATTTAAACTAAAACCAGTTTTTGCACAGGCCACTATGTCTTATAATTGGCTCACTTCTTGGTTTGTACAAATAACTTTATTGCAGTTATATATTATTCTAATCCTGCTTGTAATGATATCACCTTTGTGTAAAGATGACAGGATCGACCATTCACAATAGGTGATTGTCAGAGCTTATCTATTCTTTCCTTGTACAATGACCTCCGCCCAAGGCACAGAGCAGGCCTAGATAACTCTACTATAGAAATCAGTAGGGTCCCCTCCTGTCCATTGTGTCTATGGCCCATGGGTCTGCTGTAAAACAATTTTCTTAATGCTAAATGCTAAGAACAGCTCAGGCAAGACGGCCGCCACCATAATACTGTTACATACATAGTGGTGCATTAAACCTCGCACTGCCGTGGTCAGCGCTGACTGCAGCACGTGTGGGATCCTGCTGGGTGGGGGTGGCCATCGGGTCCACGCGCTGCTGTGACGGGACCCGATGGCAGGGAAGGCAGCGTGATGCCTTCCTTAAGCATAGTGGCTGCCTTCCGTGACAGACAGGATGCTGTAAGTGTATTACAGTGTATAATACACTTACAGCCAATGCATCACAGTACAGATGTATTGTGAATATGATGCATTGTAAAGGGGATCAGACTCCCAAAAGTTGAAGTCTCAGAGTGGGACAAAAAATACACTGAAAAAAGAAGTTAAAAAAATAAAGTTTTACAAAAAATTAAAAGTTTCAAGTAAAAAAAAAAGAGTCATTTTCCCAAAATAAAGTAAAAAAAAATTGTAAAAATAGGTAAAAAAGAAAGTAGACATATTAGGCATTGCTGCGTCCATATTGACTGGCTCTATAAACATTTTCAGACGAACTTACCCCTCAGATGAACACCGCCAAATTTTTTTAATAAAAACTGTGCTAAAAAAAAATTTTTTGTCACCTTACATCACTGAAAGTTCAACACCAAGCGATCAAAAAGGCGCATGCCCCCCAAAATAGTACCAATCTAACCGTCACCTCATCCCTCAAAAAATGAGCCCTTACCTAAGACAGTCAGCCAAAAAATAGACTATGGAGACACTAAAACATGATTTTTTTTGTTTAAAAAAGGATTTTATTGTGTTAAATGTAAAGAAAAAAAAAAAGTAGACAAAAAGGCTGTCAAAAAAGCCATTTTTTGTCACCTTACATCAGAAAAAGTGTAATACCAAGCGATCAAAAAGTCATATGCACCCTAAAATAGTGCCAATGAAACCGTCATCTCATACCAAAATAAATGATCCCTTACATAAGAAAGTTGCCCAAAAAATAAAAAAAACTATGGCTTTCAGAATATGGAGACACTAAAAAGTCATTTTTTTCAAAAATACTTTATTATATAGAACTGAAACAAACAAAAAAGTCATCATATTTGGTATTGTCGCATTCGTAACAACCTGCTCTATAAAAATACCACCTGATTTTAAATAACAAAAAATAAAAACAGTGCCAAAACAGCTATTTTTTGTTACCTTGCCTCACAAAAAATGTAATATAGAGCAACCAAAAATTATATGTACCCTAAAATAGTACCAACAAAACTGCCACCTTATCCTGTAGTTTCCAAAATAGGGTCACTTTTTTGGAGTTTCTACTCTAGGGGTGCATCAGGGGGCACGGGCGTAGGAAGCGGGGGGGACGGGGGGGTCGGATCCCCCCCAGGAAATAATGCGGGGGGGACGGGTATGCAAAAATCCCCACCAGCGGCAGCGCAATGTGTGCGGCGGTGGCAGGGCACAGGGAGATGAACGCTTCCATTGTGGAAGCGTTCATCTCCATAGTCATCTGTATCGCATTCCTCAGGACAGCGATACAGATGGTTGTGCTGCGAAGCAGGAGAGGGAGAGTCGTCTCCCTTCCCTGCTCCTCTGATAGGCTTCAGGCCTAGTGCCGGCAGCCTATCAGCTGTTGGTACAGGCGGCGCGATGACGTCATCGCGCCGTCTGTGAGCCGTACAGCGCGGGACACAGGCCGGAAGAGGCCTGCATCGCATCGCTGTGACTGATGGAGGTAAGTATAAGTGTCTTGTTTTGTGTGTGTGTTTTTTATTTTTTTTAACTGGACCCACTGTCCCATAGGGGGGGGGGGTTTGGAGGGATTTCTGGGAGAGATTTCTGGCACTTGGGGGGGGGGGGGGGGGCGGAGAGATGTGGGTGTGGCTTGAGGGTGGGCGGGGACACAGGGGCCCCATAAGTGCTGTCCCCCAGATTTTTGGGGCTTCCTACGCCCATGTCAGGGGGTCTTCAAATGTGACATGGAAACTTAAAACATATCCCAGTAAGATCTTCCCTCCAAAAACCATATGGCGTTCCTTTCCTTCTGCGCCCTAACGTGTGCCCGTACAGCAGTTTACGACCACATATGTATATCGAGACATTTTGTTTGGCTGTTAACCCTTGCTTTGTTAGCGAAAAAAAATATTAAAATGGAAAATCTGTGAAAGTGAAATTCTGAAATGTCATCTCCATTTTCCATTAATTCTTGTGGAACACCTAAAGGGTTAACAAAGTTTGTAAAATCAGTTTTGAATACCTTAAGGGGTGCAGTTTCTAAAATGGGGCCATTTATGGGTAGTTTCTATTATATAAGCCTCACAAAGTGACTTCAGACCTGAACTGGTCCTTAAAAAGTAGGTTTTTGAAATTTGCTGAAAAATTTGAAGATTTGCTTCTAAGCCTTCTAACGTCCCAAAAAAAGAAAATGTAATTTACAAAATGATCCAAACATGAAGTAGACATATGGGGAATGTAAAGTAAAAACTATTTTAGGAGGTATCACTATCTGTTTTAAAAGCAGAGAAATATAAATTTTCAAAATTTCCAAAATTTTCAAAATTTTGAGTAAATTTGGTATTTTTATATAAATAAAAATGAAATATTTTGACTCAAATTTACCACTGTCATGAAGTACAATATGTGATGAGAAAACAATCTAAGAATGGCTTGGATAAGTAAAAGCGTTTTAAAGTGATCACCACATAAAGTGACACTGGTCAGATTTGCAAAAAATGGCCTGGTCCTTAAGGTGAAAAATGGCAGGGTCCAGAAGGGGTTAAACATATATTTTATCTGTAAAACTGTGTGACCAACCACTGCATTGCAGCAGCATATCAATTCATTTTAAAACTTGCGTTTTTGGCCATGTAGCACACTCCCACAGCATGTGAATCCAGCCTTAGGCTGGGTTCACACTTAAGCGTTTTACAGCGCGTTCCTACGCGCTGTAAAACGCTCAACAGGCGAAAACCCATGTTTCCCTATAGGCATGGTTCTCACCTGAGCGTTTTACAGCGCGTACGAACGCGCTGTAAAACGCCCTACGCCCAAAGAAGTACAGGAGCTTCTTTGGGGCGTTTTGTCACGCGTATTGTGATTGACGCCAGAGTGGTCAATAACACGAAAGCGCGTACAATGCGTGTTTCCTATTTCCAAAAACGCGCTGTAAAACGCACGTATCAAATACGCTCAAGTGTGAACCCAGCCTTAGGCCTCTTTCACACGACCGTATGGCTTTTTAAGTGTTTTGCGGGCCGTTTTTATCAGATCCGTTTTTTGTTTCCGTTTCGGCTCCATTTTTCCGTTCCGTTTTTCTGTATGGCGTATACAGCAATTAGATTGGGCTGGATTGTAGAAACCTATATACTTGCCTCCAAAACAACCCCATTCAGTCACAGAAATTTTCTACAACAAAATCTGCTGTGTCTGAAGGCACCCTTCATTTAGGCTACATGCACACGACCGTTGTTTGTTTCCGCGTCCGTTCCGTTTTTTTTCACGGATAGGATGCTTCCCCATTCATATCAATGGGTCCGTCAAAAAATGCGGATGGTCAACCGTTTTTGTTCCGCATCCGTGATCCGTGTTTTCATTCCGTCAAAAAAATAGTGCATGTCCTATTCTTTTCACGTTTGCGGACAAGGATAGGCATTTTTACAATGGATCTGCCATAAAAATCGGATCCGTCAAAAAAAACGGTCCGTCATCCGTTTTTTTTGACGGACGCAAAATTTCAAGGAGGAGCGGACGCGGAAGCAGGCAACGGTCGTGTGCATGTAGCCTTAAGGCCCCATTCACACGTCCGCAATTCCGTTCCGCATTTTGCGGAACGGAATTGCGGACCCATTCATTCCTATAGGGACAGACAATGTCCCGCCAGGGTCCGCAATTGCTGATCCGCACTTCCGGGTCCGCAATCACGTTCCTGAAAAATATAGAACATGTCCTATTCTTGTCCGCAATTGCGGACAAGAAAAGGTATTTTCTATGAGAGTGCCGGCGATGTGCAGTCCGCAAAATGCGGAAGGCACATTGTCGGTGTCCGTGTTTTGCGGATCCGCAAAACACACATGGACGTGTGAATGTAGCCTAAGAGGTTTAATAGGGGTCACGGAGTCCCCTGTGAGGATGGAGCAGTGGTGAGCATGTGCGACCACTGCTCCCTTCAGCTCTATGGGACTGCGATGCTCAGTGCTCTACCATCTCAGTCCGTTCCATAGAAGTGAATGAAGCTGTGGATGTCCAAATGCACATACCACCATTCCATTCACACTGGGGACCCCTTATGGTGATTGGTGGGGTCCCAGCAGTCAGACCTCCAATGAACACGCAGCTTGCTGGCCTGAAGGGAGGTGTAGTGGTGGTTGAAGAGGATGGGAGTGAGGGTGGTGGTGATGAGGGTGGTCGCAGTCCTCATGTGGCTATTCCCTGCTCCAGCACTCTCTGGGTTGTGCGTGCAGTGAGCAGAGGGACACAACCTTTCTTTCGCTCGGGGCACACCCTGCCTGGTGACAGCGGGGTGCCAGACGGGAGGGCAGGGAAGGAGAACTTAGATCAGGTGTGGAGACCAATGACCAGGCTCTATTGATTATGATAAAATAAAGTTTTCCTTTACTTAAAGAGAACCTGTCACCAGGAAATTCACTGATATACCAGGCATGATGCCTTGTAGAACTCACCCTGCTGAATATAATTATACCTTTTACTTGATGATCTGTTGCTTTATTGTGGAGAAATATTACTTTTAATCCATATGCTAATGAGCTGATATGAGTCCAGTAGTTGATATGAGTCCAGCATTTTTTCTATTTAGAGCTGTAGCCCCTCCCCTATTTACTTCTTCAGTTGTAAAAGGGGCGTGGTTTAAAAAATGACCTGCATTATAGCCAATACAAGCCTTGCTGCCTTTCACTTTAAAGCCTAACTGCCATACCCACGGCGACATGTCCCTTATCAGCCATCATGTGTTTATCACCCCATGAACAAACTAGCCCTTATTATAATTACTAACTTCAATAGTATATTCCTCTCCCTTTTTTTACCTAAGCATTCCCTGTTATTCATTTTCCCTCCAGTTATTAAAATGAATAAATGATGTAATAAACCACGCCCCTTTTACAACTGAAGAAGTGAATAGGGGAGGGGCTATAGCTCTAAATAGAAAAAACGCTGGACTCATATCAACTACTGGACTCAAATCAGCTCATTAGCATAAGGATTAAAAGTACTATTTCTCCACAATAAAGCACCAGATCACCAAGTGAAAGGTATCATTATATTCAGCAGAGTGAGCCCTAGAAGGCAGCATGCCTGGTTTATCAGGGAATTTCCTGGTGACAGGTTCCCTTTAATAGATGATGGGAGTTACAGTACCAACACAAGCAATAGGCACAGTCCTGAAGTATTTAACAGAGTACGGTTTTCCCAAAAACTGTTTATAGGAGGCACACGGTGCTATGATGGTGGCCCTCCCTGAGCCTCTCTCTATAGGTGCTTGCACACTATAGGAAAAAAGCATCGGTCTCTCTAATGGGTGGGACCATAGGAGAGCACATAGGCCGGTGCTATTTCCTATAGTGTGGAAGGATTGCAGGGTTGCCATAACCATGGAAACGAGCAGTGTATAATGTGATGGAAAAATGAATCCAGCCAGCAAAGGAGGCAATATGGGTAATGACAATACATTAGTAAGTGGCTTGTAGTAACTTTCTCTACATGATAATTGATAAATGGCACTTGCTGAACTGAGACAACGCCTTTAAGGGAAAGTATGGAGTGGGCTGACGCGCCGAGCTCGCTCCATACATGGTGGGTTCCTGCTGCATAATACAGCTGACGCCCACTAGCAGTGACCAGGATCGGCGATGATGATGCTATCCCGGTTCTTTAACCCCTCAGATGCAAATCAGAGCCCCCGCAGCAAAATTGCAGCGCTGTGATCAGTTGCTATGACAGCTTGGGACCTTGTGAATTTTGTGTGTGAGTGTTTTTTTTTTTTTTTTCAATTCCACCCTACAAAGATACAAAATGCAGAAACAAAAAATGTCCTGGTCCTTAAGGGGTTGATATTCCTTAGATATTATTTGGCTCAGATTCTATCAGTTTCCAAGAAAAGACCTCATTACCAGTCACAGACCCTGGTGATACCCCACTCTTGTGACATGCCCCCCAGGGCACTGTGTGCTGATGGCCTCCCAGCATAGCTGATGTGATGGAGGCTGCTGCTATGTGTGGAGGGCCCTGTGCTGGGGCTGTAGCACTTGTCAGCCTGAGGATGAGGCGGTGGGTGTTTCTTCTCTGCTCTGATTTTGTATCCTTGAATAAAAATGTCGGTGGTCCTCCCCCTTTGCCAGTGTCACCCTCCCCCCTAAGAAGCCGTCAGCCGCAGATCCCGGTCTCCGTTAACTCGTCTCTGATTAACACTGCCGCTCCCGGGGCAGCCTCCGCTCTGCAGCCCAGCTCTATGCACTGCAGGCCTTCCTCTGGCACTGAGGGGGTTACAGCCGGTGGTGCTGATGCTGCTGCTGGTTGCTGATTGGCTGCAGCCAGGAGATGCTGCATCCAGAGGCAGAGAAGCAGCAGCTCCATCAGGGACCAGCAGTACAGCCTCCCCTCCTCAGCGTCCAGGAGCACCCAGCACCCAGCCACAGGCACCCACACCTGACACTGGGCCTGAGAGGGCGAGCAGCCCGGCACCCCCTGGCTCACTGCTGAGAGAGAGAGAGGAAAAAAGGCAAAGAAGGACGCCATCTTGACGGACGGATCTCGGAGGCTGCATTTTATTTAACCCCGTCCTCATAGCAGAGCCCCCACATCCAGAAGGAGGAGGAGGGGAGACCTGCACGATCTATGCTCAGGAAACCTGTATTTTTACCGCTGACAAGGGCCGATTTCCCCCTTTTTCTCGCTGATTGCATTCATTGGATGTTTGTATCACCATCTCCTGCTCTTGCCTCGTCCACCCACTGGGCACATATGCCATCTGCCTTTACATTTTCCATTTTGCAAATGTGTTGATGTATTTCGGGCATCGTGTGTCCAGTCCAGGCTGCCTAGATTTTTTCACTGGGATATATTGTGATCATCGCCTGCGGCCATCTTCATACCGCCTTACTCGGGGGTGGACAGATTTGGTGTTGGGCTGATCTGTGATTGCGCCTGTTCATTTAGGAGTCGGGTCTTATGATGCACAAGCATCATCACTGCTGCAAGTGCCCTGAGTGTTACGAGGCATCCCGCATGTCTGCCCTGCGCAGGATGGAGCCCCCGACATATGGAGAGTGGCAGCACGAGCAGTATGGGGGCGGCTATGGGGGCTACAGCTCTCAGACCCTCCCGTCACAGCCCGCCGTCACCCCCACGGCTCGAGGGAAAGCAAAGCTGGTCCCAGCCACACGTGAAAACCTCACCCCAACCTTGAAAGGGCCCCCCAAAAGTGCCACCCCAAAAATGAATGGCAACAGTCAAAACTGGTGGCCGGAGTGTACGTGCACCAACCGCGACTGGTATGAACAGGTGAGTGATGGCACCCCGCCGCCGGGGAGGGCCTGTGTACATGGTGAGTGAGGGCAGGTAGGTGCCTCATGTGCAAACCATATGTTATGTCAGTATTCACACTGCTCCGGTAATCTGTCCATAGAGAACAATGCCCTGCATGTAATATATCCATAGATTCTGTGTAGATGTGGGGCATGCTACTACTCTAGATACATGGTGTCGCTATGCTGGCACACTAGGCTGCCATGTCACATTATATAACATGGATGGCTACTAGACTGTGGAAGGCATGCCTGGGTGTGGGTGGAGGCATGGGGCTGGTGTTATCATATACAGGACACATATATATCAGAGTTATGTAATAATGGATATCTCTTGCAAAATGGCCCCCATATATATGTATGTGTATTCCTCACATACCTGAGTGGTGTACATTGTGTGGGTGGATGCACATATGCCTTTCCTCAGGGCTTAGAACAGTCTACTGTGCAGGTGGAAGGGCAAGGATATTCAGAAATATCACTGTAATATTGGGGAGTCAGTATGGAGACCCGATTGGGATTACTTGCTGTATGGAAGGCTGTGCAGGGAAAGGACCTGCTGTATGTGTGGTTTGTATGTTATGGTATGTCTGTTGTATGTGTCATTCATATTTTATAGTATGTTGTATGTATCATTTGTATGTTATATTATGGTATGTCTGTTGTATGTGCCGTTTGTACATTATGGTATGTCTGTTGTATGAGTTGTTTGCATGTTATGGTATGTCTGTTGTATGTGTCGTTTGTATGTTATGGTATGTCTGTTGTAGGTTCCGTTAGTAAATCATGGTATGTCTGTTGTATGAGTTGTTTGTATGTTATGGTATGTCTGTTGTATGAGTCATTTGTATGTTATGGTATGTCTGTTGTATGTGCCGTTTCTACATTATGGTATGTCTGTTGTATGTGCCGTTTCTACATTATGGTATGTCTGTTGTATGAGTCATTTGTATGTTATGGTATGTCTGTTGTATGTGCTGTTTGTACATTATGGTATGTCTGTTGTATGAGTTGTTTGTACATCATGGTATGTCTGTTGTATGTGCTGTTTGTACATTATGGTATGTTTGTTGTATGAGTTGTTTGTATGTTATGGTATGTCTGTCGTATGTGTTGTTTGTATGTTATGGTATGTATGTTGTATGTGTTGTTTGCTTATGCCTGTTGTATATGTTTGTATGTTATGGTATTATGTTGTATCTGTCATTTGTATGTTATGGTATGTATGTTGTATGTCTTCTTTGCCTGTTATGGTATGTCTGTTGCATATGTTCTTTGTATGTTATGGTATGTCTCTTGTATGCAATGCTTCTGACTAGATGTCCAAATTCCACAGTGAACTAGGCAGCTTAGTATGTGAGGTACTGAACAGATGATTGGAAATATTTGTCGTTTCTGAGATATCTGACTTGCTTCACAGTGAGAAATGTTGAATGAAGATGTTCTCAAGGTGAAGCAGCTCCTCTTCTAAGACCCCCACCCCCCGCACCATACACACACATACAGTAATATGTGAGCCGCCTGGCCAATGTGCCAGACTTCATTTACCACCAGGAGGACTACTCCTCAACAGGTGCTCCCCTTCACTTCAGGTAGTTTGTCTCATACAGGCGGAGTGACTACCACCCATCCCATCTGCGCCTCATCCTGTGTCCTCCAAGGGCTTTGTTTCTTTGACCTCCTTCAATATTCTTCATTACTTCTGAAGATCCCAATAGAAGATCAGGTCTATATCGCGGTAAATTCTTGTCTGAACCTTATACCTTCACAATATAAATTCAATGTGAGTAATATATATATGTAAGTATATATATATATATATGTACACATACACACATATATTCCTTCATTCAGATGGCCAAGGTTGGGGGAGTTTATGTTTTCCTGCATTACAGTCACAGTCTGTTCAGAAAATGGACGGAGTAATCTGATTGCTATAAAATGGAGGCTGTATGGAAGAAATACTAATGGGGGAAAAGAGAACTGTATGGGGGTCTCCTAGCTCCTTTATCACATATATGCAGAATTGGCAGATTCTTTTCTTTATAATCCAGACATAGATTTGGCTAAGTATAATGCATTAGTGGTAACAGTGTGGATGCAAGCATGTGTATGCAGGAGAGTGCCCAAGGAAATGCATAGATCTCTGCCGCCGTCTATACATTGCTAGTAGATCAATCCTGCAATAGATCCAGATCTTTATGTGGTTTTATGGCATACAAAGCAGCAGCACAGCACTGAAGAGATTCCTATCTGATGTTACTGTAACAGGTATTTGGAAACTGAAGAATAGAAGAAATGTATATAAATATATATATATATATATATATATATATATATACACATTGTATATATATTTATATATACAATATATATATACTATATACAGTGTGTATATATACAGTGTATATATATATATATATATATATATATTAGAAATAATATTTTTATATAATTATACTATGTGTGTGTGTGTATGTATATATATACACACACCTATATACACACACTATGTGCATATGTGTAATGGCCCAGTGTGCTTGTAAGATGCCTGACAGCTGGTGACTCCCCTGAGGCAGGTTACTGGCAGTATAAGAGTTAATTATCTTGGGCAGGGAGGAAGGAGTAGGAATTCAGTTACCATGGAAACCTCCTCCTCCTGCACAGATCACCATGTACCAGAATGTGCACACTCCCACCCTCCACTATGGCTCCCGCACTCCCTCGCTTCCTCTTTCCTTCTCTCTCTTCCTCGCCGTTCCCTTGACTCCGCCATGGTGAAGAGTCTATACAGGTTCCTTGAGTCGTCTCCTGAGTCCCGTCACTGGTTTTTGTGTCATGCCAGTCTAGACTCATCACGCCAGGACCACACTTTACATTCATGTGTAGTAGAGGTGAGTTAGTCATTCGGCACAATTCACAATAGCACGATGATGCATGTGTGGTTTGCTTGCGTTTGAAGGTAATTCTGCTGCTTTATCACGACCCACAAATAATGCAGCTCCAAATGGTGGATTTAGCTCACGGCTATTCCCACAATGACACACCGGATTTACACTGGACGTGAATACACCAGTACATGGGAAGTAAGTGGCAGATGTGTACATCAGGTCCGCCCAGTACAACAGTATAAGCCATTCTTGTCCTTAATACAGTCTGTAGAGAAGAAATGGCCCCACCTGCGCCATCAGTGCTGCTCGCCTCTGCACACCAGTTGCCCAGCGCGTCGGTCACATCAAGCACCACGTTTTCTCCTGTGCCGCCCCTTCATTGCCCCCGAGTGCACAATGTTAGGGCTCCTTCACATATGTGGGGAGTGTTGGCTGAAAGCTGTTGAAGGTGTATGATCACCGTAACTTTCTCAACCAACTATAAAGTCTTCCTTGTAATTTTGTAAGCAAGTTCAACCGATCAGATATTGCCGTTTTACTAGGGGTTGTGCGGTACATTATGTACCGTAGCTGCTGTAACGGTTCTTACTTTTGCAAAAGTAGGCACTGCGACAAATTTGTATTTGTCTGGTCCATATTGTGGAGTCGGACACAATGATAATCTAAATACACTCTGGTGAAATGACCCTGTTGCTAAGTATTTGGGTCCATGTTGACTTCACTCTACTATGGTGATCTAATGTCAGTAGTAACAAAGACCCTAAAACGCCGCTGAATTACACCTGAGAAGGACCTACTGTATCTATGGAAGCAAAATAATACAAAGCAATCTTGTTTAAAGCCTAACTCCACTCTACAACTGAAAAAAAGTGGGACTCTAGCTTTAAAGGGGTCCTGGGACTTAGATATTGATGATTTATCATCAGGATAAATCATAAATATCAGATCAGTAGGGTCTGACACCAGGGGTGCACCTAGCCTTTCTGCTGCCTGAGGCGAAAACTGAAACGGCGCCCCCCCACCAATGCCAATTTCTTAACCTAACCCCTTTGCCGAATTGAAAGCGCTCATTGCCCATGGCCCTTCCGCTGCCCCCTTCTTGCCCCTACCTGGAGCTGCCCGAGGCGATCACCTCACCTTGCCTCATTGGTGGTGCACCCCCCCAGCTGTTTTGGACAGGCATCGGAGGCTATACAGTGAATGGAGCTGAGCTGCAGTTCGCCAGTGGAGGACAAAGCCTTCAGTCTACTGTATAGTTATTGGCGGATGCCCGAAAGAGCTTATCAGTGGGGGTGCTGGGTGTCAGAACCCCATCGATCTGATATTAATGACCAGTGCCCTGAGAATAAGTCATCAATATCTAAATCCTGGAAGACCCCTTTAATATCACCGCTTCTATGTCCTTTTGGAAGCTGAGATATGATACGATGTCTTCACTCTGTAACACTATTTCAGCTGCCCCTGTGAATAAAACAGCATGCTCACCAGTGAATACTGCTCTGCATGCTCGTAAAATCTACTACAGAGTCCTTAAAATGTCAAAACTATTATAGTGCGAGTCAATCACTGCTGAGAGATAGATACTGCGACAACCAAAAGACGCTCAGGCTTATTCACACAACCGTATGTATTTTGTGGTCTGCCATATGCGGATCTGCAAAAAATATGGATGACATCCATGTGATATCCGTGTTGCATCCGTTTTTTTTTCCAGACCCATTGTGAAAATAGCTATTTTTGTCCACAACACAGACAAGTATAGGACATGTTCTATCTTTTTTTGCGGGACTACGAAACGGACATATGGACATTTTTTGCAGACCTATGGAAATGAAGACCTTTAGGATGCAACCACAAATACAGTCATGTAAATGGGCCACTATATTGTAGCATCAGTCTGGACACTGGTGGGGGTCAAACCTGAGCTTTCAAGTATTCAGTAGAATTAGGATTTAGAGGAAATGCATTGTCAGAAAATGACATTATTTAAATCATGGAGAATAGGTTTATCTTCTTCTAGTAAGATGTGGAGAGTGAAAAGGCTGTCCTGGGCACACAGTGCTAAGCCGTCCATATTCGACTATTGTCAGGTTCTCTGTCCCTCTGTACGGCAGTCAGCACTGTCATCATCATCTCTTCTTCATGCTCTGCTGACTGGCTGCTCCCAGGAAACCTAGAGCTCTGGAAAAATCACAAAGATCCACATGGACAATCAACTCAGTTGGTAGTAAATGTGTCATGAGGACGGCAGAGCCATCAAACCCAAGATCAGATTCTTAAATTAAATCAAACTAGACCCCTAAACTAATAACGGCCCGAGAGCAGACCCTTTATAGAATTATACCTCAGACCAGACCCCTAATGACAAAATAAATACAGGCACCAGACCAGACAGATGAACATCTGGGCCATTACTGTGGGCAATAGCAGGAGTTAGATAACCAAATATTTTAATTCCTGATTTAAAAAAGTCTTTGTTTTTTAAAAGATATTGTAAGCGCTGGCGTCCTCACCTCTGCGGTTCCTTTCTCCTATGAGTGCCATTGCTGAAGCTCTAAGTTCTAATGATGGCCGTTCGCCATCAAGGCGCAGTGTGGCGGCAGCATCTGAAGGTTAAAGGACCCACAGGGGTGAGGAGGCATTTTATATTGGATGTGATGTGCAAATAAATCAAATCCAATAAATAATGGCCTACTTAAAAGAAAATCTCGGTAGGATTTGGGAATTTCCAGACCTGTCAGTTCAACAACCGCCCCCCCCCCCCACCACCTTTCATCATGATATCAGTGTCACTATATTTTTTTTATTATTATTCTCCAGGTCATTATCAATTCTTTTTTAAATACTGCAGTTTTCACACTGGACACTAAACCTCATTAATACAAAAGGTGATGGACACAGCTCATTTCCTCTCCCTGCACAGGTCATTAAGCATGTCTTGAACACTGTCCCAAAAACAAATTCTGGACTGCTGTTAAAGGGTTGTCTCAGCACCGGCAGATGAAGTCACAGCCAGCCAGGCATTTCCTATGCTCAGACTCTGCAGGGGAACTGTAGTATAGCATGGCAGCTAAATAGGTGAAAGGAGGGCTAGAGTACGTCAGTAGAAGAGCCACTAGTGCAGAGCGTTCTGGTTTCCAGCAGGGTCCCCTTCTCTATGGTGCCCATATGGCCCAGGGGTTGTCTTCCAGAGACATCTCCTTCACCAGAGCAGTCGCTTAGGCAAAATGTCTACTACTATAAATAAATAAAAAATTAAGGTAGTACATTCCCTTTAAGGGCTCTTTCACGCCAACTATACGGATTGTGTCAGGATGCGTTCAGTGAAACTCGCACTATTTCACAAGCAAGTTCAGTCAGTTTTGTCCGCATTTGCGTTCAGTGTTTCACACATTCAGGGGCGTAGCTATAGGGGGTGCAGAGGTCGCAGTCGCTACCGGGCCCAGGAGCCTGAAGGGGCCCAAAGACCCTGGTGCCGCATAAGAAGACACACAAAGCACTGATGGAAGGGGGGCCCAATCTAAACTCTTGCACCATGGCCCATGAGCCTTTAGCTACGCCCCTGCACACATTTGTACTGCTTTCCCCAGCTCGCACCTAATGCTGTCAGCAGTTTTGCATGGTCAAAACTGCTGATAGACTCTCTTTAAGAGACACTGCATTTTAAGTTTGGGTACTTTCACACTTGCGTTGGTGCGGATCCGTCTGTTTATTTGCACAGACGGATCCACACCTATAATGCAAACTTTTGTATCAGTTTAGAACGGATCCGTTTGCATTAGTTAAAAGAAAAATGACAAAGTCCAAAACGGATCTGTTTTGAATTACATTGAAAGTCAATAGGGAACGGATCCGTTTTCAAATGCACAATATTGTGTCATTGAAAACGGATCTGTCCCCATTGACTTACATTGTAATTAAAAACGGATCCGTTAGGCTCCGCCTCTTCAGACGGACACCAAAATGCTGCATGCTGAGTTTTGGTGTCCGCCTCCAAAACAGAATAGAAGCGGAACGGAGCCGAACTAATGCTTTCTGAACGGATCCTTATCCATTCAGAATGCATTGGGGCTTAACTGATCCGTTTTGGACCGTTTGTGAGAGCCCTGAAACGGATCTCACAAACGGAATCCAAAACGCTAGTGTGAAAGTACCCTTAGAAGTAAAGTTTCTTCTAAAATAAAAATAATGGGGGAGAATCATCAAACTGGTGTAAAGTAGAACAGGCTTAGTTCCCCATAGCAACCAATCAGATTCCGGCTTTCATTTTTTACAGCTCCTTTGGAAAATGAAAGGTGGAATCTGATTGGTTCTTATGGGCAGCTAAGCCAGTTCTAATTAACACCAGTTTGATAAATCTTCCTTAATGTTTGTAACCATGTATAAAGGAAGTATATGAACGGTCCGTTTTTCTCAGATATTTTGTGTTTGTCTCTATTAGGTCCTGTCTTAACTATTTTTATAGTATCAGATAACGACTGCTGTATGATACTTTTATACTGCTACCTGTGGAATGGTTATCACCAGGGCATTAGACTTAACCAGTGGAAATGATGGACAATATGAGCTTATTATTCAGCTAGCCCCTCCATCTGTAGCTGTAGAGTTTATACAGGCATTTACCGCTTTTTTATGGCATCCCCATCCTCCTCCTTTCTACTGGGTAACATTACTCCTGCAAATAATATCAGACCTGTAAAAAGATCAGCACAGGGACTATGTCCATCTACTAGGAGATACATGGATATTACTTTTGAACTATGTAATGAGTTCTCACTAAACAGATCCTTTAATTTAAAGAAATCTAGGAGATGTCTTAATAAAAAAGAAATAAGTGGGTACAGATCTGCACAACTAGGCGGCGGTCGCTCTCCACCCTACAGTGAAAAGGCTTCATGACCTGGAAACTAGGAAGACTACAGTATAGGTAGATTTATACGTTAAGAGGGCTCATCACAACATTTGGTGTATATGAGCGGCTCAGACACTGGGGTATGGACGTGTCTATGTCCTCATGAAATTGTATCAGTGTGTCAGTGTGCTATCAGTTTAAAAATGAAATAGAAAAATATGGTTGTGTGCATGAGCCCTTACGGTACCCTCGGTGTCTGTTTTGTATTTTTGACATTGAAGGTGATAGCGGCTTATCTCCCCACCTATCTCCTCCATAGACAATACATGGACAACACATAGGCAACACATAGACAATACATGGACAATACATAGACAACACATAGACAACACATGGAAAATACATAGACAATACATAGACAATACATAGACAACACATAGACAACACATAGACAACACATAGACAACACATGGACAATCCATGGACAATACATGGACAATACATAGACAACACATGGACAGTACATAGACAATACATGGACAATACATGGACAATACATGGACAACACATAGACAACACATAGACAACACATAGACAACACATAGACAACACATAGACAATACATAGACTATATATGGACAATACATGGACAATACATAGGCAATACATGGACAATACATAGACAACACATAGACAATACATGGACAATTTTCCGCACCTGTAGATTTAGATTCACAGTGCTAGGATTTGATTTCCAACTTTCACATTAAGGTCAATGGAGAGAATCTGCAACAAATCTTCTTTCTGGATCAGAAATTGACATGCTGTAGAATTAGAAATCCTCACTGCTGGTCCATTTCTTTCAAATCACATACACTATGCTGCAACTGTATTGTGCTGCATATTTTCTGCCTGCAAATCTAGAAGGAAAATCCGCTGCAATTACATCCTCATGGATGTGCCATTAGAAGAAAAAAGCAGACCTTTTCTACACAATTATATATTTTGGCATTAGTTGGCATCTTGATTCAGTAATACTGATGGGCTGTCTTCTAGAGAGAACACAGACAGGCCCTTTAGAATACAGACGCGATACTGATTACATTCGGATGTAGTACAGCTTTCATCCTTATTTTTAACAATATCCAGACTTAGGCCTCATGCACACGAACGTATTTTCTTTTTCCGTGTCCGTTCTGATTTTTTTGCGGACCGTATACGGAACCATTCATTTCAATGGGTCCATAAAAAAAAAGGAAGTTACTCCGTGTGCATTCCGTTTCCGTATGTCCGTATTCCCGTTCTGCAAAAAATCAGAACATGTCCTATTTTTGTCCGCATTACAGACAAGGTTAGTACTGTTCTATTAGGGGCCAGCTGTTCTGTTACGCAAAATGCGGAATGCACACGGACGTCTTCCGTATTTTTTGCGGATCCATTTTTTGCAGACCGCAAAATACATACGGTCGTGTGCATGAGGCCTTAAATGGGTGTTTTGCTTCTGCAAAATGGATGAAAAGTCGTACATGTGTATTTCAAAACAGCCCACGTTCCACACCATATACTTAACATTTACATTTAGTGATGTATAGATGACATCTCCTCCAGACTTCAGACCACCATGGTGACTTCTCCCATGTATGACTCATCTCATATAGTGCCACAAACATATTGCCCCTAGTGGTAGTGCCACACACTGCGCTCCCTGTATATAGGCAACATGCCACGACTATGTGAAACCCATATATAGTGCTTCATGCTCTGTGCCCTCTGTATATAGTGTAATAAAACCGAACCTGCTTTGCCGCATTCTCAAGAAAAAAGTCTTTTGATTCAATATTAGAGATGAGTGAATCAATGCTAAACAAAACTAATTTGTTACTAATTTCCCAAATATTCTACTTTCAAATGAAGCCAAAGTTTTGGTGATTTGATTCAGATGAATTGCACAAAACAGCGCCCTCCATTTTACATATCAGAGTATACTATTGAGGGAAATAGGGCAGAAAAGATGAAGATGGAAGAACACATGGCCTACCAGTGATGGCTAACCTCCGGCACTCCAGTTGTGGTGAAACTACAACTCCCAGCATGCTCCATTTGTTTCAATGGATTTATGAGAACAGCCAAACAAGTGTACATCTTGGGAGTCGTAGTTTTACTACAGCTGGAGTGCCGGAGTTTAGCCATCATAGGTAGGCCAATGGACTTGCCCATAATGCCTCACAGCCAATCAACAGGGACGATATTGACTTGTCTATTAGATTGTATGTAAGGTCTCAAGCAGAGACGCCATTCTCGGTCACTGATGTGATAGGACGTGTCTGTCACAAACACAAACATACAAGACAGCCAGTTTAGGGTCTTACAGGGGCAGTGTTAGTGTTCAGTTAGATAGATTGAAATAACTTGATAGAAAGACAGGTTTTAGCACAAGGGATAGGAGAGGGTGAGTTAGTTTATTCTGTGTGCTATGTGGTTTCAGCTGTTGTATTGCACTCAAGTTTTTAAAGAGACAGCGCTCTTTTTTTATGTGCAGGAGCTAGGTAGCGTCCCAATTAATATATAAAAAAAAAACTAAATCTACTGGCTGATGATGTTTTAAGCATCAAAGTGCTGGATACTGTGCAATTGCACATTTTTGTGCCAAAAAATCTGTTGCAAACTGCATTACCAGCAGGGTATATTGTGGTAGTTATTCCCCCAAAACCTGTTGCAGGGTTTCTTCAATTAATATTAATAGATTTGTCTGATACTGCTGCATTTGTATAACCACAAGCAGACATCCTGCCCCAGTAAGGGACCATTTTTGGAACCTTCTTTTGTCACTCTGACACTATTGTCAGAGGAGAGAGAGAGGAATTTATAAAAATACAAAATAGACAAGAGAGAAGAAAATTTACACAAATATTCAGAACAATTGGAGCACAAGGTCAAATCTATTTGTACCCAAATCGAATCTTTCAACCAATTGATTAGAATTGGACCCAAAATGAATTTTAAGAAATTTGCTCATCTCTATTCAATATCTGAACTCCTAAAAGTGGGCACGCTCCAATGCTGTTCTGTTGAAGCCTCTCCTTCCCTTGGTTGATTGGCATGGCCAGGCTTTGTATTGCACATGAACTGTACAAAATACAGTATTCTTTAAAAGAACACAATGCTCAATCAACACTCAGGGGAAGATTTATTATTACTGTCTTAAATTTAGGCATTCAGACTACGTGCAAAATTTATCACAGTGGCTCATGTTGTGTGATAGATTATCATTATCGATATAACCAGCGTGACAATGTTGCGGCCGTTGCTCAGGAGCACAGAAAAAGCCGGTAGATGCCTTCTCCACCTATCACTGGCTGCAACAGTGACTCACCTCAACCAGTGATTGGCAAGGAGGTGCTCTGGGAATTGCAATAGATTAAAATTGGTCACCTTCCTTTTTTTCATGCATGTCATGGATGAAACACAGACCTTTTTACATGGATAGAAAACGTACTCGTACATGGGAATAAGGTTTCAGAGGCACTGAAATTGCAGTCTCACCTGGGCGTTGGTCCTCTGCCACATGAGAAGACATTTCTCAATAATGTAGAATCTGCTACTTCCCAGTGGACCTATTTCAATAAACATATCTGGTCATGGAATTACTGTATAAGCAGTTTCTGGTAGATGCGTGAAGAACCTGCAATTTTTTTTAACTTGTTTTATTGAAAAGTGAAAAACCAAAAGGTCAAAGTAGATGAACAAAAACAGGTATACATACAAAGTTGTGTACATGATATCTGTTGTAATAAGCAGACATTTCATCAATAAAGCAACATGAACCAGTCTCTGTGCTTCATGCTCATGGAGGTATTCTTGAGGGGGAGGTGAAAAGGTTAGCTGTATTCCCTTTAGCTATGTATGTATAGAAGATAGTAAGTGTGGTTAAACGCACTGAGCGCTGATCTTTTGGGTATAAAGACTAGTTATATGGTTTAACAGAGTTGGGCCCACAAAAAACGGATGTCATTCATGTGCTGTCTACATCTATGTCCTGCAAATTATAGAACACGCCCTTTTCTTGTCCGTTTTGCAGACAAGAATATTGCATTTCTACTATTTGGACCATGAAAAATGCGGCATGAACACTGCCTCTATCCGTATTTTGTAGATCCGCGGTTTGCAGACCATAAAATAAATACGGTTGTGCGCATAAGGCCTTAGGGTGAATTTATTTCTGGCAGATTCGTTGCAGAAATTTCTGCAGCTGAAAACTCCATTTTTTACATCTGTATCAGGTTGTTTCTGAAGCCATTTCTTCAAGGCCCAGTCACATCATTGGCAAAAATATTTGCAACCAATCTGCCGCATATGAATTGACCCTTATAAAGAAACAGATTATTTTAATGTATCTACTATAAGGATTATCGCAACTAGAAAATGATTGGGCGCAACAGCTAATTTTAAACGCCCCCAGCAACTTCTTTGCTCCCCGCCCCCCCCCCACCCCCCTTCTACCATGCAACCCCCACTCCTTTCACTAGTCAAGATTGCTCTCTCAGACCAGTCCCGGCAGCGGCTTCGTCCATTTCCTCATTTTCTACACATACATACTGCATGTCATGTCACTGTATACAGTGGATATAAAAAGTCTACACACCCCTGTTAACCTTTTGATTTTATTACAGCACTCAGTCTTTTTGGGTATGAGTCTATCAGCATGCCACATTTTGACTTGGCTACATTTGCTCAATCTTCTTTGCAAAAACACTCCAAATCTGTCAGATTGCGAGGGCATCTCCTGTGCACAGCCCTCTTCAGATCACCCCACAGATTTTCAATCGGATTCAGGGTCTGGGCTCTGGCTGGGCCATTCCAAAACTTTAATCTTCTTCTGGTGAAGCCATTCCTTTGTTGATTTGGATGTATGCTTTGGGTCGTTGTCATGCTGACAAATGAAGTTCCTCTTCATGTTCAGCTTTCTAGCAGAAGCCTGAAGGTTTTGTGCCAATATTGATGGTATTTGGAACTGTTCATAATTTCCTCTATTCTATATTAACTAAGGCCCCAGTTCCAGCTGAAGAAAAACAGCCCCGCAGCATGATGCTGCCGCCACAATGCTTCACTGTGGGTATGGTGTTCTTTTGGTGATGTGCAGCGTTGTTTTTGCGCCAAACATATCTTTTGGAATTATGACCAAAAAGTTCAACCTTGGTTTCATCAGACCAGAACACCTTTTTCCACATGCTTTTGGGAGACTTCAGATGTGTTTTTGCAAAATGTAGCCTGGCTTGAATGTTTTTCTTCGTAAGAAAAGGCTTTTGTCTTGCCACTCTACCCCATAGCCCAGACATATGAAGAATACAGGAGATTGTTGTCACATGTACCACACAGCCAGTACTTGCCAGATATTCCTGCAGCTCCTTTAATGTTGCTGTAGGCCTCTTGGTAGCCTCCCAGACCAGTTTTCTTCTCGCCTTTCATCAATTTTGGAGGGACGTCCAGTTCTTGGTAATGTCACTGTTGTGCCATATCTTCTCCACTTGATGATGACTGTCTTCACTGTGTTCCATGGTATATCTAATGCCTTGGAAATTCTTTTGTACCCTTCTCCTGGCTGATACCTTTTAACAATGAGATCCCTCTGATGCTTTGGAGGCTCTCTGTGGACCATGGCTTTTGCTGTGGGATGCGATTAAGAAAATTTCAGGAAAGACCAACTAGAGCAGCTAAACTTTATTTGGGGTTAATCAGAGGCACTGTAAATGATGGCAGGTGCATGCTGACTCCTATTAACATGATTTTGGATGTGATTGCTTAATTCTGAACACAGCTACAGTACATCCCCAGTTATAAGAGGGTGTGCACACTTATGCAACCTCATTTTTTTTTTGTTTTTTTGTTTTCTTCCCTCCACCTAAAATATTTCAGTTTGTTTTTCAATTGAGTGGTACAGTTTATAGGTCACATTAAAGGTAGAAAAAGTTCTAAAATGATTTATCTTTGTCTCATTTTTTTTACAGCACAGAAACCTGACATTTTAACAGGGGTGTGTAGACTTTTTATATCCACTGTATACTGTTACTGTATATAAAGTCAGTGTATAATACTGTTGAGTGGGCCCTGGCAATAAAATCTTTTAGTCCTAATCCTGGGTTGGCCCCTTCTGAGGTCAGGCCCCAAAGCAGCCGCTTCCCCTATAGCAGGCATCAGCAACATTCGGCTCCCAGCTGTTGTGAAACTACAATTCCCAGCATGCTCCATTCATTTCTATGTAAGTTCTTAGAAGAGCAGAGCAACTATGCATGCTGGGAGTTGTAGTTTCACAACAGCTGGGAGCCAAAGGTTGCCTACCCCTGCCCTATAGCTACGCCACTAAATTAAAATTATCATCTAAATTAGAACACGCCTACCTATCAGTTCTGTATTATAGGATTAAACAGCATTCAAACCTTGTTTTTTATATATAGGCCCCTGTGTTGTCAACCTTGTTAAACAGCATGCATTTTTTATAGTGCAAATTTAAAAATGGATAGAAATAGCTGCACTGGGCTTTTTTTTATCTTTATATAATTGATAAAATGATTTTATTTATAAAAAATGGATGCTTTTAAATCAAGCACAAAACATGAGGTGAACATATCTCTGAGAGAACTTTGTGACCTTCACGGGGTTTGTCACTGCAGCTGCCACAGACTCATGAATGGAAAATCTGCCTATACAGAAACCACACAGAGATATAACACTGCTGGAGATTTATTAAGACTGCCATTTTATACTCCAGTCTTAAGCCGAAGCGCACTGGAGTACAATGCGCCACAATTATTGGAGAAATATGACACGTGCCATAATTAGTGACTATAGTAGTGTCCAGTCACATTGTCCAAGCTAGAACAGACTATTAATACAGTATCCTCCTCAACATGTAAGGTCATGTTGTGGCATTTTATCTCCCATTCACACTATGCAGCATTAATAATCATTGTTTCTAGGACATATTGCATTTGTTTCGAAGATCAGTAAGACCCATCTTTTGGGAATTATTTCATTCATTGACTTGATTTTCATAGAAGGGCTCTTAACGCTTTGTTGCACCACTCTTTTATGTTAAATCTGTTACTCCATCAAAGCATTCTCCTGTTTGGATATCTTTTTGGGCATACAGATGTCATATAGAGGCGTCGACCATTTATGACTTCCCTCTATTAGCAGCTGGTGAATTTAACACAACCCTGCATTATGCCACACACATCTTCTTTAGGCAATGGCATTTGATTGTCAGATTGACCTGCTAGTCCGATTAGATGATCTCTCGGCACTTTAATCCTGGAAGGGATTATCTAGTTGGGACAACCATTCAAAAGTGGGCCAGATATGTAAAACGAAGTGTGTTTCATCTGTATTATCTATTAAAAACATTATTCAATTGCAGTGTTTCCCTTGCTGGTTACGAAGTGTATCTCCTCCAGTATCAGATAACCATAATAGGCTTGGAATGGGATTCATACTTACTGTGATAAATACATGACCTTGTGTAAACTAGCTGACTAAAAGTACAGTGTGGCTATGGGCATGTTTAAGCAGGTTGGTTTTGGCCCTTTAAAATAAATATGCCGATATCATTTTTGCATAAAATATAGCTGTTAATATAGCAGCAGCCTTGCTAAGTGTTAAATTTGTTTGTTTTTGAGAAAAGAGGCATTGGAAGGTTAAGTCTTCTCTAGCGGAACCTGTACAGGAAGGCATACTGTAGATGTACACAACATTGCCGCTTCATGTATATATCCTGGTTTGAGTCTGGGTTCTGGCAATTCAGAGACTGTCCCTGTACCTCTGTTTGGACAGTTGCTCAAGGCCCAGATTTGCCTGTATGCTCCTGTTTGGGCAGTTGTCCAGAGTTCAGATCATCCCTGCAGAGTACATTATCCAGATCCTTATTTCCAGGTCTGTAGTCCTTACCTATTACACCATCCTATACCTGGTTCTTTAAGGCTGGGTTCACATCTGTGTTGGAATACCACAGAGCTGGATACCACAGAGCACTGCCGGATTCCCATTCACTGTCGCTAATGTGCAACTAGCCTTATGCTCCGCATCAGTTTGCACTAAAAATAACTGATCCGTCTTTTTTTGAGCATCAGTTATGATCAGTTTGTGTCAGTTCAGTCAGAGATCAGTAGGGAGAAAAATAAAAAAAATATAACAGATGAAAGTGAAACAAACTGATCATAACTGATGTGCAAAATAACAGGCCCTTTTTTTCTGCTCTGACAGATCAGAAGAATAGAAATCTAAATGAAGATATGAGTCTTATTTGTGATAGGAATCCTAGAAGAATACTTTAATTTAGTTGGTTGTAGGCTCTATTTACACTCTATTCTATTCACACTTCTGTTAAAGTTTTTGTGCTATTTCATAGGAGCAGAAAAGCAAAAATAATGGAGTGCTGGATCTGTCCTATGAAAGACACCAGCGGCACCCAACGGATCCCTTTGACAGGGCATTTTAAAGGGGAGGAAAAGAGGTGCAGGCTACACTATTTTTCCCTTCAAATATGACCAAATTACCGATAGAAATGTGTTGCCATATATTTGTAATTTGCTGTTTTGCTTTCATTTTGTTATAGTGAAGGATTTTATGATATTTTCCAAGTGGCTGCAGAGTAATTCATTAATCATAATAATAGAATTGGGTCGGGCATGAGGTCATATAATGAAGGTTCTTTGTTTTATGGGAAGCCTACCCTAGGGACTCCACACCCAGAGCAGAGCTCAATATCTGAATATTGATTGTCTAGTCATGGGAGATTGACTAAGTGAAGCAGAAAACTGTAGTTTATACAAGAGCCTGAGGCAAGAACCAAGACTAGGGTGGGGGATGTAGGACCTGATTGATGTGTATTCATTGATGGATTCAATTTACCGTATGGTCAGTTGTACAGAGCACTGTTCAGTTAGCATGCAGGCATTAAAGGTGGCGGTAAGCGCATTCTGGCTGGCCCAAAGAAACCTAATGCACAAGGCACCATCTCAGTACAGAACCTAGACATGCCTATAAAACTAAATGGATTTAACAGAATAGGCATTTAATATAACAAGTGTCCTGAGACCTTAGATTTAATAGTAATAATTGTTTTTGAAAGAGTAACAGATGCCTTCATTGTCTAGGACAATCAGTTTCTCCTTGATCAGAACTCCTTGTAGTAAGACATTTCCAAAACTTGACTAATGTAGAAGCTAAATATGTTTTTTATATGTTTTCTGTTTGTGCCCTTTCCATAACACTTCCCACAGGAAAACTACTTTACAGTAAAATTCTCTAGGCACAGAACATTTCTACCTTCTTAGTCGGCTTTATTACTTACCACAGTCCTCCAGGAGGCAATGTGTCGCTTCTAATCCCAAAGGTTCAGGGCAGGCACAGGTAAACTGTGATTAACCCATCCCCATTGGGACAGGCCCATGCTTTGAAAAATTAATACAGCTGGTAGAAAAAGAAACTGTCACGGACGTTCCCGTGACAGGTGGCAGGAGATCAGCACGTGGTTTGATCTGACATGTTTTCCGTTTGGATCAAAGGACGTCTGTGTTGTTTCTGGTGCTTGTCACACCTTCTTTCCCCAGGTTTGGCTATTAGTGTAATTTAACCTTCTCTATTAATAGTTCCTTCTCCCACAATGCTGTGCGGTTTATAGCTTCTGTTTGGACCTTTTGGATAGATTGTGATTGGATCTTGGCTGAGTAACTGGTGCTTTCATTGCTCCTTTGAAGTTAAGTCTTTCCTTTCCCTTTAGTATTTTTTGTGTTCTGTGTGTTGTATTTCCCTATTATTTGTATTATGCCTGAAGGAGACTCCTGTTCGTCCTTCCTTTTGGAGGAACAGGTAGTCTTGTCCCTGCTATTAGTACCAGGGTCTTATAGGGCTTGTTAGGATTCTAGGTATTCCTGTGTATGAACTCACCTACCATTGGGGTCTGTTCATACTGGTAGTCAGTCAGGATTTTGGTTAGGGTTTTCACTAGGAGGTGTCCATTTTCCTTCCCTAGTTCTCAGGCCTGATTCCCTGTTCCCCCCTTCCCTCCTATGCTCGGTGTGGTGTTTTCCTCCCACAGTGAAGCGTGACATTATAAACCTCCAAAACTGTCATTCTTTGTTTGTTTGTGTGCAGCCATGGATCCTATTACTGCACTGGCAGGTCAGCTGCAAGGGCTATCTTTGGAGGTAGCTGACCTCTGCACGACCGTCTCACAGATGCAGAGATCACAGGCTGTTGGTCCTGGTGGTAGTGATGGAGACCAGGCCTATCTGGAGCCTAAAATTGCTCTCCCAGACAGATTTTCTGGGGGACATGATAATTTCATTTTGTTTAGGGAGGTGTGCAAACTGTATTTTAGGTTATGTCCACACTCATCTGGGGATGAGAAACAGTGAGTCGGTGTGGTTATTTCCTTGCTTAAGGGGGAAGTGCAGTTATAGGCTTTTTCTCTGCTGACCAGATCGCAGTCTCTCCGGTCAGTAGATAAATTTTTCGAAGCTTTGTGTTTTTTAACTATGATGATCTGGATCTGACCTGTCTAGCCAAAACCAAGCGGCCTTCGTCAGGGTAATCGTTCCACTGAGATATTGCTCTGAGTTTAGGAGGTTGGCTACGGATACGGAGTGGAACGATCTTGCCCTCCATAGTCAGTTTTGTCAAGGGTTATCAGAGAGGCTGATGGACGCATTGACCTTTCATGACACCCCAGTGTCTCTGGAGGCTGCTATGTCTCTTGCTATACGCATCGATAGATGCCTAAGAGATCTAGGGGCCCCCACTCTCAGGACGTACTATCACATTTTGTATCGTCCTCCTCTGACACTTTGGGTGAAGCTACTCCTGGGTTTATGTCTAGGGTGAAACCCATGCAATTAGGGGGAGCTACTCCAGGATCTGCTTTTAAGCATACTGGTAATAGGAAGGGAGTGTGTTTCTTCTGCGGACAGAAGGGACATTTTATCAGAGTATTTCCCTACATTCAATGGCAAAAAGAAAAAAAGAGGGACATTTAATTCCCATCTGACTCTTGGAGGGGTGAGAGGAGAATCAGAAAATGTGCATTTGTCTTTGACTGGTAGTACCCGATTTCTACTGACTGCTGAGGTGGTGCTAGAGTCAAAAACTGTGAGGATTGAGTTGTTTATCGACAGCGGGACTGGGGTGAACCTGATTGATGCTCAGTTCGTCCGTATGCATGGGTTGTCACCGAGTGCATTAGAGAAAAACATTTCTATTGATTCTGCACCTCTAACCCAGAAGTGTTTATCTCAAGTGGTGCATGATATCAGATTAAGAGTGGGTGACTTTCATCAAGAATTTATCTTGTGTTTTGTGTTGGAGGGTCTGCCTGCTCTGGGTTTACCGTGGTTAAGCAAGCACAATCCAACCATCGATTGGCAAGCTAGACAGATTTTGGATTGGAGTGATTATTGCATTGACAATTGTTTAAATACATCTTTTTCTGTTTTAACTACTAACACATTACCCTCTTTTATATCTGATTTAGCCAATGTATTTCCTGAGAGTGGATACCAGGATTTACCTCTGCATCAAGAATATAATTGTCCTATCAACCTTATTCCCAGAGCTAAGTTGCCAAAATCTAGATTGTATAACCTTTCTGGACCTGAAAGATTGGCCATAAGAAAGTATATTGCCGAGAGTTTGGCTAAAAGACACATGAGACCTTCCAAATCTCCAGTGGCAGCAGGGTTCTCTTTTGTTAAAAAAAAGAACGGAGGTCCTCGGCCATATCTGGATTCCGTGAACGCAATCGGATTACTGTCCGTGATCCTTACCCTCTTCCTTTGATTCCCGATTTGTTTAACCAGATTGTTGGTTCTAAGGTGTTTGGGTTGACCAATGCTCCTGCAGTTTTCCAGCATTTTGTGAATGACATTCTTCATCACCTTGTGGGGAAGTTTGTAGTTGTGTATTTGGATGACATTCTAATTTATTCTCCAGACGTGGAGATACATCAGTATCACGTTAGACAGGTGTTACAGATCCTAAGAGATAATAAACTGTATGCAAAGAGAAGTGTATTTTTGCTGTACACGAGCTGCAGTTTTTGGGCTACCTGCTGTCATGTTCAGGTTTTCGAATGGATCCAGAGAAAGTCCGTGCTATATTGGACTGGGATCGACCCAAAAACCTGAAGGCTCTTATGAGGTTTTTGGGGTTCACCAATTATTACCGAAAATGTATTTAGAACTATTCGACAATAGTAAAACCCTTAACTGACATGACTAAGAAAGGGACAGATGTTTCAGTGTGGTCTGATTCAGTATTGCGAGCCTTTTCTGTGATTAAGGAATGCTTCTCTTCCACCTTTTTTTTAAAAAAAAAACTCTCTTCCGCAAATCATGATGTGGGGAACAGAGAGTTACTGGTCATTAAGTTGGCTTTTGAGGAATGGCATCATTGGTTGGATGTGACAGGGAAGACCTAAGCCAGTTATCCATCCACAGACAGCTGTTTTGGGGTGTTGCCCCTCATCAGTGTGGAGTAGGATTCTGGCTAACTGGGAGCAACTCCTTGGAGACTGCTCAAACAAAACTGTCTGTGAATGGATAACTGGCTTAGGTCTTCCCCATCACATCCTTAAAGCTAGTAAAAAAGTGGGAGCTTGACGTAGGGGCCACTTAATATGGTGAATTTGGTGATCTCTGTAATGGGGACACCCCTTTGCTTGGTTTTCCTTCCTTTGAGGGATGTCTGGCTTTCACTGTATTGTAGACCCAATACTGGGGCTCCACATTTTTTTAGCATATTACTGTTTCCCAGGGAGCTTTGCACTTCGGATTCCTGTGTTAAGACTTTTAAATGAGGCTCCACAGTGTTTTTCTAGCTGGTCTCCCTGAGATCAGCTATTGTTTTGTTTGACGTAGGGGCAACTTAATATGGTGGATTTGGTGATTTTTGGCCATTTTTTGGGGCATATGGGTTTCACTCGCAGTTTGGCACATTTTCTGGTTCAGATACTTCTGGCACCCCTAAGGAGGAACGTTTTTCGTCATCATGGTCATCTATATGGTGGAAAATTCAAATTAACTCAATGAATATGGGCAACAAGTATAAACGTGTGGCTGACTGGAAACGTAGTAAAGGTCCGGACAGTGGATGATTCTTTGTGGCTGTCCACAAGAAACATTAAGTTAAAGGTCTTGGAAGTTGGGTCCAAGATTTATTGGTCTATATAAAATCACTGCCATTATTAATCCTGTAGCTTTTCGTCTTGAACTCCCTCAGGCCCTGAAAATTCATGATGTGTTTTATGAATCTTTGTTGAAGAGATATGTTGAACCTTTGCAGCCTTGTTCCTTGCCACCCGCTCCTGTCATGGTGGACTGTAGTTTGGAATTTCAGATCACCAAGATAATTGACTTTCAAGTTCTCCGTAGATTTCTTAAGTATCTTGTTCACTGGAAGGGTTATGGACCAGAGGAGAGGATGTGGGTACCGGCATCTGATGTAAATGCCAGTCGTTTTTTTAAAGCTTTTCACAGGTCTTACCTGGATAAGGTCGGACCTGGGTGTCCAGAGGTAAACCGTAGAAGTGGTGGTGGTGGGGAGGGTTCTGTCACAGATGTTCCGTGACAGGTGGCAGGAGATCGGTGAGACTGGCAACACGGGGTTTGATCTGATGTTTTCCGTTTGGATCAAATGACGTCTGTGTTGTTTCTGGTACTTGCCACACCTTCTTTCCCCAGGTGTGGCTATTAGGGTCATTTAACCTTCTCTATTTATAGTTGCTTCTCCCACAATGCTGTGCGGTTTATAGATTCTGTTTGGACCTTTTGGATAGATTGTGGTTGGATCTCAGCTGAGATCCTGGTGCCTTCATTGCTCCTTTGAGGTTAAGTCTTTCCTTTCCCTTTTGTATTTTGTTTGGGTTCTGTGTGTTGCATTTCCCTATTAGGCCTGAAGTAGACTCCTGTTCTCCTTCCTTTTGGAGGAACAGGTAGTCTCATCCCTGCCATTAGTACCATAGGGCTTGATAGGATTCTCGGTATTCCGGCGTATGAACTCACCTATCTTTGGGGTCTGTTCATACTAGTAGTCAGTCAGGATTTTGGTTAGGGTTTTCGCTAGAAGGTGTCCATTTTGCTTCCCTAGTACTCAGGCCTGATTCCATACACCCCCCCCCCCTCCTTCCCTCCTATGCTCAGTGTGGTGTTTTCCTCCCACACCGAAGCGTGACAGAAATGTCTATATATAGTGTATTTATTAGCTTTCAGCATAAGCATGGAATTAATACATCTAACCAAAATAAAAAATGACACAGCTACAAGATGGATGTATAATTACCTTAGTGTCATAGAGTGGGAGGCAGACAGATAGTGAACCTATTGATTGATAAAATATTTAGCTTGACCATTCCTTGTGGTTGGCACCCTAATGAGTCAAATATTATAACCAGGAGGCACACTTGAAATGTAATGGAGTGCTAGCCAGTAGTTCCTACAGTCTACACAATATGATTACAGGAAGAAGGAATATATAAAAAAAAAACACACATCCAATATGTATAAAATATATCAATCTTTATTTAGCAAAACAACATTAAAATATATTGTATACTATATTTTGTAAGTTGTGGTGCTAAAAAAAAGGTTCATATATTTCATACATATTGAATGTGCTTATTTTAATATAGTCCTTCTGGTTGTAGTCTAATGGTACCCTAATGAGAACGTGTTGAATTAGACTTATGGTATATAAATTATCTAAATAGTAGACAAATTAGAAAATAAGTAGGGCTGAACCTGTAGGCTTTCAGTAGAAACAGTATAAAAAAAGAAGGGCAAGGCTATGTTCACATCACTTTTGTGATGTAGATTTAGCATGTATGCTAGGAAAGTTCCCAGTGTTCTATACGTGCTAAATGTTTCCATAGTGTTATATTGTCAGGTAAAAAGAGGGTCTTTTTGATCTCATCTGACCACTATTCATCATTATACTAAAAACAACAAAAAACATATGGAATGGCATAGTAGACTACGTTATTCCTTACAATGTTATTCAGTAAAAAAAGAGTATATGCTAAACATATACTGTTTATAATGGGACCTAAGGGTGGTTGGTGCCACTGTACGGCATTTGTCTGAGGTATCTGTATGGCACTTGTCCTGGTGTATATGTTAAACAGAGCCGATAACCTCCATGAGAACAGAGCCAAACAGTGGTACTTCAAAAAGCCATTTCTCCAGCTTCACAACAGCCTGTAAGTTTAAGAGTGGAGGTCACAGATTTCACCAATGTGACAGATGTTTTGAAGAGGAGATTAGTATATTGTCGATATATATACCACCACACAGGTATTTAGAAGATAACTGAAAATGTAGTTTATGAATTCCTGGAACATAGCAGATACATTGCAATTTATAACCAAAAAACCGAATGTCCATCATGGGTATTAAAAGCCTTCTGCCGCTGTTCTCCCTAGCAGACATATTTAATTATACTTCTCTCTCTATCTATGGTGGGCAACCACCCGGAGAGATAGAGAACTAGAGAAAAACAGATAGCTTCAGGCAAAGCAGTTTGACCAAGGATTGGTCAACAAAGTCCCCAGCAAAACCAGAATTGAGGAATATATAGATATCAAAAGAGGTTTCTGGTCAGATTATTGCACTAAGAAGGCTATTGTTGGTTTTAAGGGGGTGTAACACTTGCAAAGGGAAGGCTCACCTTCCAAACTAAGCCAGACAGGACAAGATTTTCAGATTTGGGTGGCCTCAAACCTGGATGGGGTTTGCAGAGGGTGTTGGCATGACAGAGTGCGAGGGTCTCTGAAATATAATTATCAGATGAGAAACTACTGGGTGCGATCTGACTCATGTAGTCACTCTTAAAAGCAGATGTCAGTCCTGGTAGCCAGTTAAATCAGATCATCCAGGAAAGATGGGAAATCCTGACTTAATATTAACAACAGCTGCATAAGCTTTCCCAGCTTCTTGTTTTCTCCTTATATATTGACCACAGAGATGAGGGGAGGAGATAGAAAGGACAAAGCAGCTGTTGGCTGCATAGTTCTCTCAGTAAACAGGCAAAGCGATTCAAGATTGCTCTGACAGATCATTAACAGATTCAGGAATTTGTGTAGGCATCACTATGGTATCTCAGAGGCATGGGGAGGTGCAGATATGAACCTGCAGCAAGCAGAGCAGTCACAGGAACAGCAGCATGGTATTCAGACCAGCAGGGATAGCTTGCCAGAGAGCTATAACCTAGTTCCACGTTGTTAGGGGCAGCACTGGAGCTGTGGAAGAGAAAGAAGTGCACCATGGGTTTGATTGGATATCAGGAAGACATAGAAGCATACAGGATGGAAACAAACCCGGGAGACTTGTTTACATGGTGAAATGAGTCAGGAGAGTCCAAAATGGGAAAAAAAGCACAGGGAAGATAAACATGAAGTAAGCAATTACATAAGAATATCTGTTAAAAACCATAGTAATCCCAGAAAATGCCTTTAAGACTGGCCCTGATGCTGAGGAATTCTGTTGGTGTTTAGTTCGTTAGTATGCTAGTTTAGTTAGTGTTAGTATGAAGATTGTAAATATGTAAATAAATAAATTTGGCCTCCATATGCATGTTTCATAACCCATTCCATTCTGTGCTTATTTGCACTATATTTATATTACCTAAATGCTTCTAGGGGGAAGTGATAACATCATATGGCATTCAATTTGGTGTGCCATTATTATAGTTTGTCCAATTCATACTAAAGCTACCCTACTCTACTCTACTTTACTGTGTTTTGGTACCAGGTGTTTTGTTTTCCACTTTCCTCACCTATAACCACTATCAATGTAATGAAGGTTCTCTTAGACCAATCACTAGTCAGCAATTTGTTCATATGACTTCATAGTACCAACTTGGCTCATTTGGACCTACTCAGATCAAAAATAAAAAAAAAACGTCTCAGGTTGGCCATCAGGGTAGAGTTGTGAAAAATCGATTCAGTTAAATGCAGTTGAAAAGGGGCTTAAGTGGTTAGAGAGAGGAAGGAGACTCTGTCGACACAACCCCAGAGGTAGGGCCTAATAGGAATCCTGTCAGTTTTAGACTGTCAGGCAAAATACATTACAATACAAAAGTACTGCATTGTACTATATGATCAATCAAGCTCATACATGGTCAGTCCCTCAGTGTACATGTAACAAATAAAGTTCAAATGTATAAAAATATATACTGTCATAGACAAAAGCTTTGAGACCAAAACAAATTTTGGTTTCCACAAAGTTTGCTGCTTCACCTTACATGATGGCAATTTGTATTAACTCTAGATTTTTATGAAAAGTAATCTGATGAATTGCAGTTAACTGCAAAGTCATTCCTTGCCATAAAAAGTAACTTGATAAAAAAAAAAAACACCACAATCACACAATTATGTCTGGGAGATTCGCCCCTCCATTTTTACTAGTGGCCGTGAGTTTTCTGATACCAATTCTTGGGCACCCACCATTCCATATAAAGTGGTTTATGGCAGTATATAATCTACAAATGTCCACATGCTTAAAGGGGTTCTCCAGGAATTAAGAACATTAAAATACTTAAATATTACTTTATTATAAATATATTCCCAAATATCTTTCATTAGTTATAATGCCTCATTTTGTCTGAGGAGCAATCATCGATGGGAAACAAAATGGCCGCCATCATATTAGTACACACAAAACCTGTCCTAATCACACAGGAGGACAAATTACTTCAGAACAATGAGGTAAAGAGCCGCCTCATCCTCTGCTCTGCTTGTCAGGGATTATGATCCTGAAGCTCTTTAGGAATAGAGTTAATGAGGAGACATGAAGTACAGAGAGGAGGTGGGGGTAATGGGCAGCAGCTTTTGTATGCAGTCTCATTTACCACAGTCTGTCCTGTCTGTCCTCTGTACTTCATGTCTCCAAGCAGAGCAGAGAGGAGGATGAAGCAGCTATTTACCTCAGTGCTCTGAAGTAACTTGTCCGGCTGTGTGATTAAGACAGGTTCTGTCTGTAGGATGGAGGCCATTTTGTTTCCCCTCGATGATTCTCCCCAGACAAAATGAGGCATTATAACTCATGAAAGGTATTTGGGAATATATTTATAATAAAGTAATATTTAAGTATTTTCATTTTCTTGATTTCAGGAGAACCCCTTTAATCAAAAGGGGCAGGGTCTCGAGCAGATGCAGTAGTCTAGAGAAACTCATCATTTTATCAAAATGAATCACCCCTAGTCTCTTTTAATTTTTCAGACCTCCTTTGGAAAGTGAAGGATGCAATCTGATTGAGTCTTTGCAAAAATCAATGTGTTTGCCAGTAAAAAGTTAAACTTATGAAATGTTTATAATTATACTTCAGTATACCACAGAAACATCTGACAAAAAGATCTAAAAACAGCGAAGCAACTGACTTGGTGAAACTAAAATTTCTGTCAGCCACGACTGTATAAAAAATAACACACATTTAAAATGTTTTATTCTGTCCCAAAAATATAAAGAAAAAAGTACATATATCACCATGTCTGTCCGTGCTATAAAAATATGACATTATTTAACCCACATGGTGAATGACATGTTCTAAAGTTGTATGTACCCCAAAATTATACCAATTAAAATGTCAATTAATTCTGAAATAAACAAGGTCAGTCACTGGAAAAATTTAAATCTTATATCTCTGAGAATATAGTAACACAAAATCAAATGCTCAATTTAGTGTTTTATTGGGACTAAGGCCTTATTCACACGTCAGTGTTCGGCCAGCGATTTCCATCAGGAATGGAGGCTACATAGAGACAAGGTAATGGAAAAGACATGAAGAACTTGCACCTGTTCTTTGTTTAGACCTGCACCTGGTTTGGCTCACAATCACTGATGGAAATTACTGACCAAACATATTGAATGAGGCCTAAAGGTGGATTTACACCTTGCAATAATTGGGCAGATTATCAGGAACGGACATTCCTGTGAATGCTTGTTCCCGACAATCTGCCCGTGTAAAGGTGCTGCCGGGCGATCCTGACGTTCGTGCTGATCGTGTAACAGATTGTGCTGTGTAAACAGCGATCAACTGCCCAGAAACAATGCGGCTCTATGAGAATGAGCACAATAGTGATCCCTCGGCTTCATACTGTGGATTAGAATGAATGAAGAATGAAGTAAAACTCAATGAACTGCAGAACTGCCATCCCCCCACCCCCCCCAAAAAAAAAATTTTGATAAACTTTTTTAATACATTACATGTGCCCCAAAATGTTGCCATTAAAAATAACTGTCCCCCCCAAAAAAAATAAAAAATATTATTATGACATGGCATGTTGTATTAATAGGGTACTCTCCCCATACACCATTCTTCTGTATGGCAATACCTCTAGCATAATGTGCCAGAAGAGAACCAAACTGCTGCAAGCATAGTCCCTGTGCCTCCATACTATGTATTACACCATACAACCTCCTGCACACTGTTTTGCCTGAGCTCTAATCCATATACAACAGGAGATGCCCTTTAGGGTTGATCCACATGGGACATCCTACGAGGATTTTGCAATTGATCTGCAGCAAACGCCACAATGACTTTATGGCAGACCTTGCCACAGATTTGGCTACGGATTTTCCGCAGATTTCATATGGCAAAGGATGAAATCTGCAGTGGAAATCTGCGGCATAAATTGAAATGCTGCATCGGTGCTCCACTCTTCCATGTTCATTACAATTTAGTAGACATTCAGATACCGCAGATTTTACCACAGTTCTTACGCATTACAGGAAATGGATAAAATCGCCTTATATGGTCAAACAATTGACTTTAACCCATTGTTTGGAATTATGTTGTGTCATATTCTTGCGCAAATCTTGCCAGGGTTGGTTTCAAGCATATGGTGAACCTTAACTTATCTCTCAATGGCACTTCCATTGTCTTTGTTAAAACCTAATTCCACTGGAAAGTCTTGCAGGGATCCCTGGATCAACAGGTCCACCTAGCTAAGGTTAGGTAACTACTGTCTCTCACCATATTGCCAATCTCCTTTTGCTTCTTTTTTATCAACTTCACCCCTATTTTAATTAAAGGGGTTGTCCCACAAAAAAAAAACGATTCCACAGCTACCATATCCTTTATTCGCATGATGTGATAAATTTAGGGACCCACTGAGTTCTAGTCAAGGTTTAACTTTGGCCACTTTAATCTTTCCTTTTTGATCCCTTTTCCTTTTTGCTTAGTTTTGCTTCACTTGTTTGGTTGTTATCCCCAGTGTTGGTTTCTTATATTTAGTAAAAGTTTGGAGTGGTCTTTGTTTGGAGCATGTCATTTGTAAGTGCGATTCCACACCTTATGTAAAGTGCTTTTCCTCATAGACTTCAATGGGGTTATTACACAGATAGAAAATCCACAACAAAAACCACATAAAATCTGCAGAAAAAAATGCAGCAAACCCACAATAAATAGTGCAGATTTAGGGCTCATGCACATGACTCCTGGGTGTTTTGCGATCCACAAATTGTGAATTTGCAAAACACGGATACTAGCTGTGTGCATTCTGCATTTTGTAGAACAGAATAGCCGGCCCCTAGAAGAACATTCCTATCCTTGTCCGTAATGCGGACAATAATAGGACATGTTTTATTTTTTTGTGGAACGGACATGTAGACATACGGACATGGTGTATGACATAAGTGGTGTACCCCAAGGTTCAGTGCTAGGTCCTCTATTATTAAATTTATTTATTAATGATATCGAGGACAGGATTAATAGCACCATTTCTATTTTTGCAGATGACTCTAAGCTATGTAGTACTGTGCAGTCTATGGAAGATGTCCATAAAGTACAAGCTGACTTGAACACTCTGACACTGGGTTCAGACCTGAGCGTTTTGAAGCCTAGCGTTTTCTGAGCGTTCAAGAAGGGCGTTAACGCGGCTTTTTTTCTAGCGTTTTGGTAAATAGTGTAGGCGCGTTTGACGCGCGTTTATGTGATTGACTGCATAGTTGGCCAATGACCAATGATATAGTTTGGCCAATCTGAGTGCTTTAGAGGTGTGACATTCCATGGTGGCTGATCCAGTATGTTGCAAACTTTGAAAAACGCGCGTCCATAGGCGCGTTTTACGCTGCACAAACGCCCGAACAACACGCGTATCGCGTTTCCCATTGAGGTATATTGGCACCAAACGCTCGGAAAACGCCCGAATTAACGCGAACATACTTGCTTATGCGTCGGACGTTTGTAGGCGCATTCGAACGCGCATAAAAACGCGCAAGTGTGAACCACCCCCATTGGAATGCATGGTTCCTGTAATGTTGTGCGTTTTTTTGCGCGTTCGAACGCAGCGTTTTATGCGAAAGTGTGAACTGAGTGTGAGTGATTGGGCATCAACTTGGCAAATGGGGTTCAATGTGAAAAAAAAGTTCTGCATCTTGGTAGTAATAATCTCCGTGCATCATATGTTCTAGGGCAGTGATGGGCAACGTGCGGCTCTCCAGCTGTTGCAGAACTACAACGCCCAGCATGCAAAGCCTGTCTATAGCTATCAGCCTACTGCAGGGCATGGTGGGAGTTGTAGTTTAGCAACAGCTGGAGAGCCGCACGTTGCCCATCACTGTTCTAGGGGATGTAACACTGGGAGAGTCACTTATAGAGAAGGATTTGGGTGCCCTCGTAGATTAAATAACAGCATACAATGTCAATCAGCTGCTTCGATGGCTACCAGAATATTGTCATGCATTAAACGAGGCATGGACTCCCGGGGCAGGGATGTAATACTACCACTTTACATAGCGTTGGTGCGGCCTCATCTGGAATATGCAGTTCAGTTTTGGGCACCAGTCCATAGAATGGACGCACTGCAGCTGGAAAAAGTAGGAGCAGAGCGACTAAACTGATGCATGCGCAGTGCGCCTTCCTTTACTTGCGGGGCCCCGTTCTCGATATAGGTGCAGGTCCCAACGGTGGGACCCACTCTTATAAGACAATGGGGGCATATCCTAGCGATATGCCCCCATTGTCCATGATGAGACAACCCCTTTAATGCTTATGAAAACGTGTAGAAATCTGAGTCTCATTTCCTTCTGGGATTCGCGTCCCCACCCATCCCTTGGTTGAACTTGATGTACTTATGTCTTTTTTCAACCGTATTAACTATGAGTCTTTTTTTTTTTTTAACACGTATTGAAGGGAATGGTTCTGCATACAGGCTGCAAAAAAAACCAGAATGGACAAATACGTTTGTGCGCATGAGCCCTTATGTGCAGTATTTATGCAATTTAATACGGATTTCATGCAAAATTTCTGCATACAAATACTCTTTATGTACATGTAGCCTCATAGTCCTATCATTATGTATATTACACCACCTGTGATGTCCTGACTCTGTTCCCTAAAACAGTCTAAAGGCTCAGCTCTTTCTGCAGCTACAGCACCCTCTGCAGGGCAGTGTAGGGCAGTTTTTGCGTTTCGTATACGGTCCGTATACGGAACCATTCATTTCGAAAGGTCCGCGAAAAAACGGAAGATATTCCATATGCATTCCGTTTCCGTATTTCTGTTCTGTTAAAAGATACAACTTGTCCTATTCTTGTCCGCATCAGGGACAAGGATAGTACTGTTCTATTAAAGGCCAGATGTTCTGTTCCACAAAAAAACGGAATGCACACGGATGTCATCAGTTTTTTTTGCGGATCCGTTTTTTGCGGACCGCAACTGATGTGATGTGTGACGACATTTTCACTGTCTGGCCCTGTCAATCAAAGAGGAGAGGGCGTGGCAGTTGCAGAGAGAGCAAAGCCTGTAGGTGTAATGGCAACACCCCGGTTGCTCCTAGAGGCTCATTTACATATATTCAAACTTCATTTTTCTCAGCCGTGTGGGCACATATGAACATGTGATTGGTGAAGTATCACTAGTCTATGCAGTCACTGTGTGTTATATAGTTCAGTCCATGCTTTTATATAGTGCAGTCCAGGCTGTTAAGTAGTGCAGTCCCTACTCCTCTGAGCAACTCCATAGAAACAGAGGAAACTTGTGTATGACGCTTATTAGTCACCTTTTTAACTTTTGACTTTTTGGAAAGGCCTTTTAAGAATGGGAGTAAAGTTACTAGTAAAGGAAGCATAGTGTTTTATCCTCCACACATATACACGTAGCCTGTTTTTGTAAAAATGCAGAACTTAAAGCACTATATTCAACTTTAAGACTAAGCTCAGACAGCACAGTTTAATGCATCCCCTCCTTGTAACCACTTCTTTTGGCTATAAAATTGCACACTGTTAAATAAACCTAAGGTTTTGGCTACTCACTGGTTTAAAGTTGCATAAAAGTCGCAACCACAGTGCTACTTCTGACATTCCTTATGGGTAGTATCTTAGTACCAGCTAAAGACAAGTCTAAGTCACCGTGTTACCCTATCAGTAAATGGATTATTATCCCACAAAACATTTTGTTTGTAGTTAAATCCAGCCCATGATTCAAAAAAGTTTTAGTATTTGCACTTAATAAAAATGCTTATGTCCCAAGATACTGTATTATACGAATAATGTTAGTGTAGCACGGTTTCTTTTGAAAAACTTTGTGTGTCCACTTCATTAAATGTGTTGAGGTGGACACGCATGCTCTGTCTTGCCTCTCTCTCTGCTCCATCGTGTATGTGGAGGTATTTCTGGTGTGGGCATTTAGCTGTTTCCGACTTCTCTGCTTCTCAGAAGAGATTCTGATCAAGAGCAATTCCAGTAACATTGTCTCTCTCCCTTTGTCTCACATTCATCCTTTACTCAGCATATCCTCTAAGGAGCAGAGATGCTGCAGGTTCAGAAGCTTTTGGCTCACCACACCAGACATGTCTCTGTATACTCCGCGGAACACAGAGAGAAGCAAGATTAATTTGTGTGTCCACCTCTGCACATTTAATGCAAGGGACATAGAAAGGCTGTTGAATAGAAACATCAGGTTGTGCTATACTAACATTATTCTGGGAAGATCCGGGGATATAAGCTTTTTTTAAATATGTGTAAAAACATAAAATGTGTATAATTATGGGCTAATTTATTGATAAAAGATATTTTTGTGGGATAGCTTTAATGTTTATTTCATTTGCTCCTACTTGAATATCTTCTAGGCTGTCTTTTAGGATCAGGGATAACGTTGCGTACCTTTGTCATTGATATCTCCACTGTATTGCATTATATTTCGTGGCATGTGTCCAACATCCTGTTTTTATTGTCAACAGGCTGGTACCGCACCTATGCTGGTGAACACAGACTGTCTGGACCCAGGTTCTTCGGTGAGTGAAATCAGAATATCATATACAAGCTAATTCTTATTTCATCCAGATGCTAGCTAACATGAAGGTAAACTTATTGTTAAAGTTGTTGTCCGAGACTTTGATATTGGTGGCCTATCCTCAGGATAGTTCATCATTATCAGACCGGGGGTGTCCGATTCCTGTCACCCCCGCCGATCAGCTGTTTGATGAGGTCATGGGACGACTTACCAAGCACAGTACCATACATTGTATAGCGGCTTTGCTTGGTATTGCAGCTCAAGCCCTTTCACTTGAATGGGACTGAGCTATTCCTAGGCCTGGGAAGAGGCGGCAGTGGTAGCAGCCTCTACAAACAGCTGATCGACAGGGGTGTCGAGAGTCGATCCAATTACATATTGATGACCTATCTTGAAGATTGAAGGACATCAATATCAAATTCTTCAATCAAAATTAGATAAACCACAATAGTGACATTGCACAAAGACATCTGGGCCCCCCACTAACGTTGAGATCAAAGAGGTCCTATTTCCCAATTTCCCAACTGTATTATTAAGTAGTAATGAGTGGCATAGGCAATATTCGTTTTTGTGATATTTCACAAATTTTTCGCATAATATTTGCAATAAATTTGCGAATTCTAGAATTCTTTATCTCCAGTCATTATTTTCGCTATTGTGCAAATCGGCACTAATGGTTCACATTTTTTTTGCTCAATATGTGCAACTTCCCATTTTATCAGGTCTGAGTAGATATTACTGATTGGTGCACTAAGTATTGTTGTGACATTACAGCACCGTGTCTAACAGAGACACTAATCCCTATCACAGCACAGTAATTCCTATCACACTACCTAACACCCTGCACTGGAACCTATCAGCTACACTATATCACTATCTAACTTACACTGACTATCTCCCACTAACTATCTGTATTATATATATGAGCTAACTAACTATCTATCTAATGTAATTAAATAAGGATCCAGATGAGTCTGCAAAGCACGGAGCACAGCAATGACACTGCTGTCTCTCTCAGAACTGCAAAAAAACCAGTAGAAAATGGCTGCTGGGGACATTCTTATATAGTAAGGGGTAGGCGACTTTCCTGTTGGTTACTAGGGATGTTGCTAAGCTCTGACAAAGATATTGCAGCCTTCTCATTGGCCCACAAGCAAGAAGCAGTAGTACTGATGAAAAAAAAACTAGAATATTCGCGATTACAAAAATATAGCACTATGTTCTAGATTTTCGCAAATTCTCGAAGTGCCAATATTCGCGATAAAAATTCGCGACTAGAATATTCGCGATCAACACTATTATTAAGTGCAATGAAAATGACAAATTCATTAAATTATGACTTTGTGGGGCAGTGTCAATACTCAGGATTGAAAGTTAAACACTTGTTTGTCATTAGACTCGTGAGCCACATTGTTGCTGCACTATATCTATAATAATAAAATCCCTGTGTGAGTGCGCTGTGTCCGTTTGTGTGTCACCAGTTTTTTATACTGGGCATGCGCCGCTCTGCGTCCAATCAGGACACAGCACTGCGATGCACACGGACACAGCGCATCTCACAGGTTTTACTACATTTAAACCTATAGTGTGGCCATAGCTCCGCCACCGTCCTCCACTGCTTGCACAGTTCCCCCACCGCCCTCCGCTCCTGAGACAGTTCCTCCGCTGTCGTCCAGCCAGTACGCATGGGGTATGGTCTGTGCGGACGATTGGTGGTGCGGATGGCGTGTGGGGGGGCGGCGTTGATCGGCCGGAGCGAAGTGTGATGATTGCTCTGTGCAGCGGCCAATTCCAGCGCCCGTTATTGTAACGGGCATAATGTCTAGTATATATATAAAATGTGTGTGTGTATGTCATGGACATTATTTGTAAAAATAAGCAATTAATTTATAATTTGGCAAATCTTTGTTCACAGAGTGTATTATTTGCACAACTATTCCATGTGTTGGTTTAACCTTTTATGGTCCAAGCCAGTTTTGGCCTTAAATAAGTTATTCAACTGTTTGAAACTGTGGCTAGGTCATCAGTATCTGATCGGTGTGGGTCAGACCCCCGGGGCCCCCCCTGGTTAGCTATTTGAGAAGGTGTCGGAGCTCCTGTGAGCGCCACAGCCTTTTCGCTGCCTACACTAGGCCAGTGACATCACGACCATCAGTCACATGGCCTAGGCGCAGCTCAGCTCCAAAGAGCAAACAGCAGGCTTTTTTAGATTTTTTTTTTAATATAATTTTTTTAGGAAGTTAAATGACCAAATGCAGCTATTCTGTAATTTTTTATTTTTTTTACATTTTCTTTGTACTGCGTTTACCATGCAGGATAAGTAATGTGATCTTTTTATAGATCAGGTTGGATGTGGTGATACCAATTAGGTGTAGTTTCTTTTCTTTTCTTTTTCCAATAATAAGGGGGAATAGTAAATATATATTATAAATATGCACATTTTTTAAAGTTCCACTAGGGGACTTGAACTTCCATTTATCTGATCTCTGGTAAAATATATTACTATACTTCTGTATAGTAATGTATTTTCCCTTTCAGTATTACACTGACAGTTTACCTATTATTTAGCTTCTGGACATGGCAACCCAGGAGACCGTTGCCGTGGCTACCATCAGGACCCAGCGGTCATGTCGATAGTGTACAGAGGGAACCTGATCCCTTTGTAAATTACTTGCTCGCTATTGACCACAGCATCTAAGGGGTTAAATATCCGGGATCAGAGCTAGCTCCGATCTCAGCCATTGTAGCATGACCCTGGCTATGTATAACAGCCAACTCCCAGTGCGGATGGTGCGGATGTTCATGTATGGGAAGAAGTATGCTTGTTTTTGTTTAGGATCTCCTTCTAATTTTGGTGAAAATGCATAGGAAAATGTCATTGGTAAATAATAGAACTGATTTGTGGGTTTAGAAAAAATTCTGTAACAGTTGAAAAGAAGTCAGAAGTCTATAAACCTATTATCCTAATGTTGCAGAAGATAGCTGTCAATTTTCTAATATTAGGAGATGATGGGGGTCATTTTTCATTGCCCCTAAGTCATTCTGGTGTAAAAAAAAAGTTGCAAACCATGGGTTTTGGACTTTCTAAGCAGCATTTGCACAACATTTTTTTGCATAAACTGTGTTTTTACACTATCCTTTTCGAAATGGGAGTGTGATGTAGACCTGGTGTGGGTGGAGCCATCATCCTAGGCAGTATTATCATCATGTATGCCAGTTTTCTGCCATAAGTGGTGACTGAAATCTGGGCCAAGAATTCATTTTAGGGGCATAGACTGCTGGAAGATCTGCTTTATTTATGACGAAGCTTATCTATTAGGCTCCAGTGTATCTATAGGGCTCCAGTCACCAAACAGAAGGCTAAAAGAGTGTCCTTTGGCCTCCATCATGCTGGTCCCTCTTGATACAAAAGAAATTACCGCTTAGCTAATCACTGTCAGTTGAGGTGAACCACCTCTTATTTAATGTGTGCTGAGATGGACCACTATCTGAGGCCTCATGCACATGGCCGTTGTGCGGTCGTTCAGTGCATTGGGTACTGCAATTTGCAGCGGCTGGGACGGATCGAGACCCATTCAACTTGAATGGGTCCGTGATAGAACATATAAAAAATTTTGCGGTGCGGAGGCACGGACAGAACACCACCAAGTAAATTGGTCTGCATCCGTGATGCGGAGTGCACACGGCCGGTTCCCATGTATTGCGGACCCGCTGTATGCAGGCCGCAATACGGCCACGGCCGGGCAACGGCTGTGTGCATGAGGTCTAAGGCTACATTCACAGGAACAGCTGTTATTGTTTGTCACACAGCCATTTTTAGAATCATGAGAAGTCAGTGGAGCTATTAACATGGCCGCTTTTTTAATAGCCAGTTAATAGCGGCTGTCAAAAAATAGGAAATTTCCACCTGCACCTGTCTAATGTCCATTAAAAACTGTGCCTTTCATGGGTTAAAATAATGTGATGGGTTAAAATCCCGGTGGGAGAGCAGATTCCATACCTGAACAGTTGTATCTTGAAACCTGTGCACCGCAGTAGCGTACTACAGCCACAGCTTCTGCAGAAAGAGACTGGGAAGATAGAAAGTAAAGAGTACTATAACTCCCATCCTTGTTCATATTCATACAAAACCATCTGGGGAAGATTTGCACTATACATTATTGGAACTGTGTTCTGAGAGTGTTGGAAGTACTACAATGCAGTGAACCCTTACCTTTTAGATGTCTTCCTAGCAATTATTCACACTGAAAGAACCATCCATCTCATACTGTCTAATTTGGTACTAAATTGTTATAGGTAGTGGCAATGTCTCTTGCTCTCTGATTCTCCATCTGATAAAAACTATATGGATTTGAACTCTATGAGTCTGTCCAAGCAGTTTGCTCCCCCTATATATCAGTATAATAGATACAGTTGTCATATCACTACATGGAGAAATAGCTATGGAATCAGAGCTCTGCAGCAAAGACAGGCATCTTTGACCCCCTTTACAGTGTATTACAAGATTAAAAAGGACACAATTGTAGAAATGAAAAAGAACAGCTCACCCGATGTGACCGTTGGTCATCCAGCATACAGAGCAGGTACATGGTCCACTTGTTGGACAACAAGTCACAGCCAGAATCCTCAACAGTGGAAGGTAACGGACCTGTTAACCACTTTTTTATCTCTAACACTGTGAATTAGAAAGTCCATTACCTGTATGGTGAATTAACATTCTCTGCTTGGATTTTTTAAAGGGAGTCTGTCCCTACTTTTTTCCATTATATACTGATCCTTGTTCCCTTTAGATCAAATTTAAAGTATCTAAGACATACCTATTTGTTGAGATATCATTCTTTGTTTCTCCCGAAAAAGATCATTATTCTGTGATACATGTGAGATAACAAGAGCCTAAGAAGCAGTATCCTTGAGCATTGAAATAATAAAAGAATAAGGTCCAGCATTCTACTGTTATAAATTCAAAAAATCTGTATTCCATATCTGTTCCAGGCGCAGCACAATGAAGTGCCTTTTGCGCTGTGGCATTAGAAGAATTTAATATCTCTAACTTTTTTAGTTCAACCAGACTGTCTGCTACTATGCTTTAATTCTTCTAGCTAATTCTATGGAAACAGTAGGCTTAAAGGGAACCTGTCACTTCTACTATGCTACCCTCACTGAGCATTTCTAAATGTTTATTGTCTTGCCCTAAACATATAAATGACACTTTTAATTTCATCTGCAGCCAAATTAAATAAGTATGATGCATTTTGTACTATCCACCTTTTGTGCAAATTAACATAAAAGAGTCATATCTTACTTGTGTGACCAGAGAAGAGTCATATTTTCTCTGAGTCAAGATCCTCAGCTCCACCTAAGAAACGTCCCTATAGATAAAATCTAGCAGATTCGCTGTCAATCAAAGTCCAGGGGGAGGGAACTAGACTCTGATGGTGTAAGGGGAAGGAATTATTTATGCAAATGAGCATAACGGCGGGGAAAGCTGTAAAGGGTGATATAATAGGACATGTTGGTCCTGAGAAGGTTATGGATGGATCGCTGGTAACTATCAAGGTAGACAAACTTGAAGGTACATTCAGTTTTATATGTAAAAACATGGTGACAGGTTCCCTGTAAAGAGCACACCAAATGCTTAAGATAACTTCTTTATTAACTTCAACTTTTCTTCATATATAACACTGCCACTTCCGCAGCAGATAGTCCATGTACAAAATACGTGTTGAACAAAGTATCAAAAAATGGCGGTTCAACTGTTCAATCTTGTCATTCAACATAAAATGGTGGATATATTTCTCTCTTCAGTATCTGTACTCTGTTATTTAAGCACTTTATCTCTATGTGAGGTATATCTGAGGCTTAACCAATAGTTCTATTTGCTCTACTTGGTTTGCAGTTTGCTCTATACAATTGCTTTGAGCAGTTTGCTTGAACTATTCGCAGATTGTACGTAGTTTGCAGATTGGTCTGATATGAGCAGTTCGCAGATTGAATGCTTTTATGCAATTTGGTTGAACTGTAAGTAAACATATAAATAAAAAATCTCCTGGGAGGTAATTATTTCATTGGCGCAGGAATAAGGACTTGGTCAGGTCTGAAATAATTTCTCCTATATTGGGATGTATATTGCTAAATGTTATACAAGGTATCAATGCTTTAGGTGTAGTAAAATGTACTTTTCTATTCACACTGACCTTATTGTTGAGGGTACTGATTAAACAGTAGATATTTTGGGAGATTAATATATTAAATGAAAATGATAGGTGTTTTTTAATCTATGTCCAGCGAGAGGAATATAATATGATTTCAGTAATCATATTTATTTGTCGGCCTTATCTTAATGCAAGGTAAATACAGTTACAAGTTTGCTGGGGAGTGCTATATCATGATGACATCATTTAGAGATAACTATTTGCTCCTTTTCTTAAATATCACATTGAGCCAGTATTCAGTGAGGCACATTCATTAAACCCCTATGCAGGGCCGGCGCGTCCTATACGCGGAATAGGCCGCCGCGTAGAGCGCCCCTTGGGAAGGGGCGCCGCTAGGAGTGCCGGCCCCGTCTCATGCTGCAGCCGCCGAGCGCTCTGAATTGAGCCTCAGGCGGCTGCAGCACTGCCCGGGCTGGTGCGTCCATGAGGGCGCACCGCCCGGGCGCAGCATGAAGAGAGGAGCTGACAGGAGGGAAGCGCTCAGCGCTCCCTCCTGTCACTTCATTGTAGCGCGGCCGAGCTCTTTAAGGTCCGCGGGTACAGGAGCATCTGTCTCCTGTACCCGGCCGGACTGACATGAAGTGCGCACAGAGTGTGCACTTCATGTCAGTCCCCTCGGGTACAGGAAACTAAAGCTCCTGTACCCGCGGACCTCAAAGAGCCTCGGCCACGCTACACTAGAGGTAGGGGGAATAAAAGAGGGAAAGAGCATGACAAGGGGAGGAGGGGAGAATAAAAAGAGGGGAAAGAGCATGACAAGGGGAGGGGGGAGAATAAAAAGAGGGGAAAGAGCATGACAAGGGGAGGGGGAGAATAAAAGAGGGGAAAGAGCATGACAAGGGGAGGGGGAGAATAAAAAGAGGGGAAAGAGCATGACAAGGGGAGGGGGGGGGAGAATAAAAAGAGGGGAAAGAGAATGACAAGGGGAGGGGGGAGAATAAAAAGAGGGGAAAGAGAATGACAAAGGAGAGGGGGGAGAGAGAATGACAAGGGGGAGTGTGAAGAATGACAAGGGGGAGAGAATGACAAGAGGGGGAGAGAATGATAAGTGTGGGGGAGAGGAAGAATGACAAGTGGGGGAGTGTGAAGAATGACAAGAGGGGGAGAGAATGACAAGGGGGAGAGAGAACTGGGCTTAGTTAAAGGGGTTCTGCAGTTTGTTACAACTGATGATCTATCCTCTGGATAGATCATCAGCATCTGATCGGCAGGGGTCCGACACCGGGACCCCGCCGATCAGCTGTTTGAGAAGGCACCGGCGCTGCAGGAGCACCGCGGCCTTCTCGCTGTTTACCGCAGGCGCAGTGACGTCACGACTAGTATCACTGGTCTTGGCGGGGTTAAGCTCTGTTCACTTGAATGAAGCTTAGCCCCACCCAGGCCAGTGATACTAATCGTGACGTCACTGCGAGAAGGCGGAGGCTCTACTGCCAGCGCAGCTGTCTTCTCAAACAGCTGATTGGCGGGGGTCCCAGGTGTCGGACCCCTGCGATCAGTTTAAATAAACTGCAGAACCCCTTTAATATGGCAGATCATAAACTTTTCTTTTGCCTAGGGCGGCAAAAATCCTTGCACCGGCCCTGCCCATATGCCAGTTGTATGACTTTTTGGGGGTTCTACATTGTGCTCGCCACTTTTTCAAAAAAGGGAGCAGTTACGTGGGTCTGCACGGGGCCTAGCTGACCAAGAACATTTCTTATAATTTATATCAGAGAAGATTTCAGTTTTGTTGCATGGACAGCCTAAGATGTGCCACAGTTATTAAGAGGCGTGCGCATGACTCAGGTGGAGAACAGATTAAGGCCTAGACTACACTGCAACTTTTTGTAACGCCTCTAATACATTTTAACTATTAAACTACAGCTACAGTCCAAATGAATGCATTCAGTTTAATGCAATTTTGTGGATGGCAGCTGTCATTTAATAGTTAAAATCAATCTGTTGTGCTACAAAAAGTTGCAGTGTAGCCTTGGCCTAAGAATGGAGTATAAAATGTTGGTTTTAATAAATGTTCTATAAATAAATGTCCTATAAATGTCCTATTTCTCATTTTTAAAGCATAAATCTAGGAAGTGTTCTGGAGGTCTTTCTTAGAGACAGACACTGAACATTCTCTCGCAGTGTGCTTTAGAAATTAGGAATACAAAGTACCGTATGGTTAATTAGTTTGTGCTCGTTTACTGATATCATCTAATGAGATCTGGTCTGTGTTAATGAGAAACCTGTTACAAGTAGATGTTACGTGTCCTCTGGGTCTGGGTTTCTATTCTATAAAAGTCAACTTTCCGGGATCTGGACATTCAGGCTGGGCAAATTAAAAATAGAGTTACCGTCCTTCAGGTACATTACGGTACTAGATGTGATTGACTGTTAACCAGCTTGATCCCACAAGTCTCTTGATGGGAGACATGTTTCTTTGTTAACCCGGTGTATATTATACTCTGTTTAGACACACAAGTGCCATTATGCTACTTGGCTTTGCATTGCATTAAGTGCAATGTTCCAACATGTACACTAGAAGTTAATCAGACTTGAGTATGACAGTCATTTTCGGTGTATTTTTAATATGGTGTAGGGGCAGAGATGTTAAACATTTCTGTAATATAGTTTATTAAGGAAATATTTTTTTTTTTTACCTGGAGAGTCAGTCTTCTACATTTTCACAGCTAGTGGGTAGGAACCACTACGCCGACCAACTAGTTTGATCTAAGGTCGTTATCCTTGCAGTTTCCTGGTTTTCACCCTTCAACCCCCATACTTGAATCTGGACTTCGCTGCAGGGGAGCCACCAGGTTGCTTCCTCTTGGCATAGTCCCTGTGTAGTTGGCTGCTAACCCACTTCACCATTCAGTAAAATACTGAAGAAAGTCTCTTCTTAGCAACATTTGGCTAGAGCATTGCTAAGAAGACTCTTTATACCCTGTCTCCTAGTACAAAGATACATCTTTCTCTACCAAAGAATATTACAAAAATGTTTAATATCCCTGTCCCTACATTATATTAACAACAAATTAAACAATAGTTACAATTTAAACCAATTGTCCCTGTAGGAGCCTTTACAGGAGATGATTGCCAGTTTTCTTCAGATCTTGCTCTTTGGCCTCTTTATCTCAATCTTTAGGGAAAATCTGTGGTCCGTAACTACAATTTACAGTGCCTCATCTCAAGTAGTCCGAGGAATACCTCCTTTCTAATAATTGCTTCAGGCTGCTGATTTCTCCCACCTCTCAGTGAGAAAAATGATGAATATCAGTTTATCAGTTATTTACTACATATATACTGAGGCAAATGGGCCTAAAGCTGGCACTACCCTTTAAATAGCTGATGGGTGAATATAGAGCTAACAGGATTAGAGACCCTAACCTACATGGGGGTATGCTTACTTTTAGGCCTCATGCACATGGCCGTTGTTTTGGTCCGCGTCCAAGCCGCATATTTTGCAGGTCGGGCACAGACCCATTCACTTCAATGGGGCCGCAAAAGATGGGGACAGCTCTCCGCATGCTGTCCGCATCCGTTGCTCCATTTCGTGGCCCCGCAAAAAAAATAGAGCATGTCCCATTCTTGTCTGTTTTGTGGACAAGAATAGGCACTTCTACAATGGGCCGTGTTCCGTTCCGCAAATTGGAGAACGGAACGCGGAGCAGCTTCCGTGTTTTGTGGATCCGCGGTTTGCAGACCGCAAAACACATACGGTCGTGTGCATGAGGCCTTAAACTTATTTTGTTGTTGAGAGACTCCCTTTCACAGTACTTATTGTGCTCAACTGGCATCAGTATCCACTACTCTCCAACTCACAGAAATAGCTTTCAATCAAGATTCTTTATCCACAATTTAAAGGGTTTCTCCAAAACTCGAGACCAATGGTCATGCGATAGGTATGCTGTAAAGTTAAAAAAAAAATGACTCACCTCTTCAGAGTGATCCGGGTCCAGTAGTGAGCTCCTGTCACCGCTTCCAGTTGCTAATAGACTGGAAGTGTGCCATGCACATGCATGTAACCACTGCCGACTAGTCAGTGGCCTCAGCGGTGACCTTGGTCACATGCCATTCCTGAACAGATCAATGCTGAAGCCACTGATTGGCTGGGAGCAATGATGTGATAGTATCTATACTTCTGATCGAGCAGGGACCGGAAGCAGCAGAGACAGGAGCTTGGTGCTAAACCCAGAATGCTCTGAACAGAATCTTTTTTTTTATTTTTACACCATGACAGCCCCTCTCACCATTGGTCGGGAAGAATATAACTTCAGTGTCTCTACAGTGCAATATAGTAACATAGTAACATGTCCATCTAGTTCAACCTGTTATCCTGCAAGTTGATCCAGAGGAAGGCAAAAAAAAAAAAGTGAGATAGAAGCCAATTTTCCTCACTTTAGGGGAAAAAAATCCTTCCTGACTCCAATCAGGCAATCAGAATAACTCCCTGGATCAACAACCCATCTCTAGTAGCTATAGCCTGTAATATTATTACACTCCAGAAATACATCCAGTCCCCTCTTGAACTCTTTTAGTGAATTCACCATCACCACCTCCTCAGGCAGAGAGTTCCATAGTCTCACTGCTCTTACAGTAAATAATCCTATTTTATGTTTGTGTACAAACCTTCTTTCCTCTGGACTCAGAGAATGTTCCCTCGTCACAATCAAAGTCCTTTTCTCATTCTCAAGCATTCTGATTTTATATACTAAACTTTTATGTTGCACAGTGTCAAATGCTTTGGAGAAGTCAAGATATATGACAACCATTGATTCGCCGCGGTCAAGTCTAGAACTTACCTCCTCATAGAAACTGATTAAATTAGTTTGACATGACTGATCCCTCATTAAGCCGTGCTGATATGGCGTTATTTGCTTATTTTCATTGAGGTACTCCAAGATAGCATCTCTTAGAAAACTTTCAAACAGTTTATCCACGACAGATGTTAAACTTACTGGATTATAGTTTCCGGGCTCTGTTTTTGGACCACATTTGCTATACACCAATCCTGTGGAACACTCCTTGTCAATATAGAGTCCATAAATATCTGAAATAAGGGTCTTCTGGCTATGACATTGCTTAATTCTCTTAGGATACTGGGGTGTCTGCCATCTGGTTCTGGCAATTTGTATATTTTAATCTTTTTAAGACACCGCTGTACTTCTTCCTGGGTCAGAGAGGGCACTTTTAATTGGGAATTTACTTTTACATTCTGTTTTTCATTTGCCATTTAACTTTCTTCAGTGAATCCAGGCCCCTCAGTGAATTTCGGTTTATGTTGTGGTATTTACTGAATTGTGTTATGGATTCCGTTACCACGGACCATAACGCAATACCATGAGGCAATGCCTTAAGAGGCATTCCGTTATACATTCTGTCATAATAGAAGTCTATGGCCTGCATAACGGATCCGTCCGGTTTCCGTTATGCAGGAGAGGACTCCAGCCATAGGCTTCTATTGTGACGGTAATGTGGTAACGGAATCCATAACACAATTAAGTAAATACCACAACACGAACCGAAAATGAATGTCAAAATATGAAATTCGCTCATCCCTAATAGCTATCATCCAGCCATGTCTCAGTTATTCCCACTATGTCATAATCCTTCTCATACATCACTAATTCCAGTTCCCCAGTTTTATTAGTCAGGCTTCTGGCATTAGTGTACATACAAACGATTGAGAGGTATATGTATATTTTTTACCCTAAACCATTCCCTATGAACTGTTCTTGTCCCTCCATTCCTCCCCAGTTCCATTACCTGGCCCCAGGACTCTATCTGCACTATCTTCCTCTCCTATAATGTTATTACCCTCCTCCCCAGTCCCTAGTTTAAACACTCCTCCAACCTTCTAGCCATCTTCTCCCTAAAACAGCTGCACTTTCTCCATTGAGGTGCAGCCCGTCCCTACGATAAAGCCTGTAGCCGACAGAGAAGTCGGCCCAGTTCTCCAGGAACCCGAACCCCTCCTTCCTACACCAATTCTTGAGCCACTTGTTAACCTCCCTAATCTTCCGCTGCCTTTCCTGTGTGGCTCATGGAACAGGTAGTATTTCGGAAAACACTACTTTTGAGGTCCTTCTCTAAGCTTGTGGCCTAAATCCTTAAAATCATTTTTAAGGATGCTCCACCTACCTCTAACTTTGTCATTGGTTCCGATATGGACCATGACTGACGGACCTTCGCCAGCCCTTTCCAATAATCTGTCAACCCGATCCGCAATGTGTCAAACTCGAGCGCCAGGAAGGCAACACACCGTTCGACGATCCCGGTCTTTGTGACAGATCGCCCTATCTGTACGCCTAATAATTGAGTCTTCCACTACCAGCACCTGTCTGGCCTGCTCTCCTGGTGCCCTGCTTACTGGAGCTCACATTATCCTGACTGGCAGAGGAAGTGTCTTGCTCCAGCAGTGTTTTCCCTAAAATTGTTAGGCAAATCTGCTATGCTGTCCACAGATGACCAGATATCACTCAGCCTCATTCATTCAAACGTCCAATAGTGCAAGTGCAGTTGGCAGGTGCAGTGTACTTGAATGGAGGAGACATCACATGGAGGTGATTTGTCTAGTCAGATGACCCTCCATCAGCAGCCATTTTATGGACAAAATCTCTGGGTGGACAGCACAAAAGACTTATCAAACAAGGGGGCATACCTTACCATATATAGAAAATGGTGTAGAATTTTAACAAAGGCCATATCAGTAAGTGCCGTATAGTCATCTTACAAGCACATTGGTCAACAGTAACCAAAAAGTGGCCAGCCCCTTTAAACAACATAGAAATTAGTGCAATTGATGTTTAAAAACGCCTCCTATGTTCATACATTATCTATTACATTGGTCTAATTTCTTTACTCCAGTAAGAGCAAAGCTTACCCACAAAATGCCTGTATCCCATAATATACAAAACTCAGTCTCTAAAAATAGAATTAATCAATATGCATAATGCTTCACTTATTAAATCATATCCTTTATTGATTTCCTACTTAATGATCATGCGTTCTCTCAAGTAATAGTAATGTAAAAATCCATCAAGTTGCGTGGTCAGAAATAAACAGTCAGCACGTACACAAGTAAACATCTTTAAAGACGTAATAATAATCTTTATTTATACGGTGCCAACATATTCTGCAGCACTTTACAATCAGGGGTTCATGTACAACCATGTACAGAGTCATAAGTAACATAGCGATGAACAAGTCAACAATTAAAACAAGAGGAATGATGGCCCTGCTCGCAAGAGCTTACAATCTACGAGGAGATTGGGGGTCATTGTTAGAGATGAGCGAGTCGAAGCTGACGAAGTGGAATTCGATCCGAATTTCAGGAATTATTCGATTCGCACCGAATACGAATTTCCCAGTGGTTCGTGGTAACGAATCGCATTTTTTCCTAAAATGGCTGCTACACATGTGAGGACATGGAGCAAGGAACTCTGGGACGGCGGGATCACCCACAATGCCATGCATGCCATGCAGGGTCCCCCTGCTGTTAAACATCTAAGTATTCCCCCCCCCCCAGTCTCACCAGAGCTCACTGACAGGCCAGCATCAGGACATTCTGTGTGGGCGGAGGAAACATAGGAACACCCCCCCCTCCCCCCACAGCTTTTGCCTGCACTTACTCTAGGCCAGTGATGGGCAACGTGCGGCTCTCCAGCTGTTGCTAAACTACAACTCCCACCATGCCCTGCAGTAGGCTGATAGCTATAGACAGGCTTTGCATGCTGGGAGTTGTAGTTCTGCAACAGCTGGAGAGCCGCACGTTGCCCATCACTGCTCTAGGCTACAATGCCCAAACATCAGACTGGGTGACTGGGCTTTCTGCTGCATCTGACCCTCAGGCTCCGACCTCAGCTGCCGGAGCTCCCAGGACCTTCCTATTAAAGCACCTGGTAAGTCCATTTAGTAAGAAGCATGCAGCAGTATCTGTGGAGGAGGGGTGCAGGGCTGCTGGGGTCACCCTCTCATTGTAGTAGCCCTGCACTGCCCTCAAGTACTGATGGTCACTGACCTGTGAGTTCCCACTGTCAGCTCCGTGTTTTCCCTATGCCCCTTAGGCCTCTGTGTGAGCTCCTTGTGTCCTGTGGGCTCCCTGTGACTGCAGGGCACAACAAAACAACATGCTCGTGTGGTGCTTGTGACGTGGCCGTGCTGTGTTCAATTACCACATGGCTGTCTGGGCCATAGACGGCTCTAGTTGAACTAATAAAGACAACATTGTTTAGGTGGTCTGCATTGTTAATGGGGGATGGGGGTCTCTACTTGTATAAGCGTTTAATAGAACAGGTTTTGTAGACATCTATGTGGAATCAGCTGACGACGGTGTAAAAGGAGTGCGCTTCTTGGCGCTAACATCGACCTGTAATGCTGAGTTCATACTTAAGTTATTTGGACAGTTTTGGCCCTGTGACTGCCCAAATAAGTGAAGTGAGCAGTGATTCTAATTGCGACGCCTGTCATCTGCATGTCATACTGACTCACAGTATTATTTCACTCCATATGTGCGTTACTGCAAGGCACAGTGTTCTACACCCCTATAAAGGCTCTCTGCAGCCCGGAAATAGCCGTTTTTAAATGCGATTCGCCGCGACTAAATTTGGATCAAAGCAAATTTTTTCGGAGAATTCGGCGAACTAGCCGAATCGAATTTTTGAGAAATTTGCTTATCTCTAGTCATTGTCTTCCACCAGGGAGAGTACTATTAATAATAGAGATGAGCGAATTTCTAAAAAATTCGATTTGGTCAGTTCGCTGAATTTTCCGAAAAGATTCGATTCGATGCAAATTTATTCGTGGCGAATCGCATTATAAAACAGCTGCAGAGAGCTTGTATAGTGGTGTAGAACACTGTGCCCTGCAGTAAAACGCATAGGGAATCTGCTGTGGTAGTGAAACAATACTATGAGTCAGTATGACACGCACATGACAGGCGTTGCTCTTAGAATCACTTCACTTATTTGGGAAGTTACAGTGCCAAAACTCACCAAATAACTCAAGTGTGAACTCTGCCTTACAGGTCGATGTTAGCGTCAAGAAGAGGCGCACTCCTTTTACACCGTCATCACCTGATTCCACATAGATGTCTACCGAACCTGTTCTATTAAATGATTATACAAGTAGAGCCCCTCGACAGAGTGGGGAGGGGGGATTATTTTGTCCATCCTCTGATCTGTCAGAGCAATAACCCCCAAAAAACGGATCCTGTCTGTTGAGCATCTGCCTTTACTCACTCAGCATTTTGTCAGTAATCCATCAGTATTGCTAAAGCCAAAAATACAGGAGTGGATCCAAAACAGAGTCGACATGCGAATATAATATTTGCACGTTTTCTGTGTTTTGTACCCACTCCTGCTTTTGGCTACCAAATCAAAAGCCAATTCTGATGGGACCATACAGGCCTTACAGCTGCTATATAGACAGGATCTATTGTTCGTCTCATTTTTCCTTCCTTCTGACAGATGAGAAGAAGGGTCAAATAAATTATGAAGTCAAACAGGCCAAAAAGGCAAATCAGTGGCCCAGTTATGAAGTGGGGAGGGTGGGGACAGCATGAGAAGTCCACAGAGTGGCCCAATGACATAGTGGTGAGGTGGCAGCAGCAGAAAGAGCTTGAAAAATACCTGTGTGTCGAAACGTAGCTTTTTTTCAGTGTTAATAAACACAAAGATTGGATGCAAGATAGAGAGTGCTGCGATTTTCCTGAAATTTCCTTAGCAGCATAAGGAGACCACAGAGTGGCCCAATGAAATAATGGTGATGTGGCAGCAGCATGAGGATACCACAGAGTGGTGATGTGGCAGCAGCATGAGCAGACCACAGAGTGGTAAAGTGGCAGCAGCAGGAAGAGACCATAGAGTGGCCCACAGACATAGTGAGTGGTGAAGTGGCAGCAGCATGAGGAGACCACAGAGTGGCCCGGTGACATAGTGGTGAGGTGGCAGCAGCATGAGGAGACCACAGTGTGGCCCAGTGACATAGTGGTGATATGGCAGCAGCATGAGGAGACCACAGAGTGGTGAGGTGGCAGCAGCATGAGGGCACGACAGAGTGGCCCAGTGACAGAGTGGGTAGGTGGGGGCAATACCAGTACCAGCTGAAGATGGTCGATGACAGTTGGAGCACCTGGCAGCAGGTAGCAAGAAGAAACAAGTCTCTTTTGTTAAAGTATTGGTGTGGCACCATGGATGATCTAGTCTGATGCATCAGGCATTGGTGTTTGAAAATCCTGGCTGATCCACGCCATGATTCATTTTCACAAAAGTCAGTTTCTCTACATTTTGGGTGGACAGGCGAGATCTCCTTGGGGTAACTATGGCCCTCGCCGCACTAAACACCCACTCTGATGCCACACTGCTAGCCGGGCAGAAAAGCTTGTCCAGGGCAAACCCGGCCAGTTCCGGCCACAAATAAAGTTTGGCTGCCCAGTAGTCCAGGGTCAGACCTGTGTGAGGATGGGTGATAACATACATAGGCAGCGGCCAACTGACTAAACAGGATGTCTCGGGTGTGAAAAAGGCCCCCATTTTGGACCAGTAGCAAGGGTCTAACATGGTGGAGAGCCAGTAGTCATCCCTCTGGCGAATGGTGACAATTCTACTGTGACTACACAAGCAAGTGAGCATGCATCAGGCCATTTGCACAAGTGACTTGGAGGGACTCCCTGCCTCCATCTTAACTGCATACTGCCACTGTGTGTCTGGGTCCTCTGCCTCGTTTTCCTCATTGCTCTGTAGATCCTGTGGCTGCTCCTGCTCCTCCTCTCCTGTCACCTGTGTAGAAAAACAACCCATTTCACTACACATTGCTTGTGCTCCAATGTCCTCCTTCTCTAGTTCAGCCCCCACAGGGCTTATGTGGCTGTGAAATGTAGTCGCCACGTCTCCTGTCCCCATGGCCAGCCAGATTTAGCAGCATCTGTTCCAGGACATGAATCAGTGGAATTACATTGTTCATCCCATAGTCCTGGCGACTGACAAATAAAGTGGCCTCCTCAAAGGGCCCAAACAAGCGGCAAGTGTCACGCATGAGCTGCCAGTGGCTAACATTGAACTTACACAGGGGAGTACATCTGTCCGCCTGTATCATCAAGAAATCGTTTATGGCTTTTCTCTGTTCATATAGTCAGTCCAACATATGGAGGGTGGAATTCCAACAGGTGGAAACGTCGCATATGAGCTTATGTTGGGGGATGCTGTTCTGCCGCTGCAGCTCAAGGAGGGTGTGCTTTGCGGTGTACGAGTGGCTGAAGTGCATGCAAAGTTTCCTGGCCATTTTCAGGATGTCTTGCAGTTGGGCAGAAGACTTTAGGAACCGCTTTACAACCAGATTGAACACATGTGCCATGCAGGGAGCATGGCTTAGCCCTCCTTGATGCAGCGCCGACAACATTGTTTTTCCCGTTTTTGGTCACTATGGTTCCGATTTTGAGTTGTCGAGGAGAAAGCCAGGATTCGATTTCTTGATGAGGGACACGGAGCAGTTCCTCCCCTCTGTGACTCAGTTCGCCCAGGCAAACTAGGTGCAGTACAGTGTGACACCGCCGTGCCGTGCACATGTGGTATGCTAGTGGGGCACTGTGAATCGTCCCTGCAGTGGAGGCTGAGGACACAGTGGAGGATGATGAGGCAGAGGCGGACATTGTCGCAAGACCAACGGCGTGAGAACGTGGAGGCGGAAGCGGCGTCACCTGGCCAAGTTGCTGGTGTGGCTGGGCAGGAACCACATTTACCCAGTGGGCCTTAAAGGACATATATTGTCCTTGACCATAGTTACAGCTCCACACGTCGGCGCTGCAGTGGACTTTGGCAGACACCGACAGGCTCAAGGACTGGCCCACCTTCTGCTCTACATGTGTGGGCAGGGCTGGTACTGACTTTTTGGCAAAGAAATGATGGCTTGGGACTCTCCACCTCAGCTCGGCACAAGCCATCAGTTCTCTGAAAGGTGCAGAGTCCACTACTGGGAAAGGGAGGAACTGCAGCACCAGCATCTTGGCCAGGAACACGTTCAGCTTCTGTGCCGTTGGATGAGTGCACACATACTGTTGTCTCTTGGCAGTCGCTTCAGTGATCGATTGCTGACAGACTGACTGATGAGGAGGAGGAGCAGCAGGAGCATGAGCACCAGCAGATGATGGGAGGGACAGACAGCTCCCTTCGGCTGAGGTGGTAGAGCCTTGACTGCATGAAATTGGGTGTGTGCCACTGGGTGATGCAGCGGTCGCTGCGCAGGCTGGACCACTACATCGGAGCCACGGTTCTCCCAAGCCACTTTATGGTGACGCATGTGTTGACACAGGGCCCTGGCTACGCTTCACTTTCTGCCCACAAATCCGGCAAATAGCCATGTTTACCTCCTCCGGCGGTCTATGAAAAAATTGCCACACCGCCGAGTATGGCATTTTCCCATCAACACTCTGCGCTGACTGCCTGCTAACGTTAACTCCGTGAACTCCTTCACCGCTACTTTCCGGGCTGGTAGGTTCCTGTGAAATGGGTGATCTACCATGGGCATGTTTGGCTCCCGACCTCCCACTGCTGCCACCCTGCTGACTCACAGCCCCGCTGCCACCCTGCTGGCTCAGCCGCTGCCTCACGCGCAAGTTGCCACCGTCTTCTCTTGATGGTAAAGCCTCTTCTTCACCCGGCTCCCAAGTTTGATCAGCTACATCATCATCATCCGCTACTATCTGCATGTCACTAATGTCCCCCTCAATGGTCTTAGCGACAGGAGCCTGACCGCTTGCAACGCCTGCTCTCATGCGCCTCTCCTCATCACTACTTGCCCACCTACCGGAGGAAGCGGCGGATGTCTCCTTCAGATCTTGGCTGGGCAGTAGCTGTTGACTGTCCTCTAGTAGCTCGTCGTCGCTGAAAAGTGAAGCCGAGCCTACGGCATATAATACTTCTTGCGCTGAGGGAACTGAAAATGACAGAGGAAGGTTCAGGACAGGTGGGGGCACAGGTGCTGCTCCCGGGCCATGCCAACTAAGTGTCGTGTCAAAGGAACCAACCGACTCTTGGCTGTGGGTGTCTGATGTCACTTGCGACAAACCTCGAAGATTGAGACAACCATTTAAGCACCGCTGGGTTGCTCGTCAAGACACAACTGCTAGATGACACTGGGAGCTCAGGCCTCTCTCTGCGACTGCTGGTGCCCCCCCCCCCCCCCCGTCTTCTGCTGCTTGCGACAGAAACATTTTGGCCACTCCTTGTTCCCTTTGAAGGGCCTGTCCCCTGTCTGTCTGACATACAGTACGATAAAAGGATTAAATTAAAATAAAACCCCCCAAAAAAGGCTTTAATACAGTGTTACTTCAAACAACCTAAATGCAATGTGGATCCCCAATAAGTGCAGCAAGGTGTAATAGAATCGCCAGTATTGCACCCTGTTCTCCTTTTATAGGCTAGATAATGCCTCCCTATTGTTTCCCTACACCTTGACTAATCTTTCCCTGAACTTGTAAATCGTTTCTGTAGCACAATTAAGTCTTTCCTACTACTCTCCCTAGCGGCCTGCTGACGTCTCTCCCTGCACTAAGCACACTGGAAAATGGCAGAATCCAAAATGGCTGAGGCTATTTATAGGACTGTGACATCACAGGGCTGGCGGGCTGATGATTGGCTGCATGCATGGCATGGTGGGTGATCCCTTGTTACCAGAGTTCTTTGCTCCATGTCCTAACACGTGCAGCAGCCATTTTAGGAAAAAATGCGATTCGTTACCACGAATCGTGAGGAAATTCGGATTCGGTGTGAATCTAATTTTTCCTGAAATTCGGATTGAATTCCACTTCATCAACTTCGATTCGCTCATCTCTAATATGGAATGGAAGAAGCTGCTGCCAAACCCTCTTGCAGCAGCTTATCACCCATGACAACCAAGGATTGGGATTCCCCCATGCACACATACGCATAAGATAGTCGATTGGTAAAACCATTGAAGTTGGCAGGCTTGGCCAAATTTGCCCTTATGTACATGAGCCCCTTTAGGTACACACAAGGGGGTGAAGATTAACGGCAAAGGGCAGTGGCTTCACAGTAAGCTGGTGGGGCCTAATATGCAACGTTCTGCACCTGAAGTGCTCAACAATTCTGGTGTAAAATTCTTTCTCAAACTAACCAATAGTTGGTATAAAGTTGCAGCAGCATTCAGCCGGAGCCTCTGTGATAAGCCTGGTGCAGGTCCAGACAAGAAGAAATGGTTTCTAGCAAGTAGGGATATTTTAACACTGAGGGGGAGATTTATCATTCCCTTTACTCCTGAAAAGCGGCATTAAAAAGTCGCCTCTCCCCTTTTTTGCTGTCCTTGCCACTTTTCTAGGTGTGGCCAGGGTGGGGAAGGAGTGTGGCCAGCCACAGCGACCAAATTTTTTCTGGCGTACATGAAGCCAGAAATCTTTCGCAGCTCTGAGCTGTTGTAGATTTTTGGTTAGGCGAATGGATTGCAGGAGGATGCACCTAAGGTGTGCGGATTGTCATAGATTTGGCGTGTCCTCCGACAGCGCAGGGGATATCAACACAGGCGCAGAAAGTGCCAGCCTTGATAAATCTCCTTCTGAATGTAAATACCAAACTTGGTGTGAACAGAACCTAATTTGTGCGCATTGAGGGAAATTTATTATTCCTCTACGTCACTTTCCAGGACGAAAAAAGTTGCAAATCCTGTTTGTGCCTCTTGTTGATGACGAGTTCTGCATGTGCAATGATAAAGATTATTTAAAAATGAGAATGTACGAGTCCTGTGTACACAGAAGGTGGGCCCTGAATATAAATCCCTCTGGTGGGTCCAAGGAACTTCAGTCTAAGGCCTCATGCACACGACCGTTGTTTGATTCCGTGTCCGTTGCTCGGTTTTTCGTGATTTTCTGCGGACCCATTGGTTTTCAATGGGTCCGTGGAAAACTCAGAAAATGCACCGTTTGTCCTCCTCGTCCGTGGTCCGTGATTCCAGTATTCTTGTTCGTGAAAAATGGTTCACGGACCCATTCAAGTCAATGGGACCGTGAAAAAATGCGGATGGCCGTCCGTGTGTCATCTGCGTTGCAAGTCCGTTTTTTTGCAGATCCCTTGGCATGCACTTGGCAAAAATTGTCGGCCTGTCTTTTGGTAAAATCTTTTGGGTCATGTCCGCTAAAAAAAACAAAAGACACACGGAAACACAACGGAAGGCAAAAACGGACACGGATTACTGAACAACGGAACCCCTTTTTGCGGACAGCATAAAAAAACGGTTGTGTGCATGAGGCCTAAGGCTCCATTCACAAGTCCGTAATTTGTATCTGCATCCGTCGCGAATTTGCGGACCCATTCACTATTAATAGGGCTGGAATGGATAAAGATCCACATTTTCGGGATCCGCATTCGTTTTTTCGGGATCCGTTTTTTTAGGATCCACAATTTCGTTCCTGAAAAATTGCAATTGCGGACAAGAAAAGGCATTTTCTATTATAGTGCTGGCAATGTGCAGTCCGCAAATTGCGGATCGCACATTCCCGGTGTCCGTATTTTGTGGATCTGCAATTTGCAGATCCGCAAAACACATATGGACGTCTGAATGGAGCCTAAGGCCTCTTGCACACGACCGTATGGCTTTTTCAGTATTTTGCGGTCCATTTTTATCGGATCCGTTTTTCTGTTTTTTGCTTCCGTTGTGTTTCCGCTTCGGATTTCGTTTTTCCGTTCCGTTTTTCCGTATGGCATATACAGTATACAGTAATTCAATAATAAAAATTGGGCTGGGCTTAAAATTTTCAATAGATTGTTCAGCAAAAACGGAACGGATATGGAAGACATACGGATGCCTTTACGTATGCTTTCCGTTTTTTTTGCGGACCCATTGACTTGAATGGAGCCACTGAACGTGATTTACGGACAAGAATAGGACATGGTCTATATTTAAACGGAACAGAAAAACGGAAATGGAAGGCATACGGAGACACTTCAGTATTTTTTGCAGACCCATTGAAGTGAATGGTTCAGTATACTGTCAGTATACTGAACTGAAAAAACGGCCAGTATACGGTCCGCAAAATACTGTCGTGTGCAAGAGGCCTTAGGCCTAATTCACACGTCCGTAGTGTCTTTTGCGGAAACACGGATCCGCAAAACACGGACGGCTGCAATGTGCATTCCGCATTTTGCGGACTGCACATTGCTGGCACTATATAGAGAATGCCTTTTCTTGTCCGCAATTGCGGACAAAAATAGGACATGTTCTATTTTTTTACGGAAACGCGGATGCGGAAACACGGATGCGGAAATGCGGATGCGGACATCACATAGTGTGCTGTCCACATCCATTCCTGCCCCTTTGAAATGAATGGGTCTGCAACCCTTCCGCAAAATTGCGGATGGGATGCGGATCCATTTTGCGGACGTGTGAATTAGGCCTTAGTGCTGTGTGTAGGTGGCAGTTCTGTGCAGCTCACACAGATCATCAAGCACATGGAAAGCAGTTCTATCTGATGATAAATCTAAGTATTTTATACCAAACCCATTTAGAGGCAGTTTTTAGAGACCTTTGGCGCCACTTGCACACATACACATTCCGTACACACCCCTCTCACGCATTGGACACAAGCCCTGTCACACATAAGTCTAGGGCCTCATGCACACGACCATATGTATTTTGCGGTCTGCAAAAAATGGATCCGCAAAAAATACAGATGATGTCCGTGTGCATTCCGTATTTTGCGGAACGGAACAGCTGGCCCCTGATAGAACAGTCCTATCCTTCACCGTAATGCGGACAATAATAGAACATGTTTTTTGTGGAACGGAAATACGGATATACGGAAACAGAATGCACATGGAGTAGATTCTTTTTTTTTTCATTGAAATGAATGGTTCTGTATACGGTCCGCAAAAAAACCCCAGAATAAACACGGAAAGAATATAAGTTCGTATGCATACAAATCCACAGCCTGAACAGATAGCCTAAGGCTTCTTGCACACGACCATAGTTTGGTTCCGCATTTACTTCAATGGGGCCGCAAAAGATGCGGACATCACTCCATGTGCTGTCCGCATCCGTTGCTCCGTTCCGTGGCCCTGCAAAAAATTAGAGATCATGTCCTATTCTTGTCCGTTTTGCGGACAAGAATAGGCATTTCTATAATGGGCCGTCTGTTCAGTTTCGCAAATTGCATTGGGCACACAGGCGGCACCCATGTTTTGCGGATCCGCAATTTGCGGACAGCAAAACATGGAACGTTTGTGTGCAAGAGGCCTAGGCTGTGGATTGGTATGCAGAAAATCCACATGAAATCTGCACCACACGGCATAAAAACAATACGCATATAAATCTATAATTTTTAGGTCCGCTTTTTTGTGTCGTTTTTATGTGTATGTTTTGGAATGGATTTTCTGTTCGTGTTAACAACCCCATTGAAACCTCTGGGGAAAACCTTTATATATAAGGTGCGGAATTGCCCTAACAATTGACAGTCTGCAGATTTTAAAATCCACATGTCAGGTCAATTTCTGCACGTAAAAAATAAAAAAAGTGTAAGTGAGATTTGGCAAATCTCATTCACTTTGCTGGTACTGTAATAGGCTACATTCACACGACCGTATGTGTTTCGTGGTCCGCAAATTGCGTACCCGCCAAAAAAAGTATGGCATGCGTTTTTTTGTGTGGATCCATTGTAATAATGCCTATCCTTGTCCACAAAACGGACTAGAATAAGACATAGTTCTATTTTTTTTGTGGGGCTACGGAACGGACATATGGATGCTGAAAGCACATCAAATGAATAGGTTCTCATCCAATCCGCAAAGAAAAACGGAATGGACAGAAAAAAAAAGTTTGTGTGAATGTAGCCTTAGGGTCCATTCACACGTCCGTATGATTGTCCGGATCCGTTCCGCAATTGTGCGGAACAGGAGCGGAGCCATTCATTTTCAATGGGGCCGGAAAGGATGCAGACAGCACACTATGTGCTCTCCGCATCCACATTTCCGGATCTGCACTTCCGGATCAGCAAATTCCTTTTCCGAAAAAAAATAGAACATGTCCTATTCTTGTCCGCAACTGCAGAATGCTCATTGCCGATGTCCGTGTTTTGCGGATATGCAATTTGGGGACCGTAAAACACCTACGGACATAAAGCCTCATTCACACGTCAGTGTTTTGGTCAGTGATTGTGAGCCAAAACCTGCTGCGGCTCTAAACACAGAACAGGTGCAGATCTTTCCCTTATCCCTTATCTCTCTGGTGGCTCCAATCCTGGTTTTGGCTCACAGTCACTGATGGAAATCACTGAACAAAACACTGATGTGTGAATGAGGCTTAATAATCTGCACAGAAAGACTGCACTTAATCAGCAATATGTGCAGGTAGCCTAACAGGATCCCAATAGGCCAAGCGAGACAGCTGCATCCACCAATATCATATACAAAGCTACACTCACCGCACATGCACCACTCTTACAAAGGACACATGCCGCACCCTTGCCATTCGCACACAGTACACGTACTGCACATGCCACTCACACATAGGACACATATGGCACATGCCACTCATACACTGGACACAATCCTCACATGCACCACTAAAAGATATGCCACATTACATACACACCCTACTCATAAAAGATCTGAACTAAACGATTCAGACGCTGTCACATTATAGACTTGTCACCCTTAACAGACTTTTAACTTGTGTTAAGCGAGACCTCTCCTGTTGACATCCAGTCACAGCCACCAATACTGATAGATAAAAAGTCTTGAATCGTTGTTCACACTATGTTACTTGCGGTATCGCATGTTCCAAATCGTCGTGGGTCCAGACGTCAACAGATTCAGTAAAGTTCACAGAACCGCGCACCCTTTCACCGATCAATATTTCTGACCAAACTGTTCCTCGTCGCCAGTGTAAATCAAGTACTTCTTTTCGCTTGTTAAAAATCTAGAAGATAATGCACTATTGTGTGGTCTATATCGGTACTTAGGAGACAAGCGAAAAGAAGTACTTGATTTACACTGGCGACGAGGAACAGTTTGGTCAGAAATATTGATCGGTGAAAGGGTGCGCGGTTCTGTGAACTTTACCAATACTGATAGACCCATGCCACGGCTAAGCCATGCCCCCTTCCGATGCTGTGGTATGGTCTGTGACAGACATCCCCTAGAAACCTCATTGTGGCAGAGATTGTTTGTACTGTATGGCTGTAAGAGTGGGGGCACTGCGCTGTTGGCCTCTGTGCAGGCTCACAGTTAGGGCTCATTCACATGAACGTATGTGTTCCGTTCCATGCACTGGGGCCGCAATTTGCAGTCCCCAATGCACGGAGAACGACTGTGAGGCCTCCGGGCTGGATCCAGACCCATTCAAGTAGAATGGGTCCGCATCCCTTCGTGACGCAAAAAGATAGGACATGTTCTATCTTTTTGCAGTACGGAAGTAAGGAACGGAAAACCAAAGAAGCACTCTGTAGTGCTTCTGTTTCGTGCTTCTGTTCCGGTCTCCAATGCACGGGCAACGTCAATGCGGTGGCCGGGACGGATTGAGACCCATTCAACTTGATCCATCCGCACCAGAAAAAAATAGAATATGTTCAAGTGAATGGGTCCGCATCCGAGACGGCCGCGTGCATGAGGCCTTAGGTGACTACTTCAGCCACTTAGGACATGCTGACACACACACAGTTCATTGAAAATTGTTAAGTGCGGTGTAAAAAGAAAAAAAGTTACAATTGTTTGTACAAAAATTTTCACTTTTTGGTGCCACTGTTCTGGTGTTGGGGGCTTAATAAATATAACCTTTGCACATAATGTGGTTCTGCACAAATGCAAACTAAAGGCCGTAGTCTAAAGCTTTGCTTTGAAAAACAAGGTCACTTTTTTTTCTGTGGCGATTTTTTACTAAGCTGGTTCAAGCTTTTGGCACGGTTTTTGCTGTTTTATTAGTGAATCTGACTTAATACCTTATTTATGCTTGAATATTGGCAGTGGTTGTGTAGCGGTTTAATATTTTGCCGTTTTGAATGTTGTACCATGCCGTGTTTTTATAGTCTGTCTCTAGGAAAGTATGAAATCAGACATACAATTTTTGGTGCAGTTTATTTAAAAAGCCAGGAGTGGATCATTGAGGAAGGTAAAAATGAAAAACTTGCACTTCTCTTTTCTCGGAAATAGCATAGCTTTCTGTGCTACATGGTTTCCATAGCTCCCATGCTCCGCAGTCGGAACTACTGAAACAGCGGAGCGCCAGCCTGCTTCGCTTTTTCCTGGCACCTGGTGGTCGGGGCTCAGTCCCATCTTGCCTTAGTAACAGTGAGATGAGACAACCCCTTTAAGCAAAGATGTGGCATAGGATGGCTATGTGAAGCGATAGAAGAGATAAGGCAGAACAGTATGTATTGGTCGCTGCTATCGCATGTAGGCCTCGTTGCAGCTTTACTTTATGGAAAGTGTGAAACTAAGGTAAAAAGACAGGAGGCAAATCTAGGACACTACCTAAAAAACCACTATCTTGATGCCCATAGCCACCAGTCATAGTGCAGCTTTCATTTTATACTCTGCACTTGAAACATAAAAGCTGTTCTGTTGGTTGCTGTCAAAAATCTGCCTCTAGGATGTCTTCTGCGTTAGGCCCCTTTTACACGGGTGTTGCGGATTGAGGCTGGATAGGACGCGAGTGCGTGGGGGAAAATCGTGCGAGTGCGCACGCAATTTCAGTCAGTTTTGACTGCGATTGCATTGCGTGGTTCAGTTTTTTCCGCACGAGTGCAATGCGTTTTGCCCACGCTTAAGAAAAAACTGAATGTTGTACTCAGACCCAAATTTCTTTAATGAAGTTCAGGTTTGGGTTAGTTGAGTGTAGATTTTATTATTTTCCCTTATAATAGCATTCTTTAATACAGAATGCTTAGTAGAAGGGTTAAAAAATAAATTAACTGACCTCCAATTAATCGCGTAGCTGCCGGTTTCCTGTTCTTTCTTCAGGACCTCTCATGACGTTACTGAGCTCATCACATGGTCCAATCACATGGTCCATCGGTGATGGACCATGTGATTGGACCATGTGAGGTGACGTCACCACAGGTCCTTTAGCCAGCAGCTCATGATTAAAGAAGAAAGAAGAGATCGGCAACTACGCGATCAAGTGGATAAGGTGTTATTTTTTTTAACCCCTCAATCCACATTTTACTAAGCATTCTGTATTGAGAAGGCCATTATTTCCCTTATAACCATGTTAAAAGGGAAAATAATAAACATCGGGTCCCCATCCTGATCGTCTCCTAGCAACCATGCGTGAAAATCACACCGCATCCTTGCAATTTTCACGCAACCTCATTCATTTCTATGGGTGAAAAACGCAGAATATAGAGCATGCTGCGATTTTCACGCAATGCACAAGTGATGCGGGAAAATCACCGCTCATGTGCATAGCTCCATAGAAATGAATGGGTCCAGATTCAGTGCGGGTGCAATGCGTCAATATCACACATTGCACTCGTGCGGAATACTCGCCCGTGTGAAAGGGGCCTTACTACTCCATCTCCATACTTTACAAACAGTAGAACAGCGACAACAAGGAAAAACTTTATACTTTTTCAATTTTATTCTTTTCTATAGAGCTGTTGTCCATATTCTTTTTATTTCATTCTTTTGGTCACTTTAGGCCACATGCACACAGGGCGTATTATGCGCAGATTTTTGTGCGGAAAATCCACAGCATCATACAGTACCAGATAATTAGATGAGATATTGAAAAATCCACCTACAGTACAGATTTTGAAATCCACAGCTTCGTGAATTGTTTGTGCGGATTTTCAGTGCAGATTTCACACTTTGCAATGTATAGGGTGAGATTTAGGGCAAATTTGTGTTAAGGTAGAGATTTCCTTGCAAAAAATACACAAGAAATCTGCACCAAAACGGCACAAAAAAAACCCCCCACATATGGCGGGTCTGCAATACACGGACACTGGCACGTGTGCACTTTGCATCACGGAAGTGAACCCAATCACTTGAATTGCGGTCCCCAATGCACGGAACGGACCCACAACGGCCGTGAGCAAGAGACCTTACACAGCGGTTTTTCTGCATGAAAATCCATGTAAAAATCCACGTAATTTGAATCATGTGCAAGCACCCTTTAAATCCACGACAAAATCCTCAAGTAACATTCCAATTTTGGTGCTAATCTGCTTCAGAAACGCAGTGAAGCCCACAAGAAAATCAGCATGGAAAATCTGCATAAACTACGCTGCTGTGTGCATATAGGCTTAGATTTTTATTGTTTGTGAGTTTTTATTTTTGCTGTATGATCATTCAGAAGAACAGACCTGAACACAGCCTAGCGGTGTCACTGCTGTCTGCAATTCTCTAGTCAGCTTCTTAGCGCCATCTGCTGGTCTGTTATATGTATGAGATAGTTTGATATAACACCAAACAGAGCTGGAAATGGAAAAGAAAGATTTATTTTAAATAATATCTCTGATGGCATTAGATAAAACTCTACCTCTAATCAACACAAGTGATGCAAATTAAAATATGAAAAAGTAAAATAATACATTATTCAGAACTCCTTTGTCACATCTCAGTCAGAATAAGACACAAATCCCATTAACGATGCATATGCAGTGCTGTCTCTTCAATGCTTCCTATTTACCAAATCCCAAATTTTCTGTATATTTTTATTTGCTAAGACTAACTGAAACCTATGTATTGATGAATATTAGTTTATACTCCTAGTAGTCACAGAGACATGTTACATAGTCGATAAGGTTGACAAAAGACACAAGTTTATCAAATCCAATCTTTAGTCCTGCTATGTTGATCCACGCAAAAAAAAAAAAAAAAACTATGAGGGTCCTTAAAGTGTAACTATCATGTTTTTATAAAAAAAATATAAATTTTAGCATATGTTACTGCTGCAGCAGCATTATGCATAAAGCAATCTTTAGTTTCTTCACAAACCACTGTTTTCCTTGACTTTTCCCCTTAGTTACGGCTGTTTAAACATTAACAATCTGGGGATCTTCTCAAAATGGCTCCTCTGCCAGTTCTCTGAGGCCAAAAATGCTTTCCCTCACTTCCCATACACACTTGCTGTAGCCAGCAGCTCCCTGCCAGCCAATCAGATTGGATTACTGAGAGACACGCCTTCTCACTCTGAAGCCTAATGCAGGCATGCAGTGTGGAGGACCGCCCCTCTGTTTATACTAAAGGGAAGACAGACAAGCCCTAGCAATGATCTTTTACGGAAGCAGTGGAAAGGGACAGAGGACATTAATGAAAGCTTTTATTATTAGGTAATTACAGATCTTTTGACAATGATTGACAGACTAACTCAGGTATATACATGCCTAGCTCTAATAAACTAGCAAATAAAATATAAATATGACAGTTACACTTTAAAGATTGATATATATCTGGTATATAGACAGGCACTCTACTACTGGTAACACTCGGAGAGGTAATGTCGGAGGGAGGGAGCCTGAAATATATATGATAAAATAACATATAATAAACTAAAATGACCCCTAAAGTGCGCACAAGAAATATTAAAAAGGAATAATAACAATCCTATAAAACAGATAATCTGTCAATAGCAGGATAAAATAAATACAATCAATGGCCGTACAATAATCTTTGACGTAAACTGTACATAAATGCATGTAAAGGATCCTTTTGTAGTAGATATTTTAGGGTACTTTCACACTTGCGGCATGGCTATCCGACAGGCTGTTCCGGCGGGTGAAGTACCCGTGTGCTGCCTCTCCGTCCCCATTGACTTTAATGGGAGCGGAGCTACGGCGCAGCACGACAGTGCACGGCAGTGATCGCTAGACTAAAAAGTCAGACCTGCAGTACTTTTAGTCCGGCGATCTCTGGCCGTGCACTGCTGTGCTGCGCCGTAGCTCTGTCCTCGCCCCCATTATAGTCAATGGGGACGGAGCGGCAGCACACGGGTACTTGTGGCATGGTGGATAGCCATGCCACAAGTGTGAAAGTACCCTAAGAAGGTGTCCAGCCTCTATTCGCAGAAGTAGCAAGAAATAGCAAAAAATACTTCCGCCTGATAGGAGTCACAATTGCCGATGATGTTTGCGAAATATTTGCAAAACTGTGTTGCAACAAAGTAATTTGTTAAATCACTCCTGTTAGCCCAGCAGCATTTGATATAATGATGTGAAGGAGCGAATCATTCCTAGTGGTTCAGAAGCCTCCGGTATAGGGATATGATGGATCAGATAGTCTCTATTTATCTAGGCTTCCGGTCAGATGACTTCACACTATAATATAAAGTATTTTCTGGCCTATTTTCTGGCATATAAGACTACTTCTTAACACATGAAAATCTTCTCAAAAGTCGGGGGTCGTCTTATACGCCGGTATACTGCGTGCTGAAACTTAAGAGGACCTTTCACTGGTCCAACGATTGTTAGATAATGATATATATGTGTAGAGCGGCGCCCAGGGATCTCCCTGCACTCACTATTATCCCTGGGCGCCGCTCTACACATATGGTATATATCATTATCTAACAATTGTTGGACCAGTGAAAGGTCCTCTTTACTTCCAAGCCTGGACTGGAGAAGCTGTCCTTCTCCAGCTTCAGGGACAGGCGCCCTCTAGCTGAGCCACCGTGCGCTGCATCCCTGCCAGTTGCTCCTAAAGCAGCCCCCTCTCCATGCTCTCAGTGGATTTCTCATGCTCGGATAGTCTGTTTAATTTTTATTTGGTGTGCGTTGGGAGAGGGGTAGTCTTATACGGCGAGTAAAGCCCAAACCCTATATTTTAATAGGAAAAGTAGGAGGTCGTCTTATATGCCGGAAAATACGGTATATAGATATCTCAAAAACTGGATTGCACTCTATAATCATATGCCCAGTTCATCCAAGTATAAAGTACATATGCCCAGTATACTTGGATGGACTGGGCATATGATTATAGAGTGCAATCCAGTTTTTGAGATACATATATATATTATAGTGTGAACTGCATCTGATCGGAAGCCTAAATAAATAGAGACTATCTGATCCATACCGGAGGCTTCTGAACCACTAGGAGTGATTTGCTCCATCACATCATTATATCAAATGCTGCTGGACTGACAGGAGTGATTTAACAAATTACATTGTTGCAACACAGTTTTGCAAATATTTCGCAAACATCATCGGCAATTGTGACTCCTATCAGGCAGAAGTATTTTTTGCTATTTCTTGCTACTTCTGTGAATAGAGGTGGGACACCTTTTTAAATATTCACTACAAAAGGATCCTTTACATGTGTTTACGTACAGTTTACGTCAAAGATTATTGTGTGGCGATTGATTGATTGTATTTATTTTATGCTGCTATTGACAGATTATCTGTTTTTTAGGATTGTTATTATTCCTTTTAAATATTTCTCGTGCGCACTTTAGGGGTAATTTTAGTTTATTATATGTTATTTTATCATATCTATTAAAGGCTCCCTTCCTCCGACATTATCTCTCCAAGTGTTACCAGTAGTAGAGTGCCTGTCTATATACCAGATATAGATACTGTATTTTTCGCCCTATAAGACGCACTGGCCCATAAGACGCACTTAGGTTTTTGAGGAAAATAAGAAAAACATTTTTTTTAACCAAAAGGTGTGCTTTTGGTGGGTTTTGAACTAATGGTGGTCTGTGGATGACACTATTATAGGGATCTGTGGATGACACTGTTATGGGGGATCTGTGGATGGCATTGTTATAGAGGATCTGTGGATGACACTATTATAGGGATCTGTGGATGACACTGTTATAGAGGATCTGTGGATGACACACTGTTATGGGGATCTGTGGATGACAAACTGTTATGGGGATCTGTGGATGGCATTGTTATAGGGGATCTGTGAATGACACTGTTATGGGAATCTGTGGATGACACATATATAGCATCTATAGCACTCACTTGAAACTCCCGTAGCAGGCAGGCCGGGCGGCAGCGTAACGTCACTTACTACGTCACTAGCCTGCTCCGCCTGCTTCATTCATAAAGTGGGAGGAGCAGGCACGTGACGTAGTGAGTTACGCTGCCGCCCGGCCTGCCTGCAATGGGAGACGGAGTTTCAAGTAAGTGCTGCAGTGGTTTGCAATAGTTTAATGCCTACACGTTACATATGAATACTACAGTGAGCGGGGCCTGGTGTATTAGAATACAGTGACTGTACTGGGCCCCGCTGCCATTACAACACCAGATGCCGGCACCTAGCCCCTCCTCCCTTCCCACTGATACATCGCCGGCTGCGCTTTGCAGCATTGCGGCCAGCGGTGTATCAGTGTTAGCATTCGTCCAATAAGACACACAGCCATTTCCCCTCCACTTTGGGGGGGGGAGTGCGTCTTATAGGGCGAAAAATACGGTATATTTTCTTCGGACAGGGTGTCAGTTAGACATTGAGCACCTTATACATGAGAGCAGACAAGTGAGCCACCTGGACTTTGCACTTTACTTGAAAGATTGAATTCACCAGAATAACTGGATTTCTTGGCCACCTGCATTTTCTGCGTTGTTTTTCAGGGCTTTTTTTGCAAACAGTGTGTTGATGATGACGATGCCAGTAGCAAAAACAAAACACTTCAGTGTCCTGCATTTAATATTTCCCACAGGCCTTCAGCTAACATCTGGAGCTGACGTTTGTAAAGGAAAAAAAAAAAAAAAGCATCAAAAACAGCAAATGCAAAAAAATGACACTTAGCCTACATGCACACGTACGTGGTTTGGTTGCACATCCGAGCCGCATTTTTTTGCGGCTCGAGTGCGGACCCATACACTTCAATAGGTCCGCAAAAGATGCGGACAGCACTCCGTGTGCTGTCCGCATCCGTTGCTCCGTTCTGTAGCCCTGCAAAAAAAATAGAACATGTCCTATTCTTGTCCGTTTTACGGACAAGGATAAGCATTGTTACAATGGATCCACAAAAAAACGGATGTCATACGGACATCATCCGTTTTTTTTGCAGATCCGCAAAACACAAACACATGTGCATGTTGGCTTAAAAATCAAAAGTGCAGAAAAAAGAGCAAAAACCTATGTGTGAAAGCACTCTGAGGCAGTTGCCAATTATCTCAAAGAGAAAAAATTCCTTCCGAACTCCAGCTATGGGAATCAGAACAAATCTGTGGATCAACGTCCCAAAAATTAGTACAGACAGCTTGTCGTATTATTACTTTCAAGAAAGGCTTCTACGCCCCTCTTGAAATTGTTAAATAAATCAACTATACTGCTTTTACAGTAAAGAATCTCCATTTTTTTCCTCCAGTCATAGAGAATGTCCTCCTGCACAACTTATCCCCTATTACTAGAATGCGGCTCAAGTCCCTTGTTTGAGTGGAGTGGCAGAGACCCATGTGTGTCCACTGTCCATTCAACTCTAGGGTGCTGCTGGAAATAGCGGAGTACAAGTCCTTAGCTCCCTCCTGGAGTCCTGTAGCGCTGAATGGACAGTGGACACGCATGCATACCTGCCACTCCATTCAAATGGGAACAGTGGGCCCCAGCGGTCAGTCCTCTGCTCATAAGACACATGGGGCACATTTATTAGGACCGGTGTTTTAGACCTTGGACCTAATAAGGCCTCATAGCTGGCGGAGGATCCGCCAAAGATATGAAGAGGTGCAGGCTCCGAGCTGTCTTACACTTAGAGTCTATTAACACGTCCGTAAGTGTTTTGCGGATCCGCAAAATACGGAACCCACATGGCCGGTACTCTCATAGAAAATGTCTATTCTTGTCCGCAATTGCGGACAAGAATAGGACATGTTCTATTTTACGGAAGTGTGGATCCGGACAGGACACTGTGTGCTGTCCGCATATTTTGCGGCCCCATTGAAAATAAATGGGTCCACACCCGTTCCGCAAAATTGCGGAACGGGTGCGGACTCATTTTGCGGAACGTGTGAATGGACCCTTAGACCATTTTATACGCCTAAAACAGGCGTAGAAAATGATGAATGAGACGGACCTGCTGGCCCATCCCCTTCCTAGCCCACACCCACAATTTTAGACCTGGCGTGAGCGGGGAGAAGTCGCAGATAGCCATTTAGGCATATTTCAGTATAAAAAATGACCCCCTATATCTTATCCTGTGGATAATCAAATGTGAAAAAAGCAAAAGGTTCTGAAGACATGTATGTATAGCACTGCATCTGCCAGTTTTACTATTATCTTACATGAGATGGTTTTCTTTGCAGGTAAATGGCAGCGATGCTTTATATAAATATGAAGAGATTGTATTGGAGAGGGTAAGTTGAAGACTTTTCTTTCCTCCCGAACCCAGACAACACAAACAATTCTCATTAGGCCTCTTGAATGGTGCTTCATTCTTATTGCTATTCATTCATTTTTCAGGGAAACTCAGGATTGGGGTTCAGCATTGCTGGTGGAATTGATAATCCGCACGTTCCCGATGATCCTGGAATATTCATCACAAAGATCATCCCTGGAGGAGCTGCATCGATGGATGGGAGGCTAATGTGAGAGATTCTTGTGGTTATCACTTGTGGTTATTCCCATCTCATCAGGGTTCGGCCACATGCAAAATTTCCACTACTGATTTTTCAAATATGTGACAAAAACTGCATGTGTTATGTGCATCTTAGTTGTGGATTTTGCATTGGATTTGGATTTTACTCTGCCCCCAAAGCGTTATATCCACAACATAAATTGACATGCTGTGGATTTTTTACAGTGTATGGATGAGATTTGTGCAAATCTCATCTACTTTTCTGTTACTGTAAAACATTGTGGATTTACCAGATACAATCGGTATCATATCTGTCCTGTGTGGACGGTACTGTAAGTATATGTCTTCTACACAGCAGTATCCTACAGAAGGTTTATCAGCATAAGGGCTCATGCACACCACTGTATGCATTATGTGGTCCGCAAAACACAGATCTCCAAAAAAACGGATGACATCAGTGTTAGGCCCCTTTCACACGAGCGAATTTTCCACGCGGGTGCAATGCGTGACATGAACGCATTGTACCCGCACTGAATCCGTACCCATTCATTTCAATGGGTCTGTGTACATGAGCGTTTTTTTTCACGCATCACTTGTGCATTGCGTGAAAATCGCAGCATGTTCTATATTCTGCGTTTTTTACGCAGCCCTAGCTTCATAGAAGTGAATGGGGCTGCGTGAAAAACGCATTGCATCCGCAAGCAAGTGCGGGTGCGTTGCGTTTTTAACTGATGGTTGCTAGGAGATGTTGTTTGTAAACCTTCAGTTTTTTATCACGCGCGTGAAAAACGCATCAAAACGCATTGCACCCGCGCGGAAAAAACTGAACAACTGAACGCAATCGCAGGCAAAACTGAATGGCTTTGCCTGTGAAATCGCACAGTTTTCACTGAACGCATCCGCAACGCATCCGGACCTAATCCGGACACGCTCATGTGAAAGGGGCCTTACATACTTTTTTTGCGGATCCATTGTAACAATGCCTGTCCTTGTCTGCAAAACGGACAAGAACAGGACATGTTCTATTTTTTTGCGGACATATGGATACGGGATGCACACGTTTCTTTTTTTTTTGCGGCCCCATTGTAATGAATGGTTCCGCATACGGGCTGCAAAAAAAAGTAAAAATGGACCAGACACGGACAAAAAATATGTTTGTGCGCATGAGCCCTAAAACTGTGTGATGACTGGAGTTATTCATGTTATTTTTATTAGAGGTGCTGTCTTTATAGTGATTATTCTCTCTCTCTGTACCTTATAACCTATTTCCTTTGCTTCTGGTACAGGGTGACTGACTGTGTCTTGCGAGTCAATGATGTAGATGTAACTGAGGTGGTGCACAGCAAAGCAGTGGAGGCTCTGAAAGAGGCTGGTCCTGTAGTGAGATTGCTGGTCCGACGCAGGCAAAGTCCTCCAGAGACTATTGTGGAGGTTAATCTACTCAAAGGACCTAAAGGTCAGCGGTTAATCAATCACAGAATGAAAATTCATACACTTTGTGCATGATAAATACTCTATTAAGGGATGTTATAATATCACTGACTTAAAGATCCAAAACTCAGTAACTGAACCTGCATAGATGCAAATACAGTTGACCATGGTACCAAATTACCTGGAAATTGCCCTGTTAACAATATAGCATTATATACCATGATTCAGCATATCGAAAGATATTGGATGTCTCAATAGTATAAAGTACTTATATATCACAATTACTACTTGCAGTATTTTGTTAAAGGGCATCTGTCAGCAGATTTGGTCCCATGTTCATATGGGAACAACATTTCTGAGAAAAACAATGTTTTAATAAATTAACCTCTATGAGCAATGGGGGCGTTGCCATTACTCCCAAATGCTCCACTCTCTCTGCAACTCCCGTGCCCTCTGCACTTTGATTGACAGGTATGGTGTGATGATGTTTTCATTGCCTGGTCCTGTCAATCAAAATGAAGAGGGCACAGCAGTTGTAGAGAGAGCTGAACCTCTAGGTCAGAGGTGCACAACCTTTTCTGGTTGGGGGCCACATTGTCAGCCTGAACCAATTCCAAGGGCCGAAAATAAAACTTAAAGGGGTATTACCAACTGAAATACTGTATTTTTGGCATATTGAACATACAATATACACCATAAATGTCTAGTTACAGTTCTAGGACTCCCATCTAAAAGAAGAATACATGAAAGATACATGTAAGAAGCCATAAGACATAGACCTACATGTCTTTTACCAGATGTTTGGGGACCGCACAGAATGGTATCGAGGGCCGCATGTGGCCCCCGGGCCGCAGGCTGTGCACCCCTGCTCTAGGTGAACCTCTAGGTGTAATGGCAACACCCCCATTGCTCCTATAGGCTCATTTGCATATATTAAAACATCAGTTTCTCAGCAATGCGGGCACATATAAGCATGAGACCAACAGATGCCTTCAGCTGCCAAGCTCACATGGAAGAAGAGCGATGGAGCGGGGCGCAGCCGTAGCAGAATGCGGCTTGACTTAGGGGGAAGTGGTAGTGGAAGGGGTTAAATATTTTAAATGGATGCAGGGTAGGGATTGGTCAATGTGAGGGTTGGACAAGGGAGGTTTCGCGGGCAGTATTTAAGCAAGTGAGGGGCCGGGTTAGTCACTTGCCTGGTAGTAGTGTTTTGAAGTTGGCAGCATGTCCGCATTGGGGGAATAAATAGCAGCAGTGAGGGCCGCGGCGGTGCAGCATGGCTCAGAATGGCTGCAGCAGTCTCTTCAGGCGGCACTACAAGAGACAGAAGGGTCCCTGGTGGATCTTCCAGTGCGGGCTCGTGCCCGGAGGTCTCTTCCCCCGGCGCGCTGGAGTCCTGAAGTAACCCCCCAGTGATCGGCGCCGCTTACAGAGCCCCAGTAGGGACCCTCCGGTGCGGCAGGTGGTGGGCCCTGGGAATCTATTGCCGCTGCGGGGACCAGCGGGAGAGGGGCGTGGGTATTCCTTGCCCGGCTCTCCTAGTCAGCAGAGGGGGTTGAGGGGGGTCAGTTCAGCCGGCAGTGTCCCCCCTGCATGAGAGCCATGGCAGGGGGCGAGACTTAGGGCAGGGCTTACCTGGGACCAGGCAACTAGCGGGTCTCCCGGTGAGAAGTGGAGCGGCTTCTTCTATGGGAGGGCCAGGGCGACAGTCCAAGCAGGGAGAGGAGATCAGCGCTGCGGCAGCTGACCGCAAGAGCTGGAGTTGGTATGGCAAGGGAAGCTCCTCCCCCTCTGCCTAGTAGCATTGTTAGTAGCATTGCTAGAGTTGAAAGGTTGGAGGGTTTGACGCTTCTGCGGATGCTGCTGTTGGCCCTGCTGCTTTAGGATCGTGGTGTGTGGGGGGGTGTCTCTGGTGTTGAGAGTGCTGGGGGTTTAGTGCAGGAGTTGGTGGCAGGGTTGTTGGCGCTGGTGTCGCGCTTGGGGTCTGGTGCTGGGGTTTCTCCGGCAACGGTTTGGGCACTGGCGCTGGGTTCATCGGTGGGGAATCAGGGTTCAGCATTTGGCAGGCTGGGGCTTGCATTAGATGGGGCTGAGCTGGCAGGGTCTTCCGGTGGGGTGGCAGGAAGTAGCGGAAAAACTGTGGTGGTTGAGGATGTAAGGTTGGCAGATGCAGCGAGAGGGGAAGTGTATGTGTGCTTTGAGGGGCCCCTAGGAGCCCTTTTGAAGCAGGAGGTCAGGGAGAAGATTTGGAAGGACGAATATGTTGAGATTTATTTCATTGCTTCCTCTGGAGAAGTTTAATCTAGATAGAGTAAAACCGGATGAGAGCAAGAAGGAGGAAGAGGAAAAGCGGCGGTACCGCCTGATACCGAGTACATTCATGAATTGACTTCAGGCTTTTGCGATCCTGGTTAGTGTAGTGGGAGGGAGTTTCCGGAACAGTGCGCGGCGCTGTTTTGTTATATGGACACCATTGGTGAGGTTAACAGGGTGTATGGGGGAATAGCTTGGCTCAGGTATCATGAACAGTTTCGTCAGAGGAAGGCGGTGCGGCCCAGTATTAGATGGGATCAGAAAGACATTAGTCTTTGGATGCGTTTGATGGCGGCACCAAAGGCAGGGACGCAGCCCTTTTGTGGGGGGATGGGTGATCCTTGGCCTCGGATTCGTCAGCGGGGGGTGGAAAAGGGTGTTGCTGGCAATATAACGAACGGTACTGCAAGTGCCTTTCTGATTGCCGATTCAAATATGAATGCTCTAGATGTGGAGGCGCTCACAGTTTGTCCCGTTGTTTTAAGTGAGGTAGGGGAAAAGGATTTGAGGCTTCGCAGAAGAGGAATGACACTGGCGAGGGTGGACGTGATGTTGCCATTAGAGAAATATCCAAATAAAGAAGGGGCTGAACTGTTGCGCTTGGGTTTTATGGAAGGTTTTCAGATTCCGTGCGAGTCGGTTGGTTCTAAGGAGCTGGTGAGGAATTTGGTTTCAGCATTGACCAGGCCAGAGATTGTGAGGCAAAAGATAGAAAAGGAATTCAGAGCAGGCCGCATAGCCGGGCTGTTTTCAGCGCCTCCTTTGCCAGATTTGCTGGTGTCTCCCCTTGGTTTGGTTCCTAAAAAGGAGCCAAACAAGTTTCGGCTTATCTATCACCTCTCGCATCCTTTCTGGAGTTCGTTTAACGATGGGATTGAGTAAGAGTTATGTACGGTTTCATACACGTCATTTGATGCAGCGGTGAGTTTGGTTCAGCGTTTTGGGCATGGGGCCCTTTTAGCAAAAACAGATATTGAAGCAGTGTTACGTTTGTTTCCGATTCACCCACATAGTTTTCATCTGTTGGGTTTTTATTGGAAGGGGCAATTTTATGTGGACTGTTGTCTGCCTATGGGATGTGCAATCTCTTGTTCCCTGTTTGAGATATTCAGTTTATTTTTTGAGTGGGTAGTAAAACAGTCGGGATTGAATTCCGCATTGTATTATCTGGATAATTTCCTGTTCCTAGGCCCAGCTGGTTCTCGGTTGTGCTCCACTTTGTTGTTCCTGAAAAAACTGAGAGGCCTTCCACATCGGTCAAGTTTTTAGGTATAGTTATCGATACCATTATGATGGAATGCCAGTTACCAGAGGACAAGGTTTCAGACTTGCATGCAGAGGTGGTTTCGTTGCGGCAGGCTAAGAAGGTTCAGCTTCGGAGGGTTCAGTCAGTCTTGGGGAAGTAAAACTTTGCTAGTCGTATTTTGCCGATGGGTCAAGTGTTTTGCAGGCGGCTGGAGTTGGCCGTGGCAGGGGTGACAGCACTGTTTCATTATGTGAGAGTGACAGCGGAAGTATGGGAGGACCTTGCGGTGTGGGATAGTTTTTTGGGTGATTTTAATTGGCGTTCAGTTTGGATGGAGGTGCCGGTGTCAAGTTTTGGAGCTTTATACGGATGCTTCTGGGGCTTGTGGTTACGGATCCTTTTTTTTAGGGGCAGTGGTGTTGGAGTTAATTCCGATTGTATTGGCTACTGACTTGTGGGGGAATTTTTTACGTAACAAACGGGTGCGGTTTGTGACAATTTAGGGGTGGTACAAGCCATAAATTCACAAATAGCTAGTTTGTTGCCGGTGTTACGCTTGTTGCGCCACCTGGTTCTTCCGGGGTTAGAATTGAATTCATGTTTTGTAGCGGTACATGTGCCTGGGGTCGATAATTCAGAGGCTGATTCTCTTTGTCGTTATAGTGGGATCGTTTTCGTCGATTGGTGACGGGAGCGGACGAGAAAGCGTTGCCTTGTCCCCAGTGGCTCTGGAGTGTGGCCTTGAGGTGTCAGTGTCCTTGATACGGCGATCTGTCAGTAGCGGTACGTGGGCAGCTTACGAATTAGTTTGGTCTCAGTGGGAACAGCTGATAGATCAGGTGGGGGGATGCGTTTCTGCTGAAGATTTTCAGACGTTACTGGTTTATTTGCTGGGGTTGTCTTTTGAGAGCGGTGCGTTGTTTTCAGAGGTGTCCAAGAAGGTCGCAGCGGTTGTTTTTTTTGTTGCGATTACGGAGGTTAGTGGAGGTATAAAAAGGTTTTTTGGTGCATCAGGTGTTGAAGGGCTACAGGCGGGGTGGACCTGCTAGGGACACTCGGCGGCCTGTCTCTTTTTCGGTGTTACAGACTTTGTGTAAGATGGTGGAGGTAGTTTGTACGTCAAAGCATGTTTGTCTCGGGTGACTTTTTCTTTGGAGTATTCTGGTGCATTTCGGGTTTCTGAATTGGTGTCTAGTAGTTGTAAGCGGGTGGGCGGTCTACTGCAGGGGGACGTGTTAATGCAAATTAATTTACGCCCATTGTTAGGCTGTGCGGTGTGTCCGGTCCGGTCCGGTTGGGAAGGAACCTTTGTTAGAGCATCAGGATGGTACCGCTCTCTCCCGTTTGCAGTTTGTAGCTGTCTTCCGGAAGTGCTTGACAGTTGCAGGTTTTAGGGGCCGGGGAGTTTGCTTCTCATTCTTTTAGGATTGGGACGGCTACAGAGGCAGCCAGGTGGGGTTTAGGTGATACAGCAATTAAGCGGATTGGCCGCTGGGAGTTGGCATGTTTCCGTTCTTATGTTCGCCATCATCTGCGTTAGGGGGTGCTGTTAGAGTCGGATTGTGTTTTCTGGGGTTTAGGCTGGCTATAGTAGTTTTATGTATGATGTGTTCCTTCTTTGTTTTTGTTGCAGGATCCTCATTGTGTTTGGCCTGGATATTTGGGCATTCCTATGTATATTGGGGAGCCTTGTGAGCAGATGTTTGGTGGAACGGAAAACAGTTGGGTTTTCCGAACGAGGTGTTACAAGTTCGTTGGATAGGTTTGCGAGGCCTTTTGTGGGGTAGGGTTCTGCAGGAGTTTCGTTTTTATGTGGCCTTAGATAGACTCCAAGACATTTTGGTGCTTCATGTCGGTGGGAATGACTTGGGCGTGCGTCGCTCGAGAATTGTAAAAAGTGATATTAAATTGGATTTGCTGCGTCTATGGGTGGAGTTTCTGGGCTTGTTGCTAGTTTGGTCCGAGGTGGTAGCTCGTCGAACATGGAGGTTTGCCAGATCAATAAAACTAGGGCGAAGTTGAACAAGGAGGTAGGGCGATTTGTGCGACGGCAAGGGTTTTTTCTTTGTGCGCCATAGGGAATTGAAAGACTCATCTACTAAGTTTTGACGGGCAGACAGAGTTCATCTGAACGAGGTTGGGATGGAACTGTGGGCACTGGGGTTGCAAGAAGGGTTGGAGACAGCAGTTTGGTTGTGGCAGGACGAACATAGGTAAGGTTTCACAGATGTTCGGTTGTGGCAGGTAAAAAGGAGATCCTGGGAGGCAAAACTATTTGGAATAGTTGCATGACTCTTTGGGGCTTGCATCTTGGATGGGGGCTCCTGTAAGGCCAGAAGGCCTGCAGGGGCATGATGTTGATGTTTGGTGCCCTTGGGTTGGTGAGTGCGGCCAAGGGTAAGGTGAAATTATGGGTAAAGGATCAAAAATATTGGGTTGCCTTCCAGGATTCCTCATCATCAGGGGGTTATAAAGTTGGAATATTTTGGCATTATTCAGTTACATGCAAGTTGTGTAAAGAAAATGTTATTATGGCTAATATGTTAATAAATTGGTTGCTACGGCCTTTACACCAAAAATGAATTCTCTGTGTGTTTGTTAACGGGATAATGGGAGGCTGGTGGTAAAGGTGGACGAACTAATCTTCCATCCTAGTAAGTCACAGGTCAGACAGTTTCATAGGTACAAATATGCTGACATGTGCCCTTTCACTTATGGAATTTATGTAAATGTGTGTTAATTTACCTACATAATAACAAAAGCAGAGTCACCAGCATTTCAATTGTTAGTTCATGATGCAGACAGATTATTGAAGCAAATAGTTGTGATATCCATTGGGAACTGAGACGGTAACATCATCTGATTTGTCCACAGGGCTGGGGTTCAGTATTGCTGGGGGCATTGGTAACCAGCACATTCCAGGGGACAATAGTATCTATATCACAAAGATCATTGAAGGCGGAACTGCCCAGAAAGATGGAAGACTGCAGATTGGTGACAGGCTTTTAGCTGTGAGTAAAAAGCTACTTAGACTTTACCCAAGGGGGCACGGATTTGGCTTCTTTTAATCAATGTTATATTGTGCTTGCTCCCAGGTAAATAACACCAACCTGCAGGATGTCAGACACGAAGAAGCTGTGGCTGCACTGAAGAACACCTCTGACATGGTTTATCTCAAAGTAGCTAAGCCTGGCCCTGTTCATCTCAATGAGATTTATGCTCCCCCTGACTACTCTAGCAGTGAGTATAGCATTGACAAAATATTGTTTAGTGCACTAGTAGTGCATTAGTACTAGTTCAGTGCACTTATCCCTTGGTTCCTTAGTCCCTGGTGAATATGTTTTGTTAGCTGTGGCTTGTTCCAAGAAGTTAAAAATAAGTTAGGGATTTAAATATTTTCTAAAATAAAAGTGGTGAAAAGTCCGCTTTAAGCATAAATTAAGCTCCAACAAAGTCTACACATACCAGACTCACAATTCACTCCAACTATCTACAGATTTGTGATTTAAAAGGACCAAATTATTGCTTTGTCTGGACGAAAAGAAGTGTATTGGCCTGATATTAAGTTTGTTTTGACCATTTTTAGATGTTAAAGGAACACTATATTTTCTTCATGTTATGGGACCCAAGCTCTGGTTCCTGCTATAAACTATGGTCCAGTTCATCCAGAACTACAATACAAATACCTGACCAACCTTAGAATACACCCCAATAACATTTGCTGAGTGACAACCAGAATACAATATATTACTATTTTTCTTATACACTGACGAGCAAAAAGGTAACAATGTTTTTAACTTTTGACTTTCAGGCTCCATATCTCACCATCCACTACAGCTTTGAATGTAAGACTACCATCATTTTATAGACAATCATCTTGGCTACCTCATACATAAATTGGACTTGAAACTATTTAGCATATGATTACTTATGCAGATTCTTGGCATTGATACTGTTTTTCTCCTGGTGGTGGAACAATCTTTTTCTTCTTGTATACTACAAATCACAACCTGTTCCCACATTCCCTAATAGCTCAGTATGTTATTAGGTTTATTCCCAAGTGAAAGGTCACTGGTTCAAATCCAGGAGAAGCCATGGAAAAGATTTCCAGAGAAAAGAGAAGCAGCATCATCCAGCTCATTGTTAGAAAGAAAATTTCCAAATTGCATTATGTGACTGCCATGATAGTTGGAAGAATACAAAATGAAGTCCGTCCATCTATTCCAAAGCCAAGAGGTGGACGTCTAGGCAAAATATCAGAGTCAACAAGTCGGCTAATTACAAGGTCTATCAGTTCTGGCACGACAAACACGGCAGTGACCCGAGGTGGCTCGTATGCTTTCCATGAGATCATAGATGTCCATGCAAGCACCATGGGACACGCATTACAAGTCCGGAATGGTGGTCCAAAAAAATTTGTAGAAGCCTCGGCTTCAATATCTTCATAAAAAGCGTAAAGTACAAACAGTGGACAGTAGAAGATTGTATATGGGTGATTTGGAGCACTGAGATGAGATGAGAAATAAGGGAAAAGGGGGCTAATGGATGGAGAAATTGAAGTAACTGTCAAGTTCGGTGGAGGAAACCTGATGATATGGGGTTGTTTCACAGCCAAAGGCATTGGATACTTGACCAGGATCGAGGATTGTCTCAATGGTGAGCTATATGTGAGTATCCCACAAGATGAGGGATACTTTGTACACTCGAATACTATGGGTATAAAAAGAATGTCACGAAACATACGTCGAGATTGGTGAAGGAATGGTTCAATGACAATGAAGTAGAGTTGCTGGATTGGCCTCCACACCTCAACCCAAACGAACACTTGTAGATAGAGTTGAAGAAAAACCTGTATTCGTACCCAAGTGAGTCGACCAGTATGCAGCCACATTGGAAACGCGTAGAAGCCTGAATCCGATTGAGAGCATGCCCTTAAGGATTCAGGAAGTGTTGAAAGCCAAAGGTGGATTTACAAAATACTAACAATATAATACAAATTTAGAATTTTAGGACCAAAACAGTAACAATGCAGTTACATGACAATAATCTGCATAACTAATCATATGGTAAATAGTTGCAAGTCCAATTTATGTATGAGGTAGCAAAGATGATTGTCTACAAAATGATGGCAGTCTCATGTTCGAAGCTGTAGTGGATGGTGATATATGGATCCTGAAAGTCAAAAGTTCCAAACATTGTTACCCTTTTGCTCGTTAGTGTACAACCCTTAGCTACACCTTATCACAGACAACACTTACTTCTTCAATGATTCTCACTACACTGGACCAGAGAATAAAAGTGCTGTAGTTGCCCTCCATTGTTTATTTAGAAATGAGACCACAAAATCCTATATATCATAGTTTATATTTTAATCCATTCAAGGGTAAATTGAAATAAATAACACTTCTGGTTTACACCATCGTTCATGGACATGCCCCATGGTCCAAGGCATTCTGCTCCCGGATTAGGTAATTTAGTCCTGCAAACCTCACCAATTTTGCCACTCTTTAAGGGGTTGTCTGCTTTTTGCTATTCATGACGTATCCTCAGGATAGGTAATTAATATCAGATCGGCAGGGGTCTGACCCGTGGCACCCCCGCCGATCAGCTGTTTGAAGAAAAGGCAGCGGTCATACAAGTGCTGCCTTCTCTGTTCTGTTTACCTGCTCACCGCGGCAATTGCAGTGGTATACAGGCGTGATCACAAGTATGGCTCGCCCATTTACTTCTGTGGGATGGCTCTGTCCAAGTGAATACTACAGAGTCCCCATAGAAGTGAATGGGGATGCCATATTTGTAATTACACCTGCTCACCATTGTAGTTGCTGCAGCGAGCAGGTAAACAGAGCAGAGAAGGCAGCACTTGTATAAGCACTGCCTTCTCTTTAAACAGCTGGTAGGCAGGGGTGCCACGGGTCAGACCCCCGCAGATCTGATATTGATGACCTATGTAGGCTTGGACATCACGTGATTGTGTTGTTTTGCTGGCACCAAAAATCAATGTTCCTATGCAGCAGATCGTGCCGTCTAAACAATGATCTGCTGCGCTGGAACAATGTTCTTCTATGGAGACACAGCCGAGATGATTGCTGCTGAGGAAAAACTAAAATAGGCCCAAAAATCATTGTTCCTGCGCAGAATTTTTGTCTAAACAACTACGTGCCACGCTGGAATATTGATTTTCTGTGGGACAAACGATCACTTTATTGATCGCCTGTCCCCATACAGAGGAGGTGATTGCTGCATGCTGATGATCTGACAGTTATTGGGAGCATCTGCTTCATTTCTGAGAATCCGCCAGATCAATGTTTCATGTAAAAAGACCCTTGTTGGGTGCATCTGCTTCATTATCGATAATCTGCCAGATGATTGGGCTGTGTAAAAAGACCCTAAAATACCTTTTACATGTACAGATGATCTGGCTAATTATGGGGAATTAAGAATATGCTCCCAATAACTGCCAGATCACAAGCAGAGAGAAGGGCTGCATTTACATGCAGCAACCACTTCCGTTGTATGGGGACAGGCGATCGATAAAGTGATTGTCCCATAGAAAATCATTATTCCAGTGCGGTCGGTAGTTGTTTAGTCAGCACAAGTTCTGCACAGGAACAAAGATTTTCGGGCCCTTTTTTTGTTTTTTCCTCCCCATGTTCCAAAAGCCGTAACTTTTTACATTTTCCAATTCATATAGCCATATAAGGGTTTATTTTTTGCAGGATAAGTTGCATTTTTTAACAGCACCATTTAATTTACCATATCATGTATTGAAAAACAGGTAAAAAAATTATTTGTGGGGGTAAACTGAAAAAAACCTACAGTTCCAACAAGGTTTTTTGGGTTTTGATATTACGGCGTTCACTGTGCGCTACAATGACATGAGATCCTTATTCTGCAGCTCAATACGATTACAAATATACCAATTTTGTATATATTTTTTTTTTACTACTTGAAACATAAAAATCTTTGAAAAAAATCTAATTTCCTGAGCATCACAATTTTTGACAGCCATAACTTTTTTATATTTCCGTCCACAGAGCTGAATGAGAGCTTGTCTTTTAAGGGACGAACTGTAGTTTTTATTACTACCATTTACGGGGTGCATACAGCTTTTTAATCACTGTTATTCCATTTTTTTGGGGGGATAAGGTGACAAAAAATGGTGGACTGCATGTTTTTATTTTTTTTCCCCATTATAGTGTACACTGCGCAAGAAAAATATTTTAATATTTAATAGATTAGACTTTTTTTTGGCGCAGCAATACCTGTTAAGTCTATTTTTTTATTGTTTATATATTTTTATATGTAAAATTGGTAAAGGGGGGGATTTAAACTTTTAATCTTTTTAAAACTTTTTTAACAATAACTATTAACAACCTTGGGGGGCTAGAACCTGGGATCTTTTAATCCTTTGTCCCATTCACTCTAATAGAGATCTATAAGGGTGAATGAGAATTTGATGCGCTCCCTGCTGTACTATACCTCGTAGAGGCTTATAGGTGCCACAAGCCCTCACCTTGTGGCACACCCTGATGTTAGGACTCCTGCCTGGTGGTAGTTGGGGTGCCCTTGGTGATGTTTGGTGGCAAGCACACGGGTACTTGCGGCCTAGTGGATCCGGCAGGCTGTTCCCCCGCTGGAACAGCCTGCCAGATAGCCATGCCGCAAGTGTGAAAGTACCCTTAGCTGATGTGGGTCAGGTTGACTTAGCGGTTATAAAAACTGTACCTTCACGTTCAGCAAACTTGGTAGCACTGACAGAGGAGGTGGAGCAGTGACACAGCAGGGAGCAGAAAGGGGCCTTCTGGCAGACTTATAGCCAGCAGGCATCAGGCTCAGTGCAGGTACAGAGCACATCCTGGTAATTTCTTTTTTTATGTTTTGGTCATACATCGGCTTTGCTCTTTATCTTCGACACCACCCACCTCCTCTGATGTCATCATTCCTCACCTTGATTCGGTTCCTAGATCCTGTCCAACACACAATCATCATTACCATCATCATCATCCCCGCCACTATTCTTAGTCTGTGATATGTCTTAGGCTACTTAACCCCCGCCTCATGATTCTTACCTCTATATTTGCCCCAAGTGTCACTACTACAATGGCTATCAAAGTCCCTACCACCGGCACGGCTAAAAGTGCCACTACTACAACCAAAAATACAGCTATGCATTTCAGTCATCGTGTCCTCCACCTCCGCGTGACCCACCTTCTCCTCATCATAGTCCAAATGCTGACTGTTCTCACAGGACAAACACTATCTTGAATATCTTCTTTAGCTGTCCCGGGGTGCTGTCTCTTGTTAGAAGGTGCCCCACCAGGAGGGGGTCAGTGAAGGCAGTGATGACAGAAAATAAATGTTTCTATTGGGCCTCAAATTAATTGTAAAGGAAGAGAAGTAGGAGGAATGTGCTGAAGACTGGCACACTCTGATGAACTGAATTTATTTAATTAACTCTAACACTTTTTTTAAAATGGTCACATGGACAGAGTCCACTATAATTGCAATATAACTGTGCCAAAGAGGAGATGCAATGTCTCCTACTTGCATTCCCCATGTAATAACATTTGTAGAACATCTATTGTTATAACTCTATCATGCGCCATTCCTTAATTTTCCCAGCTGCAAGTTATGAATAAATTCTTAAAAGTTTGCAATGAAGGTCCAGATGGGTGTTAATATAACTGATGCAGAACAATACCTCAGGCTGGGGCACACTCTAATAAACTGAATTTAATTAACAGAATTTTTTTTAAAAAGGTCACTTGGACAGAGTCCAGTATAATTTCTATATAACTGTGATTCATAATAATACATCAAGCAGGGGCGCACCTGGATGAACGGTATTGGATTCATTTTTTCTTAAATGGTCCACTATAATTGCAACATAATATTTTTTTACATTGCATTGAATGGGAGACAATACGTTTCCATTCATTAAAAGTTATCAGTTTTTATCCAGATATCTAGATACTTGATATATTTCAAATCTTTTAAAAAAAAAAAAAAAGGTTTCACAAAAACATATACATTTTTTGTTAAAAAAATGGACACAAGAGTAATGAAACGTTGCCATAATCTCAAAATTGCATACGTTTGTATACTTTTTTTACTGTATGTCTAAATGTATCCTCTTCACGTACAGCAAAAACGAACTGACTTCTATCTCCAAAATCTATGAGTTAATTGATCTAACTGTCTTGTCTTCTCACTGTGAAACAGACCCACTGGTACTAAACTAAGGGCTATTACATTAGGCGATCAAGCAGACAGTTGTCTGGAGGGAAGCATTCCTTCCCAAAAATCGGCTGCTCGTCAGTGGAGGAGACCGCTGCTATTACATGCAGAGATCTCCTCCACAGTTTGGGGAGGAACAATCGCTAATGCCATCACTGGTCCCCATACTGAATCATTGTTTGCCGGCAGCAGATTGTGATTAGACAGCACCATCTGCCGCCAGCAAGTGATGATTTTTAAACCTACTAAAAGATAGCGATTGCCTGATAAATGACTTTGCTCGTTCATCAAGTAATCAGCAGCAGTATTATTTCTACGAACGCTTGTTAGCGATCATCGGCCCGACAATCGTATGGTGTAATACAGGCTAAAGATTTGGGATTGGGAATGATGTAATGGAGACTGGATAACAGATTTGATTGTATAGCTTTAACTGCTACACCATTGACAAAAATGGCCGCCAGCTTCCCTGAGCCTACCCAAGTAACACAATAGCACACTGACTCCTATCTCTAATATCTATTAATTAATTGATCTAACTACTTATTGTGATCTCACTGTGAAACATAGGGCTATATTAGACCTGCCGATGGTTGGCCAAATCATTGCTAACAAGCGTTTGTAAGAATGCTCGTTAGCGATGATCTGACTGTGTAATAAAGCCCTAAAAGTAAAAACACTCGTCCATGCTTAAAAATCGTTTGGTGGTGGAAGATCGTGCTGTCTAATCACGATCTGCTGCTGGCTAACAACAAGTCAGAATGGGGACCAGTTATGGCATTAGCGTTCGCCCCTTCCCATACCTTGGAGAAGATCGCTGCATGTTATAGCAGCGGTCTCCACCACTAACGAACAGGCGATTGCCAGGAAGGAACGCCCCCTTCCCGACAATTATCTGCTAAATCTTTTAATGTAATTTAGCCAATACTCACTGAAACTAAACTGGCTATTTTCTGTGATTTACAATTAGTGTTGAGCGCGAATATTCGAAAAGCGAATTTTTTTAGCGAATATCGGCACTTCGCTAATTCGCGAATATTTCGAATATAGCGCTATAAATTCGCTATTTCGAATATTCGTTTTTTTTTTTTTTTTTTTAGTTATATTTTTTTCTTTCCCACTTCCCAAAAGTAGTTCTTACCTGTCATGAGGATTCCTGGCTTCCTGGCTGCTCCAGTCAGTGCCCGTTGCCGCTTCTGCCGACTTCCGTGCTCATGGAGCGTCCCCTTCCATGGGAAAATCTCTATATACTAAAATGTACTGTCGGATTTGAGGAATTACGTTGAAATCGCAATGCGATTAATTCAAGTTATATTAATCGCATTGCGATTACAACTTAACACTGCTATCTTACATAGGCTAGAATTAACGAATATGGAATATATAGCTATGCACTAGCAGTGCTAAGTTGAAATCGCAATGCAGAATACTTTAAGTTAAATTAATCGCATTGCGATTTCAACTTAGCACTGCTGCTATATTCCATATTCGTTAACTTCGTTAATTCTAGCAAGCTGACCCATTATAAACCCAGCTCTAAGTTGAAATCGCAATGCGATTAATATAACTTGAATTAATCGCATTGCGATTTCAACGTAATTCCTCAAATCCGACAGTACATTTTAGTATATGGAGGCGTTCCCATGGTGATGGGGCAGCTCCATGAGCACAGAAGTTATGGTTGGCTTGGTAGAATTAGCGAATAGCGAATATGACGAATGTATTCGTCATATTCCTCAAAAGCGAAGATAACGAAGTATTCTACATCTTCGTTTTAGCAACCTATTGCTCTCGTCATCGTCAACTTCGCTATTCGCTAATTCTAGCAATCAAATAGGAAGGTTGACTTACCAGACAGCTGTGTTAAATTCGCTATGCGATTTTTTTTTTTTAATAAATAGAATACTTATAATAATATTATCATATCAAGTAATATAATTATTGTATTAAAAAAAAAATCGCATAGCGAATTTAACACAGCTGTCTCTATAGTCAACCTTCCTGTTTGATTGCTAGAATTAGCGAGGTTGACTGAATAGGTTGCTAAAGCGAAGATGTAGAATACTTCGTTATCTTCGTTTTGAGGAATATGACGAATACATTCGTCATATTCGTCATCCTCGCTAATTCTAGATATGAAACCAATAGGAAAGTAGCCTTAAGTACAAATCGCAATATGCGATTATTTAAATCGCATTTTAATCGCGATAACTAGAAAAAATGACGAATATTCGATTTCGACGAATACGAAACGAATATTCATTCGAATATTCGCGAATTTCGTCGAAATCGAATATGGCACCTGCCGCTCATCACTATTTACAATCTGCCACACATCCTAGGACTCCTGTGTTTAACCCAGAAAGTACATGCATTTCCTGGTTTGGATATTTGTAGTATCTATGACATGTCCACTGAGTCATCGCCATATCCCACCTATAGACACTCATCATTGGCTGAGGGTGACTGCAGGGTATTTTGGCCAAGCAAAATTCCAGCAGATATAGTAAATCCCTCTAAAAATTAACTTTTAATCTATTAGGTTAAAATAAAGAGGTCATGAAAAACCCCATAGATAACAAAAAGTGAAACAAACTATTATCAATGTGATAGCTAAAAAATGATCATAACAGGGACTGTCCAGGTGACGATAGTAGTCACTACACGGTCGACACGCAGGGAAGTGTGGGATCTAACCCTGGTATACCCCTACGCTAGTCCTCAGCCCGGGGACGTCCCCTTGTGGTGGAGACTCCTCGTCCTCGTACCTAGGCTGGGAGACCCTAGACAATCCCTAATGAGGAGAGATCGTCTATTGACAGACTGGGCAGGTGGTGGGAATGATACTGCCCAGCAAGGAGTATCAAAGTACGCCTCTATAGACACACCTCATAAACACACCTCATAAGCACACCTCATAAACAACCTCGACGCGTTTCCCCCTAAGGGTGAAAAAGGGTTCATCAGGAGGTATTGTGTATAGCCAAATCCATAAAACGGTCAATCAAATGGTTAAGATAGAGATTAACAGATAGCATGAGCCAGTCCGATATTGACATGGCTCGGATAAGAAATACTTAACAGCCCCTGTAGACACATGTTCTCAAATTGATAGAAACCAATGAATCCAAATTTTGAGGGACCGGTGACAGGAGGAGATATGTAGCAGGCCCTGTTTGGTTAGGGCAGAGTTCAATGGGACTGGTGAGGTCGGCAGAAAACACACAGGTCAGGGTAGATGTCCCTAATGATGTGTGTGGACCCAGCTAATGATGGCTAGGGTTCCTGCATGTCACGCTCCTCCTGTGTGTATTTTGGCCAAGCCCGCCAGCCTGGGAGCACTGCCCACGGTCATGTGATCCTCCTTCATTTTTGCTTTGACTTCTGGTCTGTAATATGGCAGATGCTTTTTTAAGCTATTCTTGTGGGACGAATCCCAAAGGTATTGGATTCGCAGAATACTAAAGTTTTTGGGAAAGTTTTAAAAAATGTGATTATTGTACAAATTAATTTGTTCATCTCTAATAATAAATGTTGCGACCCTTGATTTCCCTTCCTCTGCAAGACACTGTGCAATCAAATGCCTGCTGGCTTCTTTAATGGACTGTTACCCGATTAATTCTCAATGAAAAATATTTTAGAAAAATGTCTGGCTCCGCCTCTGTGGATTATTCCATGATCTTATTATTCTTAAATATTTTTTTCGAGAATAATTACGTTTTATCTGAGGCCCACAGCCTGCCTCCCTAAGCAGATAATTCATACTTACCTGCCCCCCGCCGCTTCATTCTTCTGCGCTGCTTCTGATGTGTCCATGTTCCACGCTCTGGAATGTTTACATCCGATGCTGTATGGACATGGTCACATGCTCCACTGCAGCCAATCACTGGCTTCAGCGGTGACGTGCCATCAAGCAGCACATCCCCGCTGAAGCCAGTAATTTCCTGCATAGGAATATGTGACCCTGCTCTTACAGCGCCAGATGTAAACACTCCAGGTACTGGAACATGGAGACACAGGAGGATCAGAGCAGCATGGCGCAGATAAGTCTGAATCTTCTGTTTACAGAGACAGGCTGTGGGCACTCAGATAAAAAGTAATTATTCCCAAAAAAAGATTTAATCAAGAAACCATGTTAATCACCCTGTTACCAGTTACATTCAGATGTATTACCTCTTTCATAACATACTGCTTGATTACAATGATACTTTTATTATTCATCTAAATTTAACAAACATTTTTCTTCCGTGTGGTAGGTTCCATGTAGGTTGTTTAGCTTAGCTGTTTGTGTATTTTTAGACTTTTTACATACACTACTGGGATTTCTTATTTTCTATCTCGTATCTGTCTTTTGAATTTACAGCTTTCACTGTTGATAATCACATAAGCCATAACTCCACTCTGGGAGGATACCTGAGCAGCGTGGAGAGTAAATCTCCTTATCAGCCCCCTCAAGTCACCCCCTCAAGATACTCTCCTGTTCCTCGGCATATGCTGGGAGAAGAAGACTTTACCAGGTGAGGCTTAGGTGTGACCAAGGAATACAATATGACATTACTGTTCAGACTATCCCTGAATTCTGAAGAACAGCCTGATTACATTTCAGTTTGTCGTCATTTATGAAGTAGAAAAGGATATTAATAAATGTTCTCATACATTCATCAGATTGTAATTACATTGCCGGGAAGGAACCTAAAGAAATCAGACAGCTTTCTAAGTAGGGTAACTCTAAACTCAGTAACGTTGTTAACAAGTTACAACAGGAGCGTTCAAATAGTGACAGAAGGCAAAAAAATTCATTAGTTTCCACCTCCCACTTCAGGCTGACATAGACAAGAAGGAAACAGCAGATCATGGAGTCTGCAGAGTTTCTAGCCGGGTGAGTTTGTTGCTTACAACTACTTATACACTTGGTACAGACGAGTGATTGTATAGATTGATTGAAAGTACAGAGCAGATGCTGATCACAGCATATGGCAAGAGATCTGTGAAGGAAATCCAGTTTGGCAGTATTTCACCAGTGGTATTCGGTAATTCATTGGTACGCAGTGCACAAGGTATGTTCTATTGGTCTGGGATTTCAGGAAAGTTCACTTGCAAATTGCAGCCTAAGAACCCATTCACACAATCGTAAGCCCTCCATGACCGACATTGACATAAATGGGTCCGCAATGTGCAAGATACGGAGCGGAGGCACAGATCAGAAGCACTCGGAAGCGCTTCCGTGGGCTTTTAGGTCAGTGTCTCTGCACTGCAAAAGATAGGACATGTCCTGTCTTTTGCCATATATTGTGGATCGCAGACCCATTCAAGTCAATGGGTCCTCGTCGCAATACAGGATTCACATGGCCGGTGCATTGCGGTCTGCAGCATTTAACATGAAAGCTTGTTGCCCACACGTTTCACAAAACTCTTCGAAAGGATCAGGAACCAGTCTTATTTGTGCACACTTTTCAGTGCCCACACCTCTCAGTTGTAAGCTATAGTAAATTAAGAGTTTCCAGACATAGTGGAACTAGTTAAAGCACCAACACACCATAAGATACGTAGTCCTTCCTCCCTGCTGGGAATTGCATTTATATGTGTTAAACACTGAGACCCTTTAACAGTGCTTGCTACAGGGATTCTACTTAATATATTAAAATATTGAACGATAGAAGAAAGAATAAAAAATGAAATATAATACAAAATTGCATAATTGTACACTTAATTATTGAGAAACTTCTAAAATGGTAGGCACACACTGCATACGTTTAATGAGCCTTGTCAGCCACATGGGGGCAGTAATGTTCCAATATCTTGCTTTTCATGTGCAAAAACTCCTCATATTGATCTGATATTTCAAACAGTATGACATGCCGGTAGCCTCCAAATCCCGTGGATTTTGGGAATATATTTGTCATTTTAAAGTGGTGATCATTTCATAGGTGACTTGTTCTTTATAAGAAAGTACAGTTTGTAGCGCTTCAGGTAACAACCAGGAAACAGAGACAACCAGGAAAGAGCGTACAAAGGGCAAAACAGTCAGAGGACAAGAGGGTTGGCCTTGCTGCAAACACAGAGAATAAAAAGCAAAGGTATTATTATACAAGACATAACATTGCTGATACATCCCTGACACTGTCACTTCAGCATGTTCATTGATGGATATACCTAGTACTACTTAGAATTATTATCATCATTGGACTAGCTGTAAGTGGGAGGGAAAGATCAGATTAATATACCCTCATGTGCCCAAGAATTATCGATGTAAATTATTGCTTCCTGTGGGATTTATATGTCTGGAGGGTGCTGACAACTTTTCTTTATGAACACTGCCAGCAGGGTCTATGGGTATGGTCTCCCACTACCACTCAGCTTCATGGATACAGAGGTAATTGGCATAGTAACTAGTAACCATTAGCTGCTAGTCCGCAGATAAAATATGCCGTGCAACTGTGCATAAAGATCCTATCTGTATGTACTTATGTTTCATCCCATAATGGCACTTTATATACATTTCCTTTAAGGTTTTTTTTATTTCACTTTCAATCTATAAGAAAAATTGGGTAAAGGCGACCATACACATTAGATAGAATTTGGTTGATGGCTGAACAGCAGTTAAACAAACACACATCTGTTGAACGCTCGATTCACAGTCACATAGACATTTTACTCCATATTGCCCATCACAGCTGCTCAAACTGCTCATACATGTTCAATGAACCGGGAGATGGATGAAAGATCTTTTTGGGAACGTTCTTCATTCTACGAATGATCTTTTTTTGAATGAAAGACCTTCGGCTGAAAATGACTATGTGCGTGACCACCTTAACTTTGCAAGTGCTTGGCTTTACTGTCTGTTTCTTTATTCTGAGACATCTCATGTTGTTCTGTCTATTCATTTATATGCTGTACTAGTCTTTACAATTCTGCTACTTTACCTTGTACATAGCCAAATGTTTGACTGACAGCCGTCCTCAGACTTCCCTGTAATCATGCATAACCGAATCTGCCAAACTTTAAAGGTGTTGTACAGTGGACTAATAATACTTATCTTCAGGAGAAGTTAGTGGACTGTCTGACTTTACTCATACACATTAGGTATCTAATATAATGTTTATGGGCAGTTTAATTCTTCGATGAGTGGCCCAATCCCACATTTCAGATTCTTATCCCGTAATTTTTTGTCTGCCACAACTTTTGTTTTCTTTCTCACAGATCAGATAAGGCTTTCTTATTATAATGATACCGATATTTTTGTTTTTTAAGTATAGTGAAATGGAAGAAATACATAATTGGTTTGTTAGTGGCTTTCTTTTTGTTCAACCAATAACATTAATGCCAAAAAAACTATTTTACCAATTCTCCTGTGTATCGTGATGTCAGATATTTGTAGGTTATCTCACATTTGCTATCGTTATAGCTTCCAAGTACAAAGGTCCTGATTTTAATAATTTCTATGTTCCTTCTTGGTGGCATCTGCATCTTAAGCAAAGCAACTCTCTACATGAATGTGGCGCTCAGCTCAGTTGACAATGTGGGACGGAGATAATCCTCCCTAGTAGCAATTAAAAACAAGTCTCAGCAGAAGTCATAGCTTTACTGCCAGTTTATGCTGCGATATCATTGAATGGATTCTCTGTTGCTCCTCCATTTGGTCGTTGTGCTGTTGGATGTACTATATATATATATATATATATATATATATATATATATATACATAGTACATCCATATATTCTTTTACTGGAATATAAATATATATATTTATGTGTATATATATATATATATATATTCCAGTAAAAGAATATCATGATACAGATATCATGCTGTACAGTGTTGAGCCCAGTGATTAGCTGCAGTGGTCACATGGGTAGATGGCCTGTCATTTTATATTATGTCATTTCCGCCCACTGGCCAACTTAATACAATCTCAGAAAAACCCTTTAAATAATGCTTCTTCCCAGGTAATGACATTATTTGTGATCTTACTGGATTTTGATCACATAACCTATGCTACCATATTCTAAGCCACAGAGAAGGATACAATACTGACGAGTACATTGACTGACAGTGGTAAAATACTTTACATTTTGGGTACATTCAGTTTTTGCATATGCAGCTAAAACTTCTAGGATTCTTTGAAGAGGTGGCCCGTTTTTTTTTTTTTATTTTTTTTTTTTTAAATAGAGACAAGTTTATAATTCTGTGTTGTGTAAAATTGCTCAGCCATGTGTATCATACCGTAGAAAAAGAATAGTACAGCATAGAAACCTGCTTTACATTAGAAAAAGAATTATTTTAAATGGGTTGTTTAGTCTTTAGGACTCTTTGAACTGTCCCCAGCAGCATATTCACCTGCTCTTCACTGCTTTGTTCCTGCTCTCCGGCTCTATTCGGTGATCTGCTGGTCCCCAGCCTGTAATGGACAGGGTCACGTGCACCACTGCAGCCAATGATTGGCCTCAGCATTGATGTGTCCTCGAGCAGCATGTGGCCCAGCAGTGATGTGCCGCTTGGGGACATGTCATCTCCTGAGGCCACTCATTTGCTGCAAGAAGATCTCCAGAACAGAGCAGCGGGAAGCAGGTGAGTATAGACAAAAGTCGCAAAGGCTGGTCTCTATGGGTTGAAGTTTTACACTCTACAGAGTCAATATATGTCATGGTAAACAAGTGTATGAAGTGTATTTTACTCTTACAGGCAAGGTATGAACAAACGTTTCAAACACAGCAGTCATGATAGCTTTGCATATCATTGCTGCCCTTTATATTATCTTTTCTGCAGACATACGACAAGATACAACATAGTACATAGGGTCCATTGTGTCCATCCATGAATGTGTCCAATTATGTGGAACAAGTGTGGACCCATTCATTCTCTATGGGGCACGAATGGAAGCAGACAGCACACAGTGTGCTGTCCGCATCCGCATTTCCTGAGCGTGCCCCCGAACTTCCGGTCCGCGGCTCCGGAAAAAAATAGAACAAGAATAGGCAGTTCTATGGGGGTGCTGGCCGGGTGTATTGCAGATCTGCAATACACTACAGACGTGTGAACGGATCCTTTGGGCTCATGCACACAACTGTATTTTCTTTCCGCTTCCATTCCGTTTTTTGTGCGGCCCGTATGTGGAACCATTCACTTCAATGGGTCTGTTGAAAATAGAAGTTACTCCGTGTGCATTCTGTTTCTGTTTGTTTGCATGGCCGTTCCGCAAAAAAGTAGTGCATGTCCTATTATTGTCCGCAAATCACGGTCCAAGGCCCCATTCAAGGCAATCGGTCCACAAAATATATGGAACGCACACGGAACACATCCATATGTCATCCGTATTTTGCGGATCCATACTGTAGAATTGCTGTGCCCAGCCCATTGCTCATGTTTTTGGTGATTAAGAAGTTACTATTTCCGTTTCCAATCCTGAATGTGGCACATTTCTTAAAATCTTTTTATGCATGTACTCCTCTATGTTATCTGAGCACTGGAGCCTCTTTATAACTGTAATATGTAATTACGGTAGATCAGATCACCTGCCTAAATGAAGAAAAGTGGAAGGTTTCATTAGGAGAGTTCAGTGTACTGTGCAGATATTATGACCAGTTCCAGTTAAACCTGTTTTGCAAACTTCTAGTTTCCGAAATGAATGCTGGGAATTTAATATCTGACTAACTCACACATAGACAGGATAATAATCAGTTTGTACAAGTGCAGAACCTTCTGAATCTTAAAGAAACTTAAAGGGACATTCCAATCTGGCTAAAACCCTTTTATTCAGTTCATACATTGAATTTTAGTCACTTCCCCATTGGATGTGTTTAGCCTATTTTGAAGTATTTCATTCTCTCCTCCACGATTCTTTATTGCATATTTTCAGGGGTTATGGCAACTGCTGTGCTTGATCAGCAGTTGCCAGGCTTGCGCAGTGGACTATCCTCTTTTCCTTTTGGGGGCCACGATTGCAGGCGCATGCGAACTTGCACATGCACATCAGCCACCACTCCACCCCTCTATTGCTTTCAATGTGTGAATTCCAAGGTATCCACAGTAACCCCAAAGCTCCTCAGTAGGAGCAAGTGTGATCACGAAAGCGGCACAATGGTGTCAGCAAAGCACCAACTGTATGTATTGTCCATCAAACTGGAGAGTCCTGCCAACTGGGACGAATCTTGATGGGGTAATCTACAGATGATCTATAGATCACTGTCAGACCTGATTCAGATGTCTGTAATAAAAAATCTTCTGTTTTACAGCAGCACACATGGATTTTTAAGGTGAAGTGGTGTCCGTATGTTCTTAAAAGACATGGACCTGGCAAATTATATCTATGTAAATTGGGGCTAAATGCCAGCTGAAACCTTGTTGACAGTTTCTAGGGTTTATAATGCGGTTTCTTAATATACTAAATATTTTTCAAGTGAATGTGAACAGTAATGCAGTAACCAGGCAAATCGGCCACTATACAGGTGATGGAGCTCTGTAGTTCTGGCACTAGAGCGTGTGGAAACAGCTGATCAGACCCCTGCTGTTTTGATATTGATGACCAATGGTAATCTAAAGATAGGTCATCAATAAGTAAGTCACAGAAAACCCCTTTAAGATGTTTCCCAACATATTTTACAAAGTAAAAGCAGAGACCTACGACTTCTACAGTTTCATGCTTACTAGCTATTAACTAGTCACATCATTTAGAACAAGTGACTAATAACGAAAAACTGTGAAAATTTTGTTCGGACCTGATAGATCCTTTGTAGCTATGCAAATGTATTATTAAATAGGAATCTACAAAATATTATATCATCCACATAATATTATTATAACGGAGGGGATTTGGATCCACTGTGTAACTTGAACAGATTTGACTTGGGGATACTCCTAAAGGCATTATCTAAGTGCCCCCTGGTCCAACCCCTGTATAGGGTTCTGGACTCTACTGCAGCGGAACCACCATGCTCTTGGAGTAGTTTTTGTTCAAGTGACTGCTGACCGGTGTGGAGCATCAAGGGATCAGGCATAATTCTAGACAGGGACAGGCCGAGGTTAGGGCAAGAAGAACATGCAATCCAATGAACAGTCCAAGATCAGGATGTGCAGAACAGAGTTCAGGCCAGGATCAGGGCAGGCAGAAAAGGGTCAATACCAGAGGTTAGGCAGAAGTTGGTACAAGGAACAGGTAAAAAAACAACTAGCACGCCTTAGTGGGAAAATAGTGAACTAGAATCTATTTCTCGGGTCTCTTCTCACATGGGAAGGTGCCTAAAGTACCCCAAGGAAAAAAGGGATAGGCTGGGGAAGATTAGGTTGCGTTTGCACTGCCCCTCTAAGGCCACTTGCACATTTTTGCACAGATTCCCATGTGGAAAAAACCACAGCGCCAGAAATTACACTAATCTCATTTACATTTTGCAGATTTTTTCAGTGCGAAATTGACCTGCATAGCTGTTTTCAAATTTAGTAGCATGTTAATTATGTTTGCAGTTTTAGCTGCAGATTTCACCCTTTTCAATTAAAGAGTGAGATCTGCGCCAAAACCGTATCAAATCCACACTAAAAAACGCTGTTAGACGTTGCGGATTTTGGTGTGGATATGCTGCCGAAACGCACATAAATCCGCATGGAAATTCGTGCGGATCTTATGTGCACCTGTGTGCAGGTAGCCTAAGGCCTCTTTCACACGAATGATATGGATTGTGTCAGGATGCTTTCATTGAAACTCGCACCATTTGCAAGCAAGTTCAGTCAGTTTTGTCTGCAATTGCATTTAATGTTTCAGATTTTTTTGCGCAGGTGCAGTTTTGATGTGTTTTTTTACACGCGTGAAAAAGCCCCTAAAGATTTACAAACAACATTTCCTAGCAACCATCAGTGAAAAACACTTTGGATACGGACGCAATGCGTTTTTACTGAAGCCCCATTCACTTCTATGGGGCCAGGGCTCCGCAGACTATAGAACATGCTGCGATTCACACGAAACTCAGAAATAAAGCGTGAAAAAAACACTTATGTGCACAGACGCTTTCAAATGAATTGGTCAGGATTCAGTGCGGGTGCTATGCGTTAACTTCACGCATTGCACCGGCGCAGAAAACTTGCTTGTGTGAAAGGGGCCTAAGAGTCAGACAGAGATAGCCGCCCCCCACCCCCCCATGGGCAGAGAGAAACTTTGTCGGCAGGAAGCAGGCCTTAGCCTGTGAAGAAGCAGCATCATTACACTGGTGGCACCAGACCGCCAGGACCCTGAAGCGATGGAGCGGATGAGCAAGGCAGTGAGCATGGATAGGAAGGAGAGGAATTCTGAATAAAAAATTGTGTGTAAAGAGAGATCACATAGAGGAGGGAAATAAGTTAGGGTGGTGCAGAATAACAGCTAACAGAAATTACTCAGCTGTCATTCCGCCCCATTGTAAAACAGTGGCTTGTTTAGAAGACATGTGACAAGATGACATCACCCCTGTTAGCCTTGACTAGATGACAGTCACCTTACTTGGAATGATGGGAATGTGAACTATCCTACTGAACCCTGTAACTAAAAGTTTGTAATGAGTTATATGGGAAAGAGATCTCAGAAAACATTCCCTGGTTTGCCTTTGACAGACAATAGTTTCACTTGGTCACAGTCATATACATAGGAACACAAACCTTCTTAAATCTTTTCATTTCATTGCAAATTTAGAAACACCCAGGAAAAGGTTAAATCAACGAAACAGAAAAGAGGTGTTAGCAACACCCTACTTGTATTGTGAGAAGGAATGTGTCAGTGAGAAAGCAACTAAGTGTTCAGACACCACAGCTAGAGAGCTTACAGCTGCCTGTAGGACAAGAAGCAGAGAGGGCTTAGATCGATAACTGGCGGGTTAGGCACAGAAAGCTGGGAGTGATAGGTCAGGGACAAATCGCTAGTTAGATCACTGCAGTGTTGTGTATTCATCTGAAGGAGAAGAGGTGGCAGTGGGGTCTGGGAGCTGCCCTCATGTTTACTGTGAATGTCTCTTCATCTATGTCTTATCGAAGACCACCAAGCTCTGCACCCTCCAAGCGACAAATCCTGGCACACAGGACAAACAAAGAGAGGTAGGAAGGAGAAGTTGGGCAAAATCTGAATTATTCTTTTCAGAAAAGAAAGGATGTACGACCATAAGAACGATTGTTTTTGGGGGGGGGGGAACAGATAAGTTTTAAAAAGATGTGAGTTGTGTTGCAATCCATAGTTGTTCCTGCCCTGAAACTTGTCAGGAGGTTTCATTAGACAGTGATTTCCTTTGATAGCACTTGTCAGACAGGTTTTGCAGCACCTTCTATATTCAGCTTCCATCTCATGTAGCCATTGATACAGGACGGACTACAACATCTTTCTGACGTGTCATCTTTCATTTCCATTCAATATTGTATTCCTCTTCATGTCAGATACTTTTTCAGAAGGTCCAGACAGATGTTTTTCTTTCCAACTTCTTTACATTTTTTATAGTATTTTTTTTTACATGTTATTCTGGCATTTCTCATCCTCTCACTGGCTTTTACCTTTTTACTGGACTCTGAGTACAAGACATGTCTTTTCGTCGTGTCTCTAGGGAACCACGCAAGATCATTCTACATAAAGGTTCTACAGGACTTGGCTTTAACATTGTTGGCGGAGAAGATGGAGAAGGAATTTTTGTATCATTTATTCTGGCTGGAGGACCAGCAGACCTTAGTGGAGAGCTGCGTCGTGGGGATCGCATCCTTTCGGTGAGATTGATTATTAATTTTACCGCAATGTATTAGATCCTGTGATAAAAGATGTTAGCAGTATATATCAAAAAGATATGCTGAGCACATACACACTTTATAGTTCTGTTAATGATGTGTATGATGCTTACTGGCTGATTACCTTACTAAATCCCAAAAGCTGTATTTTATTTTTTTGCTTTTGTTCTCTGTCTTAGTATGGGGTATGTTTTTCTTTTACAGGTTAATGGAGTGAATCTACGCAGTGCAACACACGAGCAAGCTGCTGCTGCATTAAAACGGGCAGGGCAAACAGTAACAATTGTAGCACAATACCGACCGGAAGGTAAGATGGATTTTCCATATTCTATTTTAGTCTGATACCTTATCAAAGGCTCTGTGTGTAAAGCATTAACATTGCAAATTAAGACGTTTATACATCAGAGGGATGTCCGATTTAGAAAATATTGAATAGCCTTTAAAGGGTTTTCCAAAATGACCATGGTTTTTAACAGGTATGCTAATGTAGTTGCTTACGTTATGTACCTCCTCCTCATGCTTTAGGAGGTGGTGCTCGGAAATGCGGTGTAATGGGAAGTACTCGTGCGAGTGCTTGTAATTACACTACGCTGCCGCTTCACAGGAGACGACGCGTAGTGTAAAGACCAGGAAGCTCCGCTCACATGGAGTGTCACCTCCTCATCAATCAGCTGATCAGCGGGATGCAGGGTGTCGAATCAAACATCGATGACCTATCCTGAGGAAAAAACCCTCTACGTTTTTTTCTCTTAAACTGATGAGAGTTTTCACTTAAAACAAAATAAATGTCACTTGGTCAGTTCAATGAATACTGTCTTCTGTAATATTAATTATAATTCGTTGTTGCCCATGGAAGCCAGTGATTATTTGAGGGGAATTTATCACACCCTGCACTCCAGAATTCTGTCCTCAAAAGGATAAAAATAGGGCTTATGCGACTTTTTACTCACTCCAGTTTGGTGGGAAAGTGGGTGTGGTTAGCTATGTTAATTAGTGTCAGTCCAGACTGATCACTAGGTCTTTTTTTTAAAAAAGTCACAAAAAGTGTCCCAAAGTCACTCTAGTAGAGGGTGGTGTAGAAGACTGGAGTAACATTTCTAGAGAAAAGTGTTAGGTTTAAAGATGTTCCAAATATAACAAATAACATGTGATAAATTTGGCACAAAGCACACCAACACAGACTCAAGCAAAACAGACTTCAAATTTTACCCTCATAATAAATTCCCTCACTTTTTCCCCAGTGACTTCAGGCGAAACCTTCAGGGATCACTTATTTTCGATGTGTAAAGCCACAGGCAAAATATTATATGCTGCCCATTGAGATGAACAATAAATCGTAATAAATGGTTGTGCTGAGTCAACTCAAGAGCTCACCACAGGCTAATAAAAGATTATTATAAAGGGACACTCCCTTCATATTCCCTTAGCGTATGACCACACGTCGTGGATCTGTTGTGGTAAATCCATAGTGTATCTGCTGGAGTTATGCAGAAAATGGTGCTCATTTTATTTTGAAACTCATTGCAGAAATGTTGCAGGATTGCCACAAATTTCAAACTGTGCTTTATAACGATGAAATCCTCAACCAAAATTAACAAGCTGCAGATTTAAAATTGTCTAAAAAGGCATTAAAGCCACAAGAACAATTAATTTATAAGATCATAGAACATCCAAATCTCAGCTAAAATCAGTGTTCATGGAGGCTGGAGAAAAAAGGTATTGGAAGAGATAAAAGAAAGAACTGGAGGCAGCAAGTAACTTAAGGTCCTATTACACCTTCTGACTGAACCAAAAAGAGATGCCTGAATGAAGTCTTAAATTATCCCTTCCTCCCTCCATAAAAACCTACAATCCTATTATAGCAGTTGTGCATAAGCAACCAAGGCAGCCATTACTCTTCTGGTTCTGGACAACCTTTTTCTTCAAAAGTGTTTTCCAAGATGTAGTAAAAATCATCAGGGAGTAGGGGCGGTATAAAGTAAAGGAAAAATCCTTGATCACCTTTTAAAATATCCCAGCTCTTCCGCTCTGCTGCTCAGGTCCCTGCCTCTTCAATCCTTGCTAGGCCTGCAGTGGTCATTTGCCGTTCATCATTCACGTGACTGCTGCAGCCAAAAACTTGCCCCAGCAGTCACGTCTGCATGAAAGCCACATGATCCACACGTGACTGCTAAGGCCAGTCATTGGATGCAGCGATCAGGTGACTAATGAAAAGCATGTGATCATGGGGATCGGAGGAGGGGCGCAGTAGTGGCAGAAGTATATTATAAGTAAGAGTTTTTGTTAATGTATTTACATCTGAGCCCTGCTGTCTGCCAGTTTTTAAAAAGAATCTTGAACAAAAACCTTTAAAGTTCCACTGTTCTGAGAAGTTAGTTTTTTAAAAGGGTTTTTATAAGATATCCAGAATGGGTCACAACTGAAGATGTCCTTAAAAGGATAAGATCAGGCAGATTATCGGGGATAAGTGTTTGTATAAAGGCTTATTCTCAATAATTGACCTGTGTAAAAGATGCCGGCAATGACCCAATAATTCAGTAGCCGCTAGTTCATTGAGTAATTGTGTCATTCTGCTGACATCAAAAATCATCTTTCCTGTGCAGCAGATTGAGCTGTCAAAGGCAAACTGCTACCCAGGAATGTATGTCCTAATATAGCAGAGCTGATTGCTGCATGTGAATGTAGCCCTCACCTCTGCTGACGCTCAGGCAGTTATCGGGAATGTCTGCTTTGTTCCTGAGAAGCTCTCTGATCATCGTTACACGTATTTACAAATGAACTACAAAGCTCCTCTAACTTTTTATGGTCAGCTTATAGATATATTATATTGTCCCTTTTAATAAGCAAAACCCATCAACAGTGTCGGACTGGGGTTCCTTGGGCCCACTAGAGGCTAAACCCCTATGTCATCAATAAGGTTTAACAGGTTTCGAATCAAAGAACAAGACTATAGTGGCAAGTGATCGATTCAAAAGAATGCCCAGTGTTTTATTTCTTCTGGATCTTTGAGACCCACTTTTGTGTAAGGGCCTGGGGGTATGGAGCCTGGACGATACTCTGGTATTTTAGTCGTGACCCTGCCCATCAATTTTGGCAGTATTGCCCTACAATAAGAAGTAAATTGGGTGCTTCCACCTTTTCCCAGACAGTAGATGTTTGGTGGAAGGGTTGGATCTGGCATGTTGGATTTCATTTTGCCCAGCATTTTATTTCAGTGGGAGATAAACCCTAATACAAGTGTCTTAAAGCAATAATCATGAAAAAATATCAGCTAAGAATGTTTTTACACTTAAGGCGGGTTTACAATACTTGGGCCATTTGGCTCGTTCCAAATAATTGCCCATGTAAAGGTGCAGCAGATCACCTGGTAAAGAAGCAAACCGCTCGTTCATTGGGTGAACTGATCTTTCACTCGGACATCTCAGTCATTGTTTCTGGGCAGCAGATCGTGCTGTTTGAGCAATGAGCACAATGATACTGTATGTGGATGAAGGATAGCAGTAGCTATCTATCATCCCTATACTGTGGAGATCGCTGTATGTAAATGCAGCGCTTCACCTCCACTAACGAGCAGGCAATTGTCTGGAAGAAATGCTTGCTTCCTGACATGAACAGACTGGGTACTTAAAGTGGCCCTGGAAAAAAAATCTAAAAGTGGACCTATGTTGTAGGTGTTGTAGGTTGATGCACTTGACAAAGGCTTGTTGTGAGCCGAAACACGTGTCGTGTATAATGTCCTCACTGTTGAAATAAAAGTATTGTGGATTTGACTCAGCAAGTGCCGGTCATTTTTGTGGATTGAATCGTGGGATTGCCGACCTGGACGTGTGCACCGCGCAGCAGATTACTTGAAGTGCCGACTGTTTCTCCTTTATCCTATGTTGTAGGTGGGTCCGAATTAACAGAAGATGGGACATGACAAGTAAGCAGGGCCAATACATGAGGGTAGAGACAACAGAAGTAGGCAGGGCCTGCAATACTGTAGTGTAGCACAAAATACCACCATAGAAGATCCAAATAGCACAGAGCAGCACAAAATACTGCCGCCCTCGCCACAGTTCAGGAGTGCACGTTGGCCATGTGCATAAGTGCCTGATGGTCCTAACATTAAACAGTGGGGGAATTTTATCCCATACTTCCGTATAAAACTCCCATAAACTGCTTGTATGCCACTTTGTTCCCAGCGGTCATGTAATTGCCAAACACTGGAAATCTGTACAAGCTGCCGGGTCTTACCAGACCCAGATCAGCTCTGCAGTGAGCTTGTACAGCCCTGTACAAATTCTGTGGGGTATATTCCCACTGTAACTGGGGCTGATATGTCAGCCACAGTTACAGTACAAATAAGGAATATTAATAAAAAATGTTAAAGGAAACTTGTTAGCATCAAAATGGGCCCTAAACAGCTCGCAGTACCTTACAGCTGATGTCATCTGGTTTCTAATGATGTGCTTGTCCGAGTCGTCCGATGGGCATGATTGGTGTAATATAGAAAGAAGAACTCCAGTTTGATTGCGGTTAGAAAATTTTTAATATTTATATTCAGTTTTTTGGCAAAAGCGGCAAAATCACTTGTCTTGTGACGTTTTGGCCTATTTTTGGCCTTCATCAGACTGTAGCCGCTAGTGTGGAGAGATAGGAAGATGGTCTGCGCGTTCGTCATCTGCAGGGCTATGCCTGCTTGTGGTATGTGCATGCGACACATACTACAAGCAGGCATAGCCCTGCAGATACAACGCGCAGCATCTCACTCCACACTGCGCCAGTCTGATGAGGCCAAAATAGGCTGAACGTCACAAGACAGTGATTTACCGCTCAAACTGAATATAAATATAAAAAATTTTCTAACCGCAATCAAACTGGAGTTCTTCTTTCTACTTTACCGGGGTGGGAACCCTACTTCCAGTGGCGGAAATAAGCAGTGTGCCACAACGTTTCTCCTTGTGGTCATGATTGGTGTAAAACAACTTTAATACTGCCACAGGTTGTATGCAAATGAGGATCTTATAGTCAAGAGGGCAGTGGCTTCCATGCTTTTTCGTTTCCTTCACGCTTGATTCCTTCTCTAATGCGCAAGCACACCAGAGAACATTATCATATGGTGCATACGTAATAGATAAGCTTTGATCATCATGTATAGTGAATGGTGGATCCTGTATTATGTGTACCGAGGTGTTATGTGTCATTGTAATCCGGTGATGATAAAGAGATGACTGCTGAAAAGTGATTATTATTACAGAACAGGAATTGCCAGACTATTATTGAGCTTTGTGGCCAATGTGAATTTTTTCTTAAATGTCACAAGGAATTTTTTTTTATATAGTTGTATTTATAACATACCATAGATACTATAGAAATAGCTAAAACAACAGAAAAAGGAAAGACAAAGAAAAAAGGGTTATAGGGGAGGAGTCTCCTTGCATCTTTCCTTCCTGTTCCCGTTTCAAGGGCATACAACTTCCTACTAACGCAACAATCTTAAGGTCCCTTTACATGGGACGAAAGAGTAGCAGATTATTGGGAAGGAAGCATTCCTTCCTGAAAATCTTCTGCTCGCTCGTGGAGGTTGAAACCACTGGATTTACATGCAGCAATCTCCTCCACAGTATGAGGGAGGAGCGATCACTAATACCATCACTTTTCCACATACTGACTTGTTGTTTGCTGACATTAGATGTTTTTAGTGTTTACACAGCACAATCTGTCGCCGGCAAACATGATTTTTGTGTATGCAAAAACGATCGGATTAGGCTACTTTCACACTCGCGTTTGTATTATCTTTAACATAGCCAAAACGTTTTCTATTGTGCCATATTGTGTCAGTGAAAACAAATCTGTCCCCATTGACTTACATTGTGTGTCAGGACGGATCCGTTTGGCTCAGTTTCGTCAGACGGACACCAAAGCGCTGCAGGCATCTTCAAAGCGGAATGGAGGTGGAAAAGAGCCAAACTGATGCGGATCCTTATCCATTCAGAATGTATTAAGGTCAAAACTGAACAGTTTTGGACTGCTTGTGAGATCCCTGGACGGATCTCACAAAGAGAAACCAAAATGCCAGTGTGAAAGTAGCCTAACTTGATGTTTTGCTCATTCATCGGGTAATCAGCGGTGCATTTACACCGACAGATAATCGCCAACAAGTATTGCTATGAACACTAGTGATTATCTTTAGTAGGATTAAAGGGCCTTTTAGTCTAGAGTTTCCATTTGGCTTAAATCGAGATTCATATTGAAGATACTTATATACTTTATGCTTTATTTCCCAGATATCTAGAATTGATTTTTTTTTCCAGTGAGACTGTATAGAACTTCGGCCAGTATCAGGAATTCTTGCTGACATCTATCTTATTTCCATTGGAAAATTATAAATAACATCACCCAAAAGTCTTAAAATATATTTAACATAAAAATTGGAATAATATGTAATTTGCTGGTGAAATATACCAAGGGCTCTCACATGAGCAACAACATAGAGTGTGAGGAGGCAGAGTAAAGGTAGGCAATAGAGATTAGAGAATGTCTCAAAAATTTGATTGGGCTGGTTCGCCAAATTTTTAGAAAAAATGTGGTTCGATCAGAATGTATTTGTAAATAAAACTGCTATTTCCTGGCTGCAGAGAGCCTGTATAGTGGTGTAGAACACAGTGCCTTGCAGTAACACGCATAGGGAGTCTGCTGCGGTAGTGAAACAATACTGTGAGTCAGTATGACATGCAGATGACAGGCGTCGCTCTTAGAATCGCTGCACACTTCACTTATTTGGGCAGTTATGGGGCCAAAACTGACCAAATAACTCAAGTGTGAACTCAGCCTTACAGGTCAATGTTAGCGTCAAGAAGAAGCGCACTCCTTTTACACCGTCAGCAGCTGATTCCACATAGATGTCTACAGAACCTGTTCTATTAAAAGCTTATACAAGTAGAGCCCCCACCCCCCACCCTGACAGAGTGGAGAGGGTGTCAGCAGTAAGTTTGTGTTGACATCACTGATTATTTTGCCCTTCCTCTGATCGGTCAGAACAATAACACCCAAAAAACTGATCCTGTCTGTGGAGCATCCGCCTTCACTCGGTAAGCATTTGGTCAGTAATCCATCAGTATTGCTAAAGCCCAAAAAAACAGGAGTGGATCCAAAACAGAGATGACACGTGAATGGAATATTTGCATGTCTTCTGTATTTTGTACCCACTCCTGCTTTTGGCTACCAAATCATAAGCCAAATGTGATGCAAAATAGGGATCATGTCATGCAGGTCTTACAGCTGTTACATAGACAGGATCCGTTGTGCGTCTAATTTTTCCTTCCTTCTGACAGATCAGAAGAAGGGTCAAATAAATGATGATGTCAGTAATGCCGAAAGGCAAAAAAGTGGCCCAGTCATGAAGTAGGGAGGGTGGGAACAGCATGAGAAGTCCACAGAGTGGCCCTATTACATAGTGGTGAGGTGGAAGCAGCATGAGGAGACCACAGAGTGGTTCAATGACAGAGTGGAGGTGGCGGCAGCAGCAGCATCAGGAGGCCACAGAGTGACACAATGACAGAGTGTGGAGGTGGCGGCAGCAATAGCATCAGGAGGAGGCTACAGAGTGGCACAATGACAGTGTGGAGGTGGCGGCAGCATCAGGAGGCCACAGACTGGCACAATGACAGATTGTGGAGGTTGCGGCAGCAGCAGTATCAGGAGAAGGCCACAAGGTGACACAATGACAGTGTGGAGGTGGCAGCAGCAGCATGAGGAAGCCACAGGGTGGCACAATGACAGTGTGGAGGTGGCAGCAGCAGCGTGCGGAGACCACAGAGTGGCAAGGTGACATAGTGTGGAGGTTGCAGCAGCATCAGGAGACCACAGAGTAGCAAGGTGACATAGTGTGGAGGTAGCAGCAGCATCAGGAGACGACAGAGTGACCTGTTGACAGAGTGGGGATGTGGGTGGCAATACCAGTACCAGATGAAGATGGTGGGTGAAAGAAGGAACCCTTGGCATCAGATGTGTGGCATCAGGCGGGTGGCAGCATCAGAATAGTAGCTGAGGCAGCTAGCCAGAAGAAACCGGTCTCTTTTGTCAAAGTGTTGGTTTGGCACCATGGATGATCTAGTCTGATGCATCCGGCATTGGTGGGTGGAAATCCTGGCTGATCCACACCTCATTCATCTTAACAAAGGTCAGTCTCTGTACATTTTGGGTGGACAGGCGAGTTTTTCTTGGGGTAACTATGGCCCCCGCCGCACTAAACACCCGCTCTGATGCCACACTACTGGCCAGGCAGGACAGCTTTTCCAGGGAAGACTCTGCCAGTTGTGGCCACAAATTCAGTTTGGCTGCCCAGTAGATCTTCAATGTGGGGTGGCAGGGTGCTGTCCAAGTATGCCACCACCTGCTGGTTCAGATCCTGCTCCAGGTCTAGCTGCTGCTGCTCGTGGTGAGTGGTTTCTTCACTAGGTGGGTAAATAAAGCTGCTCATCAGCGACTCTAGACTCAAGTTGCTGCTGATGGAGCTGGAACTGCTCCTACCCCACACCCTGTCACAGCAGCCATGGCAGAGGAACGTGAGCACAGAGGACCCCCTCCCCCCCATTCAGACCTGCGAGAGGATGGACGATGGTGCAGATAGGCAGCGGCCAACTCACTACATAGGATGTCTCTATAGTAGTTCAGTTTGTCCTCCCTCTCAGCGGGTGTAAAAAAAGGCCCCCCATTTTGGACCGGTAGCAAGGGTCCAACAAGGTGGAGGGCCAGAAATCATCCATCTACCGAATGATGACAATTCGGCTGTCACTACGCAAGCAAGTGAGCATGCATCAGGAAATTTGTGCAAGTGGCTCGGAGGGACTTCCTGCTTCCATCTCCACTGCATACTGTCACGGTGTGTCTGGGTCCTCTGCCTCATCTTCCTCATTGCCCTGTAGCTCCTCTGACTACTCCTCCTCTCTTTTCACCTGTGTAGAAAAACCACCCATTTCGATACACATTGCTTGTGCTCCAGTGTCCTCCTGCTCCTCAAGTTCAGCCCCCACTGGGCTCATGTGGCCGTGAGATCTTGGCGCCATGTCTCCAGTCTCCTGACCAGCCAGATTTATCAGTTCCAGGACATGAAGCAGTGGAATGATGTTGTTCATCCTGTAGTCCTGGCGACTGAAAAAAAACGTGGCCTCCTCAAAGGGCCTGAGCAAACGGCAGGTGTCAGGCATGAGCTGACATTAGCTGACATCAAAGTTACACAGGGGAGTACTCCTGTCCGCTTGGATCATCAAGAAATCGTTTATGGCCTCTGTTCATATAATTGGTCCAACATATGGAGGGTGGAATTCCAACGGGTGGAAACGTCGCATATCAGCCTATGTTTGGGGATGCCGTTCTGCCGCTGCAGCTCAAGGAGGGTCTGCTTTGCGGTGTACGCGTGGCTGAAGTTCATGCAAAGTTTCCTGGCCATTTTTATGATGTCTTGCAAATAGTGGAAGATTTCAGGAACTGCTTGACAACCAGATTAAACACGTGTGCCATGCATGGCGCATGGTTTAGCCCTCCTTGACACAGCGCCGTCACCATGGTTCTGATATTGAGTTGTTGTGGAGAAAGCCAGGATTCGATTTCTTGATGAAGGACACGGAGCAGTTCCTCCCCTGTGTGACTCCATTCGCCCAGGCAAACGAGGTACAGAACAGTGTGAGCCTGCTGTGCCCTGCACATGTGGTATGCTGGAGGGGCACTGTGAATTGTCCCTGCAGTGGAGGCTGAGGACACAGTAGAGGATGAGGCGGCAGAGGTGGACATTGTTGCAGGACCAACGGCGCGTTAATGTGGAGGCAGAAGCGACGTCACCTGGCCAAGTTTCTGGTGTGGCTGTGAAGGAACCACATTCACTCAGTGGGCCGTAAAAGACATGTATGGTCCCTGACCGGCCGGCTCAAGGACTGCCCCACCTTCTGTTCTACATATGTGTGCAGGGCTGGTACTGCCATTTTGGCAAAGAAATGACGGCTTGGGACTCTCCACCTCGGCTCGGCACAAGCCATCAGTTCTCTGAAAGGTGCAGAGTCCACCACTTGGAAAGGGAGGGACTCCAGCACCAGCAACTTGGCCAGGGGCACATTCAGCTTTTGCGCCGTTGGATGAGTGCACGCATACTGTTGTCTCTTGGCAATCGCTTTGGTGATTGATTGCTGACAGAATGACTGACGAGGAGGAGGAGCAGGAGCATCAGGACCAGCAGATGACGGGAAGGACAGACATCTCCCTTCAGCTGAGGTTGTGGAGCCTTGACTGCCTGAAATCGGGTGCATGCCCTGGTTGATGTCGCAGTTGCTGCGACAGGCTGGACCACAACATTGGAGCCACAGTTCTCCCAAGCCACTTTATGTTGACGCTGCATATGTTGACGCACGGCCATGGTGCCAACATTAACCTTCTGCCCACAGATTCTACAAATGGCCATGTTCACCTCCTCCAGCGACTACACTGCCGAGTAGGTGATTTTACCCCCATCACTCTGCACTGACTGACTGCCGCTGCTTCCGTGAACCCCTGCACCACTACTTCCGGGCAGGTAGGCTCCTGCAAAGAGGTTGGTCTACCCCAGGCACATTTGGTTCCCGACCTCCCACTGCTGCCACCCTGCTGACTGCCGGCCACGCTAGCGACTTGCTGGCTCCGCTGCTGTCTCAAGGGCAAGCTGTCACCCTCTTCTCCCAATAATGATGACGCCCCTAATTCACCAGGCTCCCAAGTGCGATCAGCTACATTATCATCATCGAGTACTGTCTGCATGTCACTGATGTCCTCCTCATCGGTCTGTGGGTCAGGAGCCTAACAGCTCGCAACACCAGCTTCCATGCCACTCTCCTCATCACTACTTGCTCGCCCACCGAAGGAAGCGTCGGATGTTTCCTCCACATCTTGGCTGGCCAGTAGCTGCTGACCGTCCTCTAGTAGCTCTAGTAGCTGTATAGTGGAGCTGAGCCCACAGCATATAATACTTCTCTGGCTGAGGGAACAGAAAAGGACAGAGGCAGGTTGAGGACAGATGAGGGCACAGAGCCTGCTCCCAGGTCATGCCAACTAAGGGTTGTGTCTGACGAACCAACCGTCTCTTGGCTGGGGGTGTCCGATGTCACTTGGGACGAAGTGGATGACCGAGTCAACCATTCAAGAACTACTGGGTTGCTGGTCAAGACACAACCACTAGATGACACCGGTAGCTCAGGCCTCTCGCTGCGACTTCTGTTGCCACACCCCCTTACTCTACTGTGGCCTGTGCCTGCGCCTGAAACATTTAGGCCTCTGCCACTCCCCTGTGCAGGGCCTTGCACTTCTCTGTCTGGCATACTGTTAGATTAAATAAATAAAAAGGAAATTAAAACACCCCAAAAAAGTCTGTAATTTTCTCACTTCACCAGACAACGGCTAATAAGCCTTTTTTTCCCACTATAACATGCCAAAAAGGGTTTTAGAACATATGACTGCACCGCTGAACGGCAAATAGGTCCTTATTTTTTTCCACTTATACACGCCACAAAAGGCTTTAGAACATATAACTACACCGCTGAACGGCAAATATATATTTTTTGCCTCTAATACACGCCAAAAAGGGCTGTAATCTTCTCATTTCACCACACAACCGCAAATACTTTTTTTGTGTGCCATTAATACACGCAAAAAAGGTGTTACGGTCTCTAACGTGACAGGTGTCAAAAGATCTAAGAAACTAGCTGCACGTGATGTGAGCTGACAGCCTCTTTTGGTTTCTCTTGTTTCAGTTAGGCTATGGATACTATCGCTTCCCCCCGAAAATCTGTCCGGAAGTGCAACCTTAGGTTCAGGACAGGCCTGGTAACTACTACTGGCAACAGCAGCCTGTCATCCCTAGATCTGCGTGCGGCGGTCGACCTCCAAAGACAGACCCTGCAATTGTCTAGCTAGTGCAGCGAAAGGATCCATAGCCTCACTAACACAAACAAAAAATGACGGTTTTCGGCGGTTGATAATGTCACATTAGTGATGTGGGAGGGAACACCACACCGACAACAGGAGGGAAGGGAAAAGGAACTAGGCCTCAAAGCAAGGGAAAGGGAAATGGACACCACCTATAGACACCCTAATCCTAGCCCTGACTCCATATCCGTATGCACAGACCTTGAGGGTGGGAATGTTTATACATTGGAACCTATGACCATGGAAACCCTGAATTGCCCTGAAATAGGTTCAGGGCTTGAGACGACCTGTTCCTTCCAATATGAAAGAACCAGCGTCTCCCCGAGGCCTAGTAACAAAGGACAGAGGGGAAACAACAAAATATAAAAGGGAAGTGACACTTAACTTCTGAAGTAAATGGACGAGCAGGAACTCAGAAGAGTACCACACACCAGCTCTACCAATACCAAACTGAAGCTATCAACCGCATAGCATGATAGGTGAAGCCAGACTAAATAGAGGAGTTGGAATGACCACTAACCTACACCTGTGACAAAAGGTGTGGTCATTACCAACAACAACACTGAAACAAGTGAAACCAAAAGAGGCTGTCAGATCACATCACATGCAACCAGTCTCCTAGATCTTCTGACACTTGTCACGTTAGAGACCGTGACCAAAGGGCTTTAAAACATATAACTGTACCGCTGAACGGCAAATATATATATTTTTTCCACTAATACACGCCAAAAAGGGCTTTAGAACATATAACTGCACCGCTGAATGGCAAATAATATATATTTCGTTACCACGAAGCATGAGGAAATTCGGATTTGGTGTGAATCGAATTTTTCCGGAAATTTGGATCAAATTTCAATCGCATCATGTCTGCTGGCACAAAATTTGCCTTTGAAGTAGATGGCAATAAGTCAAATTGTAGGCTGCCCTTGTGGGTAAAGGAACATAAATGTACATATAGATATGTTCTCCAGAATCAACCTGGGCACTAGAAATGCAGTTATAGCATGAAAAGTGCTAATAGCTTGGTTGATACATACTGGGGCAGATTTACTATTCCTATTGAAATCATGTATGTAACATTTATTAACAGAGTTATGTCTTCTGCTTCTCACACATTAGTAAAGTGTCTAGAAGAGGGCTGTGGCTTGGTGGATTTATAAATACAATTATCAGTGGAGTGTGCCTTTTTTGGTGCAAAATAATGCTATAAAGTAGAGAAGAGTGTCTGACTTTTAGCAAGATGAGTCAAATCAATCACACCGCGAGGCCCACTGTGACTTTGGCGCGTCTTCTAGCTGTCTTCTCTAAGTTTACCCTGTCTGAATATTAGGAAGCAATAATGTGCCCCACTATGTGTGCTATACCTGGTTTATAAAGGCTTACAAAGACAGAGCACATGCATACATGTAGCAATATATAGCTACAGTTTTGCTTATGATGCATCTTCCAGCTAATTACAACTAATGCAGTGATTTTCGGTCATTCATAACTTTCGTATGTGTCATAATGTTTCTGAGAGTAAAAAAGTAGCTTGACAGGAAGACAGAAAATCTGCCCTTTTAAAACTGACATATAAAAAATATTAGCTGATATCCACTCCGCAGCACAGGGGCTGGGTCCTGAGCTACCAAACTTTCAGTAGTGCTGCCAACCACATACTGTAGGGCCCCGGAGGTGGACTTTACCACCATGCAAGCAGATATTTGAGATCCCAGAGATCATCCCCCCCGAGTGGCCATATGTGAAAACAAAACGGTGGACATCCCACCTGTGCAGCCAGTTGATCTGACAGGGGCCCAGTGGGGGAGTGGGGCCCCTCCCAGCTGTAGAGCAGCAGCAGCAGAAGTGCTCAGACTGCACTGCTGAGCTCAGAGAAAGGCTTTGTGCGCCATTAGGGCGATTAGTAGTGCAGCAGGGCAAAGCTTAGCAGTGTGATGAGGCAGAGCTTAGCAGTGTGACATGGGCCCTCAGACAGAACTTTGCTCAGGGCCCCAGAAATGCCAAATGTACCCCGTGAAGCTTATTGCTAAGAAAAGGCTTGAACATCATTGGGCTGCTGCCAAGTACATACCATGCACAAAGAATATACACTGTGGGGGATGGAAGGACAGCCTGATGAATAATTACAAGAGAAAGCTCAAGAGGTGTGGTAATTGATAAACACTTCTTTTTATTACATTCCTGTTGTATTGCCCTTATTGCTGTAAAGAAATCATTGAGTAGAAGATTTGAAAGTTTTTTCCTTAACTTAAAGGCCATTTAAACCTTTGGGGGCAATTTGCTTAAGATTGCATTGTACCCATTTTGAGCTAAAAATATTTTTTTTGAATTGGTCTTTATTACAAATATGAAACCCTTTTTTTCTGTACGGGGCTGAGATGCTCTAATAGAGGGATCTGAATTTTCTTTCTGCGCCATCTCAGGTTATCTGACGGGCTCCTTATTTTTGCTCTCTGACACACAGCTAGATAAACAGTTAACTATTTTTGACAGAATGGCTCAATTTTTTTTTTTAAGACCAATTGAAAAAAATATTTTTAGCCCAAAAAGAGTAAATTGCAATCATAAAAAAAAAGATTGCCTTTGACAGTGTACATAGCCTTTAACTTTAGAAACAATTTGATGTCTTGTGAGATAAAAAAAAAAAGCCTCTACTTATTTCACCAGACATGATACAAGCCCATCCTTGACTATAAATAATCAGCTCATGTACATAGCCGTATGTGTATTGCCAGCTTTAGGCTAGCGCACATTTAGTTGCACAGACGTGACGTCCGCTGCAGTGAGTACATTTATTGTGTAGAGCAGGGATCAGCAACCTTCGGCACTCCAGCTGCTGTGAAGCTACAACTCCCAACATGCACACTTACTCGGCTGTTTTTGTGACTCCCATAAAATTGAAAGGAGGATTCTAGGAGTTGTAGTTTCAGAACAGCTGGAGAACCGGAGGTTACTGATCCCTGGCGTAGAATGTATATGCAGCCTTCATGAGATTTTCAATAATAAAGACATGGTAAGAAAATTAAATTGCGTGCACAACTCATGCAAGCTGCTAAATAGTTGAAATTCAACTATAGTGCTGCAAAAGTTACTGTTATGGAGGAAGATTTATGAAATGTGTCCTGAAAATTGTCTTTTTTTGCCCATAGCAACTAGTCACAGTGCAGTCTTCACTTCTTATAGTGCTCATGAAAAATGAAAGCTGCTTTGGCATTGGTTACAATGGGCAAAAAAAAGTTTTCATTAATTTCCCCCATGTGACAGTGTTACAAAGTAGACGAGCAGAAAGAACTAATAACAGAGTGTACAGAGATCCCTAAAGATACAATGGCCTCAGGATACAATATTTTCAACATACAATGTTCTTTTCTGACCCATCGTAAGTTAAAACCAGACTCAACATACAGTGCCTCAGACTCAGATCCAACCAATCAAGGTCACTTCTCTGGTAAAATACCTGGATTAGTTGCTAGTGAGCAGCTATTCCTGACTGTTATATTTAAAGACTTGTTTTATCTATCTAAGTTTATCGGCTTATTTTTCTTAAATCTTCATTTTCTCTTATCTTGGATGACATATTGGGGCTTTGGAACCGATTACTTAAGTTACAATGGTTTCACCATACAATGGTTGTCCTGGAACCAATTAATATTGTAACTTGAGGGATCACTGTATATATATATATACACATACTGCTTTTGCTTGTTAACACTATTGGGAATCTAACATCTGTTGGACCAAGATAACTCAGAAATGACTGGATAAAATAATTGAAACTCACTGTATGGGAAAGCACTGTTTAAGCCCTTAAATAGGAGCTGTCACCTCTCTTGACATGTTTGAATTAGTAACTATCTGCGTTCCCCAGTAAATAATTTTTGTCATGATTTCTTATATCTGTTCGTTCAGTGCTGTGTCCCTGCATAGTCTGACACTGGTTGCATAGTGTCCTTGTGCAGGGACACAACCAGTGGTGTACCTACTATGGGAGCAGACCTTGCAATTTCTATGGGGCCCAAGGGAGTGGGGCCTGTGCTCAACTGCTTCTCCTGTTCCTGATATAGGGTTACTACATTTTCAATTTTAATATATACTGATCGAGATTTCCACTCTACTTGAAGGGGTGTACCCAATAAATCTATAAATACAATAACATAGTACACATTTTCCCGTAAAATCAATAGTCTTTATTTAAACCATTTAAAATATATACACATTCCCATATATTCGGGGAAACAGGTAAAAATACACGCCAGATGCTTCCTGCTCCAATTTCAATAGTATTAATCACGGAAGGTATTGCAAATGCTGAACTACATGAATCACTGGTTGGTTAAAGCTGGAGCCATTTACCACTTGCTACCGCATAGTACGCACGATCTTAGAAACTCAATTTTAAGGCTCTCAACTATTTATACCACCACATAATAGATTGCACATACCTAATGCCACAGATAAAAAGGGATCGAGACAGGAACTGGCGCACCCCTCAACGCGCATTTGGAAGAAGCTGACGCGAAAAGCGCGTTGAGGGGTGCGCCAGTTCCTGTCTCGATCCTTTTTTATCTGTGGCATTAGGTATGTGCAATCTATTATGTGGTGGTATAAATAGTTGAGAGCCTTAAAATTGAGTTTCTAAGATCGTGCGTACTATGCGGTAGCAAGTGGTAAATGGCTCCAGCTTTAACCAACCAGTGATTCATGTAGTTCAGCATTTGCAATACCTCCCGTGATTAGCACTATTGAAATTTGGGCAGGAAGCATCTGGCGTGTATTTTTACCTGTTTCCCCGAATATATGGGAATGTGTATATATTTTAAATGGTTTAAATAAAGACTATTGATTTTACGGGAAAATGTGTACTATGTTATTGTATTTATACATTTTTAATTAGCCCTCACTAGGGGAAATTTGGTGCAAAGAGAATTACAATTTGCATTCTAGTCAATGGTAACTTTCAATTCCTATGCACTGAGGTCCCCCTAATAGCGGCCGCAAGCAGCCAGTTTTATAATACACTGTATGAAGGGAAGCAAGAGATTTGTCAATGTATTTATGTCAATTTTCTGGTGTATCTATGAAGCACCTGTTCCACTTTTCTGACAGAAGTGGGATACAGTGGGTGAGGTGGAGGGCAACTTTTTAGTACAATTTTTTCTTTTATTGAAAATTTCTTCCACTTAAAATAGTAAATTATTTAGAAATCTGTACAGTTATGCTTTGCATTCTGGGTTGTCTGGGAGTGTTTGACATATGTACTGGGAAACTGGGGCGAACAGAGGGGATCCATACTAAGTTTTGCTGTGGGGCCCTATCAGATCTGTGTACCCCCTTGGAAACACCTCAAATGGCAAAACCCTGATGGACCTATTGTAGATTGTTGGAAATTCAGTCATAACGTTCTAGCAGGAATAATAGGGAGACGCTCCCTTGTTGGCTGTGAACCCTCGATCTTCTCTGCTCCAAACATATACAGTACCTGAACTTCACTGCACACATATTATGTGAATTTATCCTTACTGTGCATGGTGTTAAAGGGATGTGCAAGTCCCAGTGCTGTATTGAGATACATTTTACTTTGGTCTTATGTACAGTAACTTGCTTAGGATATTGATTTCTGGTTGCTTTGCTTCAGTGTGAAAACTTTCTACATACTGGAACCTGTTCGCTCTAGGAGTTGCTGTCACTGGCAATAATCTGATTGCTGTGACCTTTGCTACTACAGTGTGCCTTTTTTATATACTTTATGTTCTTCCTTCCTGTACCCTGTTATGTTACAAAAGACAAGGTTATTACTACAGTACTTCATTTTAAAGTCATATTTCAGTTCTATACAGATGCATCTCAATAAAGTAGAATATCATCAAAAGATTAATTTATTTCAGTAATTCAGTTAAAAAAGTGAAACTCATATATTATATAGATTCATTACACACAGGATGATCTATTTCTAGTGTTTATTTCTTTTAATGTTGATGATTATGGCTTACAGCTAATGAATACCCAAACGTCAGTATCTCAGAAATTTTGACTATTATATAAGACCAATTAAAAAAATGATTTTAAGACAGAAATGTTGGCCTACTGAAAATAATGTACAGTATATGCACTCAGTACTTGGTCAGGGCTCCTTTTGCATGAATTACTGCCTCAATGCAGCGTGGAATGGAGGCGATCAGCCTGTGGCACTGCTGAGGTGTTATGGAAGCCCAGGTTGCTTTAATAGTAGCCTTTTCTTGACAATCCTTTCAAGGCTGCTGTTATCCCCTTTTCTTTTGAAACTTTTCATACCTCACTTTTTCCTTCCACTCAACTTACCATTAATATGCTTGGATACAGCACTCTGTGATCAGCCAGTTTCTTTAGCCTTGTGAAGAGTATCAATAACTATCTTCTGGACAACTTTCAAGTCAGCAGTGTTCCTCATGAGTTTTCAGCCTACTTAACCAGAGGGACCATTTAAAGGCTTAGGAAACCTTTGCAGGTATTTTGTGTTGATTAGCAGATTAAAGTGTAATACAATGAGTCTATAATATTGAACTTTTTTACAATATTCTAGTTTTCTGAGATATTGACTTTTGGGTTTTCATTAACTGTAAGTAAAAGAAATAAACACTGAAATAGATCACTCTGTATGTAATTAATCTATATAACTGAAAAGTTATTAAGTTTTTATTGATATTCTAATTTATTGAGATGCACCTGTAATTGCACAGGTGTCTTTTTATCTTTAATGTTTTTCTTATAAATGTTCTTAAAATTTATGATTTAAAGTTTTGTTCTTTGGCATGTGTAGAATGTAAATGGGGCTTTAAAAAGGACCCGTCACCAGTACTGACATGTACAGTATGTTTTAATAAATACTGGGGAGGACATTTGTTAATACCGGAGATTTTATATACCTGTCTTAATCTCTCCCTCGCTGGCAACAGATGTGCCACAATTAGTGTAAGAGTTGTACATTTCTTATTAATTTTGGGATATCTGTGCAGGTCCATGTGCTGGAAACGCCAGGTTATTCATTAATTTCTAGTAGGAACAGTAGGAACTTCACAATGCAGAGTTCTAAGAAATAAGGCTCGAGAATTGAGATATTATGTGGAATACATTATTTACAAAATCTGACATGTCCAGAGAGCTGACCGGTCTTTAACACTCTCTTTACATAAAATTCAGGGCATACGCTCAACATACATGTCTAAAGTGCAACACTTAAAGGGGTTGGTCCCTTTCTGGTTACTGTTAATCAATGTGTTTGTAACATGATTATACAGTACTTACTAATATTGCCTTTGTTAAAATTATGTGGAATTTTCTGTATTTCTGAAGCCATGTCTAATTGCTTACCAAGTCTTTTGTTCTGTCCACAGAGAGCTCTTGTCCATAAAATATCTGCTGTTGGAGGATTATGTGAAGAGGCAAATCACCTCCATGTGATGTCTCCTTCATTCAACACACTGCTGCTGCCATCTACACTTGCACTGTTGGAAGTTTAGTGCAGATGCAATATGTTTGAAAGGAGGACACATCACATGGAGATGATTTGTCTGGTCACATGACCCTCCATCAGCGGCCATCTTATGGACAAGACCTCTGTGCAGACAGAACAAAAGATGTGGGAGCATCCTTATGAAATACAAAAAATGGCACAGCATTTCAACAAAGGCTATATTAGTAAGTGCCATATAGTCATCTTACCCACACATTGGTAGCAAGTAGCCAGAAAGTGGCCAACCTCTTTAACATATGCCCCAGAAGAATGCAGCTATATACCTATACAATATTCAGGCTGTTGTAATGGCTATGCTTTTCTTTGCAGTTAAAAAAGGTATACTGATGTATATCAAAATGGCACTCTTTCTGCATAAGTTTGGCCATTTAAATCTAGAGGCATGTTGACGTATATGCTGAACGGCCATCAAAAACGTGATGTGAAGGACGGCTGTATGGTCATTTTCACTTTTTTTATGTTGTGGCCCTGTGTTAAAAAAATCTAGTTTTCTCCTATGAATCTGCACTTACTACCCCATATTGTGAAAGAGAAAACAGAATTTTAGAAATGTTTGCACATCCCTGCCTATATAAGGTCATAGCTGACAAGGCATTTCAGAGCAAAAACCAAGCGTTGAGGAGGAAAAGAAGTGCCTGTACAGCTCAAAGACAGGATTGTGTGGAGGCATAGATCTGAAGAAGGGTAAAAAAAAATAATAAGCCGCATTGAAAATTCCTAAGAGCACGCAGGTCTCTATAATTCTTAAATGGAAGAAGTTTAGAACAACCAGGACTCTTCCTAGAGCCGCCCACTCCACCAAACTAAGTAACCAGAGGAGCAGGACCCTGATAAGAGAAGGGACCAAGAACCCAATGGTCACTCTGGCTGAGATCCAAAGATCCCGTGTGCAGATGGGAGAAGGTCACCATAACTGCAGTATTCCTCCAATCTGGGCTTTATGGCAAAGTGACCAGAAAGAAGCCTCTCTAAAAGACACATGAAAGCCTCAAAAAGACACATGAAAGCTGGCTGGAGTTTGCAAAAAAAGCACCTAAAGGCCTCTCAGACTTTTTCAGTGGCTGGGACAGGGAGAGTGGTCAGAGTTGAGAGAAAGCTGAATGAAGCAAAGTAAAGAGATATTTTTAATGAAAACCTGATCCTAGAGTGCTCTGGGCCTCAGACAGAGCCAAAGGTTCATCTTTCAACAACACAATGACCCTAAGCACACAGCCAAAACAACACAGGAGTTGCTTAGGGACAACTCTGTGAATGTGCTTGAGTGTCCCGAACAGAACTCTGACTTGAATCGACTCCAGCATCTCTGGAGAAACCTGAAAATGGCAGTCCACCAACAGTCTTCATCCAACTTGCAGAGAAGAATGGCAGAAAGTCCCCAAATCCAGATGTGCAAACTTTGTGGCATCATACCCAAGAAGACTGGAGGCTGTGATCACTGTCAAAGGTGTTCCAACTAAGTACTGAGTAAAGGTTTGAATACTTATTTTAATGTAAGATTTTAGTTTTTCCTTTTCTACTAAATTAGCAAACATTTAGAACATTCTGTTTTCAGTTTCTCATTATGGGATATTGAGTGCAAATTGATGGGGAAAACTTAACAAAATGTGAAAAAAGTGAAAGTCTGAAGACTTTCCAAATGCATTGTAATAACTATTCATTACTTCTGTCCAGTTTGCTACTAACAAAATCTCTTAAGGTCGTTTAACACTTAATGATTATCAGGAAAATTATCGAGGATTAGGAAACAAATGCATGTTCCTGCTAATTTTCTCATGTAAATACTGCTGAACACCTAATGAATGAGCAAACATTTATTTCTGCTGGTAACTGAAAATGATTGTTTAAGTGCAGCACTTTTTCCTGTGTAAATGGGCTTCTGCTTCCCGGAAACAATGAATCTGTGTGGGGACAAATGATCACAGTAGCGATCATTCATACTCATACTGAGGAGATGATTGCTGTATGTAAATCAGGAATGTATGGTTCATTCCCTATAATTGCATGTAAAATTACCCTACGTAAAAAAAGAGCATTAGAACTAGAGATCTGTGATTCTTTTAACCAATCTCCTTTGACAAGAGAAGAGTGGAGATTACTTAAAATAGTTTTCAGGACATAAAGGAGTTGTCTGGAATAGAAGACCCATGGCTTCTGTCTTCCAAAACAGCAGCACAGCAATCTTGGACAATCCCATTAACATATATGCCATCAGTAAATGATCCTGGAGGTCCGACTCCCATTGATTAGTAGAATGCACTGTCCCCTTTATTGTTCACAACGGCACTACAGATGTAGCTGAGCTAAAATGGACTCAGATAATTCCGATAAGACTTCACAGTGTTATCTCGTGCCATCTTGTGACAGAAGCCATTGAAATACATTGAAAGAGCTAGTTAACCGTTTTGTGCCTTTTTTTTTTTTTACTTAACGTTAAGTATAAAGTTTAGCTCGGCTGCATCTGTATATTGTACATATTGTTACTGGTAATACAGTTCAGTTCCATTAATTTCAACAGGACTAAGGCACCGTACTAGATACAGCCACCAATACAAACAAGCTGGTGCAGAGCCCCCAGAGTCAGCCCTCTCCAACCGAAAATTTGATAGCATTGTCTAAGGATGGTCCATAGGTCCCAGAAAACCCATTTAGAAGCAGGCAACTACAGGCCATTGGCGCCCTCCCCAAAATATTGATTAACAAACAACTTACTGGACCTGAAGCCCTTTTTTAAGGGCAAATTATGTAAAATTGTCTTGGATTTCTTTGACTGTTACAGGAATTCTAGATGACAGCAGTGCTACAGATATAACTTACCTAATTCTAGTTGTATAAACTAAGTTCAGTGGAAAATAAGCTTGTAGAAGCAAATAAGGGCTACTCTTTACTAATTTATTGTGTATTTGCATGCAGTATGTAGGGTAGAAGTATCTATCAGTATATAAATGTAGGCCTGACGTGATAAAGTGAACCTGTCACCATGAAGATGCAGTGTGATGTGCAGCCAATATGTAAAAGAGCAGAAGAAGCTGAGCAGATACATATATAGATTTGTGGGAAATTTAGTACATATCATCCGTGTACTGTCCGTTCCAAAAATTATAGAACACTTCCGATTCTGGTCGGAAAATGTAGTCCACGGACCCATTGAGGTCTGAAGGTCTGCAAAAAATGCGGATGGCACCTGTATTTTGCGGATCCATGGTCTGCTGACCACAAAATGGATACGGAGGTGTGCATGAGGCCTATAGTTCAGAGGTTTAAATTGTTCAAAGCACAACGTACTAGCTCTAAACAGCTACCTTACTAATAGCATATTGGCAAATCCTAAAATTGGCAAACACCTAAAATTACTACTGGTGCTTAGCTTATGGGAATTCTTTTTGTTTGTTAAGGTGAATAGAAGCATATAATTGCTGGCTCCAACATGAGGTTGAGTCATGATTTTTTCAGTACTCCACTGATATTACCATAATAAAAACTATGTGTCATTGCTATCCTATTATGTTTTCTCATTACCCGATGTAAAACACGCTGCCTGTAACTAGGCTTGGACTTGATATCCATGCATACTGGGCCATACAGATTGCATGAACGTATACATTTGATAATGTCCCACAGTGTTGGTCTGTGGTCTGAGGCACATGTGGAAATTATTCTGAGGACCCACTATTCTACTCTCCTGAACTAGTTTATGACCACTTGTAATTTCATGTAACCTCTGCTTTTATCATTGCACAAAACTATTAAGTAATTAATGACAAAGCTAGCAAAGGGGCTCCTGGAAGAACCAAAAATCTGACCATTGCCCTTATAATATAGAAGTAAAGTATCAGAGAGTAAAAACACAGAGTACAGGGCCCTTGCCAGTCCATCAAAGAATAGTTAGATTTGCTAAAAAAAGAAATAAAAGAACATTAAAAGAATGCATGTCGTGTTTCGATGTGTCTGAGAAAGCGAACAGTCCATTGGTGAAAATCTGAATATATATAGTTTTTTTTAACTCTGATATTTGCCTTGTGGTTACTGTACATTGGGACCACAGATTGGGAGCACCCACTATCCATCTTTTCTACATGTGGGACGCTGAGTGGATCACTCTCATCCCCATCATTTGGCTTTATCTTATTTTATGATATGATGAGCATATATCACACTGCTCTGAGTTTACCTGTTTTCACTATGGAGCGTTGGTTTTCTCATCTCTTCAATATAAAAGTAAAGCACTTAGTAATTTGTTTTCATTAAAGATGCCCTAATTGCCTAAAAGAAGGAGTGGTGACATGATTCCTGAAGTTTAGTAGTTTTTCAGAAAGCTGTGATGCGTCATCACAGGGAGCTGCCTCCTCCTCCCAAAAGTATTGTGGGTGTCACTGGTCCCGTGACGTGCAGTGTCGTTTATGATTTTGGTTACTGAGACCTGGCTAAATTATGACTAAGGACACATCATTCTAATTATTAGTTATCATAAAAGTAACAGAAACAGTTTTTTATTATTATACACACACATAATTTATAGTGTGGCTATTAATATTTTTTGTACCAGCAGTAGCTTCTCATTAATGCTGTGGGCAGACAGTAGTACAGTGGAGAAACCACATTTATAACAGGTATAACCAGGCCCCTGGTATTTATCTCTTGCTTGTGTGACGTCTGTACACTGAACACACGGTTATCTCCTCTTCCCCCTCCCAGAAGTATGGGACATCTCACATCACATGCCCTTTATCTCTATTGCTCCCTGGCTCTCCTCTTTCCATGTCTCTGGGAAATCTTTCACTTGCTGGACAGTAGATGATGCAGTGTCATTATTCTTGTGATGTCCAAACGACAACCCTTCAGATGCGCAGAATGAGTAAAAACATGTGATCATGTAACAGATAGTTCAACAGGCAAATAGTTGCGTTCCACAATGCTCGATAATTGATCACTTTCACTCGGTTTCACGGTTTTTTAAACAATTATCTACTCGTGTAAAGGGACCTTTGGTCAGCGAATGAATAGCAGAACAGATGGTGTGTAATTACATTAGTAGCTTACACTTGTAAAAGAGGGACATGCAGTCAGCTGTATTGTGAGACAATGTCTGTGTGAGGGGAGAGGATTCATGGGAACTATAGCCCTTCACATTGGTGATCAAGGCCCACAACATGCCTTGGTAGCATGGAAACAACTGTTCTGCACAGAGCTGGACAAAATATTGAAAAATATGTACTATATTTCTAAGTTAAGGTGGCATCAACTAGTAAGCTTTCTGACACATTTGGATACATTTCTGCATTTTTAGAATCTCTTTAGAATGTATGATCATTGGGATGTCAGTAGTCAGAGCTCCACCAGTCATATGACACCAAAACTCCAGGCAGCACTCTGTGTATGAGCCTTTATTGTACCCAGTGCAACAAGCACTGGGTACAGTAAAGGATCATACATGGAGTGCTGCCTGTAGTTTTGGTATTGTGTCATATGGACATACTAGCAGAAGGACCCGGCTTCGCATGGGTATATTTCATCTATTTCATTTATTGTTTGTGTGTGTCGTTAAAAGATATCGACAATATCCCCCATAACAGTGACCTCTACAGCACCCCGCCCCTTTAACAGTGAACTCCATAATCCCCCACCCCTTAACACTGACCCGTCCACAGTGCCCTGCCACTTTAAAATGGGACCTCCACAGCAGCCCATCCCCTTAACTTTGACCTTCACAGCAGCCTGCCCCTTTAAGGGTCCATTCACACATCTGTGTGTGTTTTGCGGATCTACGGACCTGAACATGTTATGTGGTTCAAAAACCTTTTTACAAGATTGACTTAGGTTTTCACAATCTATTTTCAGTTTGTGACTGAAATCATTTGCTGTTTACATCCAAAGGCTGAGCCCTCATCTTGATCTTCTACAACTGGCACAGCTGCACGCCTATTGAAAGGGTTTGTCTGCTTTGAAAATCCCTTATTGTTTGACAGGTCTTCTGGCAACAAACCAATCCCAGGGTGTCTTCTGTAATCTGTAATACCTGGCAGAAAATGTACCATTCTGCTGCAGCGCTACCATTCTGGATACTCCAGAGTGAGATGCTCTGTGTAGCCGCTCTCTGCTGCAGCTAATAGAAATTAGTGTTTTTTGACAAAATCAATGTTTTGTAAAAATGTACCCAAAACAACACGTGACTACAGCCATAGATCTTGCACTTCTAATATACAATGCAACTGTGTCAGTCTGAAGATGAGAGGAACCCTTGTGGTTAAGGGCCTAAGAACATGAGTAACGTTCACATCTGTGTGCTGTCCGAATATAGAACAGACTTATTTATTGAAACTGGACCAAGCAGATTGATCCCTTCATTTTCCAAAGGACCTCTGAAAAATGAAAGGTGGAATCCGGTTGGTTGCTACTGGCAACTAAGCTAGTGTAAATTTGCACCAGTTTTGATAAATCTCCTCCAGTGGGTTAATATCCATTTATGATTTCCGCACAGATCATCATTCTTTGCTAAGAAGAATGCAGCATGCTTTACTTTGTTCTAGTTCTTGACTCACCCATTCAAGTCCATGGGTCTGCAAAAAACAAAGACTGCACATGGACACAGCTGCATCCATGGAGACGTAAAACTGCCCACTATTAACTGACAAAACATGGAGGAGTTTTATGCTTGTGTGAATAGTCCTTTAAAACTATAAGCAATGTCATTAGAAAAAGGGGTCATGGCCACCCCTGCAGCGCAGATACAAGGTGGCCGGCATGGGAGCTACTGCACATGCGTGCCTATGCGCTCTCCCATGCTCCTGTCACCAGAGAGCCCGATGCTTTTTCCTATGTTGTGCAGGCACGGCCACCACTGCTGAATTGTAGGGTGGTCATAACCTCTGGAAACGAGCAGTGTATAATGTGATGGAAGAATGAATCAAGTCAGCAAAGGAGGATGGAATATGGACAATCACAGTACATTAGTGAGTGCCTTGTAGTAAGTTTCTCTACATGATAAATACCATTTGCTAAAGAGAGACACATCCAGGCAGTAGGAATTTTTACCAGAAGCTCCCGTGCCATAGGGTGCCCTGCTAGGCTCTGTATCCCGGCCTCCAGAATGTCCGTGGCAAAACGGCATTGCTTAAAAAATAGATAAATTTGTACCACGCAATTTTTCTTTATTGCATACACTTTGTTTGTGAATTACAAAAATTGATTCAATAAAATCAGTTTAACCATAAAAATAGATAAATAAGTCAAATCTTTTGTTTTTGTGCCACATCGTGAGAGCCATACATTTATTTCAAGTTTTACAATGCTTGTTTTTATTGGTACCATTTTAGCATATTTTTGTTAACATTTGTTTTGAGTAATTTCTTTGTTATTCCTCCTGGAAATGTACGCTGAAATTGAGAACTGTGCGAGTCTGTCACTGTCAGCACTGACTGGACACTGTCACAGGGTGAGGGGACATGTCTCATTGATCCAGGGTGTGGCAACACATAGGGGGTCATTTATCAAACTGGCTTAGTTGTCTATAGCAACCAATCAGATTCATCATTTAATTTTCCAAAGGAGATGTTAAAAATGAAAGGCGGAATCTGATTGGCTGCTATGGGCAACTAAGCTAGTTCTCCTTTACACCAGTTTGATAAATGACCCCCTAGTTGTCCGTTTATTCATACATTTCCTTAAGGGATAATTGAGAACTGGCATACTAGGCCAGTGGAGTAGATTTCTTGTTGCCTCTTCTCTGACAGTCAGATTGGCTTTCGTAATTATGCTCTCGGGCCTGCTGGGACATTATTGTGGTCTACAACATCCACCCCAATTCCTTAAAGGGGCTGCCCAAGTAAAAAAGAAAATGGGCAGGGACTGTATTAAAATAATAAAAGGAGTACTCACTGGCACAAAGGGGACAGCTGTGACTGACAGCTGGCTGTTCTGAGAAGCCAGCCGCATAAGCGCTATCAATCAAAGCGAAGGGGTCGGGAAGGGGGCGTGGTCACCACGACTTGAAGCAAGAAGGCCGCTGCCCCCTTGACTTCAAGCCTGGGCAGAGAGTCGCGCCAGCCGGGGATTAAAGATCGATTTTCTTACTACTGCCGCATCGGAATTTAGTAAGATATATGTGCTCAGAATCCCACTGCTGTACTCTTGAAGGTCCTGCCGGCGGTTTAGAACGCTGTTTCAGGTGACAGGTTCCCTTTAAAAAACAACCTAAAAATCCCCCTCAGGGCTCATGCACACGGCCGTATTTATTTCTGCTTCCATTCCATTTTTTTGTGCGGCCCATATGCGGAACCATTCACTTTAATGGGGCTGTAGAAAATATGGAAGTTACTCCATGTGCATTCTGTGTCAGTTTGTCCGCATGGCCGTTCCGCAAAAAAGTAGTGCAGGTCCTATTATTGTCCGCAAATCACAGTCCGAGGCCCCATTCAAGTCAATGGGTCCGCAAAAAATACGGAACGCTCACAGAACACATCCGTATGTCATCCGTATTTTGCGGATCCATACTGTAGAAATACTATGCCCAGCCCATATTGCTCATGTGTTTGGTGATTAATAAGTTACTGTTTCCGTTTCTGATCCGCAAAAAACGGATCGCATACGGAAACCATACGGATATGTTTTGTTGAATAACAGAACGGAAGAGGCCTTAAATCAGAGAAAAAAAATCTCAGATGCAGAACAACGGGTCTGTGAAAAACGGACCGCAAAACAACAACGGTTGTGTGCATGAGCCCTTGGGGCTCATGCACATGAACCTTTTCTTGTTATGTGTTCATTCCATTTTTTTACGGACTGTATACGGAACCATTCATTTCAATGGGTCCACAAAAAAACAGAAAGTACATTCCGTATTTCTGTTCCGCAAAAAAATAGAACATGTCCTATTATTGTCCGCATTACGGACAAGGATGGGACTGTTCTATTAGGGGCCGGCTGTTCCGTTCCGCAAAATACAGAATGCACACATCATCACGGTTGTGTGCTAGAGGCCTTAATCAGTTCCAGTTTGAGCCAAGTTGTCCCCCTGACATTTATTCCCAGTTTAAGGCTACATGCACACGAACGTATGTGTTTTGCGGTCCGCAAAAAAAACCAAAAACGGATGACGTCCATATGGCATCCTTTTTTTTTGCGGATCCATTGTAATAATGCCTATCCTTGTCCGCAAAACGGACAAGAATAGGACATGCTCTATTTTTTTTTTGCAGGGCTACGGAACGGACATAAGGATGCGCATAGTACATGGTAGGCTGTCCGCATTTTTTGCGGACCCATTGAAATGAATGGTCCGCATCCTATCCGGAAAAAAAAAACAGAACAGACACGGAAACAAAATACGTTTGTGTGCATGTAGCCTAATTCAAATACACACTATAGGAAGAGAGCTGTATAGCATCCTCCGAAGGTGGGACCCGCACCTATGGCACTGTGGCATGCTAGAAATGTCCAGATGGGAAACACCATTTAATGATAATGGTGCGAGAGAGCCTTTATTCTGTACACCGTTCACATGCGGTATAATACCTGGCGGTGATCAGTGGCTGAGCAGGAAACTGCAGCACAGCTCTATTCAAAAGGGCCGGCTGCAGTTCACCACTGTACTGGCAAACGTTAGGAGGGGCTGCAGCGCCAAACCAGCACAGGGGCCCCTTGCTTTTCAGGCTTGATGGGGGGCCCAGCGCTCAGACCTCAATCATAAAACCAGAAATTGATGACTTAGGCCTATTGCACACGACCGTATGGCTTTTTCAGTATTTTGCGGAACGGAACATCTGGCACATAATAGAACAGTACTATACTTGTCCGTGAGTTCTATCTTTTAACCGAACGGAAATACGGAAACGGAATGCATACGGAGTACCTTCCTTTTTTTTGCGGACCCATTGATATGAATAGTTCCGTATACGGACTGCAAAAAACGGCCCGTACACTCACAAAAAAAACGTTTGTGTGAAAGAGGCCTTATGCTAGCAGTATGCCACCACTTTCTGTGATGTGAAAACCCTTTAAGGGGTCTTCTTGTAGCATGGTGCCTGAAACAGAAGATCGCCAGACGCTCCACCTCTGTACAGTGCATGTGCCAAGCGCACCCCCGCAAGACTGTAGGCCGCCTGTTCGCTGGTGGAGGAGTCTGCTGCATTTACATCTATCGATCCCCTCCACAGTATAGAAAGGAGCCATCACTCGTCCCCGTACTGACTTGTTTGCGGGCAGCAAACGATCATTTTTGTGACCTCATGAATGATCTTTTACCTGATGAACAAGTGTTTTACTCCATTTAAGCCGCCAGATAATTGCTAACGAGTGTTTTTTTATGCTTGTTAGGCTACATTCACACGTCCGCAAGTGTTTTGCGGATCCACGGAGCCGCGGATCCGCAAAACACGGACACACCGGCAATGTGCATTCCGCATTTTTGCGGACCGCACATTGCCCGAACTCCATAGAAAATGCCTCTTCTTGTCCGCAATTGCGGACAAGAATAGGACATGCTCTATTTTTTTTGCGGAGCCGCGGACTGGAAGATCGGCGGCGCGCTCCGCAAAATCGGATGCGGAGAGCACAGTGTGTGCTCTCCGCATCGTTCCCGGCCCCATTCACAGTCAATGGGTCCGCATGTATTCCGCAAAATTGCGGAATACATGCGGACTACATTGCGGACGTGTGAATAGGGCCTTAGAGGTCATCTGCAGGATTCTTGGCCCAGGTAAAGGTCCTTAAGGAACCTAGGCCAGTCCCTGAAATGCCCCCCCCCCCAACATTATCCCTCCTCCACCAATAGACGGCACACTGCCAGAGAGAGACGTCGCTCCGCAGCTTGGTGATATCAGGCTATGGAAGCCCTGGTCACGACGCCTCCTGCACGGTTTTTGTGATGATGTTGATGCCAGAGGAGGAGTTCGTTTTTTGTATGCACAAAGGGAGAGATTTATCTCTTTAGATTTAGATGCCATTTTCTGTCCTTCTACATAGAGTTGTTTCGGTACCAAAATTTTGATTCGGTATCGATACCATAAAAAAGTATTGCGATACTCGATACCATTCGATACCACGGCAAAAAAATAAAAACGCCAAAAAAATACGCGTGCATTCCACATTTTATGAAACCGCCGGCTCATAATACAACAGTCCTATCCTACTTTTTTGTGGGGGCAAGGCGACTAAAAGAAAATGGCGAATCGTGCATTTTTTCTTTTTCTTTCTTTTACGGCGTTCACCGCATAAAAGTGGATTTTTTAATAGTTTGGACTTTTGAGACGCGGCGATATGTAATATTTTATTTATGTATTGTTTATATATTTTATATGTAAAATTGGGAAAGGGGGTGATTTATAATTAATATTTTGGTGTACTTTGTTAACTTTTTTTTTTTTTACAGTTTATTTATTAACTATTTTCCCCCTTAGGGGCTAGAACCTGGGATATTCTCATCCTATTCACTCTAATAGAGCTCTATCAGGGTGAATAGGATCATAGTGCACACAGCAGCAGGGAGCAGACTATGGCAGCCAGGACTTCAGGAGCGTCCTGGTTACCATGGTAACCGATCGGAGCCCCAGCATTACACTGCTGGGGCTCCGATCACTGCCACTGCCACCAATGTGGAGGAGGTGAGGGGACCCTGTGGCCACTGCCACCAATTATTTTATTACTGGGGGGAAGGGGGTGAGGGGGTGGGGGAGGCACGCACTGGCCACCAATACTGTATTTATTACTGGGGACAGGGGGGGCACACTGCCCACCAATGTTTTAATACTAGGGAGGGGGCGGAGCACTGGCCAGCCTAATAACGTTCATATATAAATGCAGGCAAAAGACACAGGCTGCCGGCACCTGCCTGTGACCGAGCGCTGCGATCAGAGGCTATTAGGGGTTAATTGCCTCTGATTGCAGTGCTGGGTCACAGGCAGGTGCCGGCAGCCTGTGTCTTCTGCCTGCATTTATATATGAAACGGTACTAGGCATTGCTGGCCAGTGCTCCCGTCCCTCCTCCCGCCCCCGCTCCGCCCCCTCTCCCTCTATTGGTTGAAGCGGCAGCACAGGGGGAGGGAGAGACCGCCTCCTTCTCCCTGTGCTGCCGAGGAGAACATGGCCGCGCTGAGAGCTGCGCAGCCACGCTCTCCTATACTGGGCTGTGCGGCAGCGCAGCCCAGTATCGATAAAATACTTATCCTGGTATCGAGCTCGATACCAGAGAAAAGTATCGATTGGGTATTGAAAGTTTGATACCCGAAACAACCCTACTTCTACAGTTGTCCCTGATTAGGACATGGTTGTCCCTGATTTAGACATGGTGCAGGGGGCTTAGAAGGTGAGATGCAGGTCACAGCAGTTGAATTCAGGAGGGCATGTGCGGTCGCTGGCCGGGTACATGAGTACCCGATTCTCACAGCATTAATTACTGCAGCGAGCGCGTTATGTACCCGGCCAGCGGCAGACAGGAGGACTTGGGTGGCCACATTTGCATCGGCCCACCGGGAAATTTCCCTGTAAGGTCTATGGCCAATCCGCCCCTGGCAGAAACTGACCTACGGTGCGGTTTGTAAATCTGCAGCGCGTCAATTTTATATAGTGGATTTCGCCCTTTCCGATACGAAGACTGACACTGCATCTAATCTGCAGCTTTTTGACAAAATCCAGAGTGTGGAAGCACCTTTTGGGCCAGTTCAGTTTTGAAATACACGCTTTAAGAGTAACTAAACTTTTGTAACAAATTTGAATATGATGTCCCTAATGCCCTACTAAAAGTTTTTCTAATATACTTTATTAGTCAATTTTGTATTCTTATTACACTTTTTCCTCCCTAAAGCGGACCATTCACTGTGCGCTTAAAACTCAGTTCTCCTCCACTCTGACAGCTCAGCGGTGTACGGGCTGTGAATGGGGCTGTATGGGCAGGAGCGCACATTGCTGCTCCTGCCACCCGGAGATTTACTAATTCCTGGCATAGCACATGGGTACCCTGTACTATGCCAGGATTAGCGGAGCGGGCTCCTGTCTGCTCCGCTAAGCGCTGACATGCAGTTCTCTTAGCTTAGTGGAGCAGGCAGAAGCAGGAGCCCGCTCCGCTAATCCTGGCATAGTACCCATGTGCTAGGTCAGGAATTAGTAATCCTCTGGGGGGCAGGAGCACCAATGTGCGCTGCCGGACACTCATAAAATGTGTACTTCGTAAACCGCTGAGCTGTCAGCGCTGTACACAGAGCAGAGATTTAAGTGTACGCTGAATGGTACGCTTTAGGCAGGGAAAACAATAAGAAAAATTCAAAATTGATTAATAAATTATATTAGAAAAAGTTTTATTAGGGAATTAGCAACATCATATTTAAATTTCAACTCCAACTTTGCGGAAAACACATAAAACGCATGGCCTTTCATGGAGCTGTTTGTTTCTGCTTCCTATTCATTTCAATGGGAGATTCTGCCCCAAGATAGGGCACTATACATTAAACTGGTGTCAAGAAAAACTGGTTTAGTGTAAAAAATAAGCAAGTGCTGCTTCCCATTGGAATTAATGGGAGGCTGTTTTGACACGTTTTTGGAGAAACGCTCCAAAACCAGCACCAAAAAACTCCATGTGAACTGGCCATTTGGTGCGTGTTTTTCTGCTGCAGATTAGAAGCAGAAATGGTGCAGAAAATCCGCAGCTAATCAGTCACTTGTGAACCCAGCCGTAGGGCTCGTGCAGATGACCGTTTTGCGGTCTGCAAAGCAGATACCAGCCGTGTGCGGAACAGCCGACCCATAATAGAGCAGTCCTATCCTCGTCCGGAATGCAGACAATAGGACATGTTTTTGTGGAATAGAGATGCGGACATGGAACGCACACACAGTCATTTCCGTCTTTTGCAACCCCGTTGAAGTTAAAGGTTCCACATACGGACAAAAAATACATTTAGGTGCATAAGCGATAAGGTCTACCTACAGTACCCACAGGTTGCAGGTATGTGTCTGTGTGTCACTGGCTGTAAACCAAGTACCTTCCAAATGAGAATAAGGCAGCGTTCACGCTCGCGTTTTGGCTTTCCGTTTGTGAGATCCGTGCGGTCCAAAACGGATCAGTTTGCATCAGTTCAGTCTCCATTCCGCTTTGGAGATGGACACCAAAACACTCCATCTGATAAAACTGTGCCAAATGGATCCGTTATGACCCACAATGTAAGTTAATGGGGACGGATCAGTTTTCACTGACAATAGAAAACGGATCCGTCCCACATTGACTTTCAATGGAGTTCATGACGGATCCATCTTGCCTATGTTACAGATAATAAAAACAGATTAGTTCTGAACGGATGCAGGCGGTTGTATTATCTGAACGGATCCATTCATGACGGAACCGCACAAAACGCGAGTGTGAAAGTAGCCGAAGGCAGCGTTCACACTGCTGCCAGAGGCGGTCTTCAGTTTGGCAGCCAGTAAATTTGGTGGAAAGAGTAGCGCGGCAAAAAATGGTATTTTCCCGTTAAAACAGAGGAAGCCCACAACTATTGTAAAATAGGCAGATGGACGTGCTGCAGGAAAATGCGGATAATACAGGCCAGAGACCAGGCTGACTCACTGAGACCGGGGTTATGTTCAGGTTTTCTTATTATACAGTCTGTGAAACCCAAATGGCTAAGGCTGAGTTCACACTTCAATTTGATGAATTATTGTAAGCAAAAACCAGAAGTGAAGGCTACTCAGAGAGATGGTATAATGGGAAGAGCTGCTCCTGTTCCACAGCTGGTTTGGGCTCACAATCACTGAAGTGTGAACACGCCCAAATGGAATGGCTACAAGTGCGGCAGTATCCGTCTTTTACACCTACTGCCACTTTATGAGCCTCAGAGAATACCTGACCGTGGAAACCCAGCCTAACAACATTCCTGTTAACTATGGAAACCCGTGTTGCAGTTCCACAAGTAAAACCCCGAACCCGCGCCCCTGACCACCAGCCGGTGAGGGACTGCGCTCTGTGCCTCAGGAACCCGTATATAAAGTGGGCGGGAAAATGTGGCGCTCTGATTGGCCCGCAGCATGCTGTTATCTTCCGATTGGCGGCCCGGGGTTGGCTGGTTTTGGAGCTGGTTGGTTGTTTGCCTGTACCGGAAGAGGATGGGTTATTCTGCAGTTCGGTTCTTTCTATGTTCAAACGGCGGTGGAGCCCGTCACCCCGTGTCCTTGTAGTGAGGTCTGTGCGAGGGAGGTGGCCGTGCTGACAGCCTGACGTGTGCAGGTAAGTACCCTAGGACTGTGTGTACTGGCAGGGTGCGGTCTGTGGAGCCTGGCTGTGGACACTGGTGTGACCGGGGAGTCCTCGGTCCCAGCAGGCGCTGAGCTCTGCCGGGCGCTTCTGTATTCCGCGGCTCCTTCTTTATTAACAGCACCCGCTGAACTCCGCTGGAAAGTGCGAGTCGCGGCGTTATCAGGAGACGTGATTGGGCTTTGTTCACACTGCAGTTATGACCACTGTTTTTACACCTGCTGAAGAACAGCTGAAACGTGACGGAAACGAACACAGGTGTGAACAGAGTCAGAGTTTGTGGCAAGAGCAGTCCACCTGACACCAGCAGAAAGCAGTCTCCCTCTATGATAAATCTTGGGATTCATTGGACTGGCAGCTGTCATAATGGAAAGCTCCGAGGTGAAGTGAGCAAAACTTTGGGATTTCTTTTGTTTTGTGGCCGTTCGGATGTGGATTTTTTTTCAAGGATCCCTACAGAAAATGGTCTTCCAGTCTGATGTCTGGGCGGTCGTGTATGTGCGCTCTTGTAATTCAGCGGGGATAATACAGCGCATTCATAATTCTCACTCCCATTCTCAGGATCCATGGGGTTCCCAGTGATCGGACCCCCGACAATCCTGTCACCATGAATCCAATGTCATCGGCAGGAGGAGCTATAGTTATGGGAAAGGTTCAGTAAGGCCCCGATCAGCTACATCTGAATTCCGTGGCCTGATCCGCTACCGGACGTCACCGTACGTGGCGTTGCCGGATACAACAGTGTACCGCCAGGTCCCCATGGACTATAATGGGATCCCGACCCTTCTCTGGCATTAATCCCAGCTTTTCCGCTCGACTGATACCGCTGCATGCAGCATTTGTCCGTCTGACAGCTGCCACTTATACCGGAAGGTCCCGTAGGATCCGGATACCGGTTCCCAGCGCTACTGTGAACGCGGACTTCAACTTATCAGAAGGGTCAGTAAAACTGACAGCGTCGCCTCTTTGACTTCAACGCCCAAAATGAGCAGGAATTTAAATGTATAAATTACAGATTTAATTTTCCTGAATCTTTTCCCACAAAGCGATATATTAATCTGCTCCGCTCTTCACGCTCTATATCCTGCTGCTGTCAGGTTGCACTGCGTTTTGTGGGGACAGGTCCTCTTTAAAGGGTTTTCTGGTAGTTTTCTATTGATGACCCATCCCGAGGATAGACCACCAGTATCTGATTGGCAGGGGTCCGGAACCCTTCACCACTGGGCGGCCATCTTGGCAGATTTTGGCAATTCCGACTGACTGTCGTTTGGAAATCTAGTGTGAACGAGCGTTCGCGATCACAGACGGCAGACTCTTGTCTGCCAAAAACGCGATCCGTCATGCTGGAAAACCTTCTCCGTTCATCGGCTAAAACTACATGTTGATCGGAAGAATTCGGCCAATCATTGTGCTCAAGCTTCGGGGGAGTCTGTTTTTATAAAAAAAGACTCCCTGCTCGGGCAGAGCGAATGATGGCGGGGACGGCTGAGATGTACGGTTGTGTGTCGGTGCACTTCTGGCGCAGGAGCTACTGCTGAAGAGCTGGTTGGGGCGTGTAAGGTGTCAGGTCAGATATTGATATCAATTTCGGGCATTTTTAACTCCCGTTAGTCTCCCAGTCCTTGTCCTGTAAACCTCTGGACGGACATGGTCATGTGTGCAGCTGCAGCCAATTACTGACCTCAGTGGCGGCACATGCTGGCAGTGGGCGTGTCACTGCTGAGGCAAGTATTTGGCTGCAGCGGCACAGGTGACCCCAGATGTTTACAGGATGGGGACCGGAAGACCGCTGAAGGAAGCTGGAACAGAGCGGTGGGGGGCCGGAGTGTAGAACCTGCTGCTGTCAGAAGGATGTACGACCCCCATGAAATTCTCTCATCCCCCTATCTGCAGGCTAGAGGATAAATGTCTACAGTTGGCTGGGCTCCTGGGGGCCCCCGTGTTGATACAGTGGCAGTCCTTCACACGCTCTCCTCATCCAGTCCCCTCTGTCGGAGATGATATAGCAATGACAGGACAGGAGCACGCTGCGGACATGTTGACCAGTCTCTTCATTTTACCATCAGTCTGAGGGCTTAGTAAGACCCCAGTGTGCACCTGTCATTTGTTATATTATTTATCACATCCACACTATGCCATCTTGTGTAGGATGTCTATTGTGGTACTTGTAGTCCGCTGCGGGCATCGCCACAAGTGCAGGATCTGCTCCCTGTATATATACACGCACAGCTGCATCCTGCTGTTCTAACATCCAGCCACCTCTCAGTCGCACCCAGAACGACCCTCTGCTGTCTCGTAGAGCTGACTGAGGGGACACGGGGCCTGTTCTCGGGGTTGTCATAGGACATTAGTGTGTAAACCTGATATAAGTTTCAGCTATTTAGCCCCAAATGTAGCCAGGGGTTTAGTATCCTCACTGACACTTTATCTACGGAAAGAGAAAAGAGACTTTTAAAAGGTGAAATTGTTCCCACAGAAAATAAGCAGGAAATTCAATTTCTTCAACTAAGGCCTCTTTCACACTCGCATTTTGTTCAGATAATACAAACGTCTGCATCCGTTCAGAACAGATCAGTTGTATTATCTGTAACATAGCCAAGACGGATCTGTCTTAAACACCATTGAAAGTCAATGGAGGACGGATCCGTTTTCTATTGTGCCAGATTGTGTCAGAGAAAACGGATCCGTCCCCATTGACTTACATTGTGTGCCAGGACGGATCTGTTTGGCTCAGTTTCGTCAGACGGAGCGTTTTGGTGTCAGTCTCCAAAGGGGAATGGAGACTGAACTGAAGCAAACTGAGCGGATCCTTCTCCTTTCAGAATGCAAACTGATCCGTTTTGGACCGCTTGTAAGAGCCCTGGACGGATCTCACAAATGGAAAACCAAAACGAGAGTGTGAAAGTAGACTAAGATAGTTGATTACAGAGGTTTTCTTTTGAAGACAGTCTATATGCTGCACTGAGCTGGATGTATGCTGCCCTCTGGGGTGCAGTTTGGGCCCCACTATGGTATGTGGTTGGGGGGTATTGGGCCTCCCTGTGGTATGTGGTACTGTTGGGGGGTATTGGGCCTCCCTGTGGTATGTGGTACTGTTGGGGGGTATTGGGCCTCCCTGTGGTATGCGGTACTGTTGGGGGGTATTGGGCCCCCCTGTGGTATGTGGTACTGTTGGGGGGGGGGTATTGGGCCCCCCTGTGGTATGTGGTACTGTTGGGGGTATTGGGCCCCTGTGGTATGCGGTACTGTTGGGGGGGGGGTGTTGAGCCTCATATGCGGTACTGTGTGCGCTGTATGGGGTATTTGTTGGTGCCGCTCTGCATACAGTATCTGTGCAGTGGAATGCTGACCTCCGCGTTTATGTGAGGCGGTGTTACACCTTAGAGGAGGACGGCTGAAGACTACTGTAGAGCAGGATGACTGTAAGTGGCCGCTGTCACTACTATGGCATTGTCTGAACATAGGCACCCCCGATATTTTATGCCCCTAACGTCTGCAGGGAGATGTCTGTTCCCTGCTGTGAAAAGCTTTGGCCCGTCCGCTCTGCTATTTTCTGCAGGGCTGTGTGACGATGGGACCGCAGCTTCTGTACCGTCACTGTTCAGGAATGAACCCCAGATGACGGTGACATAAACTACATGTGGGGCCCTGCTGCTCTGTGAAATGTCCGCTTTACGTTGTGTGAAATAGCATTGCTCGCTGAGTTAGACCCTGGTCTCCTTCTTCTCTGCTGTTGTTATACAACCTGTTTCTCCACGTTTCATCTGCTTTCTGTGTTTTTCCCTCTATAGAGTATAGTCGATTCGAGTCCAAGATCCATGACTTGAGAGAACAGATGATGAACAGCAGTATGAGCTCTGGATCCGGGTCCCTTCGTACCAGTGAGAAAAGATCACTTTATGTCAGGTACGCATACATTTTATGGGTTTGTCTTGTCATTATTCATACATTTAAAAGGTAGGTGAGAGGTAGACTAAATATCGCGGGATCCGGAAAACGGGTCTGTCAAATGGGGACGTCTTGGGTAAGTGCTGTGCAGTCGACATCATTAGAATTTTACATCTACTTTTATACACAAGGCCCTTTAAGCTAGAACAGCTCAGGGTTAATACTTAAAGGGGTATTCCACATCATTGATTGGGTCCCCATCCCACCCTGTAGCCCAACCTACCAACTATATTGTATAAGTGGAAGTGCCTTCTTCCCTGTATGGGGAGAACATCCTCCTGGTGTGTGGGCTGGGATCACTGGAGCTCACCGGGTCCCACGTTTCAGTAGTACAGCTCCAGCGCATGCACAGTAGCCCCGAGGTAGTGCCTATGCTGCTATTAAAAATAACTCTCTTAGCAGCATTGGGAACATTCAGGCTTGGGCGAGCAGCAGGATGTTTTCTTCAGTGCCGCCTGCCTATACTATCAATCTGAACAGTTATCTGCCCTCATAGCGCAAAGCTGTGGGCCAGCAACATCCTTGAAAAGAAGAGGGGACAACCGCTTTAAAAAGAAATTGTCTGCAGGATCAACCCTATTACACCAGGCATGCTGGCAGGTAGATTTGATACTGCTGATTAAAGTGACACCTGTCTTATGTAACTCTGTTATGGTGTTCCCAACAAAACATATTCTTTATGGAAATGAGAGCTTCAGTGCACCAAGGGGTGTAGCAAGTTCAGTAAAGCGGAGAAGCCGCTGTGCATTGAAGCCCTCGTGTACATGAAGAATAGAATAAAATAAATCTTTGTGTTTGTAGGCACCGCAAGGCCCAAGCTAATTTCACAGTGTGGTAAAAATGACACATTCACTTTATTCTGTGGGTCAGTACAATTATGGCAACATAGTAAAACATAATTTTTATGTTTTACTACTTAAAAAAATGAAAATAAAAAACCCAGTCTAACATGTTGAATTGGTATGTGAGGGGTTAAACTCCCAGCATCAGTTACCTGTGACCTCCAGGCACTGCAGAGAGGAGTCGGCTGTATAACACAACCAGCACACACTGTGTATGGAACATTCTCTGATGTTCCCTTGCGACCTATGACATACATGTATGTAATTGGCTGTTAAAGAGGACGTTGTTTTTTTTGTTTTTTTTAACTTTTAAAACTTTTTTTTTTTTTAAATGTATGGCATGGCAGCAAACACGTTATTAACCAGCAGCAGTGTCGGCTGTAACGTTCGATTCCAGCTGTTTACCCCTTTGATGCCGCAGTCAGTCGTGGCATCTAAGTGGTTTACAGAGTGAGGGGGGGCTTCCTCTGTACCCCATTGGGCCCACTGCCACATGATTGCAAAGTCCCAATTTGGGACCATGGCAACTGGATGGCTAACAGCCTATAAGACCCTTCCATAGGCAGGGTCTAATATTGTCAGTGTAAAAGATATCTATTGCATTGTATTATACCAACAAAAAAAATAAAAGTAAAAAAAGTTAATTTTTCCACTTATTCAAACTTCATATCTATGGCATAAAATGAGAAAAAATAGAAACTGCACATAACTGCTATCGCCATAAAAATCAATGACTGAATTGCTGTTTTGGTCACCTAGTATAAAAAGTTATCAAAACGTTGTGTTCCAAAATGATGCCAGTAAAATGTCCCCTATTCTGCAAAAAACAAGCCCTCTCACAGCTGCGATGAATTATGGTCTTAGAATACGGCAATACATATTTAAAAAAAAAAAGCAAAAAACTGCTCAGAGTATGATGAGACAAAATACTGATTACTTTTTAAGTGATTTTTGTGGTGGAAAATAATAAAATATAAAGAAAACTAAATTTGTCATCAACGTAATCGCCCGCCTCTCAAAAAATTAAGTATAAAGCAATCAAAGTCAAATGTACCCCAACATGGTACCAATTAAACCTATATCCTGTCTCACAAAAACAAGTCCTAGCACAACTTTTATCATCTGAGAAAGGAAGTTCTGACTCCATGTTCCAAAATCCAAATGGCACTCCTTCCCTTCTGAGCCTTGCCGTGCCCCCGGACCGCTTTTATAACCACATATGGCATATTGCTGCTGTCTTGAGAAATTGCTTAACAGTTTGCGGGCTGCTTATTTTCTGATTGAACCTTGTGAAAAGAAAACCCAAAAAAATGTATTAAAAAAAATGGCATTTTTTATTTTCTTGGTTCAACGTTTATGAAACCATTGTAATTTGAAAACCATCACACCCGTAGCTGAATTTCTTGGGGGTGTAGTTTCCAAAATAGGGTCATCTTTTGGGGTTTTCCCCTGTACCAGTGCTTTAGTTGCATTGCAAATGCAACCTGGTTTTTGAGAAGTTTATTATAGCCTTCATTAGTTTGAAAGTATACTTCCTCACAGTCATAACGCGTTAATTAGAAGTGAGAACTCGCCAAGTGTGTGTGTGTTAACTCTTCTACATCTTTGAGAGGTATACCTGATTTTTCCAACTGTGAACTTGTTGCATTTCCTTGGAAATCCACTTTCTCAGATTTCTCAAGCGAGCTAAAAAAAAAAAAACAGATCTATAAGGCCTCTCTCACACGAGCATGACGGATTAGGCCCGGATGTGTTCAGGGTGCGTTCAGTGAAACTCGCACCATTTTGCAAGCAAGTTCATTCAGTTCTGTCTGCAATTGCGTTCAGTTGTTCAGTTTTTTCCGCACGAGTGCAATGCATTTTGATGTGTTTTTCACGCGCGCGATAAAAAAACTAAAGTTTTACAAACAACATCTCTAAGAGACTTTCACACTAGAGTTTTTCTTTTCTGACATAGAGTTCTGTCGTCGGGGCTCTATGCCGATAAAAACTGATCAGTATTATCCCCATGCATTCTGAATGGAGAGAAATCTGTTCAGGATGCATCAGGATGTCTTCAGTTCAGTATGTGAACGTTTTTTAGGCCTCTTTCACACTAGCGTTTTAGCTTTCCGTCCTAGAGATCCGTCATCGGGTCTCTAGGACGGAAAGCTACTGATCAGGATTATCCCCATGCATCCTGAATGGAGAGTAATCCGTTCAGGATGCATCAGGATGTCTTCCGTTCAGTATGTCAACGTTTTTTGGACGTTGACAAAAGCGCAGCATGCTGCGGATTTGTCTCCGTCCAAAAATCCGGAAGACATGCCGCAATGCCGGATCCGGAATTAATGCCCATTGAAGGGCATTAGTCTGGATCCGGCCTTTAGCTAAACGTCGTTTCCGCGCATTGCCGGAACCGACGTTTAGCTTTTTGTCAATGGTTACTATGGCAGCCAGGACGCTAAAGTCCTGGTTGCCATAGTAAAGAGTAGGGGAGCGGGGAGCAGCATACTTACATTCCGTGCGGCTCCGGACGCTCCATGATGACGCCAGGGCGTCCCAGTGCATAGATCACGTGATCGCACGGATCACGTGATCCATGCGCGCGGGGCGCTCTGACGTCATTCAGGAGCGCCCGGGGAGCCGCACGGAATGTAAGTATGCCGCTCCCCACTGCTACTATGGCAACCAGGACGCTAGTAGCGTCCTGGCTGCCATAGTAACACTGAAAGCATTTTGAAGACTGATCAGTCTTCAAATGCTTTCAGTTCACTTGCGTTGTGCAGGATCCGGCGTGCATTCCGGCGACGGAAGTGCACGCCGGATCCTAACAACGCTAGTGTGAAAGAGGCCTTAGACGGGGAAAATACCACAGCATGCTGCAGTATTATCTCCGTCTAAAATTCCGGAACATATGATGGAATGCCGGATCCGGCATTAATTCCCATTGACTTGTATTAGTGCAGGATCCCGCATTACAAATACCGCAATGACAGAAAACGGAAAGACTGATCCGAACTTGCAATGTATTTGTGAGACTTATCCGGATGCTTTCAGTTGTCATGCGGTAAGACTGATCCGGCGGGTAGTTCTGGCGACGGAGCTACCTGCCGGATCCTCACACCGCAAGTGTGAAAGTAGCCTTAGCAACCATCAGTGAAAAACGCAACGCACCCGCACTTGCTTCCGGATGCAATGCGTTTTTCACTGAAGCCCCATTTACTTCGATGGGGCCAGGGCTGCGTGAAAAACACAGAATAAAGAACATGCTGCGCTTTTCACGCAACACAGAACTGATGCATGAAAAAAACGCTCATGTCCACAGACCCATTGAAATGAATGGGTCCGGATTCAGTGCGGGTGATATGCATGTCACACATTGCACCCGTGCAGAAAACTTGCTCGTGTGAAAGTGGCCTAAAGAGTAAATTTAGAAAGCTTTTCCCTCCAACAAATCACTTCTGAGGAATTGCGTAGAAGCAATAATAGGGGCACCCCCTTGAGCTCAGTACATTGGCGATCAGATGAACTGACTGTATCATAAAACGCTAAGATACAGTCTGCTCAGTCCAGGGGAGCCACTGTTGGCCCAAGAGATCCGGCAGACGCAAGGTCTATGTTTCCTGTCCAGGAGTCTTAAAATGGAGGACTGGTTCCCTTTAAAAGGAAGAGTATAGACTTTTCACCAGTGTATTTTGATAGGTTAATATGCTCCAAATTGCTGGTAAACACAGATGACATGCTCCACGTCAGAAACTCGACGGAGATACAGCAGGATGTCATCCGTGTACGATGAGCGCTCTCCTCCCCTCTGAAAAGCAAAAGCCTGTACTATAGGGACAACCCGTAAAGCTTCAATATTTAATGCAAATAGAAACTGGGACAGGCCATTCCTGATGAGTGCTTCTGGACAAAACAAAAAATGAGCACCCACATGTGCACCCCCCCCCACGTCCAAATCGCCAGCACCAAGGCAAGACACCGCATAGTATAAGATAGAAAATACTTACTGAAGATTATTAATAACCAAAGCAAGACGATTAGCCAGAACTTTGCTCAGTAGCTTCTAGGGTTGTTTCGGGTATCGAACTTTCGATACCCAATTGATACTTTTCTCTGGTATCGAGCTCGATACCAGGATTAGTATTTTATCGATACTGGGCTGCTCTACTGCACAGCCCAGTATCAGAGAACGTGGCTGCGCTGCTCTCAGCGCGGCCATGTTCTCCTCCCGCCCCCTGTGCTGCTGCTGCAACCAATAGAGGGAGAGGGGCGGAGAGGGGGGCGGGAGCACTGGCCAGCAATGCCTAGTACCGTTTCATATATAAATGCAGGCAGAAGACACACGCTGCCGGCACCTGCCTGTGACCCAGTGCTGCGATCCGCGGCAATTAACCCCTGTCTTCTGCCTGCATTTATATATGAAATGGTACTAGGCATTGCTGGCCAGTGCTCCCGCCCCCGTCCCCTGTATTAAAACATTGGTGGCCAGTGTGGCTCCCCTGTCGCCAGTATTAAATACATTATTGGTGGCCAGTGCGCCCTCCCCATCCCCCTTCCTCCCTCCCTCCCCCCAGTAATAAAAGCATTGGTGGCAGTGGCCACAGGGTCCCCTCAACTCCTCCTCATTGGTGGCAGTGATCTGAGCCCCAGCAGTGTAATGCTGGGGCTCTGATCGGTTACCATGGTAACCAGGACGCTTCTGAAGTCCTGGCTGCCATAGTCTGCTCCCTGCTGCTGTGTGCACAGGGCAGCAGGGAGAGGGTGAGATCCTATTCACCCTGATAGAGCTGTATTAGGGTGAATAGGATGAAAATGATTCCAGGTTCTAGCCCCGAGGGGGGAAATGGTTAATAAATAAACTGTAAAAGAAAAAAAAAGTTTCCCAATTTTACATATAAAATATAAACAATAAATAAAATATTACATATCGCCGCGTCTCAAAAGTCCAAACTATTAAAAAATCCACTTTTATGCGGTGAACGCCGTAAAAAAAAAATGCACGATTCGCCATTTTCTTTTAGTCGCCGTAAAAAAGTAGGATAGGACTGTTGTATTATGAGCCAGCGGTTCCATAAAATGTGGCATGCACGCAGATTTTTTGGGTGTTTTTTTTTTTTTTTTCGCGTGGTATCGAGTATCGCAATACTTTTTTATGGTATCGATACCGAATCAAAATTTTGGTACCGAAACAACTCTAGTAGCTTCATATCAACGTTTAGGAAAGATGTAGGACGGTATAAGCGCATGGAGGAGCGGAGCTTTGTTTTTTGGCGTCACTATAATGGGGGCATTCGCCTTAGGTTTTGGAAGGCTCCCTTGCACTTGACCACTCCACAAGGATAAATTAATCCTAAATCAAGTCCTGAAAATTTAAGGAAATTCCATCCAGACCAAATAGATTTTCTCCCTGGAGCTTGTTTAATGGCTTCCTAAAATTCATTCCTACGGAAAGGGCATCTAGTATATTACTCTGGTCATCAAATAAGCTAAGAGCTACTGATGTGTCCAGCTAAGATTTAAGATCATGATCTGAGTGAGACACCTTTATAAAAAGAAGGAATAATTCTCCGATTTTTTTTTTTTTTTTTTTCTGGATCGTTATATTTCCCGACTGTTCATCACTGTAAAATATGAATTTTTTTTATTGTTTATAATTGATGAAGGAACTTCCCAAATGTCGCCCTGATGAAGATTGGAGATCTGATGAAAGATATATAGATATATATTTTTTGCCATACAGCTGTGACTTTATTTTTCTGTTGCTGTTGCTCAGGCATGCTCAACCTGCGGCCCTCCAGCTGTTGCAAAACTACAACTCCCAGCATGCCCGAACAACCTACAGCAAGGCATTGTGGGAGTTTTACAACAGCTGGAGGGCCGCAGGTTGAGCATGCCTGCGTGTAGCTGAATAAGATTTTTTTGGTGGGGTCAGTTGTATTTCTCTGTGGCACCATTCTAATCCCTCATGGGGTACTATCAGTTATGAGTGGGTGCTAGTTCCAACTCCATCACTGATCAGTCTGCAATCTTGTGGGCATCGCCCCCTTTCCCAATTTTACATATAAAATATATAACCAATGAATAAATAAAATATTACATGTCGGCGCGTCCGAAGAGTCCAAACTATCAAAAAAATCCTCTTTTAATTGGTGAACTCCCACACCGTTAAAAAAAAAAAAAAAAAATTTATAAAAACTACACGATTCGCCATTTTCTTTTAGTCGCCTTGTCCCCCCCAAAAATAGTATAGGACTGTTGTATTATGGCCCGGCCTTTCCATAAAATGTGGAATGCACGTGACTTTTTTTTTACATTTCTTTTTTTTTTTTTTTTTGCGTGGTTTCGAATGGTATCGTGTATCGCAATCCTTTTTTTATGGTATCGATACCGAATCCAAATTTTGGGATCGAAACAACTACATCTGGCTGCAGCATATTTAGAAAAAAATTATATATAAGTGCTGCAAAAAGAGATTTTTCTAAAGCCACTTACTGTGAAACCAACCTAAAGTGGTACTCCAACCTACTAATGTTATGCTGTACCACAAAGAGAGATGTCATTGCATTCTGAAGAACGAAGGGACTGTTGTAAGAACGAAGGGACTGTGTCTCCTAAGCTCATTTCCTGCACAGCGGCCCTCCTGCTCTACATGCGAATTGCTTCATTGTCTCCCCGATGTCAGACCCCCACTGACACTGTTATGGCATATAATGTTGTGATGGGAACACACTTTTCAGACTAGTATAAATTAAAAGCTGTGTACACCTTTGGGGCATTTTTTTTATGATTGCATTTTAATTATTTTAGGTTAAAAAAAAGTTTTTATTTTTTCCCATTTGGTCTTTATTAAAAATGTTCAACCATTTCTGAGAAACAAGGGTTAAAAATCAGTCTATTTGCAACTTGTCAGTCTTGTCATCTGACAGCTCATGTGTAGCTCTTATCTCTGATATCCTAAAAAAGTTGAGCTTTAATGAGTGTTTGAGGTCAGGAGACCAGAGATGAGAGCTACGCATGGGCCATCAGATGACGATTCCTAAAAGACTGACAAGTTGCAAATAGACTGATTTATTTTTAAACCTTGTTTCTCAGAAACACCTGAACACTTTTAATAACAAATAAAAAAATGCCCCAAAGTTGTCCATGGCCTTTAAATGGGTTTTCTGAGACATTCATGCTGATGACCTTTCCGCTGGGTAGATAGTCAGTATCTGATCGGTGGGGGCCTCACGCTCTGGGCCCCACAATCAGCTGTTTGAGAAGCAATCGGCGCTCCCAGTAGTGCTGTGGCCTTCTTAGCTCACCAAGTGCATTGTACATTATATAGTGTCTGTGCTTGGTATAGTAGCTCAGTCTGATAATCCCTCGATTAAATGATCATCGTGCGGTATAAGATCATTCCCAGGACCTGGCTAGCAAAGGGGGAGTCAACCCCTTAAATCACCATGACGTATCTGTAAGACATGGGCTGCACCACATTAAGCCCCCATGACATACCGGTTTGTCATGGCTACAAACTGTGCTGAGACCTCGGCTGTTACACACAGCCAGGGATCTCTGCTAGTTTGTGACTGTGGGGGTGAGAACCTTAATAAATGTATACGTGACTGTGGCAGCGTCCCGATGGTTACCATGGCAACCAGGTGCCTTCACAGGCATCCTGGCTTGCCATGGTATCTCTGAGCCTGACAAGTCCTGAGGGCTTAGTGTGACACACAGTGTACTGTACAGCCATTAGACCCACAGGGTCTTCAAGTGTGTGTGTGTGGGGGGTTTACAAAAGGTGGGGGAGTCTAACTTCTTCCAATATCCACACATTTATAATTGGTTGAAAATGAAATAAAATGAAAATACTCTGCACATGTTTTGTATCGCCGTGTCCGTAATGACCTGGTCTAGAGGATAGATCATCAGTAATCTAAAGGTACAGAACCCCTTTAAGGATTGCACAGGCAGAAAATGAAACACTATTATTGTCCTCTGTTCAAATTGGTTCTTGTACATTTGTTGTCATGTTGCCCTCTAATTGTGTTATGCTGCCATCTTCGGATCTGTCAGGATTGTTTAGATACCTGATTGCCACTAACTTGTCTCTTAACAGGGCTCTCTTTGACTATGATCGATCTCGGGATAGCTGCTTACCAAGCCAGGGGCTGAGTTTCTCTTATGGGGATATATTACATGTTATCAATGCCTCTGATGACGAATGGTGGCAGGCTAGACTTGTCACACCACACGGAGAAAGTGAACAAATAGGGGTTATTCCCAGCAAAAAAAGGTGAGCGGGATCTTCTAATTGACCCAGTGTTTGTTCTCCTGGTGTTTTAGTTGTGTTCAGTTGGTACATGGTACATACGTGTCCATGCAGAATAGTAAAACACACTCACTGAGGAATGGCTGTAAGAAATATCCACTTTTTTTTTTTTCTTTTTTTTGCAGGGTTGAGAAAAAAGAGAGGGCACGGCTGAAAACTGTCAAGTTTCATGGACGTTCTGGTATGGAAGCAAATAGAGTAAGTATGGAAGCTTTAACACAGTCATTATCTACATTATTAACCGTAAAGAATGTCTATATGAGCAGATGTAAATTTAAGAATATTCTTAAATCCAAGTATCCCCTGTACAGCTGCCATGTAGCCCTATGTGTCTCCATAGTTAGGCTACACATAGAAGGGCAGATTTGCGAAACGTGTATCTGTCGTAAACCTAAAGGGTTTGTCTCATCTCGCTGTTTTCACGGCGAGATGAAACTAAACGCCGGTCCTAGGTGGCCGAGCTTTCAGAAGCAGCTGAGTGGGTCGGTGCAGTGAATGGGAGCTGTGCGTATAGCATAGCACAGCCAGCTATGCTGCTCCTGTAAATCCAGCAAGATCTGACGCACGAAATGTATCACAGGGTTCAGGCTCGATGACACATTTGGAGCACAATTTATTTATAGCAGCTATTGGTTGACTTGGTTTGAGACAGAATTTTAAGCCAGAATTGTAGTACAATGTTGGTGCAATATGGCACATATTAGGCCACACCTTTTCATTAAAAACGCGCTGCATGTCAAGCTAGCCATAGATAACTTATTTAGGCCTAGATATGCCAAAGTGGACCACATTTTGGGGCTTTTTATGACCAAATATAGGTGCACTCACATTAGTAAATGTGCACCATTGTGCATAACGGTCATATTCTCCCATTTCCTCTGTCCCCTCTTCTCTCTATAAGGGGCAGAGAGAAGAGTTTAAAACTACCAGTATGTGCCTCTTATTTTATTTTTTTGCCACCAAAGAGGATGTACAGCAGTTATCTTTTGCTACAGAAGTGGACACTCCACTGTCCTATCAATATCTTAACAAAGTGCCGTAAATGTGGGAAAACTCCTTTGAGGTTTCTTACATTCCTGTCCAAAACTTCATGATAACCATTGCCTCCCAGATCATCACACTTCCATTATAATTTTATTTTTTTGTGCATGACTTGTGAACCCATATTTTATTTTTTATTTTTTGTCTTGATTTTGTTTTGTTTTTTTGTTTCTATTTTTTGTTCTTTTCTGCTCCTGCATTCTGTGGACATTTTCATTCCTGTTACCCTTTGTCCGTGTCATCACCCCATCTGACAGTCCATCAAATCCAAGCGCAAAAAGAGTTTCCGACTGTCCCGCAAGTTTCCTTTTTACAAGAGCCTTGTTCAAGAGGCCAGCAACGCACGTAAGTAAGAGAAGAGGGCAAATCATTGACCCATGTTACTAAAGATAGTGCTTTCAGATTACTAGTAGAGCTTGCATGAATAGAAGTGCACGAGCTATCGTCTCCCCCCAGCTTCATTGTGCTTATATAACATACATCTGGGCATATAGCCATACAGAGAGGGAGGAGGGGCGGGGGCTCATTTGAGACCCCACTCTGAACTAGGGTGGAGAGATGCTGTGCAGGGACTGCTCCTACTCTGGTGGACTTTGGGGGGGAGATTCATCATCTTCTTGCGCCTGATTTCTGGTGTTTAAAAAAATAAATAAATAACTTTGGGGGTCATTTATCAAATACGCCTAAATTAGGTGAATTTATGAAGTAGATCGTGATGCCTCAATCTGCGACTTCTCCCCGCTCATGTTTTAGGCTTAGAAAATGGTCTACATATAAGACGGCTAGGAAGCTGTCTTACATTTAGAAGTGGGGAGGAATCCGCCGTAGTTATGTATAGGCCGGTGCATCTTCATACTTCCAGTGGTTCAACCCCCAGTTATACAGGTTATTAAAACCGGCGTCTAAAATGCTGGTCTTAATAAATGTGCCCCTTTGTGTTTCCAACTTTTTAGATGCCATTGCGACAAAATATTTTCGCAAGTCCCATTTTTACTGTGCCCCTGCCATCAGCTGTTTTCTGGGATTAAGATGCTGGACACTTGAAAGTGGTTGTCCGTGATGACAAAATGATTGTCTATATAGAGAACGTAATAGCAGGTCAAACGCAGTTCAATGGCATACATATGACCCTGACCAAATGGCACCATAGTATACAGCAGCTAAAGGTAGATTTAGGCGCCCAGATAATCCGGCAGATTATTGACTATGAATGTTTCTATTAACGCTCCTTCCTGACAGTCTGCCTGTCTAAAGTTACTGTAGAACACCAGATGAACCAGCCGGGTGAAATGGTCAACTAGATTATCATACAGTGCAGCTGTATGAGGACAAACAATGGCAGCAGCGATCCCTCATACTGTGGAGGTGATCGCTGCATGGACATGCAATGCTTTACCTCCATTTAACAAAGAGCCAAGTGTCGGGAAGAAACGCTTCCTTCCTGACAATCTGCTCCTCGGCCCACATAATGCACCTTAAGCTTAATGAGCACATGTTTTAGAGGGTGTTGGCCCTTAGCGAATGATGTCAGTTTCTGGTTAGTTTTTATTGGCTTAGGTCACTTTCATACAGTCGGTGTTTTGGTCGGTGATTTCCATCAGTGATTGTGAGCCAAAACCAGGAATGGAGGCTGCACAGACATAAGGGATAAGGGAAACATTTGCATCTGTTCTGTGTATTTGACCTGAACCTGGTTTGGCTCAGAATCTCTTATGGAAATTAGTGACCAAACACAGAACATGCGAAAGTGACCTTGCTTAAAAAGTTGAGTACACAGGTTTTTAAATCATTTTAAGAATGGGGGGGGTTTTGACAACCCCCTTCCACCTAACTGGCTGGACCTGTGAAGGAAAGATGACTGACTTGCTTCCCACCGCTGGTTCCCCGTTCCTTCTTCTCTGGGCTCCCACAGCAGTGACTGGCTCCTCATATGTCATGACAAATTGGCACATGGCACAAAGGGATCCAGTCTAATCCACAGCCAGTGATTGGCTGTGGCGATGTCAAATCACATAATATCCAGGGAGCCCAGTGGAGCATGGTCCGGCTGTGCCCTAACTCTGCCCCTGTCCCAATTAATCAATGGGGACGGAGCTGCAGGACTGATCCGACAGGGTGAACAGCCTGTCAGATCCATCCTGCTGCAAGTGTGAAAGTACCCTAAGTAAACTTGTTACAGGATCTTCTACTGAATGGTGAACAGTGAAGAACAGTACCTTCATTTGTTGTTCACAAATCTTTTGCGCAGGCTCTAAAATGTTTTTTGCTTCATTTCACTTGCTGAGTATATTTACAGATTTTGAAAGGGCATGATATTGTATCCTGGATTTTGTACTCAAGCTGTGAACTTAAATTTTTTTTTGTTGGAAACGTGTGTGTGGACTAATGTGTGTGTGGACTTGTCAATATCAATCATATGGGGTCATTCATTAAGACCAGCATTAGATGCTGGTCTTAAAAGGGTTCTCTGGGAATTAAGAAAATGAAAATACTTAAAAATTACTTTATGATAAGTATATTCCCACATACTTTTCATTAGTTATAATGGCTCATTAGGAGAAATAAAATGGCCGCCATCCTATTGGTACACACAGAACCTGTCCTAATCACACAGGAGGACAAGTTACGTCACAACGCTGAGGTAAAGAGCTGCCTCATCCTCCTCTCTGCTCTGATTGTAAGGGATTATGATCCCGAATACAGGTGAATCTCTGTGGGAAGAGACATGAGAGTAGGTGGGGATGTGGCTAATGAGCAACAGCTCTTGTATGCAGTCTCCATTACCGTAGTCTGTCTTGTCCATTCTCTTTGTATTAACCCCTTCAGGACCCTGCCATTTTTCACGTTAAGGAACTGGGCATTTTTCTCAAATCTGACATGTCAATTTATGTGGTGATAACTTTAAGGGCTGGTTCACACCTGAGCGCGCTGTAAAACGCCCTACGCCTAAAGAAGCACAGGAGCTTCTTTGGGGCGTTTTGACGCGCGTTTTCTCCAATAGGCTATAATGGGAACGCGCTAATATGGGCGTCTGAGCGTTTCCTGGTATTAAAACCGCGCGTACGAACGCGCGTTTTCAAATTACAACTTGCCCAGCAAACCACTCCCACACTGACGCCATAGCAACTAGCAAGATAAGAGCTGGTTCAGGGCCAGGAAGATGATCACATGCGCCAATGATGCGCGTTTCTTATTTGCAAAAACGTCTTAAAAAAACGCTCCAAAAAGCGCATATCAAATACGCTCAGGTGTGAACCCAGGGTAAAACGCTTTTACTTATCCAAGCCATTCTGAGATTTTCTCGTCACATAATGTACTTCATGACAGTGGTGAATTTGAGTCAAAATATTTCATTTTTTATAAAAAAAATACCAAATTTACCAAAAATTAATTTTTTTTTGCATTTTTCTAAATTTCAATTTCTCTGCTTTTAAAACAGATAGTGATACCTCCTAAAATAGTTATTACATTACATTTTCCATATGTCTACTTCATGTTTGGACATTCCCATGTTTTGGGATATTAGAAGTTTAGAAGCAAATCTTGAAATTTTTCAGAAAATTTCCAAAACCCAATTTTTAAGGACCAGTTCAGGTCTGAAGTCACTTTGTGAGGCTTACATAATAGAAACCACCAATAAATAGACCCATTTTAGAAACTACACCCCTCAAGGTATTCAAAACTGATTTTACAAACTTTCTTAACCTTTTAGGTGTTCCACAAGAATTAGAGGAAAATGTTGATGAAATTTTAGAATTTCACTTTTTTGGCAGATTTTTAATTTTAATCAATTTTTTCCAGTAACAAAGCAAGGGTTAACATCTAAACAAAACTCCATATTTATTGCCCTGATTCTGTAGTTTACAGAAACACCCCATATGTGTTGTGCTGTATGGGCACACGGCAGGGCGCAGAAGGAACGCCATATGGTTTTCGGAGGGCAGATTTCACTGAATAATTTTAAGTTGCCATGTCACATTTGAAGACCCCCTAGAGTAGAAACTCCAAAAAAAAGACCCCATTTTGGAAATTACAGAATAAGGTGGCAATTTTGTTGGTACTATTTTATGGCAAATATTTTTGGTTGCTCTATATTACACTTTTTGTGAGGTAAGGTAACAACAAATAGCTGTTTTGACACCGGTTTTATTTTTTGTTATTTACAATGCTCATCTGACAGGTTAGATCATGTGGTATTTTTAAAGAGCAGGTTGTTACGGATGTGGCAATACCTAATATGTTCCATTATGCAGGGGAGTCCTCTCCTGCATAAATGAAACGGGACGGATCAGTTTTGCAGTCCATAGACTTCTATTCTGACGGAATTCCTCTAAAGGCATTCCGTTATGCATTCCGTCATAGAATTGCGTTAGAGTCCGTGGTAACGGAACTCATAACGCAATTTTGCTTTTACCACCAAACGAAGCCTCAACGAATTTCATAACCTAAAATTCGCTCATCTCTAATTGGTACAAATTTTTTTTAATTATTTTTCCCCCTTTTTTTTGGTCAAACTTTTTTTTTTTTTTTTTTACTTTCAATTTCTTTTTTGTCCTACTCTGGGACTTCAACTTTTGGGGGTCTGATCCCCTTTACAATGCATCACAATACTTCTGTACACTGAGTAATACCCTTACAGCTTCCTGCCTGTGAGATCCAGGGGGCTGGATCTCAAAGGCTATCATGGAAGGGAAGGTCCCCGTCCCAGCAGCGCGGGGACTTGATGGCCACCCCTTATCTGGCACGATCCTGCACGTGCCACGGTCAGCGCTGACAGCCTGCCTGTGAGACCCAGCCTAAGGGGTGAGATCTCACAGGCTTCTGTTGAAGGCGTCGGGCTGCCTTCTCTGCCATTGGATCCCAGTCACTGCAACGCACCTGTACCCTCTGCAAACGCTCTGTCTGTAAAACTACAATTCTCACCATGCCCTGCTGATGGCTGTAAGCAGTCTGAGCATGCTTGGAGAGCTGCAGGTTGGCCATCCCTGCCCTAGGAGATAAGTCACCTCCAGATTTCTGTGCTTTTTCCTTGACCCACTTCTCTGGTAAATACACATGTTTTGGGGGTGCCCTTGTGCATAGTCTGAGTTTTATATCATTTCATCTGCCTCTTATCTCCCTGCATGTGCTGTCTAAAAGACAAACGGTTTGTTGCCCAAAGAAACCAATCACAGCTCACCATTCATTTTACTACAGCAAACTTCCCAGCGGTCCTGGAACAGCTGAGGTATGTCCCGATGTCAACTGTTTCTGCATCCTGAGAAGCGGAGACGGTTAAATGCAATAGTAAAGGTTCCTGCATGCCCTATCTTGGCCCGGAATCCATGTTGAATCTCCATTGAAATTGATGGGAAGCATAAAAAAAACAACCCCATCAAAAACTGCACGTAAAAACGTGCACAGATCTGTGTTGAATTTTGTATGCTGATTTTCAAAATCCATCGTATGAACGTACCCCAAGTAGTGATTGGTTGCTTTGGGATGAGAGGCAGTGCCTTCGCAGTAATGTACGCTGCATCAAAAACCCATTCATTACTTTATTAGAACCCCCCAGAACCCTGGCGGATGGACTTGACAACTCCCCCAGTAAGTTGGATCATGAAGAGTATAGGTACCAAGTTTAGGTAAGATTCAAGAGTACACGTAGGAGCCCATGAAGAACAAACTAAATCTGACAGGGCAGACCAAGTTGATTTTAAAACTTCCCTCTGTTTTCAATAAGCCCCCCCCAAATTTCCTTCAGTATCCTGCTATGTATTTACGTGTGCCAATAATGGGACATGCTGCACAGTATAATAATGTCTCATGTAATATAGTGCATTTTAAGAGTCATTCTACTGTTCATGCAGGTAAACGCCCGTCAGACACTGTTCTTTTTGGCTTTTTTTGCGATAGTTTGGTATGGCACAATAGGTGCTGCTCGCTCTGATTTGATCACTAGTTCATTTAGGACCTCCAGTTATCCTGTGATCTGTGGAAGGATGGGAGATCTGTTTGCTTAGGCAACAGTACAGCCTAGAAGCCTCTCCTGCAAATCTCCCTAAGGGGCTGGTCAGTTTATATTACTAGCTGAACGTACTGGTAACGGCACAGGCATGCAGGTAGTAATAAGCATTATTAAACTATCCCCAACGTAAGTGAATGGAGGCTGCTGATAGACAGAACCATCCATCGGCGGCCATGTTGCCAGCACTCAGGTCAGGAGACCTACGTGTAAATGTGAACTATTTATATCGGACATCAGTGCAGATAGCTTATAATTCTTATTACTAGCTGTGTACATGTGTAGCTAGTAATATAAACTAGCCAACCTTTGACCCCATCCCGCATTATCATGTACGGTGTGGTAAGGGTGACTTTCCTACCTCCTAAGGGCTCTTTCACACTTGCGTTTTTCATTTCCGTCCTAGAGTTCCGTCCTCGGGGCTCTAGGACGGAAAGATACTGATCAGGATTTCCCTAATGCATCTTGAATGGAAAGAAATCCTTTCAGGATGCATCAGGATGTCTTCCGTTCAGTATGGAAACGTTTTTTGGACGTTGCCAAAACCGCAGCATGCTGCGGATTTGTCTCCGTCCAAAAATCCGTAAGACATGCTGTAACGCCCATTGAAAAGCATTAATCCGGATCCGGCTTTAAGCTAAACGTCGTTTCGGCGCATCGCCGGTTTCGACGTTCAGCTTTTGTGAATAGTTACCATGGCAGCCAGGACGCTAAAGTCCCGGCTGCCATGGTAAAGTGTAGTGGGGAGGCAGGGGAGCAGTATACTTACCGTCCGTGCGGCTCCCGAGTCCCGGGGCGCTCCACAATGACATCAGAGCGCCCCATGAGCATGGATCACGTGATCCATGTGCGTGGGGCGCTTTGACGTCATTGTGGGGCGCCCCGGGAGCCGCACGGACGGTAAGTATCTGCTCCCCTGGCAACCAGGACTTTAGTAGCATCCTGGTTGCCATAGTAACACTGAAAGCATTTGAAGACTGATCAGTCTTCAAATGCTTTCAGTTGTCTTGCGTTGTGACGGATCCGGCGGGCATTTCCGGCAAAGGAAGTGCACGCCGGATCCTCACAACGCCAGTGTGAAAGAGGCCTTACTTGCATGTACTTGATGGGGATTACATGAGTACAGCTTCTGTGCCCATTTGATTACTGGAGCATGGCTGTTACTCCAGCACCAAAAGGCTGAGAGAACTCCGCTAATGGCTGTTTAACCTGTAGATGCTTCAATCGGTGGTGATTGTGTGGCGGAAAAAGGAAGGGGGGCTCACCTTGTCCTGTCCCTGCCTCTCCAGGGCCCACTGGGTAATTGAGAGCTCTGGGCCTAACAAAGTTCCCCTCGGGCTGTCTAAGCATGGTTTACTCTTAGTTGTGCCTGGTATCACTGTAAGTATCTGCTCCCCTGGCTCCCCACTCTTACTATGGGGGAGATGGGCACATGTAAGTTTATTCTGGAGGTGTATTGTGCATTACCACTTGTCAGAGAATATGGTTTTGTTACCATTTTGTGCAGATTTTTGCTAGCTATACCCTTTTACAGACTCTTATCTCTAGTATGTGCTGCCTGCGGTATTTTTTCTATATATATATGGGATCTTGCACAGGTGCCCTATACATGGATTAGAATGCTGATATTTATACCATATAAGATGATTAATACATATCTTTCTGTAACCATATAGATGTATTGTTGCTCCAAACTTTTTATTTAATCCATTTTGTAAAGGAGGCCTATGGGTCTTTGACGTTCCTGATCTTTTCTTTCACCTCTCCTTCGTAGTGCTCTTTTTTTCAGTAATCTGCGGCACTTTCTAATACTGATATATTAATGGGGTCAGTTGCATCTTCCTCCTTTTGGACAAGTTTCCTTTTGCTTTTCCATATTTTGTCACCTAAGGAGAAAGCGATGTGTAATAATTTTTCTTTGGGTAGCTTTTCCTAACGCTGTCTCTAGCTGGCTGTCTCTCACTGTCTCTGTCTTTCTCCTCTTTCTCGTCTGTAATATCAGGACTTCCCTGGCTTAAGTGACGATTATTATGGATCAAAGAGTCTGAGTAAGTCCCTCAGTGTGAGAAAGCTGCTGTTAGTTGGGTTGTCTGCTTTGGGGCGTGTCCTGTTAGGTCTGGGAAGGGGGCACACGATACTTTGTGGTATGTATTATGCAGAGAGGGATGCGTGCTTCGAGGTAGACAGGTATGTACATACCCACTCTGTTCCCCTGCCATTTAATATACGGGACAGTTAGCACCCCACTAGTCTCATCTTTCAAAGTGGTTTTGTATTTGGGATAAAAATTCTAACTCTTGCACTATTTGTGCTATTACATGCTTATTTTGCCCAGCATTTTTTATGGAATCTGCAGCGAAGGCTTCAGCTTAGATGTGAACGAAGCTTTAGCTTGAATGTTAGGAAATTGCTCCGAAGCGGATTTGTTGCAATTTTATGCAGTTTGTGCCATTTGGTGATGTGGTGTCCGTAGTGTTTAGAAGGCTTGGACCATTAAAGAAAGTAACATTTAGAGTTGACATTAATCTTCAGAAGCTCCGCATGCTATCCCAGATTGAATCTGTAATTTGGACAGCTTCCACCACCAATAATCGTTAGGTGCACCGGCATAGATGGTGTAGATATCTAGGTAGCGCTGCTTTGTAGAGCTTGGTGTTCTTAGCGTTTTCTTCTGTTAGAGCCCTTCCCTGTATTCTGTGTCTGTTCTGTGCTTTCCTTGTGACTTGTGTGGCTCTCTATCTCCTATTAACAGCTTTATATTACTTTTACAGAAGCTGTGACCTCAAATACCAGTGACAGCGAGAGCAGCTCCAGTAAGTCACCGTAAATCATATGTATGTTTTTTCTCCACTTTCATCTGTTTTTCCCTAATGAGAATGGTTTACCTTGCTCTACAGAGGGACAAGAGGACACTATTCTTTCCTATGAGCCAGTGACTCGACAAGAAAGTAAGTAAATATGTGCTTTACTGCGGCTGTTTATTTTATTTTTACTCCAATTCTTACATTCTCAACATGTTCCGTACTGTGCTGTTCCCAATAAGGCAAATAATCACTTTTTTTAATGTTTGAACTTCATAATAAAACAAAATGGGCAAATAAAAACCATCCTGACAGGACATTGAATGCTATCAGTAAAGAATAGCTCCCCCTCATTGCCACCCATTCTAAATAAGAATGTAATACCTCAAACACGCGGGTCAGAGGTTTCATACAGTCCACGCACCGGAGCGCTCCGAGTGCTGAAGGTGGATTCTCCTAGTGTTGCTAAGGGGGCGCTGTAGAGGCAGCTTTATAATAAAATTACAGGATACCCTAATAAAGTATACTACGAATGTTATTGGTGACAGTCCCTCACATTTTTTAAGTACAAATGACAGTTACACTTTAATGTTATTTATAAGTCACTGAAAACATTAGAAAAAAACTAAAACTCAGTAACAGTGTGTGCACTCCGCATCTATCACGTCCCCATTCAAAATGAATGGGTCCGCACCCGTTCCTCAAATTTGCGGAACGGGTGCGGACGTGTGAATAGGGCCTTACACAGTCAGTGTAGACAATTAAAGTATTATGGGTCCTGGACTGTGGTGACACTAAGCTAATTATTTTGTAAAGGAACGTGTGTTTATTGTGACAGAAGTGTAAAATAATACATATGTACCCCAAAATGGTTCCTAGAAAAAGTTGTCCTGCAGCTGCACTGAAAAGAATGACTGCTGGCGCCCAAGGGAAAGAATGTTACTAGTCCTTATAGTGTTGCTGAATTTTCGGAAACTCTTGATGTCACAATCGCTTATGAAACGTTTTTATCGGCAAAGGTCCGAGTGCGGTGACACCACCCACGATTGCTAGATCAAGGAAAGAGAAGCGCTCGTATATTGCATCCTCTCCTTTCTGCAGAGCACTGTCTCAATAGAAAGTCTGTTGGCCGGCCTTGATTCTTTTCTGTGGGGCGAGGAGAAATAGTTTCTTGGTATTTGTACAGTCAAATAATAATCTTGGACAGCCTGCATACTGTGGAGACAGGGTTTCTGCCAGGTGGTCTTTTATTTGGATCTGTATTCTGGAAAATGTGCTAATGCGGTGTCATTTTGTTCCTAGTCCATTACACCAGACCAGTCATTATCTTGGGTCCACTGAAGGATAGAATTAATGATGACCTGATTTCTGAATTTCCTCACAAGTTTGGTTCTTGTGTCCCACGTAAGTGTGTGTCCGTTTATAGCACTATGGTTTCATTAAGCAACTTCCTGACCTACTAATGCTTATCAATTACGCACTGCAGACACAACACGACCTCGAAGGGAGGCTGAAATTGATGGGCAAGACTATCATTTTGTTTCTTCTCGGGAGCAGATGGAAAAAGACATTCAGGACAACAAATTTATAGAGGCCGGACAGTTTAATGACAACCTTTATGGGACTAGTATTCAGTCTGTACGGGCAGTGGCTGAAAGGGTAAGTGTTGAAGTGTTAATTAATCTGTCATTTATCTTTTCCGTATGTGAAGTTATTCTACGGTTTTCAAACCAGCCCCTGGATCTGAACACTTTTGTGATTGCATGTAATTAACCACTACAGGACCGCCTAACGCACGGATGCGTCCGGCGGGCGGTCCTGTAGCTCGGAGTGGACGCATCGGCGCGTCATCTCGCGAGACGCGAGATTTCCTGTGAACGCGCGCGCGTCTCATGAGTTTAACTACAGCCTGCCAGCGATGATCAATCGCTGGCAGGCTGTAGATGCGAAATAGTTCGCATCAAACAGGTATATCAGACGCTGTTTTGTTAACAGCGTCTGATATACCTGCTACCTGGTCCTCTGGTGGTCCCATTTGCTGGGATCGACCACCAGAGGACCAGGTAGCTATGTAAAGTTGCACCAAACACTACACTAACCCCCACCCCCCTCACTTATTAACCCCTTTTTAACCCCTTGATCACCCCATCTAGATTCCCTGATCACCCCCCTGTCATTGATCACACCCCTTGTAAGGCTCCATTCAGACGTCCATATGTCTTTTGCGGATCCGTGGATCTGATCCTCAAAACACGGACACCGGCAATGTGCTTTCCGCATTTTTCAGATCCGCACATTGCCAAAACTATATAGAAAATGCTTTTTCTTGTCCGCAATTGCGGACAAGAATTGGACATGTTCTATATTTTTGCGGAACGGAAGCGCGGATCCGTAATTCCGGAAACGAGCGTGACAAAGTCTGTCCCCATAGAAATGAATGGGTCCGCAATTCCGTTCCGCAAACAGAATTGCGGACGTGTGAATGGGGCATAAGGGTCCCTTATCACCACCAGTTAGTTAGCTACTTGTTAGGTAGCTAGCGCCCAGCCCACTGCACCGCAGTCACTGATTTTGGCAGAGATTTTTTCATCCACATTGATCGATGCGAATGAAAAAATCTGTGCCGTTAATTTTTATTTTTTATTTTTTTTTTCAGCCCAGAGGCTGAAAGGGAAAAAAAAAAATCTCATTACCCGTATGCTCAATATAAGGAGAATCGCAGAAACTCCTAATTCTGGCCATACGTGTAATGATTGCGGAGACCCTCAAATGCCAGGGCAATACAAAAACCTCACATGTGACCCCATTTTAGAAAGAAGACACCCCAAGGTATTCCGTGAGGGGTATGGTGAGTTCATGTAAAATTTTATTTTTTGTCACAAGTTAGTGGAATATGAGACTTTGTAAAAAACAAAACAAAAAAAAAAATTAAAAATTAAATATCAATTTCGCTAACTTGTGCCAAAAAAAAAATAATTCTGTAAACTCGCCATGCCCCTCACGGAATACCTTGGGGTGTCTTCTTTCCAAAATGGGGTCACATGTGCGGTATTTATACTGCCCTGGCATTTTAGGGGCCCTAAAGCGTGAGAATCCAAATGCGTAAAAATGCCCTGTGAAATCCTAAAGGTACTTGTTGGAATTTGGGCCCCTTTGCGCATCTTGGCTGCAAAAAAGTGTCACACATGTGGTATCGCCGTACTCAGGAGAAGTAGGGCAATGTGTTTTGGGGTGTTTTTTTACATTTACCCATGCTGGGTGTGAGAAATATCGCTGTAAATTGACAACTTTGTATAAAAATTTTTTAAAAGTTGTCGTTTACAGCGATATTTCTCACACACAGTATGGGTATATGTAAAAATACCCCCCCAAACACATTGCCCTACTTCTCCTGAGTACGGCGATACCACATGTGTGCCACTTTTTTGCAGCCAAGATGCGTAAAGGGGCCCAAATTCCAATGAGTACCTTTAGGATTTCACAGGGCATTTTTACGCATTTGATTCTCACGCTTTAGGGCCCTTAAAATGCCAGGGCAGTATAAATACCCCACATGTGACCCCATTTTGGAAAGAAGACACCCCAAGGTATTCCGTGAGGGGCATGGCAAGTTCATAGAAATTTTTTTTTTTTGGCACAAGTTAGCGGAAATTGATTGTAAAGAACAAAAAAAAAATAAAAAATCTATTTCCGCTAACTTGTGCCAAAAAAAAAAATTTCTATGAACTTGCCATGCCCCTCACGGAATACCTTGGGGTGTCTTCTTTCCAAAATGGGGTCACGTGGGGTATTTATACTGCCCTGGCATTTTAGGGGCCCCTAAAGCGTGAGAATCCAAATGCGTAAAAATGCCCTGTGAAATCCTAAAGGTACTCTTTATTTTTAGGGCCCCTTTGCGCACCCAGGCTGCAAAAAAGTGTCACTCATGTGGTATCGCCATACTCAGGAGAAGTAGGGCAATGTGTTTTGGGGTGTATTTTTATATATACCCATACTTTGTGTGAGAAATATCTCTGTAAACGACAACTTTTTAAATTTTTTTATACAAAGTTGTCAGTTTAAAGAGATATTTCTCTCACCCAACATGGGTATATGTAAAATTACACCCCAAAACACATTGCCCTACTTCTCCTGAGTACGGTGATACCACATAAGTGACACTTTTTTGCAGCCTGGGTGCGCAATGGGGCCCAAATTCCAACGAGTACCTTTAGGTTTTACATGGCTGCTCACAATTTAGCCCCGCCCAAAATGCCAGAACAGTAAACACACCCCACATATGACCCCATTTCGGAAAGTAGACACCCCAAGGTATTCACTGAGGGGCATAGTGAGTCCGTCTGAGATTTATTTTTCTTTTTTTCCCAGAAGTTAGCAGAAATGGAAACTTTTATTATTTTATTTTTATTTTTTTTCTCAGAAAGTGTCATTTTCCGCTAACTTGTGAAAAAAAAATGAAATGATACATGAACTCACCATGCCCCTCTGCGAATACTTTGGGGTGTCTTCTATCTAAAATGGTGTCATTTGGGGGGTATTTATACTATCCTGACATTCTAGCACCTGAAGAAACAGGACAGGTGCTCAGAAAGTCAGAGCTGCTTCAAAATGCCGAAATTCACTTTTTTGCACCATAGTTTGTAAACGCTATTCTTTTACCCAAACCAATAAATATACACTTATTGGATTTTTTTTTTATCAAAGACATGTAGAACAATAAATTTATAGAAAAATTTTATATAGAAATGTAGTTTTTAAAAAAAAAAAAATTTTCAACAGAAAGTGAAAAATTTCATTTTTTTGCAAAAATGTTGTTACATTTTTATTAATAGCAAAAAAAGTAAAAATGTCAGCAACAATGAAATACCACCAAATGAAAGCTCTATTAGTGAGAAGAAAAGGAGGTAAAATTCATTTGGGTGGTAAGTTGCATGACTGAGCAATAAACGGTGAAAGTAGTGTAGTGCGGAATTGTAAAAAGTGGCCTGGTCATTAAGGGTGTTTAAGCTAGGGGGGCTGAGGTGGTTAAACATTTCACATAGCCACTGAGTTATTCAATACAATTTCTGTTATAGCGCCACCTGCTGTATTTTATTTTTTTTTTGATCCGCTCACTGAGAAGGCCGCACATGCTCATCCTTCAACTGCCTCTTGAGCTGTGATAGGGAGAGCATGGACACGCCCCCTCAGCTGCAGCAGCAAAGACACTCCCCTTGAGCTGCCAGCTTGATATAAATCTGGCAGAGCAATAATGGAAATCTCTGGATCCATGTGAGGTACAGGGCTGGTTCTAGCTTTGTTGGAGATTGTCATTTACTATATGATGTCTGATTTTCATTTTTACATTGGTCATGGGATAACCCTTTAAGCTATAACGTATTGTCGTTCACAGGGAAAGCACTGCATTCTTGATGTATCCGGGAATGCTATCAAACGACTACAACAAGCACAACTCTTTCCCATTGCTATTTTTATCAAACCAAAATCGGTAGAAGCACTCATGTAAGTGACCACTTATTGCTTTCTCTCTCATCTCTCTCTAAAAGTAGACACCCAGAACCTTGTCAAAATGCCACTCGGCACTATAGACACTTTCATGCAATTTTGTGTCTAGATGTAATTTTTAATAAGAAGTGCATAAGTGGGTAAAAGTGTGACAAGCAGAAAGCTGTATGTGCCACACCGTTTAAATATAACATTTCAACATGTGTAAAGTTACGTGTACAGATCCTCCTAAAATCACCAAAACTGGAAAGCTAAAAATCTGGTTTTAAGCTGGAAGTTTTTTTTTTTTTTTTTAAAGTAACGGCCTATAAAAGTAAATAAACCCCAAACCTGTTGATTGCAGTTGCCTTGACAGACTGTTGATTACCATATGCACCTTCATTTAAAGGGACTCTCACCCCCCGATCCTACTGTTCGCATAGACACATAGCAGTGGGCCACCTGATTTAAAATACTGGTTTTCCTTTGTTGATCTGAGGCTCCAGTCCCAACTTATACCTTTTCTTAGTATGCAGATTAGGCTCCTAGTGCAGTAAGGGTGTCACTGTTGTTCTTGTTGCACCCAAGCTTCACTCATTTCTGTGGCAAGCCCCTCCCTGGCAGTGGCAAAGGTGACAAATTCCCTTTAAGGCCTCATGCACACGAACATATTGGGTCCGAGCCGCATATTTTGCGGCTTGCGCGCGGACCCATTCACTTCAATGGGGCCGCAAAAGATGCGGACAGCACTCCGTGTGCTGTCCGCGTCATTTGCTCCGTTCCGTGGCCCCGCAAAAAAAATAGAGCATGTCCTATTCTTGTCCGTTTTGCGGACAGGAATAGGCATTTCTACAATGGACTGCGTTCCGTTCCGCAAGTTGCGGAACAGCTTCAGTGTTTCGTGGATCCGCGGTTTGCGGACCGCAAAACACCTACGGTCGTGTGCACGAGGCCTAAAGGGGTTGTCCAGGATTAGAAAATCATGGCTACTTTATTTCAAAAAGAGCACCTAGCCTTTCCATTGGTTGTGTCCGTTATTGCAGCTCTGCTCCATTGAAGTGAATAGGGCTGCGCTGTTCTACCACACCCAACCTATGGACAGGTGTGGTGCTGTTTTTAGAAGACAGTTGCCATATTTTTCTAGTCCTGGACAACCCCTTTAACTTTGTGACAAACGGGAATTATTAAATAAAATAAAATGTTGGATTGCTGCAAAACTCCGTTATATCTCACAGACATGTAAATGATTACTAGTGTGGTCTGATTAGACATTGGGTCTTTCCACAAGAGGGTGTAAAACTGCAGGTTGCAACAGTGATACAGGTCCTATAAAAAGGCCCTCAGAGGCTACTTTTGGGTAGTATACCTCTTGGTGAGAGATCGTTGACAGCCGGACACAGGTGTCCTTTATTACACCCACACACTCCTGTCTTAGAATTAGAAAATATGGTATCGTGGCACCCGTTGCATCTCCTGCATCGCTGCTGAATTATATTTACATGAAAATGAGTTTCATGCACTGAAGTGCTAGCCGTATAGCTTGGAACACTGCTATGTCTCTGTGCTCTGTGCATTCAGCTGCGCTCCCCCTGCTGGGAGAATCAAAAGGTCAGTATTGTCTCTTCTCGGAACAGCTCCTCCAGACTCTCCACTACCCCTGATGAGTACCGACACCCACATATTTGCTACAGGACATCAGCAAAATTAAGCATTCCTAGTGGGATGCATCATTTTGCTAAAAAACACTGACAATAACTTCTAACACCATAATATTGCTGAACCGCCTATGACCATTTGTGAGACATGGTGCATGCATGAGGCACTATGTCTAGGTCAATCAAAGAGGATGGGGGAGCGCACAGGAGTGTAGCAGTGCTCCTAGCACTACGGCCAGCCCCTTGGTGCTCTAAATAACTAATTTGCATTATTTACAAAAAAATGTTTTGGCGTTGGTTCAATCTAAAAACAAAATAAAAGTATCAATTTAATCAGCATCATCAACCCTGCCATGTAATATGCCTGGTTTAATGGGGTTGATCATGCTGACCAATGCTCTTTAATCCTCTGCTTTAAGTGATGTAATAATACATCATTGAGCCAGAAGGGGTTAAACAGGCCTTGTAACATGGTTTAGGAATATAAACCAAAACAAGAATCTTTTCAGAATAAAGACATCCCAGAGCAGATGGCAAAAGGTAACTTGTGAATAATGAATGTTCATTAAATCTTATCACACAGATTTAGAGAGAATCTTAAAAACCAATTCTAGAAATAAAATGTTTGGAATTTAGGAAGTGTTGTAGCCAGAAGATGGGTGCTATGAATAAATACACTACTCACAAAAAGTAAGGGATATTTGGCTTGTGGGTGAAATTTCAGGATGAACCTAAAATGCACTCGGACTTTTACAGGTGAACTTAATGTGACCGTCTCTAAACTTTTGAATGCACATGTCCAACTGTTCAGTGTTTTAGGAGCTTAAAGGGAACCGGTCACTTCCAAAACGCATATCAAACCGACATCATTACCGTACAGTAGCCCCCTGTGTGTTCATAATCTTGTTTCATTCCTCCATTGGTTGCTGTATACTTTATAAAAACGCTGTTTTAATCTCCATTTGCGCTATCTTCAGAGCCAGCTTGAGGTCAAGGGTGCAGTGGCCCCGGTGCTTCAAGTCACGCTAAGCCCACCCCTTACCCATCCTCTCTTCACTTTGCGTGACATCCTGCCATGAGGCTGGGATCGAGCAAGTCTCACGCATGCGCGGTGTGCTCATTGTTACTGCGCGATCCCGTCTCCGGCTTCCACAGTCAGCCGGCTGCTATTGTCTCACTGCGCATGCGCCGGCCACTTCCATCATGTGCGCACCCGGTGATTCTGGTCCTCGGCGTCATCACTGGCTTCAGGCTCTGGAGAACGCAAGCCAGTGGTCACGCAGTCCGGGCAGGTGTGTCTAGTCAATACAGAACTGCCCTACACTTTGTGAATGGTACAGTGACAAGCCCATACTGCTTGAATAACATTAATCCAATCATTGTGCCTCTGCATGGACAACACAGGCCCAATTTTGTCTTTAAGGACGACGATGCATCAGCTCATCAAGGTCGCATCATTAGGGAACGTCTGCTGGAGACTGGGGGACCTCAAATGGAGTGGCCCGCACTTTCTCCAGATCTGAATCCCATTGAAAACCTATGCGATTAGCTGAGTTGCCATGTAGAGGCTTGTAACTCCATAAATTTCACCCGAAAGCCTAACTTTTTATGAGTAGTGTATATTTCTGATACAGTTCAAATTGTTCACTTTTATATAGGTTTGGATTGGCTTCTCTTTTCTAGAAGTTAACTTTTGCATTTTACAAAAAGCAAAGTTAGTGCCACAGTTTCACTTGTTCTGTTTTTATTAGGGAAATGAATCGGAGACAGACATTCGAACAAGCTCACAAAATGTTTGATAAAGCCACCAAACTAGAGCAAGAGTTTGGGGAGTTTTTCACAGGTAATGTTAAATGCATTTCTCTATCGTAACGTGTACTTACATATTGGATGAATGACGTCTGTATTAATCGATTTACGTAGGACCAGCTGAGCATCCACTGTATATGGGGTATCCCAACTGTCCCCCAACTGCAAATATCATGGAAAAAAATTGCTCATGTTGAATTTTAATATACCCAATACTTTGTTCTTGAGTATCCGCCCCCTCCCCATTGAGAACACATGCATGCTGAGCAGAGTGTATGAGGCTGGAAAGGAGGAATAGCTTTTAGCTGACAGCTGTGTAAGGCTACATGCACACGACCGTTGGTGTTTTGTGGTCCGCGGATCCGCAAAACACGGAAGCTGCTCCGCGTTCCGTTCCGCAATTTGCAGAACGGAATGCGGCCCATTATAGAAATGCCTATTCTTGTCCGCAAACGGACAAGAATAAGACATGCTCTATTTTTTTTGAGGGGGCACGGAACGGAGCAACGGATGCGGACAGCACACGGAGTGCTGTCCGCATCTTTTGCGGCCCCGTTGAAGTGAATGGGTCCGCGCCCGAGCCGCAAAATATGCGGCTCGGACGCAGACCCCAATGGCCGTGTGCATGAGGCCTAAGGAGCAGGGCCACCTTTAGGCCACCCCATTCTTGTTGCAAAAAATGGTACATGATCATTACACCTGTGAAGGTAGGTGTAAAAAGTGTCAAATATTTATTTTACTCAATGTAGTTTACATTTTGGTGCGATAAAGCTTGGCACACTTCCTCCAATTTTTTTGTTTAACGGTAATAAGGCACACCTTTGAAAAACATTACTGTAAAAGAGCCACTTTTACTAAATTTTAAGGGTTTCATTTTTAGTATTCTGAAGCACTCTGCCTCTCCACCCACTACAGGGTTTGTCTTTTTATTGTTACAGCAATGCAGGACAGCTACTTGATCCTCTTCTTAGACTGTTTCTTTAACCCCTTAGTGACCACCCATGCACCTTTTTACAGCAGTCACTAAGGGGCCTTCGGCGGTCACTGCACAGGTCCCCTGGGCAGCCGGGGCAGGCCGACTCCCCCTGTCTCCCGTCGGCACCCCGCAAATGTGATCGCGAGGTGCCGATGTGTGTGAAGCCTGGTTGGGGTCTGATGTAGGTCCCAAGCCAGCCTTAAGTAGTTTCTAGCAGACTGTGACTCTATGGCGCAGCCTGCTGGTCAGTGTCGTTAAAGCACTCATATGAAAATGCAATGCACTATTAGGATAGTGCATTGTATTTTTAAAGCAATGAAAATGTCTGTTATAGTCCCCTTGTGGGACTTTTAAGTGGTCTAAAAAAAAAACACATTTATTAAATAAATAAAAATTAGAGTACAAAAATTAGCTTTTTTTTCCATTGAAAATACGCTTTTCAATGAAAAAAATTGAAAAATAAAAATGTTCCCCATTTGTATCGCCGCGTCCGTAACGACATTCACTACATAATTATGTTGTAAATTATCCCCTATGGTGAACGCCGTAAAAAAAAAAACTAAAAAAAATCCAGAATTGGTAATTTATTCTTAGTTGCCTCCGAAAAAAACATAATGACAAGCAGTCAAAAAGCGTAATTTGCTCCCGTATGAAAACTACAAGTTGTCTCGCAAAAATTCCACAGAAAGAAAAATAAAAAAGCTATGGGTTTTGGGATGCGGTGATGTAAAAAGATTTTCTTTCTTTAAAGATAGAAATAAGGGGTTTTATTGCACAAAAGTGGTAAAACATAAAATAAACTACATGTATTTGCTATCCCTGTAATCGTACTGACACAGAGAATAAGGATACTATGTTATTTATACCGAAAAATGAACACAATAAAATGTATAACTTAAAAACTCGGCAATATTGCTGTTTTTTCCCTCTCTCTCCCAGAAAGACTTAATAAAATGTAATCAAAGTTAAGTGTACTCCAAAAAAAAATACAACTTGTCCTTCAAAAAAACAATCCCTCATACAGCTACATAGATGGAAAAATAAAAAAGGTATAGCTCTTGGAAGGCAACGATGAAAAAGGAAGAAAATCGCTTGGTCAGCAAGTCCCAAAACAGGCTGGTCACTAATGGGTTAAAAAAAAAAAGTCCAATTATCTGTTGGTCCTTCCCTAAATTTTCTTTCTTTTCTGTTACTACTGGGGGAAGAATAAAGCTACAATTACTAGTAATTTATATAAGTTGTTGGTAGATGGTAGCTTTTCTGGTGCTGTCATGGGTGTGAGAAAATCCACGTATCGGCTAGAAACTTTGTTCATGTATTTGGCATGTATAGCTATTGTCAATCGAAGCTGGAGCTTCATTGTGTACGGTGTGACTAGGAAAGACGCTTACCTGGTTACAGGTGCTTTGTTTCTAGCACTGGGGGTCTCGTCATCTGTGGAACAGGAGTGTGACGTTACAGCCATCATGTGCACCTCAGCCGTTACGGTTATGTGCCACATAATGGGTGTCTCACACTTCTGATCCATGGGGGTTCTGATTGAATTTTCTAAGGGCATGCAATCAGGGCAAGATTTTTTTCTGCTTTTCTGAGCAGTATATCACTGAAGACCGTGATTGACCGTAGTGGTCACATGCTGTATACCCGCACTGCAGTATATAAACGAGCAGCAGCAGTAGGGCTGGACCGGCGACACAGAAAACCCTGCCTGAGAAGGATTAAAGTGCAGTTATTATTATTATTTTATTATTTTATTATTTTATTATTTTATTATTTTATTATTTTATTATTTTTATTATTTTTATTATTTTAATTATTATTATTATTATTATTATTATTATTATTATTATTTTTATTTTTGTACATCTTTCGGGGGCTTGTATAAGATTTAGAATTATCTTGACAAACCCTTTAATGACCTTATTCAAACCACCACTGTGTTAGAACACTGGTACTTTAAAACCTAATGTAGTAAAGAGGTGCATGGGGGAAATGCATTCAAATGCAATCTGTGGTTCTGCAGTGTCTACTTTTATTGTAAAACTCTTTATTTGAATCTCTCCTTTGCAGCCATTGTACAGGGTGAGTCATTGGAAGAAATTTATAACAAGATCAAGCAGATAATTGAGGATCATTCTGGACATCACATTTGGGTGCCATCTCCTGAAAAACTCTAAATCTTCTACTGGACTGCTGTTATCTGTCTACAACCCTCCGCTACCCATACCCCCAGAGAAATGGAGTGGGGTTCAATGTGCGTCTGCCATCAAACACAGAAAAACGTCCCCTCAGAGCCCATTGGACTCCACTGGTTTTTGGAATCTGCAACCTGGGTGTAGTTTCATTGACCCTTTGGGGGTTTGTATGTGGTCAGCAAGGAAATCCTGTCCTTACTTGACTGGGACAAGAACAGACTTAAACACTTAGGCTATAAAATGCAAAAAAAAAAGGGAAAAGATCTTAAGAGGCCATGTCCTCCTGTCTCCATATCACCCACCCTTTCCCTAAAAGCCCCCATCCCTGCTGGATTGGAAGAAGGCATATTTATATACATATATATATACTGTGTGTGCGTGTGTGTGTATATATAATTTATATATGATTATATATATATATTATATATATTTTGGCTGTGATGGGATATTTGTCCCTGCTATTCTATTGTTTGTAATGATTTTTTTAAAGTTCTCTTTTTTCTGTGATGGACAGAGCTTTAGGCTCTGTTACGGTACTATATGGCCTACTCGCCATGGCTGCAAGTCATAGGTCTGGGTAAAAGGTACTGGTACATCTTCTATATGTGGTTGATCCAGCCAGCACCAAATATACAGGAGAGTTCAGCGCAGGCTATAGCTGCCTTTTTGCAGCTTGTCCAGATTGCAAGTTTCTCCTAATGCACATTCTTGTTACTCTCACCTCATAGAAAACTGACAGTGCGCATTAAGATGAGTTTTATATTTAAAATCAAGTAGTCTTTCATCAGTAACGCGACATAACATATGATTTAACTGACATGAGCCAAATGAAAGCATCTAAAAGGAAGTGATTGTTCTATTGTAGAAGAAACTTCTCGGACAAGCTATCATGACTAGTGTCTCCTGCCTGCAGCCTCCCTTGGTGCAGTCTTGTGCCATGGGCCTTTGTGTACAGGTCTTAAATATGGCGCTACGTTTGTTTTAAGATTGGAGAGCTTTTCGGTCTTTACCATTCTGTAGATTTTTGGGAGTTCACCCCTGGGGTTTTGCACGTGTTATTACTAAGGTGTGCATGGAATCGCTTCCTCCTTGCTGACCTATTGATGAATCTGAGGACCAATGTTTGTGACTCTCTGTTCCAAAACTTTTGTTGCTTATCTGTGCTCAAAAGTAGCCAGTTGTGGAGAAGGGAATGTGAGAGAAAGGAGTCTGAGTTTGCATGAGAATGTATGCTTTTTTTTTTTTTTTTTTTTTTTTTTTTTTATTTAGGCTATGTTTCACTGTGTAACTTTTTATATTTTTTTTTTTTTTTTTTTCATGGTAACTTCCATTTTTAAATTAACGGGTATTAAGTCCACTTTTTTTACATTTATATCACAATAAGTTTATTTGTTTATTAGTTATTTTAAATCACAATTTGGTCAATGGAAATACATCTGAATACTTGTGGGCCTGGAAAAGAAGGGAAGGGTGCAGATGGGGTTTACTTCAACTGTCGCTGAGAAATCTACACTTCTTAATTTTCAGATTCTCCTGTATCCCATCATGCCAGCTCTGCTGCTCTGAAAGCGAACCTGTCTCCATGAAAATGCAGTGCAATCTGCAGGCAGCATGCTATAGAGCGGGAGGAGCTGAGCAAGTTTATATATAGTTTTGTGGGAAAAGATTCCGTGTAACTTCTAATTTATTCATTTAAACCTGTTCTTTTTATGCTAAGGAGTCATGCCGGTGGTCCTCCTCTGTGACTGGTAACCGTCCCTTAGTCGTGCAGAGTCAGCTGTCAATTTCTGAGTGGCCCACCCACATGACTCCGTCGCTTAAAAACGGCACAGGTTAAAATATATAGTTTTGTGGGAAAAGATTCAGTGAAACGTATTTATACATCAATCTTCCTGCTCTATATATAACATGCCACATTAAACTGCATTTTTATGGTGACTGCTTTCCTTTAAAAAAAAAAAAAAAAAGTTAAATCAAATTATTTGGGTTTTGGTTAAAGCTAGGGATGAGTGAATCGACTTTGGATGAAACATCCAAAGTCAGTTTGCATAAAACTTAGTTCCAGTACTATATGGAGCAGGAGCTCCGTACAGTATTAGAATGTATTGGCTCTGATGAGCCGAAGTTATTGTGGAGTCTCGCAAGACTTCGGGTAATAACTTCATAAATGAACTTGTACTGTAAAAAAACATATACTGAACTCGGGTTCGGTTCCAAGGTGCTACTTAGGTTTGTTCCAAGGTTTTTTACAGTATTAAATTAATTTATGAAGTTATTACCCGAAGTCTCGTGAGACTTCCCGAAGCAATAACTTCGACTCGTCGGAGCCAATACATTCTAATACTATGCGGAGCTCCTGCTCTGTACAGTATTAGAACAAAGTTTTATAAGAATCGACTTTGGATGTTTCATCTGAAGCCAATTCGCCCATCCCTAGTTAAAGCCCTGTGCAGTGTAGACATCGGTCAGCTTTGGGAGTCAGACAGTTGCTTGTAGGTTTGCTGCAGGCAGCACATCACTAGGTTTTGCGGTATTGTTTCTGTGGGTACAGTGTTACTTGCATGTTAAGGCTCAGTGTCAGGGTGTTCAGCAAGTTTTCTTGGTTCTTGACCTTTATTTGAAAATTACATGTCCATTGACCAGGAAGGATATTTAGTTTTGTTTTTGTTCCTTTTTTTAACACTACAAATTGTGCTGTCCCTAAGTTACATATTTGGTGTGAACATTGCTGTACGTGATGAGCTGCTTAAACTCTGAAGTGGTGAGCCAAAAATTTCTTAAAGCTCAGTGTGAACATTAAACGCTCAGGGTCCCTTTTCCATGTGATGGAGAGCGCGGTCTCTTCCGCTGACTTGGAACAGACACTGCAGGACTCGAACAACACTGACTTCTCCTTTGTCCTCCTTTGGTGGAGGGACTGGTGCGCTGTAAACCAGCTGGCCTTTCTGGTTTGTCCTGCACTATCCAGTGGTTGAAGTTTGGGGTCATTCACTCCTAGGGCTATATATTGTTTGTTAATGAATGATGATGTTGGGTTAATCATGGTGGGTAAAGGACAACGGAAGATGAAGCTTTGAGGTGGGGGAAGCAAGCAGAATGGCTGATGTGGGATGCTCCCCAGCTGCTGAATTGGAGAGTTGCAAAGCTTCTCCTTTCCTGTTTTAATCCACGTTTATTTAAATATTGCCACCTGCTTGTTATCCAACAGCATGAATGGGTTGTGAAGAAGGTATGTCATGGTACTATTTGTATAATGGGATTTTAAATGGCAAGTGGGGTGGCTGGTACCAATGTGTGATACAGCCTTTTATATAAATATATATATATATATCTTTGTCCCTGCCTCTCCCCTCCCTAATGTAATTTACAGCAAAGCAGAAAATGATATGGAATCTGATTGTTTTAAGAGATGCTGATAAACCCAGGAGGCACATATATTTTTTAATAAACGAAGTTGCAATGATTTTTGACTCCCACTTGTTTTTTTATGTGAATCATTCTCATATTACTGTCACACTAGTTTGCGGCAACACTTTCTAATGCCACTCTCGCATGTTCCGCATTTTGTCAGTTAACTGAAACGGGAGTGGGTCCAAAACAGAAAAAAATGCATATCTTTTCATTGTACTTTTTCTATAGGTGTCACAACTTTTGGCCTACAAATACTAATAGAAAATAGTGTGAAAGTGGCCTTCCTTTATTATCTGTTTTTTGATATTTTGCTCCCTTGTAAACCGTCTTAATTCATATGCAAATTATTTTAAAAGACCCCATGGGGCGGTCAAGTCGCTAACAATGCCCATGCACTCCCAATAAAATGGAGCCCAGCCCCTCAGCACATTTTCTCCCAGCACTGAATGAAGCCCTGCTGCTCCCCTCAGCACTGATTCGACCCCCACTCCTCCCTCTAGATGCAAAATCATCAAGTCAATTAGTGGGCCGATTCAGGGCTGGTTGAAATCTCGTGCAAGTAATGCATTGAGCGGAGCTTGTGTGCCTGAGCAAGCATTCAGCTAGTGGCTTGATGCTGTAGGGACCACTGGGAGGATAAAGTGCTGAGGAGGAGTTGGCTACATTTAGTTGAGTGCCTGGGCACCGTTAGCAATGGGTGGAACGCCCCTTGGGCTGTTTTCAAGTTATTTGCATATGAATTAAGTTGTTCTACCGGGGCTCAGAGTATTAAAAAAAAAAAAAAATTAAAGGGCTTCTGTCCCCGCCAAAATGCATTTTTCATCAGCTGACATTAGCGATTTGCTAATGACAGCTGATCTCAAACATACTTTTCTTACATTTCCCTGTGATTTCGTTCTTTTAAAATTCTTACTTTTATTATATGCAAATATCTTCACTACCAGCAAGTTGGGCGGTAACTTGCTGGTAGCCGCCGCATCCTCCAGTTGCCGACACGCCCCCTCTCCTCTTGATAGACAGGGCCAGCGAGTGCTCTCTTGCCGCTGGCCCTGTTTTCTCATTAAGTCCTGCGCCGTAACATTCTTCAATCGGCGCAGGCGTACTGAGTGAAGGAGGCCAGCTCCGTCCTCAGTGCGCCTGCGCCGATTACGTCATGGGTGTACTGTGACATAATCAACGCAGGACGGAGCTAGCATCCTTCACTTAGTACGCCTGCGCCGATTGAAGAATGTTACGGCGCAGGCACGGGACGTAATAAGAAGACAGGGCCAGCGGCAGGAGAGCGCTCGCTGGCCCTGTCTATCAGAGAGGGGACGTGTCAGCAACTGGAGGATGCGGCGGCTACCAGCAAGTTACCGCCCAACTTGCTGGTAGTGAAGATATTTGCATATAATAAAAGTAAGAATTTTAAAAGAACGAAATCACAGGGGAATGTAAAAAGTATGTTTGAGATCAGCTGTCATTAGCAAATAGCTAATGTCAGCTGATGAAAAATGCATTTTGGGGGTGACAGAAGCCCTTTAAGGTATTTTTGGGATACTGTACTTGTCAACTGCAGGGCACCAGGAACAGTTTAATTTGTGAGTTTGCAGTGACGGTCCTTTTAATAGTTATGAGATTACACATACCTACATCTGCTACAGTTCTGTGTTGAATAGAGATGCATGGGGTCACACTGTATATGTATTCCTCTACAGGTGGAAATAAAATAGTGGCATGGTCCATCCTGTATTAGGGAAGTATTCTTCCCTAGCTGCAAGGCACCTATAAGAGCATCACACAGCAGTACATGGAGGACATCTTTTTCAATTGCTGGCCATTTAATACCAAAAGAACTATGCTGTCCCAGTAGTGACAGGTCGTTTAAAATTGTCTTCTACTTGATCTGATTTAAAGAGAATTGGGTCGCACGTTAGTATGTACTAAAACCATTACAGTAGATTTGCTTTGTACCTGAAGTCCAGCTGTCTTTATCACTGTTTTCCTTCGAACTGTAGCTCTGATTTGTAAATTCTTCCAGAATTAAGGAGAAAAGTTGTGGATTGATCTCTTTGATACTTTGAATATGTTCACACGTGACATACTCAGATATTTGGGACTGTTTCTGCAATATGCGCATGGATTTCTGTGAACTGCATCCAGAGGATTGTGACGGCCAAAGAAAATTCTGCTACAAAGCTGCAGAGTTTGAATCTACATGAAAAGCGCATTTACACGCACTGACTGACCAGGTAGTTATCAGGAAGTAACCCTTCTCTTCATTTCCCCTGTATGGGTATTCGATGGCTACCTCAGTCACTCGTTCCCATACAGATTCATTGTTTCTATGCATCAAAACGCTGTATATTCAGCATAATCAGCTGTGCATAAAAAATGATTTGTATGTCGACAAACTTAATTCACCCAATAAATAGTAATGAGCGGCAGAGGCGATATTTCACAAATATTCTAAAAGCCAATATATAGTACTATATTCGATATAGTGCTATATATTGTTTTTTTTTAGAATATTCGTCATTGACTGATATTCTAAAAAATGAATATATAGCACTATCTAATATATTCGTTTTCTAGAATAGTCGTCGTTTTTTTTTTTTTTTTTTTTTTTTTTTCCTTCAATCTCTACGCTTGCTCCAGTTCTACATACTCCTCCCCAACAAGCGTCCCCATCACCATGGGAACGCCTGGGGGTAAGAATATACTATCGGATAAACTCAGATCGGTGAGATCGTGAAAACTCAGATACGTTGGTATATTCTAACCACCTGGCATTCCCATGTTGACGGGGACGCTTGTCGGGGAGGAGTATGCGAATATTATTCAAATTGGCCCTCATCACTATTGAAGTTCACAAGCTCCACAATAAAGTTTCAGAGGTGCCCAGAGGGGCATCATTCAAAAGATGCCCAGTAATGCCCCCCCTACAGAGCCCAAGTACGCGCCTCTCTCCTCTCTTACACTACGCCCCCAGCCTTACCATTGCTATCACGCCCCCTTACCCATCCCGACTATGTCGCTAGTAGCCGATAACCCTGCTTACTTTTTCCCTTCAGCTTCACCAATAAGCACAGGACTGAACAGTGCTGGTGCCTGCGCTCTTTCAGTTTAACTGAGGGCATCAGCCTCCACTGTTTCACTGGGCATGCGCCAAAAACGTCCCTGGGCTCAGGGCATGCCCAGTGAAACAGTTAAGGCTGATGCCCTCAGTTAAACTGGAAGAGCGCAGGCACCAGCACTGTTCAGTCCTGTGCCTGTTGGTAAAGCTGAAGGGAAAAGGTAGGCGGGGTTATCGGCTACCAGCAACAAAGTTGGTATTGGGGGGGGGGGGGGTGGGCGGGCGTGACAGCAATGGCAAGGCTGGGGGCGTAGTGTACGAGAAGAGAGAGAGGCGTACTTGGGCTCTGTGGAGGAAAGGGGGCCTTCCTGGGCACCTTTTGAATGATACCCCTCTGGGCACCTCTGACACTTAATTGTGGAGCTTGTGAACTCAGATCCGATCGTATAATCTAACCCCCAGGTGTTCCCATGGTGACGGGGACGCTTGTCGGGGAGGAGTTTGTAGAGTGAAGGGAAAAAAATACATAATAATCTAAAAAAAATGAATATATTTGATATAGTGCTATATATTAGTTTTTTATTTAAATATTAGTTTTTTTTTTTTCTCCATCTGAATTCATGATTCCTCCCTGCTGAAGTTGCTTGTGGGCCAATGACTCATTGGCTCACATTGACCCATGTGATCCTGTGACATCACGGCAGGTCCTTCATCCAACATTGGATGAAGGACCTGCCGTGATGTCACAGGATCACATGGGTCACATGGTCCACTCAAATGCTTCTATGATTGGATCATGTGACCCTGTGACATCACCACAGGTCCTCAAGCATCCAAACTATCAAGAGAGAAGACGTTCTGGGGCTCTGCGCGTACAATGGGAGAAGGTAAGTTAACTCTTTATTATTTTTAACCCTTTAAAGCCCGGGGAACATTGCATTCTGTAATTAGAATGCGATTATTTTCCTTATAACTATGTTATAAAGGAAAATAATAACGATCGGGTCCCCATCCCGATCGTATCCTAGCAACCATGCGGGAAAATCGCAACGCATCCGCACATGATTGCGGATGCTTGCGATTTTCCCGCATCCCCATTCACTTCTATGGGGCCTGCGTTGCGTGAAAATCGCAGAATATAGAACATGCTGCGATTTTCACGCAACGCAAAAGTGATGCGTGAAAATCACCGCTCATGTGCACAGCCCCATAGAACTGAATGGATTCAGTGCGGGTGCAATGCGTCCTCCTCACGCATTGCACCCGCGCGGAAAACTCGCCCGTGTGAAAGGGGCCTAAGGCTGCATTCACACGGGCGAGTTTTCCGTGCCGGTGCAATGCGTGATGTGAACGCATTGCGCCCCCGCACTGAATCCTGACCCATTCATTTCTATGGGGCTGTGTACATGAGCGTTTTTTTTCACGCATCACTTGTGCGTTGCGTGAAAATCGCAGCATGTTCTATATTCTGCATTTTTCACGCAGCCCTAGCCCCATAGAAGTGAATGGGGCTGCGTTAAAAACGCATTGCATCCGCAAGCAAGTGTGGGTGCGTTGCGTTTTTCACTGATGGTTGCTAGGAGATGGATGTTGTTTGTAAACCTTCAGTTTTTTATCACGCGCGTGAAAAACGCATTGCACCCATGCGGAAAAAACTGAACAACTGAACGCAATATCAGGCAAAACTGAATGGCTTTGCCTGTGAAATCGCACAGTTTTCACGCAACGCATCCGGACCTAATTCGGACACGCTTGTGTGAACCCAGCCTAATGCTTTTACTTATCTAAGTGATTCTGAGATTTTCTTTTTTTTTTTCGTGACACATCATATTTAATGTTAGTGGAAAATTTAGTTAGATGTGTTTTACCTTTTTGCTTAGAGAAAATTCCCAAATTTTACAGATTTTTTATTTTTTATTTTATTTTTATTTTCTTTATTTGAATTTCTATGCTTTAAGACCGTGACAACTCATAAAAAAGTAAATATACACAATATGCATCATTTTTAGAGATGAGCGAATTTCATATTTTGAAATTCGTTGACACTTCGTTTGTTGGTAAAAGGGGAATTGCGTTATGGATTCCGTTACCACGGACCATAACGCAATTCTATGACTGACTGAATAATGGGCTACAAAAACAGATCTTTCCCGTTTCTGTATTGCAGGGAAGTCCTCTCCTGCATAACAGAAACGGGAGGGATCCATTTTGCAGCCCATAGACTTCTATTATGACAGAATGCCTCTAAAGGCATTCTGTTATGCATTCCGTCATAGAATTGCGTTATGGTCCGTGGTAATGGAATCCATAACGCAATTCACCTTTTACCAACAAACGAAGTGTGAACAAATTTTATTAACGGAAATTCGCTTATCTCTAATCATTTTGTAAATGTCTTTTTTATTTTTACTACAGTAGAAGCCTTAGAATTTTAGAAGCAATTTTTTTTCTACGAAAATTTCCAAAACCAACTTTTTTAAGGACCAATTCAGTTGTGAAGTGACTTTATGGAGCTTGCATAATAAAAACCAACCATGAATAATTTTTTTAACTATAGGACGCTGTAACTGTAAAAAAATAAATGGCCAAATTGGTGGTTTTTTTTTTTTGCCATATTGCCCCCCCCCCAAAAAAAAATAAATAAATAAATAAAATAAAATTTAATAAAAATAGCAAAAAGGACTGGGCACTCTATAGTATCGTGGTTAGTGGTATTTTAATTAAACAAATGGTTAAAAAATCACATAACACACTCTATGCTAAAACAAAGTAATCCGTTCCTATCAATAATTATGAATAGCAGCGATAAACAAGTTGATACTCTAAGAAATAACAAGTTTAATAGTAGCAGCAAACTGTGGATATTAGTGACGATCCGTAGTGCACACTGTGTGTGCTAAACAAGAGATCATCAACAATAGCAAAAATAATAATAGCAGCAAACTGTGGGTGCTGGCGGTGGTCCGGAGTGCACACTGTGGGTGCTAATGTAATACGGAGCATCCACAGCAACAGAAATATAAACGGTAGAGCGGCCGCACAATTGCCTGAAAGTCCACCAGATGAAATAGCAAGCAACTGTTGCACATACAATCTTTCGAAGATAGTGCAGTGGATTAGCGGTCCCGCAATTGTGTCAGTTTGTTCATTCAATAGAACTGGCGGTCTCGCAATTATATCAGTTCAATCATTCATAAAAATTGCGATGTTCTTAATAAAGCACATGTATTGAATAAGCGAACTTTCAAAAACAGCAAAGTAGATGAACACTGAGTGTTGACTTGTTTGATCGGTCCTTTGAATATAGGGGGATCTTATCACCTGTATTGGCAGTAAGTCACTGATTCTGGAGCGGCGTCCCGCTGTAAATATTGTTAGAGTAGCCGGCAATAATGAACTACAGGTTTCTGATTTGATCTTACCAATTCGGGCCAAAATACAGTGGTATGGAGTGCCTGTTATGAACAAAGCTAGTTGAGAATCGGTAATCGGGGACATACAGTGCCTTGCAAAAGTATTAAACCCCCTTGACTTTTTTTTGTATTTTGTTACATTACAGCCTTAAATTCAATGTTTTGTTAATCTGAATTTTATGTGATGGATTTTTGGTGAAGTGAAATGAAAAAAAATATATAAATAAATCTATTGTTTAGAAATAGAAAACAGAAAATCGGCATGTGCGTATGTATTTACCCCCTTTGTTAGGAAGCCCATAAAAAGCTCTGGTGCAACCAATTAGCTTCAGAAGTCACATAATTAGATGATGTCCACCTGTGTGCAATCTAAGTGTCACATGATCTGTCATTACGTATACACACTTTTTTTTTTTTTTTTTTTTGAAAGGCCCCAGAGGCTGCAACACCTAAGCAAGAGGAATCGCTAACCAAACACTGCCATGAAGACCAAGGAACTCTCCAAACAAGTAAGGGACAATGTTGAGAAGTACAAGTCAAGGTTAGGTTATAAAAAAAAAATTCCAAATCTTTGCTGATCCCCAGGAGCACCATCAAATCTATCATAACCAAATGGAAAGAACATGACACAACAGCAAACCTGTCAAGAGACTGCCGCCCACCAAAACTCACGGACCGTGGAGGGCATTAATCAGAGAGGCAGCAGAGAGACCTAAGGTAACCCTGGAGGAGCTGCAGAGTTCCACAGCAGAGACTGGAGTATCTGTACATAGGACGACAATAAGCCGTACGCTCCATAGAGTTGGGCCTTATGGCAGAGTGGCCAGAAGAAAGCCATTACTTTCAGCAAAAAACAAAAAGGTACCTTGTGAGTTTGTGAAAAGGCATGTGGGAGATTCCCAAAATGTATGGAGGAAGGTGCTCTGGTCTAATGAGACTAAAATTGAACTTTTTGGCCATCAAAGAAAATGCTATGTATGGTGCAAACCCAACACATCACATCACCCAAAGAACACCATATCCACAGTGAAACATGGTGGTGGCAGCATCATGCTGTGGGGATGGGACTGGGAAACTGGTCAGAGTTGAGGGAAAGATGGATGGTGCTAAATACAGGGATATTCGTGAGCAAAACCTGTACCACTCTGTGGGTGATTTGAGGCTAGGACGGAGGTTCACCTTCCAGCAGGACAATAACCCCAACCACACTGCTAAAGCAACACTTGAGTGGTTTAAGGGGAAGCATGTAAATGTGTTGGAATGGCCTAGTCAAAGCCCAGATCTCAATCCAATAGAAAATCTGTGGTCAGACTTAAAGATTGCTGTTCACAAGCGCAAACCATCCAACTTGAAGGAGCTGGAGCAGTTTTGCAATGAGGAATAGGCAAAAATCCCAGTGGTAAGATATGGCAAGCTCATAGAGACTTATACAAAGAGACTTGGAGCTGTGATTGCCGCAAAAGGTGGCTCTACAAAGTATTGACTTTAGGGGGGTGAATAGTTATGCACATTGACTTTTTTCTGTTATTTTGACCTATTTGTTGTTTGCTTCACAATAAAAAAAAAAACACCTTGAAAGTTGTGGGCATGTTCTGTAAATTAAATGATGCAAATCCTCAAACAATCGATGTTAATTCATGGTCGTGAGGCACCAAAATACGACGAGTCAAGGGGGGTGAATACTTTTGCAAGGCACTGTATAAACTGTCTCTATGTACGGCATTATATAATGAAAGGAGTGAGTGGACAAGATGTTGATGCAGTATTTTGTAATATTTGCCCTCCTGTATAGGGACGGGAAGAAATTCTCTTTGATCAGATGTAAGCATAGGAATAGAGTTGAGCGAAGTTTTGAAAAATTTCATTTGTCAAACTTCGTCAAGAAATTTGATTAGTTATGAATTAATTCATTATGAATTGCTATAAATCAGGTATACCTGTACTTCATGGTGGCTGATGGACTGTACTGAGCGAGCTGTTGCATTGAGCCCGCTTCATACGCAGCAGGTGCCAGCTCTATCATACAGTGGACACCCGGCCGCAATCACGGGGATGGCAATCTCGCCGAACCCCTGTATATACAAATAGACAGTCCTCCAGAGTTGAAGGTGACGTAATAAATTATTTTATTAAGCCGGACTTCATTTCCGGCTGAATAATCTTGCCGAACCCCGTCATTTAACCCCTCAGATCAACACCGATTGCGGCATCTGTGGGGTAAGGCCGAAGGATGAACTTCTCTGCCTTCTGATCGTAGCTCACTCAGTGAAACCGCATTTGAAGTGTCTCATGGCTGCCATGGTACCCTCCCTGGTGCGAGGCACAGCAACGAGCCCGAGAATGCTATTTAGCCTAATAGATCTCTATTAGGGAGAATAGGACAAGGGATAAAAAATCCCAGGTTCTAGCCCCCTAAGGGGGTTAAAAGTTGTCACTGTTAGGCCTCTTTCACACGAGCGTGTCCTGATTAGGTCCCGATGCGTTGCGGATGCGTTCAGTGAAAACTGTGCGATTTTGCAGGCAAAGCCATTCAGTTTTGCCTGCGATTGCGTTCAGTTGTTCAGTTTTTATCGCGCGGGTGCAATGCGTTTTGATGCGTTTTGCACGCGCGTGATAAAAAACTGAAGGTTTACAAACAACACCTCCTAGCAACCATCAGTGAAAAACTCATCGCACCCGCACTTGCTTGCGGATGCAATGCGTTTTTCAGGCAGCCTCGTTCACTTCTATGGGGCTAGAGCTGCGTGAAAAACGCAGGATATAGAACATGCTGCGATTTTCATGCAACGCAGAAGTGAAAAAAAACGCTCATGTACACAGACCCATTGAAATGAATGGGTTAGGATTCAGTGCGGGTGATATGCGTTCATGTCACGCATTGCACCCGCGCGGAAAACTCGCTCGTGTGAAAGGGGCCTAAAAGTAAAAAAAAAATAATAATAATAATTTAAAATCACCCCCCTTTCCCAGTTTTACATATAAAAATATATAAACAAAAAACATATTAGGCATAGCCTTGTTCAAAAATGTCTGAACTATTAAAATATCAATTAAAATGTAATGTGCGCTGATCGCCATAAAGGAATTTTTTTTTGTTGCAATTCAACGTTTTTTTTGCCAATTCACCCCCCACCCCACCCCCCAAAAAAAAATAACTGATCAAAAATTATACCAATAAAATCTAAATTTTGTCTTGCAAATAACAAGCCCTAATACAGGTCTGTAGACCAAAATATAAAAAAAGTTATGGCTGTCAGAAAATGATGATGCAAAGAAAATTTAGATTTTTTTCAAGGGTTTTTAAAAAAAAAAAAAAGTTGTAGATAAAAAAAGTTTTGTATTGCTGTATTAGGATTTAGCCGCAGAATAAGGATGTTATGACATTTTTAGAGCACAGAACAGAAATTATTTTTTAACACTGTAGACAATAATCCCTTTATAAAAAAGAATGATTTCCATATTTGAAGTGTAAAATCGAAAACTATACAAATACATACTATAAACTGGATGGTATTTCTCTTTAAATTTGTATTACAGTTAATACCAGATGGCCTGAACATAGTGGATGGATCAAACATGGCCACTGGATTATTGCCTAAGAGACAGTAGCCTGAAAACTAGTAGTTGCCATATAATACAGTATGTTAGCCAAACAGGGGCTGTTGCTGGTATGGGATTTGGCAGGTTAGGTGCATGGCACAAGATGCAAATTATTGCTGCTGGCCTGCAATATCCTGAAAATGCCCCTTTTGTTTTAGAATTACATAAAGGGGCCAATCCACATTTTACCTAATAATTAAAGAAGTTGTTCGGGTTCAGAGCTTAACCCGGAGCTCCCCTTCACTTATTTAGTATGTATGAGTGGAGCATCAGAGCATTTCTTGTTCCAATGCTCCCCCTTGCCTTGTGCTGCATCATGCAAGGAAAGGTCTTTTTCTTAACTAGCTGTGACGTACCGGGTTTCACATGGGTATGCTAGGCGGAGATTTCCACCTACCAGGTATCCCGGTGATATCGCGGGCACAAATCGGTGGTCTTATGGCGCTGCTGTTTTGGAGGTTAGGGCAGCACTATAGACCAACCATTTCTGCTGGTGACATCACCAGGGTCACTGCTAGGCAGAAGCCTCCACCTAGAATAGTGAGTAAGTAAACAAAACACACCTTGGCCTGCGCAATGCAGCGCAGGACAAGAGAGAGCAGCTAAGCAAGAAATGCTCCGATGCTTCACCCATACATGCTAACTGAGTGAAGATGAGGTTATGTCCAGGTTCAAGCTCTGGACACGCACTTCTCCAACTCCAATCGCTCTCCTGCCATCTACTTTTCCACATCATTTAATACCAATGATAATGTCATCAGGAGTATCCAGCTCTTCCTCGCTCTCAATCTTGCTGACTTTTCTCAGACATGGAGACTGCAAAGGATGATTTGGAAGAAGTAAAGCCAGAAAAAGATGAGAATGGTCATCATTAAGACCTGACCCCTCTAAGGTGTGCATAAAAAAAATAATTATTTCCATATTCTTCTACATACTACTATCATAGTCAACTACATGGAAAGGGAGGGACTGTAGTACCAGCAACTTGGCCAGGTGCATGTTCAGCTTCTGCACTGTTGGATGAGTGCACACATACTGTTGTCTTTTTGCAATTACCTCAGTGATCGATTGCCGTGGAAACAAGTAACGAGGAGGAGCAATAGACAACATTGAAGTCGATGCCGGATGACAATGGCAGCTCTGGCCTGTTGCTGTGGCTGCTACCACCCCTCCTCCCCTCCCTTCTTCTGCTGCTACTTGTGCTGGCTACATGTGCATGTACGTGGGGTCTATGTAGTTATATGCCACAGCAATATGCCCAGAGAGATAGTATGCCGTATGTTTTCAACTGAAATCTCTTAGTTAGTAAAACATAACTTTTACTTATAATTAATATCTAAAAAGGTATATATGTGGTAAACGAAAAAGGTTAAAAATTAAGTTGCAAAGTGCTGAGAGGGTCAAGGGTCCCACACACAGTTTGATGCTTCCACGGCTGGGTTAGTTTTCTAGTCAGCTAACAGGGACAGGCGTACAGTGGTTAGCAGGGTAAATAATCAGTGGATAAGATTACTCTAGCCTGGTGCCTAAATGCCTATGTTAACTTCCCCTGTCAGTTTCTAGACTAAAGTAGGGGGAAGCTAGCGTGGCTTTAGTTGAAACACCCGCCCTAAGAAAGGCGACCCCTAGCTGACTGGAACTTGCTGGCCCTCTCCTATACTGATCCCCTCTATTTCCTATGCGTTTTGGCATATTCAAAGGCTCATCAGGGAGCAGTGTGACAGGTAGTACAGAGATCTGTGGCAGTGAACAAATGCACTCACCTTCCTTTTAAACTCATGCTCGTCTAATCATCCAATCGGGAGCAAATGTGACGCCATGAGGGGCGGATTGGTTGTCATGGGTCATGGGGATGTGGCCACTTATCCCCGGTAGGATTGTTTACCCGCACCAGACTAAAAACGTGGCTCTTTACAAGGTTGCAGTCCTCGCTGGCCACAGCCAAATGATTTCAAATAGAAATGGGACGGATCCATTATGCAGCCCATAGACTTCTATTATGACGGAATGAATAACGGAATGCCTCTAAAGGCATTTACCAGTAAACGGAGCGTGAACGAATTTCAAAATGTGAAATTTGTTCATCTCTACTACTGATATAAAAAGGTGATACCGGAACCTAGCTCCAGACATCGATCTCACAGGGGCATCTTATATATTATATACCTCAGATACCATTCCTGAGGGATCGATGACTAGTATTCGGCCAATAATTAGTGTATCTGATACAAACAAGGTATAGGGATTACATAGAGACAGGAGAAAATCAATTTTCTCCCCATTAGTTCAATCACATAGAGCTCTATAGTTTCCATCACTCCTTAATGTTGGAGGCCACCGTATAAACCGCATTCTGACTCATAAGGAGTGGGAGTTACGTCAGGCCCTCAAAAAAAGGGTTTAAACGACCTATTCATTCAGGCCATGCGGAGTAACGCTTTTCATTTTGAAGATCCATTTTGTTTCGGCCCTTAGGATTTTATTGTCCTAGTCACTACCTCGTTGACTCATGGGTATATGCTGAATCCCCAGGAATCTGATGGCCAGAGGATCACCCTGATTAATATGTCACGCCACTGACGTATCTTTTTTGTTTAATATATAATTATACTGGTCTCTCATACTTCGCCGAAATTTCTTTTTAGTCTTCCCTACATAGTCAAGGGGGCAATTACACTTTGCAACATATATCACTTTACTTGTTTGACAGTTTATGAAGTCATGTATTTTAAACACCTCACCTGTGTGTGTGCACACCAAAATTTCTTGGCGACCATCACTTGGTCACATGCCACACAGTTTCAACACCAAAACATCCCTGTTGGAAATCGTGACAACCAGGTGTTCGGTTGTGTTGTGGGTTGAAAGTGGCTGTGGATTAATCTCTCTCTTAGGCTACATGCACATGACAGTTGTTTTTTGCTGTCTGTAAATCGGGATCTGCAAAAGAAACTGATGGTCCATCAGTTTTTTTTGAGGATTCCTTTTTTTCACAGATCCCTTGTAATAAATGCCTGTTCTTGTCCGCAAATGAGAAAAAAAGTAGGACATGCACTACTTTTTTTTACTTAAGGGAAAGACGGAAAACGGATGCGGAAAACAAACGGATGAACTGCCAGCATGTTTTTGCTGACCCTTTGAATTGAATGGGTTCCTATCCTACCCGCAAAAAAAACTGAAACGGAAGCCGAGAAAAACAACTGTCGTGTGCATGTAGCCTTAAACTGTGGCCTTTTTTATATGTAATTTGGGGATACAGGCCTATTAGTCCTTGCAGGGCAGGATCCTCAAGTAAAATACCCAAGTGTTTGTTGATAATCTTTTTAACTTGGGAGTGTGCATTATCAAACATGCCAATGACCCGCAGAGGCTGCTTACAGGAGGTATCAGATTTTTTGGGGATAAGTAATAACTCCCTTTTGGACTGACAGGCTGACTCAAAGGATGTCTTAATGATCCCATCTGGATAACCCCGTGCTTAGAATCTTGTGCGCAAGTCATTAGCCTGGTTAATTAAGGTACGCATTTTGGGGCAATTCCTGCATAGTCGAAGGTATTGCCCCTTCGGTATACCCTTTTTAATGGGTATGGTTGGCACTCTCCCACCTTAGGAGACTATCAGTAGCAGTTGTTTTACGATATACCTTGGTGGAGGTAGTATTATTATGACCCTTGTCTATCAAAACATCCAAAAACTGAAGTTTTTTCTCGAGTCACAGGTTGAAGTGAATCTGAGCCCTAATTGGTTGTTGTTGATGACACCAACAAACTCAGAGAAGGATTCCTGTGTACCCTTCCACAGTATAAAAATGTCATCAATGAACCTCAGCCAGAGGCTGATATTTTCATGCCACCAGCTGAGGTTCTCAGACCAGATTACATTGGCCTTCCCCCAGCCTAGGAGCAAGGGCACAACACATCGAGGTGCCCCTGAGCTGGTGGTAGTAGCGGCCGTTAAAGAGAAAGAAGTTCTTTGTTAGATTTAATTGCAGAAGATCTAATACAATATGGTTGTGTGCAGAAAAGATTTCCACTGCCTTAAGACCTAGGTGATGATGGATAGAGCTATATAATGCTTCAACATCAATTGATGCAAGAAATACCGTGTCATCCAAATATATGCCATCCAGTCACAGCAGTAGATCTGCTGTGTCTTGTATGTACGAGGGTAGTGCCTCCACAAATGGTCAAATGATTTTTTCTAAATAAATTTTTACAGTCTGCTCTAAGCTGCCCACTCCTGAGACTATAGGTCATCCCTTTAGTGGATCTAGGCCTTTATGTATTTTTGGTAGAGAGTAAAATGTGGCAGTGATTTTGTCGGTGGAAAAATGTATTCGAGTAGTTTCCATGTAAACAGTGAGATATCTTTAAGCCATTCAAATGGATCATATCCCACTGTTTTTACACAAAGGCCTTATTAGGCAGAACCTATACTATCTCCCAAAACCAAGATAAAAAACTTTTTTTATTATTCATAACCTTTATTAAATACTGAAAAATGAGCGACACACATTAAAAACCTAGTGATGTCTCGCTTGGCTGAATTGGTCAGGCATATGGGGTAACCATATGGGGGTTGTGCACTAACTTCCAAAATGGTGTACTAGAGGCGTATAGGGAGACACCCTGCTAACGTCTTGGCTATATGCAGCACTAATTTTGAGCCATTGCTGGTCGGCTCACTGTGCTATATAACACCCTATTTGTTTGAATGCTGGATCACACACTTGTGTGCTTGAATCACTGCCTAGCCAAACTATTACACATTGCTCCCTCACATTGCCGTTCTCTTATCACAAGATGCTATTCGATTGCTATTACTTCAAGCGAGACCTACACTAAAAGCTTTAAAACACTAACTGCCCCCCGACATGTTTCGCCATTACATGGCCTCTTCAGGGGAAACGGGCGGCATTGTTTACCACAGGTGTATGTGGCCTTGTTATACCACACTAATGCTAATTGATGGCAAAAGTTACCAATCACAACCTTGTATCTTCCTGTTCACACACCCCCTGTCACGGGGAGTGAACCAATCGATTTGCGCTAGCATCGGTGACGTGGTGCGCGAATAGAAGATGCGCACACACTTATCCCCCGCTATACTATACGGTAGGCAAACGCGCAGCTGCTGCGCAGCTTCCTCTGCGCCCACACTTAGACAATAAAGCGAAGGCGACTATGGATATATCCCGGCACTTAGCCGATTTTAGCCGTCTCGCTATATACTGCGCATGTCCTGCGCGAACAATCCCTGCTCCAACACTTTGAAAAAAACTCTGATTACCTCCCGGTAATTGTAAAAGCCACTGCGCTCCTCTTCACTGTGCTGATACCTGGACTGGCAGACGATGCTGTCAGCAAACATCTTGTAATCCCATTGTATAAACCGCAGGTAAGCAAGGAACAACAAGGACATGACAGTGTCCATAACTAAGCGCAAAACTACATATTGGTCATATCGGGAATGGCAACAATAAAGTGCTTTTAACTCGATTGGTAAGATGTACAGTCGTCCTGAATGGTATGGACTTAATGATCTACGAGTCTTGTTACATTACACCATGTACTGCTGATTATTCTACTGTATTATACCAGCTGACTGCCATTACCAAAAGCTTATCTCTTATCCACATTTCAGAATTCTACTAATGGATACCTAAGACCAAGTACTATATCCTTTATTCCATAGATACAATGCTGCATTAGTATATTTTTATTTTTATTTTAGACCCATCAAAATATAAGTATTCTGTTTCACCCAAAGATGAACAATTAATATGTTAGAACATGCTCAAAAACTAGATTAATATCCGAAAAACTGATCGCATGAGCGAAGTGTCACAATTATTAATCACAGATATTACAAAAAGAAGCATATGTGAAACCTTCATTCAGTCCTTTAGGACTCAGGCTGTCCAGCCTATATATCCATTTGGTTTCTTCACGTAATAGTATGGTGTCCAGGTCACCCTCCTGGCACCCAGAGTCTTCTTACAAATGCCCCAGAAGCGTAAGCACTTACTGTCGTTCATATGAAACAATCTCACATGTCGTGAAAGAGTGGTATCTGACTTGGTGTTAATTTTACTTATATGTTGGCCCATACGTCTCCTCAGCTCCTGGGACGTTTTCCCACATAAAATTTGGGACATGGGCACTTGGCAACGTAGACAACTCCCTTTGTCTTACAGTTGATGAAATCTCTAATTTCATATTCCTTTCCATCTACAGGATTTTGGAAGGATTTACATCTTTGGATCAGTGGACAATAGATGCAGTCACCACAAGGGTAAGTACCAGTGGTACTCGATTTTAACCAAGTGCCCGATTGTGGCACCTGAAAAAAACTATGCACCAGCAGGTCTTTCAAATTTTGTCCTCTACGATATGTTATTGAAGGACGTGCTGTCACAACATTTCTAAGATCATTATCGGCCCATAAAATGTGCCAATGCCTTTTAAGGATTTGGAAGACCTGATTATTACAAGCGTCAAAAGTACCAATACATCTGACGACCTGTGCCCCACCATCCACCCTATCAGTGGTGAGTAAGTCAGTCCTTCTTAGACTTTTTGCCCTAGCATAGGCTCGATGTAGAACCCGCTTGGGGTACCCCCTTTCTCTAAAACGCTGGTATAGCAATTGACTCTCCTTTTCGAAGGCTGCATCACTCGAGCAGTTTCTGCGCGCCCTTATATACTGACCAGTAGGTATTCCCCTTTTCAGTGGTTTGGGGTGAAAGCTGCCCCAATGCAGCAAATTGTTGGTTGCCGTGGGTTTGCGAAAGGTTTCAGTGTGAATGCTACCATCCTCCCACAATGTCAGTCTAAGATCAAGAAAAGTGATGGTAGTGTCATGAATTTCTGAAGTGAATACCATGCCAATTGAATTGTTATTCAAAACTGTGACAAAATCATGAAAGACCTCCACCGTGCCATCCCAGAGGATCAATACATCATCGATGTATCGTCCCCAAAATAAAATGTGCCTGGTGAAATCCAACATATCTTGAGAGAAAACAATTGTGTCCTCCCACCACCCTAAAAACAAATTTGCATAATTCGGTGCACATTTACTGCCCATCGCAGTCCCAACTGACTGTAAATAAAATTGACCATCAAAAATGAAATAATTATGTGTCAAAAGAAATTCCAGCAATGTGAGTACAAATTGATTGTGTTGGTGAAAATGAGTGCTCTTGGTGCTCAGAAAAGTGGAAACCGCTCGTAAACCCAGGGAATGCTGAATATTAGTGTATAAGCTTTCTACATCCAAGCTAGCTAGTTTGGTGGTGGCTGTCACTTGTAGTTCTTGTAATTTGACCACAACATCTTTTGTATCCTGTATAAATGATGGCAGGGCAGAAACGAATGGTGCTATAAACGCATCCACGTATTGGCTTACATTTTCCGTGAGATTACCATTACCTGACAGAATCGGGCGGCCGGGCACAGGCCGTCGTTGTTTGTGTATTTTAGGAATAGCATACAAAGTTGCTATTGTTGGACTTTTGTTATACAGAAATAGATGCTCCTCCCTTGACACCAGACCATCTGTCTTCGCCTTTGATAGTATTGTTTTCAATTCCCCTAGAAATCTCTCTGTAGGATTGCCATCCAATTTATTATATGTTCCTGGCTTTTCAAGTAAGTCTATGACCATCCTTTTATAGTCATCTCTGTCCATCAGGACGACATTTCCGCCCTTGTCTGAGGGCTTTATGATTAAGTTCTCATTATTGCATAATTCTTGTAACGCTCTCTTCTCCATTTCTTCCAAGTTTGCCTGTACTGGTTGCCTATTAGTACTTAATTTCTTGAGATCCTGCGTAACCAATTTTACAAATGTATCGATATTGCCATACTGCGCGAACGATGGTGTATATTTGGACCTAGGTTTAAGAGAGGATAAAGGTGGAATTAATGTGTCCTGCGCGCTATCATTTAAAGTGTCTAAAGACTCCAGAATTGCTAATGTGTCCTTCTCTTTTTGCTGCATAACCCTCCAATCACTGGTCTGACTTGCAAATGCTTTGTGCAAAGCCATTTTCCGGGCGAACAAGTTAATGTCCTTTACCCAGTCAAAACATACAAAATTGGGTGTAGGGGTATATGATAATCCCCTATTCAGAAGTAATATATGCCTGTCCTCCAGTTTGAAGGATGACAAATTGACAATACGTAAGTTATCTACTGCACTTTGGCATTGTACGCCCATTTGTCTCTGTCTCGCAGGGCTGGTCCCTGCGACAAAAAAGGCTGAGACACAGATGGAGCCACTGATGGTGTAAATGTCAACGAAGGAGCAGAATAGGAGACTGATGGTAATGATGAATGCATTTGTCCACCAGATGCTGCATTGCTCATAGCCGGTTGTGCTGGACCTGTGCTCCCTGAGGTCATTGTCATCAAAGCTGGTTGTAATGTGCCCAACTGAATGTTTTGCCATGGCTGGGTGCCTGATATACCAGTGCCCACTTGATGTACTGACGGTACTTTTTTAGAAGTGTTAGGACCACGTCCCTTATATTTACGTTTGGTACTTTGGAATCTATTGAAGGTACCTTTTGTACTATTGTGTTCTGGCTCAGAAAAGTCAGATTCAGATGCCTCTGATTGTGTGGTACCTCCTTTCAGGTAACCTCTTCTTCTCACTTGAGACGTATTGGGTCTTGATGTATATATTTGTCCCGTTTCAAAATCTTTTTTATCTCTCATATATTTTTTATGTTTCCTTTCTTTTATTTCAGCCTGAAAGGATTCTACGTGTTTTTGAAGTTTAGTCTCCTGCTCAATAAACAGGGGATTTGACCTAAAGTTCTGTATCTGATTAATTTCCTGTTCTAGTTGTATAGTAATTTCTTCAAACGACTGTCTCTCAAATTCTAGCAGATACTGTTGCATTCTCAGAGAATTTTCTGTAAGGATTTGTTGCCATCCCTTAATGAAATTGGCATCCTCCTGGTGTGAATGCGGCACTATGTTTATCCTCATACCGCGGAACACTAGCCCTTGTTGCAAATAAGTCTCAAGGCTGGCTATTTCCCACTGTGACCTAACATATTTTTTGTAAGTGCTGTTTAGCTCTCTGAATGCCACTTGTACGTCTGTGGTATTAATAGGCAGATTTGCAGTGGAAAAAACTCGTGCTGCTTCAGTAGCATTTATATTTACCGTCGGTTTATTTGATAGGAACCCTGCCATATGTACTACGTGTTACCGACAGAAATATTGTGACACAAATTTGTTAGTCCAAACTAATAATGCTGGCTGGTAAGCCACAAAATATATAAACCCAAAAACTACGGACTAATTTTTGGGGGATTAGGTATTACTATTTTTACACAAAGGCCTTATTAGGCAGAACCTATACTATCTCCCAAAACCAAGATAAAAAACTTTTTTTATTATTCATAACCTTTATTAAATACTGAAAAATGAGCGACACACATTAAAAACCTAGTGATGTCTCGCTTGGCTGAGTTGGTCAGGCATATGGGGTAACCATATGGGGGTTGTGCACTAACTTCCAAAATGGTGTACTAGAGGCGTATAGGGAGACACCCTGCAAACTGGAGGACAGGCATATATTACTTCTGAATAGGGGATTATCATATACCCCTACACCCAATTTTGTATGTTTTGACTGGGTAAAGGACATTAACTTGTTCGCCCGGAAAATGGCTTTGCACAAAGCATTTGCAAGTCAGACCAGTGATTGGAGGGTTATGCAGCAAAAAGAGAAGGACACATTAGCAATTCTGGAGTCTTTAGACACTTTAAATGATAGCGCGCAGGACACATTAATTCCACCTTTATCCTCTCTTAAACCTAGGTCCAAATATACACCATCGTTCGCGCAGTATGGCAATATCGATACATTTGTAAAATTGGTTACGCAGGATCTCAAGAAATTAAGTACTAATAGGCAACCAGTACAGGCAAACTTGGAAGAAATGGAGAAGAGAGCGTTACAAGAATTATGCAATAATGAGAACTTAATCATAAAGCCCTCAGACAAGGGCGGAAATGTCGTCCTGATGGACAGAGATGACTATAAAAGGATGGTCATAGACTTACTTGAAAAGCCAGGAACATATAATAAATTGGATGGCAATCCTACAGAGAGATTTCTAGGGGAATTGAAAACAATACTATCAAAGGCGAAGACAGATGGTCTGGTGTCAAGGAGGAGCATCTATTTCTGTATAACAAAAGTCCAACAATAGCAACTTTGTATGCTATTCCTAAAATACACAAACAACGACGGCCTGTGCCCGGCCGCCCGATTCTGTCAGGTAATGGTAATCTCACGGAAAATGTAAGCCAATACGTGGATGCGTTTATAGCACCATTCGCTTTCTGCCCTGCCATCATTTATACAGGATACAAAAGATGTTGTGGTCAAATTACAAGAACTACAAGTGACAGCCACCACCAAACTAGCTAGCTTGGATGTAGAAAGCTTATACACTAATATTCAGCATTCCCTGGGTTTACGAGCGGTTTCCACTTTTCTGAGCACCAAGAGCACTCATTTTCACCAACACAATCAATTTGTACTCACATTGCTGGAATTTCTTTTGACACATAATTATTTCATTTTTGATGGTCAATTTTATTTACAGTCAGTTGGGACTGCGATGGGCAGTAAATGTGCACCGAATTATGCAAATTTGTTTTTAGGGTGGTGGGAGGACACAATTGTTTTCTCTCAAGATATGTTGGATTTCACCAGGCACATTTTATTTTGGGGACGATACATCGATGATGTATTGATCCTCTGGGATGGCACGGTGGAGGTCTTTCATGATTTTGTCACAGTTTTGAATAACAATTCAATTGGCATGGTATTCACTTCAGAAATTCATGACACTACCATCACTTTTCTTGATCTTAGACTGACATTGTGGGAGGATGGTAGCATTCACACTGAAACCTTTCGCAAACCCACGGCAACCAACAATTTGCTGCATTGGGGCAGCTTTCACCCCAAACCACTGAAAAGGGGAATACCTACTGGTCAGTATATAAGGCGCGCAGAAACTGCTCGAGTGATGCAGCCTTCGAAAAGGAGAGTCAATTGCTATACCAGCGTTTTAGAGAAAGGGGTACCCTAAGCGGGTTCTACATCGAGCCTATGCTAGGGCAAAAGTCTAAGAAGGACTGACTTACTCACCACTGATAGGGTGGATGGTGGGGCACAGGTCGTCAGATGTATTGGTACTTTTGACGCTTGTAATAATCAGGTCTTCCAAATCCTTAAAAGGCATTGGCACATTTTATGGGCCGATAATGATCTTAGAAATGTTGTGACAGCACGTCCTTCAATAACATATCGTAGAGGACAAAATTTGAAAGACCTGCTGGTGCATAGTTTTTCAGGTGCCACAATCGGGCACTTGGTTAAAATCGAGTACCACTGGTACTTACCCTTGTGGTGACTGCATCTATTGTCCACTGATCCAAAGATGTAAATCCTTCCAAAATCCTGTAGATGGAAAGGAATATGAAATTAGAGATTTCATCAACTGTAAGACAAAGGGAGTTGTCTACGTTGCCAAGTGCCCATGTCCCAAATTTTATGTGGGAAAAACGTCCCAGGAGCTGAGGAGACGTATGGGCCAACATATAAGTAAAATTAACACCAAGTCAGATACCACTCTTTCACGACATGTGAGATTGTTTCATATGAACGACAGTAAGTGCTTACGCTTCTGGGGCATTTGTAAGAAGACTCTGGGTGCCAGGAGGGGTGACCTGGACACCATACTATTACGTGAAGAAACCAAATGGATATATAGGCTGGACAGCCTGAGTCCTAAAGGACTGAATGAAGGTTTCACATATGCTTCTTTTTTGTAATATCTGTGATTAATAATTGTGACACTTCGCTCATGCGATCAGTTTTTCGGATATTAATCTAGTTTTTTGAGCATGTTCTAACATATTAATTGTTCATCTTTGGGTGAAACAGAATACTTATATTTTGATGGGTCTAAAATAAAAATAAAAATATACTAATGCAGCATTGTATCTATGGAATAAAGGATATAGTACTTGGTCTTAGGTATCCATTAGTAGAATTCTGAAATGTGGATAAGAGATAAGCTTTTGGTAATGGCAGTCAGCTGGTATAATACAGTAGAATAATCAGCAGTACATGGTGTAATGTAACAAGACTCGTAGATCATTAAGTCCATACCATTCAGGACGACTGTACATCTTACCAATCGAGTTAAAAGCACTTTATTGTTGCCATTCCCGATATGACCAATATGTAGTTTTGCGCTTAGTTATGGACACTGTCATGTCCTTGTTGTTCCTTGCTTACCTGCGGTTTATACAATGGGATTACAAGATGTTTGCTGACAGCATCGTCTGCCAGTCCAGGTATCAGCACAGTGAAGAGGAGCGCAGTGGCTTTTACAATTACCGGGAGGTAATCAGAGTTTTTTTCAAAGTGTTGGAGCAGGGATTGTTCGCGCAGGACATGCGCAGTATATAGCGAGACGGCTAAAATCGGCTAAGTGCCGGGATATATCCATAGTCGCCTTCGCTTTATTGTCTAAGTGTGGGCGCAGAGGAAGCTGCGCAGCAGCTGCGCGTTTGCCTACCGTATAGTATAACGGGGGATAAGTGTGTGCGCATCTTCTATTCGCGCACCACGTCACCGATGCTAGCGCAAATCGATTGGTTCACTCCCCGTGACAGGGGGTGTGTGAACAGGAAGATACAAGGTTGTGATTGGTAACTTTTGCCATCAATTAGCATTAGTGTGGTATAACAAGGCCACATACACCTGTGGTGAACAATGCTGCCCGTTTCCCCTGAAGAGGCCATGTAATGGCGAAACATGTCGGGGGGCAGTTAGTGTTTTAAAGCTATTAGTGTAGGTCTCGCTTGAAGTAATAGCAATCGAATAGCATCTTGTGATAAGAGAACGGCAATGTGAGGGAGCAATGTGTAATAGTTTGGCTAGGCAGTGATTCAAGCACACAAGTGTGTGATCCAGCATTCAAACAAATAGGGTGTTATATAGCACAGTGAGCCGACCAGCAATGGCTCAAAATTAGTGCTGCATATAGCCAAGACGTTAGCAGGGTGTCTCCCTATACGCCTCTAGTACACCATTTTGGGAGTTAGTGCACAACCCCCATATGGTTACCCCCATATGCCTGACCAATTCAGCCAAGCGAGACATCACTAGGTTTTTAATGTGTGTCGCTCATTTTTCAGTATTTAATAAAGGTTATGAATAATAAAAAAAGTTTTTTATCTTGGTTTTGGGAGATAGTATAGGTTCTGCCTAATAAGGCCTTTGTGTAAAAATAGTAATACCTAATCCCCCAAAAATTAGTCCGTAGTTTTTGGGTTTATATCCCACTGTTGCCACAAATTATAAACCCTTCTTTCGTAGACTGATCTCTGATTCATTCAGATTATATGAGAGATTCACAGTAGATTATTCTTTTCAGAGATTATTAGTTGTCTTGTTCTCCCTGTTTTTTTTTTTAAAGTTATAGGGGATTGGTATCGGAGGTTGCGATAAAAAAGAGGATTAGTTGGAGGACAATAGTTTTGTGAGCACCCCCCCTCCTCCCCTCCTCTGTCCTTTTAGTAGTGCTCTGGTAAAATCTGTCCTAACCAGCTATACTTCTTCTTCCTCTTTGTTTCTGTCCTCTACCCCTTCCTTTCCCTTTTAATGTATCATTATCAGATCCTTCCGCCTCTGATGAGATATCCATTTAGGTCTTTTTTGGTTAGGATTTGTTTAGAAAAGAATAGGCACGATTTTCTTCAAATCCCACAGTGTCCCTCATATACTGTTGATGTTTGCGATACCTTATGGCGTATTGGAATCTTTCTAGGGTGCTCTGCAGTTGTTGTTTTTTTTTAAACTGTGTGTCTTCCTTAAATTTGAGTGCCTGTTGCCTTATTGTTTTAATTTTCTTATATTTAGTTTCAAGTGAGCATTTTTCCTCATCAAGAAGTAATTTCATAAATTTGAGGGACCAGGCAGGTGCTTCCTCCTCCCACTTCTTGATAAGATGCGAACTTGTAATTCTTTCAGCTGGGATCAAATTAATTCTAAGTCCCCTGGGAACAATATTTTCATGCCCAGGTTTCAAAGTTTGCCGCAATGGGGCTGAAGAGGTAGCGAACACATGGCCTGTTGCAAGCCCCAGATTCTATTTGAAATTATTTGGCTGCGTCCAGCCAGGATCGCAACCTTGTAAAGAGCCACGTTTTTAGTCTGCTGTGGGTAAACAATCCTACCAGGGATGCACAGTCAGGTTCCCATGACTACTAACTTGCCCTTCGTGATGTCACATCCAGATAATGCCGGGTATGCTGAGGAGGGAGGAACTGCCGGTGACATTTATACCCACACTCCTCCCTGCTCTTGATTGGATGATTACACAAATGAGCCTCCCTAAGGGTGGAGCCTTGAGTTTAAAAGGAAAGTGAGTGCATTTGTTCACTGCCACAGATCTCTGTACTACCTGTCACGCTGCTCCCTGATGAGCCATTGAGTATGGCAAAACACGTTGGAGAATGATTGGAGATAATTCCATGTATTTAGATATAGGTCACCTATATCTAAATAAAAGGAATTATCTCCAACCATTTGAGGTCGTGTTATTGCGCCAGGAGGTGTTGAAAACGGTGAACCCCATTTTTCTCCACACCCTTCATTGTCTCTCATCACTCCTCAGGAGGATTGGCAACTTCATAAGTGAGGAGCAAATGATACCGGCAGCACCGACCATTATCCAAATATACGCCTACACTAGTGTTGTGTCTACATTTGCACAGCACCAAAAGGTGAGCATAACTATTTTTTCCTCTAGCCAATTGACTAAAAAACGATTACCTTATGAGCGCCTCTCCCTTTTTTGCCATATATGCAGTATAGGAGAGGGTCAGCAAGCATAGGCCCGAGGTTCCAGTCGGCTGGGGGTCACCCCTCTCAGGGCGGGTGCTCCAACTACAGCCACCCTAGCTTCCCCCTACTTTAGTCTAGAACCTGACAGGATAAGTTAACATAGGCATTTAGGCACCAGGCTAGGGTAATCTTATCCACTGATTATTTACCCTGCTAACCACTGTACGCCTGTCCCTGTTAGCTGACTAGGGAACTAACCCCGCCATGGAAGCATCAAACTGTACGACTTTGAGTATTTATTGTTCACCTTCTTTTGTGCTGGCTATAGCAACATTTTTGCCACTTCCCAGTAAGGTACCTCCCATACAGGCAAACCATGCAACTGCAGTGAGCCAGACTGACAGGGCAATTATATGTGCAGTCACGGTGTGAGTATTAAGTGGGTCGGGGTAAATACAGTTCTAGTTACTCACGGTTATGTCATCCCTGGGCAGGCTTGCATAAGTGATGAAGAGAACGGCACAATGATTCTCTGTGGCACACTCTGGTAATGGACACAGGCCAGATGGTGGTTTGAGGTGCCCTTGGTGGTCTGTATTAATTTGCCTATGGCAAGGTCCCTGGTTGTCGTGACGTCAGTACCTTTTATGGTGGTACAACAATTTACTGTAGTGTTAACTGAGGAATTGGAGACTGAGACAGCAGTGGAATCCAACTTATGACTTTTATTGAACGTTGCTCCTGGTAACAGTTGCATCCAAGTATTAAAACAGTCTCTAGTACATCCAGATATGAAATACAGTCTCTCATGCATAGGAGGGTAGGGATATTGTAAGTCCTCAAGTAAAACAGGTTCTTTGTGATATATATATATATATATATATATATATATATATATATATATATGAAAGCTACTGCTTCAGACTAGGCTTTTGAAGTCTAAAAAGTCTTAGGCTGGTATTAACTCTTGCCTTATTCTAACTTTGATTAAAGGTGTTTTTCAGAACCCTTGAACCTCTATTTCCAGTGCTTTCTGACAGTTGGCCTGACTGTCCTCAGGATTTAAGCTGGAGGTGTGGATGCCTGAAGCTGTGTCCTACACCTAATTGCAAAGGTACCTGGGAAGCCCTCTAGTACGGCTGTTTGCTATCCTTCGACGTTAATAAATATACTGGTCCCTTGAAACTTGCTGTTTGCAGCTTGTCACTGGTCACCTCAAAAGGGCAAGCTATAGAAGTAGATTTATCACATCTAGGCTGAATCTTGTAGACTTTAACCCTGGACCGTGGAGCCATCAGGGAGAGAGCAGAGAGGCAGGAGGCCTCCCTCTAGCAGGCAGCTACATCATGGCTGCACTCTGACTAAACTTCAGGAAAAACAGACTGCCTAACGAGGCCCGAGCTAAGATATATATATATATATATTGTAAGGGATTAGCCCTCTTACGGGGGGCATTCACACAAGGATCTTCATCATACACGGCTTTTTGGTCCAAACTGTGCATTTATTATAGCAGCCGCACCAACAAAACAATACAAATCAAAACCTACCCGTCTGGGTTCTAACTAAGCATCAACCGTGTGTTCCTAACTCAGGCTATACGATACAGTTCATACCTGGAGCCCGGTGCAGCTTTTCCCAGTCTTACAGTCCCACAGCCTCTCAGGCTGTAATAAGGCCTGTACATTTATTGGGGGAGTGTGGCCCATTAGTCCTCCTGTCTCCGGCCTTGTGACCCTTCAGCACAGGCGTCACGGCGTCCCCCAATGTTCCGGCTACACCTAGCCGCGTGGCCCCTCAACCAGCCTGGCTGAGACCACACAGACAGAACCAATCCCAGGCCTCTGTCTGCAAAGCAACTTTCCCAGAGCCTCCTTGGCTCTCCTTCGAAGCATCTCCATTGAATGACACAGAGGGAGGTGCTTTATCCCATCCTGATACCTCCAGCTCTCCCACCTGTGGTGGAATAAGGGTGTGGACAGCACTATCCACCCCTTCCTTACCAGTAACCAGAGTGAGACCTGTCACTGTCTCACAATATATATATATACTGTCACACTTCCCCCCATCTAGTGTTAAGACTAGTGTAGTGCAATCTATTTGGCCTGTATGAAAGGATCTTACACAGAATCACATAATGACATGGGAGAATATGACATAAGATGAAGTACGGCATCCAGACATAATATATGACAATAAAACTAAATTGGTGCTAAAAAAAAATGGTTTTGGAACTGTTGTTGAAAATTTGAAAAATGGCTTCTAAACTTCTAAGCCTTCTAACGTCTTAAAAAAACAAAATGACATATACAAAATGATGCCAACATAAAGTAGACGTATGGGGAATGTTAAGTAATAAATATTTTATAAGGTATCGCTTTCTGTTTTAACCGCTACAGGACCGCCTAACGCAGGGATGTGTCCTGTGGGCGGTCCTGTAGGTCGTGAGAGCCGAGACTTCCTGTGAACGCGCGCGCGTTCACAGAGAAGCGCGTCTCGGCAGTTCGGCTACAGCCTACCAGCGATGATCCATCGCTGGCAGGCTGTAGATGCGAATTAAATCGCATCAAACAGCTATATCAGACGCTGTTTTGTGAACAGCGTCTGATATAGCTGCTCCCTGGTCCTCTGGTGGTCCCATTTGCTGGGATCGACCACCAGAGGGCCAGGTAACACTGTAAAGTTGCACCAAACACTACACTAACCCGACCCCCCTCACCTATTAACCCCTTGATCACCCCATCTAGACCCCCTGATCACCCCCCTGTCATTGATCACACCACTTGTAAGGCTCCATTCAGACGTCCATATGTGTTTTGCGAATCCGTGGATTCACGGATCCACGGATCCCCAATTATTCGGATTCGCGGATCCGAATAATTTGGGGTGTCTTTATTTCTAAAATGGTGTCATTTGGGGGGTATTTATACTATCCTGACATTCTAGCACCTGAAGAAACATGACAGGTGCTCAGAAAGTCAGAGCTGCTTCAAAATGCTGAAATTCACTTTTTTGCACCATAGTTTGTAAACGCTATAACTTTTACCCAAACCAATAAATATACACTTATTGGACTTTTTTTTTATCAAAGACATGTAGAACAATAAATTTAGAGAAAAATTTATATAGAAATGTAGTTTAAAAAAAAAAAAATTACAACAGAAAGTGAAAAATGTCATTTTTTTGCAAGAATGTCGTTAAATTTGTATTAATGGCAAAAAAAGTAAAAATGTCAGCAACAATGAAATACCACCAAATGAAAGCTCTATTAGTGAGAAGAAAAGGAGGTAAAATTCATTTGGGTGGTAAGTTGCATGACGGAGCAATAAACGGTGAAAGTAGTGTAGTGCGGAATTGTAAAAAGTGGCCTGGTCATTAAGGGTGTTTAAGCTAGGGGGGCTGAAGCGGTTAAAAGCAGAGAAATAGAAATTTTGAAAATTGCAAATTTTTCATAATTTTTTGGCAAATTTGGGATTGTTTCATAAATAAAGGTGAAATATATTGACTCAAATATAGGAACACGTCAGATTTGCAAATATCGGCCTGGGATTTAGGGTGAAAAGTGGCTAGGTACTGAAGGGGTTAAAATAAATATTTATTCTTCTATAGTGAATATTTATTCATCTATAATAAGTGCTTGTGGTAGGAAGCCTGAATACTACTGAATACTATATTAAGTATGTTCTGTGACCTCATTGAGACCTTCAGGTACCATGGTCTGCAGGCGAAATATCCAATAGGATTCCTTATTTACTAATTGTTGGAATCTATTTTTAGTGTTTGGAGGAATCCAGTCGATGATGGTGAGTCTTAGAACAGATATATCGCGATTGTGCTGTGTGTCAAAATGTCTAAAGACACTATGGTGTTACCTATATTGCTTCTATGATTTTTTAATCTGGTTCTCAGACACTGATTTGTTCGCCCTACAATATGTTACATGAACACTCCAAAAGATAGATAACAAAAGATAATCCGCTGTCCAAGTGTATTTTTATTTTTAAATTTTCCTCTGTGATCGATGAAAATCTGTAAAATCTGATTGTCCAGGGGTGATGTTCCTGCAGCATAAACATTTTGTATGTTCACATCAGGAATTTCCGATGGAATCCTGAGGATTTATGGGCATGTTTATTTTGTTTTTATTTTTTTGACAAGATGTTTTTTTTTTTTTGTAAATTCTTTATTTATATTTTCCACAACAATAAAGATTTAATCAAACAAAATGTCATGGTCATTATATCCATCATAGCTGTTACAAGATATGCACATATATAGCATGTAAATAGGATATCAAAAACAATGATTTTACAATATCGAGAAAAATGAAATAGGTAAACTCCCCCTCCCCAAACCAAAACCAAAACCCGTCTGTCTCTAAAAGTTCTGTGCGAAGTCCTGCTTCTGGGAACCCACTATCAATTTAGTTTAATTAAAATTATTGTCCCCACAAATAGCAAGCGCCATGGATCTGATGCCCTCAGTTTTAAATACCACTCTGTATGTTGGAAAGGTTGTACTATTCTTGTTATCGCTTCTCTTGTCAAAAAAGCCTCCATATATGGCCTCCATTTTCCGAAAAAAGATCCCGTTAATTTGGATTTACTATATTCTGTTGTTACTTGCTCCAATTGCAAGCATTTTATTGTTAGTTGAAATGGTATCTGTAATGCAGGGACCTCCAGAAACAGCCAATGGCTAAGCAAGCTTCTCTTAGCAGCTAAAATTAACAAATGAAACGCTTTTGGGATCTTTTTCCAGAAGGTCTGTACATCCCGGCAGAGCCACAAACCATGTGTAATATCTGTGTTGTGTGCCCGGCACTTAGGACAACGTGTTATTTTCCCCTCCATAATATGTGAAGGATCTCTCAGAGAATGGAAGCCATATACAGCCCTATGTAAGATCATGAACTGCGATTCTCTCCAGAGCTCACTACTGCCTTCTCTCCTAACCAGATTCCAGCCATCCAATAGACGCTCCAGATCCGGTAAAGAAGGGAAATCTTTGCACCACGATTTGAATAGGTTGGAGTCTCCCTTCCTAGAAATTATGTCCCTTAGGGAGTCATGTATAGAAGATAGAGAGTTACCACCCCTCTAAAGAGTGTCAAACGGATTAGCTTGGAACCCTGCCGAGATATCTTGAACTCGGGACTTCAAAAACGTCAAAACTTGCTGACAAGCTAAAAAATGGCCAGAGGGTATCTGATAGGTTTGCTGAAGTTCCTGAAAGGAATAGAATCTTTTTTCCGAAGCATTCCACATGTGTGAGACCCTTTCTATCCTTTTTTGAGCCCAAAGTATAAGTTGTTTGTTTAGTGATGTTGAATGAACTCCAGATGGTCCCATAGAGACATTTTTTTTTAAATGGACATTGGAAGGTTATATAATTTCCTAAATGCCTTCCAAGTAGCCATTGTATCACACATCAGTAGACTGTTTTTTATGGGCCTAGGAAGTCCTGAAAACTTTGTGTGGAGTAGTGCCCCAAGACCCGATGGTTTGGCTAGTTCTTTTTCAATATACAATACTGAGTAAAACGAAGTCCCCTGTATCCAGTCCAGGCAATGCCTCATCAAACACGCTAGGTTGTAATGCCTGATATTCGGGAAACTCAAACCCCCTCTAGACTTATGACGGGTTAGGGTGTTCAAAGATATCCTTGGACGTTTGGATTGCCATATAAAAGTCCGAAAAGCTCCTGTCAGGTTTTGGACATCCGCATGTTTCAATAGTAATGGTAGGGTTTGCATGGGGTATAGTCATTTGCTGAAGCTCATCATCTTAATCAGATGACAACGGCCCATAAAAGATAAAGGCAACCTGGACCAAGAGTCTAATTCTGTTTTGATTCTTTTAAATAATGGAGGGTAATTTAGGGAATAGAGGAACTCAGGAGTCTTACCTATCTTTATCCCCAGGTATTGCAGTGAATGAGAGGCAATAGTCACTGGAGTATTACCAAGGTTTTTATGATTCAGTGTTTGGGATGGTGAAATATCTAGAATCTCGCATTTTGTGACATTCACTTTAAAACCAGAGAAGAGTCCAAAACCCAACAGGAGGTCAAAGATAGTTGGTAGTTCCTTCTGTGGGTCAGATAAGAAAACCAACAAATTGTCAGCAAACAATGCATGTTTTATGAAGGCGTTTCCAACAGAGATACCTTTGAGTGATTCAGATTTCATCAAAGCTAGTGACAGGGGTTCAAGGGCAATATTGAAGGGCGAAAGGGGACATCCCTGCCTTGTACCGTTCTGTAACGCGAAAGGTTGGGATAAAAATCCCGGGATGGATATTCTGGCGAATGGTTTCTTATAAAGAGACGATATAAATGTTCTGAAGCAACCAACAAATCCCATGCGATCCAGGACATCGTTCAGCCACGCCCAGCTCACATTGTCGAAAGCTTTCTCAGCATCAATAGCCAATAGAGCTGGAATTGGGTGAAGATGCGGATCTCTTTTAACACTATCCAGAACCGCCATCACCTTTCTTATGTTACTCACCACTGATCTGTTCTGAATGAAACCCGCCTGATGCGTAGAGATAAGTTTAGGAAGGAACTGGCACAGTCTGTCTGCTAAAATTTTAGATAAGAATTTAATGTCGTTATCTATTTGTGATATCGGTCAATAAGATGACGGGACTGTGGGATCTTTGCCTGGTTTTGGCAAGACTTTGATATAGGCCGTGCTCATATCTAAGGGTATCTATTGGCCTTGCAAATTTGGTTATACAATTGAGTGAGGATCAAAGAAATTTTTGGCGCTACGATTATGTAAAACTCATTCGTGAAACCATCTGGGCCAGGAACCTTCCCATTCCCAGACTGTCTGATGATTCTCTGAGTTTCTTCTACTGAAATAGGTTGGTTTAAGGCCGCCATATCATCCGGCGATATTTGCGGAAATGATAGAGAATCAAGCCAAGTTTTGGTACCTGACATTTCTCTTCCCTCCTCAGTGTATAGAGAGCTGAAAAATTTCTCAGGATTTCTACTATGTCCTTTGGGTGAGTACACAGCAGCCCCTGCGAATTTTTTAACGTGGGAATCAAGGTGGTCGTCCTTTGGCCTCATGCCAAGGATGCCATCATTTTGCCTGACTTATTCCCAAACTTATAAAAATGAGCTTCCCTCTTTGTCCTAGTATTCTTCTTTATGCTTGCACCATCTATCATATTCTGACTTATTCCCAAACTTATAAAAATGGGCTTCCCTCTTTGTCCTAGTATTCTTCTTTATGCTTGCACCATCTATCATATTCTGATTTAGCAGATAGCCAAGCCTGTTTATTAGACTCCGTTGGAAATGCTTTATACCTCGTGTAAGCGCATCTTAGAGTAGTAGTTAAGCTCTGTATTTGAGACAAAACCTTTTGTTTTAGGGTTTTAGTGTAAGCCAAAATTTTGCCCCTCAAGTCTGCCTTCCCAGCTCTCCACAGTAGCTGTACGTCACTACCTTCTGAGTTGGTATCCCAGTATTCCACCCACCAGTGGTTTAGAATTTCGGTAAAAGATTTATTCTGCGACAGGTCAGAGGGGAATCTCCACAGAAAATCAGTCCCTTTTGGGATAGCATTAACAATTTCCAACGATACCGGCGAGTGGTCCGAAATGACTAAGTCCTCAATAACCACCGAGGTAGTTTTCTGTAATACCCGATCTGAAACCAGGAAATAGTCAAGACGGGACCAGAAGTCGTGTACCGCTGAAAAATGAGTGAACTCCCTTCCCAACGGGTGGAAATTGCGCCAAGCATCGTGAAGGTCTAGCTGTAGTATGGTTTTCAGTAGCGTTTTATCTCTACTTCTACATAGAGTGCTAGTAGGTTTGTTCGATTTGCTGTCTTCTGCATGAAACACCACCATATTTAGGTCTCCAGCTACTATTTGACAGGAATGCGTATTCTGAAGCAATATGTTCCACAACTCTCCAAAGAACTCTAAGTTGGAGCCATTCGGACCATAAACATTAATAATGCTGAGAGATTCCGATGGAGAGCTAAGAACCACGTGAACCCATCTCCCTTCTCGGTCTTCCATGCACGAGTCTACTAAGTGTACCAGATTTTTATGGAGCAATATCAATACTCCACCTTTATTCCCACAGGAAGGGGAACCATAGACCCTACCCACCCATAATTTCTTCATACGCGCAAAGTCTTTTCTAGCAAGATGCAATTCTTGGAGAAGAGCGATATCTGCTTTTAGCCATCTTAAGTGCCTTAGCACCATCAATCTTTTATGGGGGGGATTTTAAACCCTTAACATTTCACGTAATGGCCCTTGTCATAATCTAAGATGTGTGTATGGTAAGTATAGCTGAGAACATGATAAGTTAGAAGCTACCCTGGAGACAGACCTTAACTTTCCCCCATAATACAACAGGTTAAACATGAGAACAGAACAGAAAAACAGAGAATCTGCATATATATGTATCACAATTCGTACTTCTCGTCTTCTCAGCATGTCTTTTGCCACTCTCCCGCACACACCCATTGCTGGCAACCCTCCATGTTGGCTCCTAAATAGATCAGGCTAGTTGTAGTTTGTTGGTTTACAGAAAGTCCCCTTCTTTATAAATAACTATAGGAAATTGTACCCCCTGATAAGCGTAAGTGGTAGGTAAACCGCTGCCTTGACAACATAAGTATAGCTAACAAATTAGAACGGTATAAGGCTATATAGAAAAAATTATAAAGATAAGCAAAGGATATAATGTAAATACTCAACCCGATTTAGGCAGAGTTCAGGTTCCAAGAAGATCTCTTGCGCTGCTCCTTTGTTGCTGGATCAGGGTCCTGTTGCTTTCTTGAAACAAACTGGATGTTGCCTTTTGTAGATTCTCCTCTACCGTCTTTCCGTGGCGACTTGTCTGGGCAGTTGACGAGTCCCTCCTGCAGTGCCTGCTTTGCGTCTTGCGGGGATTGAAAAGTAATGCATGACCTGTCTGCCTTAAAGATTTTTAGTATGGCGGGATACAACAGAACAAATTTGATATGTGAGCGATATAGATCTGAGCACACGCTAGCAAACTCTTTCCTTTTCCTGCTAACTTCTGCTGAGAAATCTTCAAATATAAGAATTTTGTACTTCCTCACCTCTAGGGGTGCTCTCCCCCTCTTGTAGGCTCTCAAAATGGCATTTTTTTAAGAAAAGTCCAGGTATCTCGCTATTACTTGCCTAGGTCGTTGGTTCAGGGCTGAGTGCTTCATTAGGTCTTGCGTGACACAGGGGGGCCAATCCTATGAGTCCTTTACACCTTGCAGGAGCTTTTGGGATGTCTTGCTTACAAAAGGTTAATAGATCCTGTGGTGAGAGTGACTCAGGTAGACCAACGAACCTTAGGTTGTTCCTTCTGGAACGGTTCTTAAGATCGTCCAGTTTTTCAAGGATCCGAAGCTTTTCTCGGGTGAGAGTTTTAATTATGCTGCGCAGCTCCACGCCTTCATCCTCCAGGGTGCTCACTTTCTCCTCTACCTCACTTATGCGGCGATGATGATCTGCCAGCTCTTGATGCAAGTTGGTGAGGGAGGCTGCCACAGTAGAAGAGAGTGAGTCCTGCAGGGCAGGTAGTATTCTGGCGGCTACCTCCAGGGCTAGTTGTTTATAGTCCACTTTCAACTCCTCCACCCCATCATTGGAGATGCCCTCTAGAGGGAGCAGCAAGGCGGGTTTGTGCATTTTGGGTAAGTGCAGTCTGCTTCGCCGCTTTCTGTTGGGACTTCTGTTGCATTCTGCTCCCTGATCGCACAAGAAAACGGTCCATAAGAAGCAGGACCGATCGCAGAGTGTTGTGGGCCCAGCGTTTGCCAAAGGACACAGCTGTGTAGCAGAGCTCTAGAAGGTGCGACCGACCATGCTGGCGCCGAGACCGGTAGTGACAAGATGTTTAAGGTTATCTTTCTTCCGTATGTGCTATTTGGTTTCTTTGGTAATATTTTTTTCAGAATGGGGTCATTTAGTAGAATGTTCGAGTTTTTTATAAAGATATTTTTTATTTTGTTATGAGCAGTGTTATGGGTGGTAAAATTATATTTGAATTGATCTTTATTTTTATTTTTATTGATTATTTTTTTACTCCGTTTTTTTACATTTTGAGTTGAGATACTTTTTTATAAGATTTTTGATGGGTTTTTTTTTCTCTTTAAATCTTTTTGTAGGATTTTGGCTTGTTTGGTGAAATTTTCAGTTGTGGTACAATTTTTCCTTATCCGGCGGTATTGTCTGTATGGGATATTTTTCAGCCATTTGTGGTAATGGCTGCTATGGAAGTGTAAATAACTGTGTCAACTTGTTATAAGTGTGTTCTGGATCCAATTGTGTTATTGTCGGACCAAAATAGTGTGATGACTAGGAAAGCAACTTCATCTTTAGAAAAATTTGGGCAAAAACAGATGCCCCAGGAGTTGCTGTTCAGTTCTTTTTTCGAGGGCATCTTTTTGTGTGCCTTTCCAAATGATGAATAACTCCTCTATGTACCTTTTATAATACACAATAAACAGAGAAAAAGTCAGGGACTGTGCAATGTGTTGTTGTTCGAACCAGCCCATAAAGAGATTGGCATAACTTGGTGCCACTCGCGTGCCCATCGCACAGCTCCTTATCTGTTAGTGTAGAGCAGGGATGCTCAACCTGTGGCCCTCCAGCTGTTGTACAACTACAACTCCCATCATGCCCTTCTGTAGGCTCATAGCTGTAGGCTGTCCGGGAATGATGGGAGTTGTAGTTTTGCAACAGCTGGAGGGCCGCAGGTTGAGCATGCCCGGTATAGAATGTCATTAAATGAAAAAACGTTATTGCAAATGATGAATTATTTTCCTTTGAAAAGGAAGTGAATCTGTTCAATGTTGAGTCTGTTGTGACTGATTAGAGCTTCTTCTACTCCTTTTAGTTTAATAAAAATATTCAATCTATCCAACCACCTCCTAAATAACAGTGAAATAAAATTATTAGGTCGGGGCTTATCTTTTTGTCCGAGCACCCCTACTAGTGCTTTCACATTGTTTTTGGATTTAAATTCCTACATCAGAAAGCTTACATTATATCGACATTTTGAAATAAAAAAGAGAGACAACTCCTTAAATAGTTCTTCTAAAGAGAACTCCTCAATTAGTAATTCACTACAGAGTTTTTACATGTATCAAACAACACACTTCTCTTTATCACAGGAGAAGTCACTGGATTTTAAGAGGTATGTGGTGCTGTATTCTCCTGAATATTTCGTAGTGATGTATGTAATGTCCATCCAAATATCTGTTTCACGGCAGGGTTGGGTGGGGTGTGGATAGAGAATTTGGCCCACACTGTTGCAGCCTGGCCCCAGACTTCAGGTCACACTGTGTGTGTTCTAAATCTGGTGCCTCACATCCTTCTGCTACATTATCTGTACTCAGAGAGGTATCACTGTGTTATCTGTGACATCTGCTACATTATCTGTAAAAAGGGGTGTGTCCACAGGTTGGGGGCGCAATACTTGATTGCCCCGGGTGCTGGCAATCCACGCTATGCCACTGCAGGCAGGTGCCGGTAGTAATGCACAGCCAGCATCTGCAGCATACAGTCGTGGCCAAAAGTTTTGAGAATTACATAAATATTGGAAATTGGAAAAGTTGCTGCTTAAGTTTTTATAATAGCAATTTGCATATACTCCAGAATGTTATGATGAGTGATCAGATGAATTGCATAGCCCTTCTTTGCCATGAAAATTAACTTAATCCCAAAAAAACCTTTCCATTGCATCTCATTGCTATCATTAAAGGACCTGCTGAGATCATTTCAGTAATCGTCTTGTTAACTCAGGTGAGAATGTTTTTTTTTTTTTAAACTCGTTTTATTGAAAAAGAGTAAGAAGGTAAAAATGCGGTACATTCAGGTAAACATAGTACAGTCATATGCAACACACAAAATCGCTTCATATTGACTACAATAAGATAAGAAGGATTAATGCGGCAGGATGAGACATAAATACTTCACATGAGTAACAGAGAGGCAACCTACCAAGTACAGACAGTATCACCATAAATGGATTACACATTATGCCCATTGGACAGACAATTAGATAACATATGATCGGGTACCGAGGTCAGAGGCGAAGCACACTATAGACCCCAAATGAATATCACATTTTCAAAGGGTATACCCTGGTTTACCAGGTGAGAATGTTGACGAGCACAAGGCTGGAGATCATTATGTCAGGCTGATTGGGTTAAAATGGCAGACTTGACATGTTAAAAGGAGGGTGATGCTTGAAATCATTGTTCTCCCATTGTTAACCATGGTTACCTGCAAATAAACGTGTGCAGCCATCATTGCGTTGCATAAAAATGGCTTCACAGGCAAGGATATTGTGGCTACTAAGATTGCACCTCAATCAACAATTTATAGGATCATTAAGAACTTCAAGGAAAGAGGTTCAATTCTTGTTAAGAAGGCTTCAGGGCATCCAATAAACTCCAGCAAGCGCCAGGATCATCTCCTAAAGAGCATTCAGCTGCGGGATCGGAGTGCCACCAGTGCAAAGCTTGCTCAGGAATGGCAGCAGGCAGGTGTGAGCGCATCTGCACGCACAGTGAGGCGAAGACTTTTGGAAGATGGCCTGGTGGCAAGAAGGGCAGCAAAGAAGCCACTTCTCTCAAAAAAAACCCATCAGGGACAGATTGATCTTCTGCAGAAAGTATGGTGAATGGACTGCTGAGGACTGGGGCAAAGTCATATTCTCTGATGAAGCCTCTTTCCGATTGTTTGGGGCATCAGGAAAAAGGCTTGTCCGGAGAAGAAAAGGTGAGCGCTACCATCAGTCCTGTGTCATACCAACAGTAAAGCATCCTGAGACCATTCATGTGTGGGGTTGCATCCAAGGGAGTGGGCTTACTCACAATTTTGCCCCAAAACACAGCCATGAATAAAGAATGGTACCAAAACACCCTCCAACAGCAACTTCCTCCAACAATCCAACAACAGTTTGGTGAAGAACAATGCATTTTCCAGCACGATGGAGCACCGTCCTATAAGGCAAAAGTGATAACTAAGTGGCTCGGGGACCAAAACATTGACATTTTGGGTCCATGGCCTGGAAACTCCCCAGATCTTAATCCCATTGAGAACTTGTGGTCAATCCTCAAGAGGCGGGTGGACAAACAAAAACCCACTAATTCTGACAAACTCCAAGAAGTGATTATGAAAGAATGGGTTGCTATCAGTCAGGAATTGGCCCAGAAGTTGATTGAGAGCATGCCCAGTCGAATTGCAAAGGTCCTGAAAAAGAAGGGCCAACACTGCAAATACTGACTCTGCATAAATGTCATGTAATTGTCGATAAAAGCCTTTGAAATGTATGAAGTGCGTGTAATTATATTTCACTACATCACAGAAACAACTGAAACAAAGATCTAAAAGCAGTTTAGCAGCAAACTTTGTGAAAACTTATATTTGTGTCATTCTCAAAACTTTTGGCCACGACTGTATAGAGCAGTCTAAGCTGATGACCGGCTCCATACACCTCCTGCACCCCACTGACGTACCATTACATCAAGGGGGCACAAAGTGGTTGAAATCAAGCTGCCAGATCTTAAGAATCACTCTAGATACAAAAATGTAAGACTCAGAATAATACCAGAATCTGTGTATTGATGATCAGTGTTTGTTCACATCCCTATTATGATAGTAACCAGAGATTTCCTGATTGACAGGGTTCACAGAATCCCAAACCTAAATTCCTTTATTCATCTAATCCCTTTCCTGTATGTTTACAGCTTTGAAGATGCTCTGTTAAAATCTACAAAAAAGCTAAAAAGACACCCCGAACTGCTTTAAACAAATTTCTGTTTTTGATGATCTGTCTCCAGCAACTCTAACTTGTCACAGTGCATTCTCTAAATTTACACAAATACTCAGAAGCACAGCATCACATAGAAATGGGGCTTTCCTGTCAAGTGTACTGAATTCAAAAATAGAACTTCCTATGTTTTCTCTTCTCCCGAAGATGCAACTTCTCTAAACAAATGGTCTCTAGATCTACCACAAGAGGGAGCCAGCGTTCCACGAAAAATGAAGCTTTCTACCATTGCTCAATAATGGACTATGGGGGGCTCACCAAATCGACTCCAAGGTCGACCTCATAACAGAGCAGACTGGAGGTACAATACAGCAGAGCAGAGACCTTTCTACAGTCCTCTTTTTCATACAGGCAATTGGATCCGTTTGAGTTATGTCCATTTTTCTTAACAACACTCCAACAGAGTTGTCATTATCTCACTCGTAAAGAATAAATATAGTCCAGCTCTCCACTCCTCAGACAGGTATTTCTTGAGTGCAGAGAAAAACTTCAGAGGCAGGAAGAAAAGTGGTTATATATAACTCACAGAAAAAAGATGCACCACATGGATAAGCAACTGACAACACTGGCTAATCCCTCACTCTGGTGTTAAAAGCTGAGAGATTCGCCAATATTTCCAATCAGGAACATATCGGAGCCCCTTTAGGCACCACTACACGGTATCTCAGCATGACATGGGGTCCTACCACTAGACTACCTATGGTGTGTGAACAAGGTCTGAACAGGTGTTAAGCAGCCTACAGCCCCATCCCACTCACCTGCACTGCAGGACCAACAATGCAATGGGGAACAAATGAGGCCGCAAGCTACACCTACAACAGACCATGTGACACCGGCTTCCAGGTGCAACAGAATGTTTACCAGCCATATGCAATGGCACATTCAATACATATAAAACAAGAATCACAAAAATAAACGTGGCCTAAATGGGTGGGACTGCTCCAAACCCCAAACACTGTGGCGTGTTTCTAACTGGGAGGCAGTTCCTCCGCATGTGGTTCGCAGTGAGCAGCTATCCCCAGCAAAAATTGCATACAATGGAGGATGCCGGCGCGAACCACAAGCACCACACAAACATCCTACACAAAATAAAACATGTGCGGATGAAAATATATAAACACATAACTCACAGAAAAAAGATGCACCACATGGATAAGCAACTGACAACACTGGCTAATCCCTCACTCTGGTGTTAAAAGCTGAGAGATTCGCCAATATTTCCAATCAGGAACATATCGGGCCCCTTTAGGCACCACTACACGGTATCTCAGCATGACATGGGGTCCTACCACTAGACTACCTATGGTGTGTGAACAAGGTCTGAACAGGTATTAAGCAGCCTACAGCCCCATCCCACTCACCTGCACTGCAGGACCAACAATGCAATGGGGAACAAATGAGGCCGCAAGCTACACCTACAACAGACCATGTGACACCGGCTTCCAGGTGCAACAGAATGTTTACCAGCCATATGCAATGGCACATTCAATACATATAAAACAAGAATCACAAAAATAAACGTGGCCTAAATGGGTGGGACTGCTCCAAACCCCAAACACTGTGGCGTGTTTCTAACTGGGGGGGGCAGTTCCTCCGCATGTGGTTCGCAGCGAACGGCTATCCCCAGCAAAAATTGCATACAATGGAGGATGCCGACGCGAACCACAAGCACCACACAAACATCCTACACAAAATAAAACATGTGCGGATGAAAATATATAAACACATAACTCACAGAAAAAAGATGCACCACATGGATAAGCAACTGACAACACTGGCTAATCCCTCATTCTGGTGTTAAAAGCTGAGAGATTCGCCAATATTTCCAATCAGGAACATATCGGAGCCCCTTTAGGCACCACTACACGGTATCTCAGCATGACATGGGGTCCTACCACTAGACTACCTATAGTGTGTGAACAAGGTCTGAACAGGTATTAAGCAGCCTACAGCCCCATCCCATCCAACTTGTCACAGTGCATTCTCTAAATTTACACAAATACTCAGAAGCACAGCATCACATAGAAATGGGGCTTTCCTGTCAAGTGTACTGAATTCAAAAATAGAACTTCCTATGTTTTCTCTTCTCCCGAAGATGCAACTTCTCTAAACAAATGGTCTCTAGATCTACCACAAGAGGGAGCCAGCGTTCCACGAAAAATGAAGCTTTCTACCATTGCTCAATAATGGACTATGGGGGGCTCACCAAATCGACTCCAAGGTCGACCTCATAACAGAGCAGACTGGAGGTACAATACAGCAGAGCAGAGACCTTTCTACAGTCCTCTTTTTCATACAGGCAATTGGATCCGTTTGAGTTATGTCCATTTTTCTTAACAACACTCCAACAGAGTTGTCATTATCTCACTCGTAAAGAATAAATATAGTCCAGCTCTCCACTCCTCAGACAGGTATTTCTTGAGTGCAGAGAAAAACTTCAGAGGCAGGAAGAAAAGTGGAAAACAATATCTAGTACAGCAATGGGAATCCTAAATAGTACTGTTGATCGAGCACCAAAGTGCTCGGGTGCTCGAGTAGAACACTTTGGGATGCTTGGGTTCTCAACAGAGCACCAGAGCACAATGGACGTCAATGGAAGAACCAGATGGAATTGATGGAAACACCACTGAAATGGTGAACAGCATGGGAAGGATGTCTGGGTTCATCTTCGACTCCCAGGTCGCTGCTGGGAACAATGTAGTACGCCACTTTTACAGACTGACAATAATATGCACAAAACCGAAGATAATATCTATTTTAGAGGAAAAATTGTCAGGAAACATTCGTTTCTGTACATTTACTCAAAAATTACAAGGAAGAGGCACTCCAATACACCCTTTATTACACATAAAGGGGGGCATCATACACACCCTTGAAAAATTATGATTGATGGCCTGCTGGTGACCCTCAAAAACATTAGGAGCAAGGGCCTGCTGGTGACCCTCTAAAACATTAGGGGCAAGGGCCTGCTGCTAATCTGACCCTCTAAAACATTAGGGGCGAGGGCCTGCTGCTGATCTGACCATCTAAAACATTAGGGTGAGTGCCTGCTGCTGATCTGACCATCTAAAACATTAGGGGCAAGGGCCTGCTGCTGATCTGACCATCTAAAATATTATGGGTGAGGGCCTGCTGGTGACCCTCTAAAACATTAGGGGTGAGGGTCTGCTGCTGAGCCGACCCTCTAAACATTAGGAATGAGGGCAGCCTAATAAGCATGTTGATATGATGGAGGAGGAGGACGAGAAAAGGAATATTGAACCATATAACCTTTTTATGGTGGAAGGGGATGCATGGGAATACACCATTCAATACACCATAAAAGCCACATTTAATGTGCCTTTATGTTCAGCTGCTTTCCTCTTGTGGAGTAGAGAAGTCAGGGGCAATCCAGGCCTTGTTCATTTTGATAAGAGTCAACCTGTCAGCATATTCAGTTGACAGGCAGATGCACTTATCAGTTATTATGCCCCCAGCAGCACTAAATACCCGCTCTGACAAAACGCTGGCGGCAGGGCAGGCCAGCACCTCCAAGGCGTAGAGGGCCAGTTCGTGCCACGTGTCCAGCTTGGACACCCAATAGTTTTAAGGCACAGAGGGATCACTGAGGAAGCTGACATGGTCTGCTACGTACTACTTCACCATCTTCTATAACTTTTCCCTCCTTGTGACACTAGGCCGCGCATCAGGGTGAGGGTGCTGGAGGGTATCATGAAACTGTCCCAGACCTTGGAGAGGGTAGCTCTGCCTCTGTCGGAACTGCTGTGTTCCCCTCATCTCCCCTCCTCGGTTGCCCAAGGAACTATGTACTCTGGGGCCAGAGTTGTCAGCTGGAAATTTTTGGAGCAATTTTTCCACAAGGACCTTCTGGTATTGCACCATTTTGCTAGTCCTCTCCACCACAGTAATGAGAGATGAGAAGTTCTCTTTGTAGCGGGGGTTGAGACGGGTGAACACCCAGTAATCAGTGTTGGCCAAAATGCCTATAACACGAGGGTCACTGGAAAGGCAGCATAACATAAAGTCAGCCATGTGTGCCAGAGTACCAACAGACAAGACTTCGCTGTCCTCATCAAGAGGATGACTCTCAATCTCCTCATCCAAATCCTCATCTTTTGCCCATCCACGCTGAACAGATGGAATAAACCTGCTATGGGTTCTACCCTCTGTAGCGGAGGCAACTGTCTCCTGCTCCTCCTCCTCCTCATCCAATTTGCGCTGAGAAGACGAACTGAGGGTGGTCTGGCTATCACCCTGTATACTGTCTTCCCCAATTTCCACATCCTCTTCCACATACAAAGCGTCCGCCTTCATTGTGAGCAACGAGCATTTCAGTAGACACCGAAGTAGAATAGTTACGCTGATAATAGCGGCATTGCTGCTCACCATCTGGTTTGATTCTGCAAAGTTGCATAAAACCTCACAGAGGTCAGAGATCCATGGCCACTCGTCGCTTGTGAAGAGCGGAAGCTGACTGGACAGGCGACAACCATGTTGCAGCTGGTATTCCACTACTGCCCTCTGCTGCTCACAAAGCCTGGCCAACATGTGGAACGTGGAGTTCTAGCGCGTGCTCACGTCGCACAACAGTCGGTGAGCTGGCAATTGCAAGCACTGCTGCAGCTTTGCCAGTCCAGCGGCAGCTGTAGATGACTTTCGGAAATGGGCACACACGCGGAGCACCTTCACCAGTAGCAAAGGCAAATTGGGGTAGGTTTTGAGAAACCGCTGCACCACTAAGTTGAACACGTGTGCTAGGCATGGTATGTGTGTGAGCTAAGCAAATTGTGTGTAACCTAAGCAAATTAGTTTCAGCGCGGCCTGTTGCCGCTTCCCCACTGCAGTGCTACACTGCTTCCAGCTACTGACTGATGGTTGACTGGTGCTCCAAGATGAGAATTGAGAGGTGGAAGTGGAGGAGGAGAAGGGGGAGTTGCAACCACTAATGTAGGTGTTGGCGGAAATCCTGATGGAAGTAGGGCCTGCAATCCTTGGCGTCGGTAGCACCTGTGCCATCCCAGAGTACCACTCGCTCGCGGCCTTCACAATGTTCACCCAGTGTGCTGTCAGGCAAAATGTAGCATCCCTGGCCAAAAGCACTTTACAATAACTGTGTTGGTCAGGGCAAGGTTGATGTTACGGGACACATGCTGGTGTAAGGCGGGAATAGCAGACCGGGAAAAATAGTGGCAGCTGGGGACTGAGTAACGAGGGATGTCTGCCGCCATCAGGCTGTAGAAAGCCTCAGTGTCCACAAGCCTTAATGGCAACATTTCCAGGGCCAGCAATTTGGAAAGGAGCGCATTAGTGTTATGGCCTGTGGCTGGGTATTTGCGCTTTCGTTCAAAGGCCTTGGGTATGGACATCTGTACGCTGCGCTGGGACAGAGAAGTGGATGTGCTAGTGGATGTGGTCCCTATGGGACCTATATAAAAATTTCTAATGACCCCACTTTCCCCAAAATTTAAATAAAATAATTAAAAAAATAAATAAAAATACACATCATGGGTGTCAAAATGTGCGAAAACGCCTGTAGTACAAAAATATATTCCCCATACGGTAAACATAAACATTGAAAAAAGCGCCCAAATGGCCGATTTGCCGTTTTTGGACGCTTCATTTCCTCAACAAAAATTAAATAAAAAGTAATCAAAAAGTCCTACACACCCCATAATGGTGTCAACTAAAAGTTCAGATCGCCCCGCAAAAAATAAGCCCCCATACAATGCCATACACTTAATTACAAAAAAGTTATAGGGGTCAAAATATGGCGACAAAAAAAATAAATAAAAAATTTCCCACTTTTTTTTCACTTTCAAAACGCAAGAAAGACTATACATATTGGGTATCGCCGGATTCGTACTGACCTGTAGAATGAAACTAAATGGTCAGTTTTATCGCACATCAAACGTCGTAATTTAAAAACCTGTAAAATTGTGGTGGAATTGTTTTTTTTTTGCAATTTCACCCCATTTGGAATTTTTTTCCCGCTTCCCACTACATCGTATGCAATATTAAATGGTGGCGTTGGAAAGTAAAACTTGTCCCGCAAAAAAAAAGCCCTCATATGGCCATGTGAACGTAAAAATAAAAAAGTTAGGGCTCTCGAAAGGCAGGGTGCGCAAAATGAAAATGCAAAAATGAAAAAAAAAAAAAAAAACGAGTCCTTAAGGGGTTAATTTCATTGTCACTTATCGTCCTGGGGTTAAGAACGTCAAGGCAGATGCCTTGTCACTTAGTTTTCCTGGAGGTGGTGATTTTGAAAATCCAAGTCCGATACTGTCGGAGATGGTGGTGATATCCGCTCTATACCCTGACCTAGAGGTGAAGGTGTTAGATGCTCAGGGAGACGCACCGGATTCTTGTCCCTCTGGGAAATAGTTTGTTCCATCTGAATTGCGTCACAAGGTGTTTGAGGAACATCACTGTACGATTCTTACGGGACAACCTGGGAACAGAACCACCGTTGACCTAATTTCTCATAGAATAGCGTAAGTGTGTTGAGGACTATGTGTCAGCCTGTAGCACTTGTGCACGAGCTAACGTGACACATACTCGGCCTTCCAGATCTCTACTTCCTTTGCCCATCCAGTCCAGATCATAAAGACATTTGTGTTTGTTGTGACGTGGTCTGGGATCGTGGGTCTCAGTTTGTTTCCAAATTCTGGAAGGAGCTCTGTATTAGACTGGGGGTACAACTGTCCTTTTCTTCGGCTTGTTATCCTCAGTCGAACAGACAGACGGAACGCACTAATCAGTCTGGAGACCTACTTGAGATGTATGTCTCTGAGAACCAGGAGGAGTGGCCTTCATTTTTGTCTTTAGCAGAGTTTGCCATAAACAATTGTAGACAGGAGTCCACTGTTTAGTCGCATTTTTTTGGGGGCATATGGGTTTCACCCGCAGTTTGGCACATTTTCTGGTTCTGATACTTCTGGTATTCCTGAGGAGAAACATTTTTCGTCATCTATATGGCGGAAAATTCAAAAAAACTTGAGGAATATGGGCAACAAGAATAAACGTATGGCTGACAGGAAACGTATGAATGGTCCGGACTTAAAGGGAGTCTTTCACCCCAAAATTGCAATATCTAACACTTACATGGCGCTTGCTGTAATGTGACGTATGGGCCGGCGCCTGCGCACTGGATACTCCGATGCTTCTGCCAGTAAAGTATAAACCAGTGCGCAGGCGCGGACCTCCTGTTTGTCGGTGCAGACGCGCGATTTGGCTACGGACGAAGGAGCTGAAGATCCAGTTAGAGGGCCGAATGGGTGAAAGGGGAGTGGTTGCTTATGAAAATTAGCGCGGGGCCTGGACACCTTCACACACTGATTTGCATATGGAATAAAAGTGTGTTTTGGACGACCTGTGGAACAGACAACAATATGATAAAATGCATTTTAACCACCTCAGCCCCCCTAGCTTAAACACCCTTAATGACCAGGCCACTTTTTACAATTCTGCACTACACTACTTTCACAGTTTATTGCTCCGTCATGCAACTTACCACCCAAATGAATTTTACCTCCTTTTCTTCTCACTAATAGAGCTTTCATTTGGTGGTATTTCATTGTTTCTGACATTTTTACTTTTTTTGCTATTAATAAAAATTTAACGACATTTTTGCAAAAAAATTACATTTTTCTCTTTCTGTTGTAATTTTTTTTTAAAAAAACTACATTTCTATATAAATTTTTCTCTAAATTTATTGTTCTACATGTATTTGATAAAAAAAATCCAATAAGTGTATATTTATTGGTTTGGTTAAAAGTTTTAGCGTTTACAAACTATGGTTACAAAATAGTGCATTTTGAAGCAGCTCTGACTTTCTGAGCACCTGTCATGTTTCTTCAGGTGCTAGAATGTCAAGATAGTATAAATACCCCCCAAATGACACCATTTTAGAAAGAAAACAGCCCAAAGTATTCACGGAGGGGCATGGTGAGTTCATGTATAATTTCATTTTTTTTCACAAGTTAGCGGAAAATGACACTTGAAAAAAAATGAAAAAAAATAAATAAAGTTTCCATTTGTGCTAACTTCTGGCAAAAAAAAAAAAAAATCTCAGACGGACTCACTATACCCCTCAGTGAATACCTTGGGGTGTCTACTTTCCGAAATGGGGTCATTTGTGGGGTGTGTTTACTGTTCTGGCATTTTGGGCGGGGCTAAATTGTGAGCAGCCATGTAAGACCTTTAGGTACTCGTTGGAATTTGGGCCCCTTTGCGCACCCAGGCTGCAAAAAAGTGTTACTCATGTGGTATCGCCGTACTCAGGAGAAGTAGGGCAATGTGTTTTGGGGTGTATTTTTACATATACCCATGTTGGGTGAGAGAAATATCTCTGTAAATTGTCAACTTTGTATAAAAAAATTTAAAAGTTGTCGTTTACAGAGATATTTCTCACACAAAGTATGGGTATATATAAAAATACACCCCAAAACACATTGCCCTACTTCTCCTGAGTACGGCAATACCACAAGAGTGACACTTTTTTGCAGCCTGGGTGCGCAAAGGGGCCCTAATTCCAATGAGTACCTTTAGGATTTCACAGGGCATTTTTACGCATTTGGATTCCAGACTTCTTCTCACGCCTTAGGGGCCCCTAAAATGCCAGGACAGTATAAATGCCCCACATGTGACCCCCTTTTAGAAAGAAGACACCCCAAGGTATTCCGTGAGGGGTATGGTGAGTTCATGTCAAATTTTATTTTTTGTCACAAGTTAGTGGAATATAAGACTTTGTAAAAAAACAAAAATAAAAAAAAATTAAATATCAATTTCCGCTAACTTGTGCCAAAAAAAAAAAAAATTCTGTGAACTCGACATGCCCCTCACGGAATACCTTGGAGTGTCTTCTTTCCAAAATAGGGTCACTTGTGGGGTATTTATACTGCCCTGGCATTTTAGGGGCCCTAAAGCGTGAGAATCCAAATGCGTAAAAATGCCCTGTGAAATTCTAAAGGTACTCATTGGTCTTAGGGCCCCTTTGCGCATCTTGGCTGCAAAAAAGTGTCACTCATGTGGTATCGCCGTACTCAGGAGAAGTAGGGCAATGTGTTTTGGGGTGTATTTTTATATATACCCATACTGGGTGTGAGAAATATCTCTGTAAATGAACTCTTTTAAAAAAAAATTATACAAAGTTGTCAATTTACAGAGATATTTCTCTCACCCAGCATGGGTATATGTAAAAATACACCCCAAAACACATTGCCCTACTTCTCCTGAGTATGGCGATACTACATGTGTGACACTTTTTTGCAGCCAAGAAGCGCAAAGGGGCCCAAATTCCAATGAGTACCTTTTAGGAGGGCATTTTTACGCATTTGTCTTCTCACACTTTAGGGCCCCTAAAATGCCAGGGCAGTATAAATACCCCACATGTGACCTCATTTTGGAAAGAAGACACCCCAAGGTATTCCGTGAGGGGAATAGTAAGTTCATAGAGGATTTTTTTTTTTTGGCACAAGTTAGCGGAATTTTTTTTTTATTGTTTTTTCTCACAAAGTCTCCCTTTCCGCTAACTTTTGACAAAAAGTTCAATTTTTCATGGACTGAATATGCCCCTCAGCGAATACCTTGGGGTGTCTTCTTTCCAAAATGGGGTCATTTGTGGGGGTCATTTGTGGGGTGTTTGTACTGTTCTGGCATTTTGGGTGGGGCTAAATTGTGAGCAGCCATGTAAAACCTAAAGGTACTTGTTGGAATTTGGGCCCCTTTGCACACCCAGGCTGCAAAAAAGTGTCACTCATGTGGTATCGCCGTACTCAGGAGAAGTAGGGCAATGTGTTTTGGGGTGTATTTTTACATATACCCATGTTGGGGGAGAGAAATATCTCTGTAAATTGACAACTTTGTATAAAAAAATTTAAAAGGTTGTCGTTTACAGCGATATTTCTCACACAAAGTATGGGTATATATAAAAATACACCCCAAAACACATTGCCCTACTTCTGCTGAGTACGGCGATACCACATGTGTGCCAATTTTTTGCAGCCAAGATGTGCAAAGGGGCCCTAATTCCAATGAGTACCTTTAGGATTTCACAGGGCATTTTTACGCATTTGGATTCTCACGCTTTAGGGCCCCTAAAATGCTAGGGCAGTATAAATACCCCACATGTGACCAGACTTTGGAAATTTTCTATATAGTTCTGGCAATGTGCGGATCTGCAAAATGCGGAAAGCACATTGCCGGTGTCCGTGTTTTGAGGATCTGCGGATCAGCGGATCCGTGGATCAGATCCACGGATCCGCAAAACACATATGGACGTCTGAATGGAGCCTTACAAGGGGTGTGATCAATGACAGGGGGGGTGATCAGGGAATCTAGATGGGGTGATCAAGGGGTTAACAAGGGGTTAATAAGTGATGGGGGGGGGGGGGTAGTGTAGTACCACTTTGATGCGATTTATTTCACATCTACAGCCTGCCAGCGATTAATCATCGCTGGCAGGCTGCAGTATAACTAGTGAGACGCGCGGCACTGCGAACGCACGCGCGCGTTCACAGGAAATCTCGCGTCTCGCGAGATGACACGTCCAGTCAGAACTACAGGACCGCCCGCCGGACGCATCCGTGCATTAGGCGGTCCTGTAGTGGTTAATGTGGGGGCTGTGTTGGACACAATGGTGTAAGTGTTAGATGTTGCGATTTTGGGGTGAAAGACTCCCTTTAAGAGAGGGTGATTCTGTGTGGCTGTCCACAAGAAACATTAAGTTGGAGTTAGCAAAATATAGAAAGAAAAAGAAAAGAGGGCGGCACTCACCACTTGGTAAAATCGTAACCATTATTCGTCCATTGTGGACATCACGGCAGGAGAAGTCAAACTTTCCTGCAGACAGGCGACTGCTGTTATGCGCCTCCTCAGGCCCGTGATGCACATACGTCTTACAGGTGTTCATTTATACCTTAATCACAACATAGGCAAATGCATTCGATTTTCAATGTGAAACGAACAATCACAAAATATAAAACAATACAAACGTACACTTATCAATGAAAAGGAGCACGCTGTATTACTGACTTCATTTGCATTATAAAAATATGCTCAGATCATTTTTGTCATTTAACCCTAAGGGTCCCATTGCCTTTGCATGAATGATCCATCGCGCCTCTTGTCTTAAAAGCAATCTGTGTTTATCACCTCCTTGTATTGGTGAATCCACTTGTTCTATCCCTGAAAAACTTAAACAGTCAGGATTCCCTGCATGTTTTTCCCATACATGTTGTATTAATCTTGGGCATCCCTTTTTGGTTCTTATGGTGAGTGCCGCCCTCTTTTCTTTTTCTTTCTATATTTTGCTTGGATCAAGTTGTCTCCATTATAGGGCAGAGCACCTCCAAATATATGAATTAACACACACAATTATTGTGGTAGGCCGCGTCTGTGTTTGTGGAGCCCGTCTGACTGTGCCGCCTCACTCTACTTATTACTTGCTGGACTATTCCTGTTTATAAGGCTTGTGCACGTCTTACATGCGGGTTCCGATACAAAGTATTACTCGGGACGCATAAAATGGCAATCGAAGAAAAAATTGTGTGTTTGAATGATGGCAGAAAAGGGGCAGACACTTTCTTTTTGCAGTACAATGAAAAGGACGCTGTTCAGACTATGAGTACAAAAACACTCGAATTTAAGATCTCTGAATTAGCCGACAAAGAACTGCGACTCTTCTGGACAATTTTAATTCATATAAGGAAAAGTGGAAGAGTCCCTAGGGGGTTAAGAGTCTATAAGGAACCTTTGCAAATGAAAATGACAAGGAATTTTTGAGCGAGTGGCAACAATTACATATGGACTTTTCAATTAAACTGATGGAAACATTGTTAAAAAAAGAAGAATTTGAATATAAAATGATGCAGGAGAATTTAATGAAAATGAAAAAAGTGCTACAGGGGAGATTAACTGAAAATCAAGTACAATCATTTGACAAAAAACTAAATAAAAAATTAGTGGTCACCCAAACAGAGATAAAAGATAGAAAGAGAGACAAGTTTTTAAAAGACAAAGCTGATTATGAATCTGGAAAAATCTTTGAGTGGAATAAGAAAAAGAGACTGCAACAATAGAAAAAGCGCCAATTTAGACGCAATAGGAGTGAATACTGGACTAAAGATTCCAAATCGAGCACATCAGATGACCCCAATGCTCATAATGAGCAGTTACTTGGTGAACATAAAGCTAGCCCATTTAGAAAACGCATCAGGAGGGGTAGAAGGAAGTCAAAGAGATGTAAGAAAATCGACCAGACAGAAGAGACAGGTCTCTTTGGAAGCGTTAAATGCCAAACCTGCTCTATTGACCAAGAATAGCAATGTTATTATTAATCTGACTGATTTGGAACCTACCCCAGGCTGTACCTCACTCCTTGAAAAGGGTCTAGGGTACAGCCTGGTAGAGATTTTGATGATGTGGGGTTTGAAATCGATTTGTTCAAATCTGTTAGGAAGTTACATCTGCATAAGTTCTATAGTAATGTTGTTCCAACTATTAATGTAAAAAAACAAGGAGAGATACCAGCTACTGCGGGACCTTTTAGTTTCTGCATGTCCGCTGGGTTTCAAGAGGAAGAAATAAAATGTTTGGAGTTTCTTGCAGATGTCGACTAGAGATGAGCGAACACCTGGATGTTCGGGTTCGAGAGGTTCGGCTGAACTTCCGGAAAATGTCCGGGTTCGTGATCCGAACTCAACCCGAACTTCATCCCGAACCCGAACCCCATAGAAGTCAATGGGGAGCTGAACTTTTGGGCACTAAAAAGGCGGTAAAAGACACCCAGAGGGATAATATACCGCAATAAACGCATTGCGATTACAACTTTGAGCTAACGATCACCATGGGAACGCCTCCTCCAGTAGAATGTACTGTCGGATCTGAGAATTAAGTTGAAATCGCAATGCGATTCTTATATATTTGCTTAATCGCATTGCGATTTCAACTTAACATTGCTAAATAATTCCATCCATATCGTTAACTTACTGGGTCAGTAAGTTAGCGAATATGGATGGAATTATTTAGCAATGCTAAGTTGAAATCGCAATGCGATTAAGCAGATATATAAGAATCGCATTGCGATTTCAACTTAATTCTCACATCCGACAGTACATTCTACTGGAGGAGGCGTTCCATGGTGATCGGTAGCTCAAAGTTGTAATCGTAATGCGATTAGCAAATACATAAGAATCGCATTGCGATTCCAACTTTTAGTACTCAACTTTTAAAATCGTACACCACTTTAAGTTCCAAAGTTGCAATCGCGTTCGAATAGAACTTAAAGCTGTCTCTTAGTCAGTTTTAGTATTGGTGTGCTGTAATAGAAGTTACATTCGATGCCGAATATAACTTAGAGCAATACAGTCAACTTTACACTGTTAGTTTTATTATCGCGATAATACAACTATTCAAGAATCGATGTACGTGCATCTGTACGTGTGTGCGTTACCTCGGACACTATTCTATTTTGCCAGCCACAGCTGAAACCACTGATTTATGGTATTGCTATTTTGGCAATTGAATTTAATCCCAGAAAATAATCTATCCTTTGCCAGACAGCAGACAGTATTATACTTGTCTAGCCAAAGCTGGAACACCAGATTTAGGGGATTGGTATTTGGGCAATTGTATTTAACCCCTTAATAAAATATAGAAATTTCTTTCCTGAGTTTCTAGGGGTGACAATTAGCACAGCCAAGCCCCTGATGTAGAATATAGCAAAAAAAAAAACTAGTATTGATGAATTGATGGACTTGGTGGCAGCTTCTTCTGGCGCACCACAAGTCACAAAATGGCCGCCCGATCAACCCAGAAAATAAGTGACAGAAAAACGCTCTGTGCAGCCTAAAAACCAGCGAGCAAGTAACTAGCAGAAGTTCAATGATTCTCAGCTGTAAATTGATCCGTTCATTAGGTGCTGTTGCTGACTTTAACCTGCCTAATCTCGCCCTGATAGAAGCTGCGTCCTCTCCCTACACTAATCAGAGCAGTGTGACGTGCGGCGCTACGTGACTCCAGCTTAAATAGAGGCTGGGTCACATGCTGCACTTGGCCAATCACAGCCATGCCATTAGTAGGCATGGCTGTGATGGGCTCTTAGGGCAAGAAGTAAAATGCTAACTGATTGGCTGCTGTGCAGCCCTTCAGAAAGCGGGAAGAAATCGACGAACACCGGACCCAAACCCGAACTTTTTTGAAAATGTCCGGGTTCGGGTCCGTGTCACGGACACCCCAAAATTCGGTACGAACCCGAACTATTCTCGAACTGTTCGCTCAACACTAATGTCGACCTAACTAGTCCGGAGGGAATTACAGAAGAAATTAGTGAATTCACCAGAGGTATTAAATCCAGTTTCTGTCCCCCCTTGTCTGCTGGCAGTACTATCGACATCTTTCATCACCAGGTGTTAAAAGAGATTAAGGCATTAATCTACCCGAAAATAGAGAGGACAATTTGACTATTGAGGAAAAAAAGGGTTAAATTGGCTGAGCAACCAAAAGGATTTAATGGTAAAACCTGCCGACAAGGGTGGCAACATAGTATTAATGACAAGAAAATACTATGTAGAAGAGGCGGTGCGACAATTAGGAGACACTCAGACTTATGAAAAACTTGAGCATGACCCTATACAGGATATTGAGTTGAAATTGAAAGAAATGTGGTTTAAATATGTTGAACTAGATTTTATCCCCATGCGTAAGATGGAGAGATTAATACCTGTCTCTCCCAATAAACCATCCTGGTATTTCTTACCTAAGATGCATAAGTCGCCGAGTCTACCACCCGGCCGGCCCATAGTGGCAGGTGTCAACTCGGTGACTGAGCCCTTATCGAAGTACCTAGATTGGTTATTAAGACCTATGTTGAAATATGCCCCTGCATATGTAAAAGATACTAATGATTTCCTACAAGCTCTAAAAAACTTTGAATGGCATAATAATTTTAGCTCAGTGTCTTTGGACGTGGAAAATTTATGCACCCGGATCCCACATAAAAAAGGGGTTGACGCAATTGTTGATATTCTAGATAATGTGGGAAAAGATGAGCTGTTTTGTCAGTTCATTAAGGAAGGTTTGGATTTTGTCCTTGGGAGCAACGTATTTGTGTTTGGCCAACAATGGTTTAAACAAAAACACGGAACGGCAATGGGCACTCCTGTGTCTTGCACGTTCGCCAATTTATATTTAGCCAAGTTTGAAGACAAATACGTTTTTTCTACAAAAAATCCCTTCTTGCGATACATTAAACTATTCCTCAGGTATGTCGATGAAATCTTTGTTATATGGTCTGGTGACCAGTCGGAATTTTTGGATTTCGCAACCTACCTCAATAAAAATGAGGGCATGAACACGAAGTTTACCCATGTATTTGCGGACCGTTCCTTGCAGTTCCTGGATGTGGCTGTCTTGGCGGCGGACGATGGGTTGGTCACGGAGGGTTATTGTAAACCCACGGCGACCAACTCCTTGCTGCACCATGTCAGCTTCCATCCGGGAAGTGTCAAGAGATCGGTCCCATATGGGCAGTTCATACGCCTGAGAAGAATAAATAGCACTGAGGAAGGTTACGAAAAACAAGTATCTGACTTACAGTAAGAGATAGACTGTTGGAAAGACATTACCCGGAGGCTAGCATCAATATGGCTATGCAAAAAGTGAAAAAATTCACAAAAATGGATCTACTTAAGGGCAGGCAAAAGGGCGACACAGGGAGAAGGTTTGTCTTCTCATTTAAATATAGCCCTATGGCTGATGCAATACGGAAAAGTATATACAGTAATTGGAAAATTCTAAAACGTGAAAATGCCCTTAGTGAATATAATATAACATAACATTTATAATGAAATAACCACAAATGTCTTTTCTGTGCTCACATCATTATCAGTTTTATTCAACCCCCAGGTGACATTCAATCTTAGTACTTAGTACAGCATCCTTTTCCAGTTATAACAGCTTTTAAACGTGAAGCATAGCTTGACACAAATGTCTTGCAGCGCTCTACGGGTATCTTCGCCCATTCTTCATGGGCAAAAGCCTCCAGTTCAGTCACATTCTTAGGCTTGCGTGCTGCAACTGTTCTTTAAGTCCCACCAGAGGTTCTCAATCGGATTTAAGTCTGGTGACTGCGATGGCCACTTCAAAATGTTCCAGCCTTTAATCTGCAACCATGCTCTAGTGGACTTGGAGGTATGCTTGGGATCGTTGTCCTGTTGAAAGGTCCAACGTCTCCCAAGCCTCAGGTTTGTGACGGACTGCATCACATTTTCATCCAATATCTCCTGGTACTGAAGAGAATTCATGGTACCTTGTACACGCTGAAGCTTCTCTGTACCTGTAGAAGCAAAACAGCCCCAAAGCATGATTGACCCCCCCCCCCTCCCCCCGTCATGCTTCACAGTAGGCAAGGTGTTCTTTTCTTTATAGGCCTTGTTCTTCCTCCTCCAAACATAGCGTTGATCCATGGGCCCAAACAGTTCTAATTTTGTTTCATCAGTCCACAGAACACTATCCCAAAACTTTTGTGGTTTGTCCACATGACTTTTGGCATACTGCAGTCGGCTCTTCTTATTCTTTGGAGACAGCAAAGGGGTGCGCCTGGGAGTTCTGGCATGGAGGCCTTCATTACGCAGTGTGCGCCTTATTGTCTGAGCTGAAACTTCAGTACCCACATCTGACAAATCTTTTTTCAGTTCCTCAGCAGTCACATGGGGACTTTTCTTTAGTTTGCGCTTCAGGTAGCGCACAGCAGTCAAAGTCAGCATCTTCTTTCTGCCACGACCAGGTAGCGTTTCAACAGTGCCCTTTGCCTTAAATTTGCGAATGATGCTTCCTATGGTGTCTCTTGGTATGTTTAACATCTTTGCAATCTTCTTATAGCCATTGCCCTTCCTGTGAAGAGAAATCACCTCTTCTCTTGTCTTCCTGGGCCATTCTCTTGACTTCACCATGTTTGTAAACACACCAGTAAATGTCTAGAAGGAGCTGAGTATCAGAGTCTTTTTAAATCTGCCTAATTGGTGCTTATTATGCTTTATTGTTGCTCCTTGACATCCACAGGTGTTTTCAATACCTGATCGAAAACACTTGAATGAACCTCTGTTCTTAAGAGTGGTAGTCTTGAGGGGTTGAATAATTGTGTCAATGAAGAAATCACAAAAAAAACATTTAATACTGTATTACAAAAACAATTGATGTCATTTTAGTTGCATTTGGTTCTTTAAAAAGTCCTTGTAAGATTTCATTCTGAACACAATTACAAATGTACACTAAATTCCCGAAAACCCTTTACAGCATTGGGGGTTGAATAATTTTGAACACAACTGTAGATACAGTGAAGAAAAAAAGATAAATTGGTTACACAGGAACATACCAAAAGGGAACTGCAGATGCGGTACCTGCACTTTTTGCAGATTCAATCCGCAAAATAAAATGTTAAATTTCGGGGGCATCTCTTATAAAGTAAAAGAATTTATCAATTGTAGAAGTACATATATTGCAATGCGAATGCGAATTTCTGATCGCAAAGATCTCCATAGATCTCATCAGTATCTTGTTCACTGGAAGGGTTATGGACCAGAGGAAAGGATGTGGGTACCAGCATCCGATGTGAATGCCAGTCGTTTGGTAAAAGCTTTTCACAGGTCTCACCCGGAGGTCACCCGTGACAGGTGCCAGGAAATCAGTGAGACTGGCAACGCTTGGCTTTATCTGACAGGTTCCTTGTGGATTCAATTTATGTGTGTGTTGTTTCTGGTAATGGCCACACCCCTTGCCTCAGGTGTTGCTTTTGTAGTCATTTAATCTTCCCTATTTATTGTGGCTTCTCAAACCATGCTGTGCGATTTCAAGCTTTAGCTTCACTCTTGTTGTGAACTGCTGGTGTTGGGATCTCGGCGGAGTTTCTGTGTGTCTATAGCCATTTGAAGTTAAGTGTCTTCTTCCCCTTTTGTTTATTGTTTGGGTTTTCTTGTGTTGCTCTTTTCCCGGACATTCGTGTTAAGGCCTGAAGGAGACTCCTGTTCGTCCTGTTTGGAGGAACAGGTTGTCTCTTGTCCTGACATCAGTACCGGGGTCCTACAGGGTGAGTTAGGACTTTAGGTTCCTGTGTATGAACTCACCTACCTCTGGGGTCAGTTCATACTTGCAGTCAGTCAGGACTTTGATTAGGGTTTCTCTAGGAGGTGACCTGCTCCTTTCCCTAGTTTCCAGGCCTTTTCCCTTCACCCCTTTCCCTCCTATGTTCCGTGTAGGTTTTCTTCCTACAGCGAAGTGTAACACACAGCCTTTGCATCCATCCTACCGTATTAGAATAGTTAATCCGTCTGTTAATTGTGTTCGAGACATAAAGTAATTTTTTGGGGGCACAAAGAAACCTCCTTTGCATCCGTGACACAGAAATAGAATAGTTAATCTGTCTGTTAATTCTGTGCGTGACATAAACCCATTTTTTGGGGCGCATAACACCTCATTTGCATCCAGGATGCGGAAACACAATATCTAATCTGGCTGTTTTGGTGATTTATAGCCATTTCTTGGGTTAAGATACACCTCATTTGCATCAGTGACACAGAAATACAATTGTTTTTCAGCCAATTTTGTGGGTGAACGTAAAAAAAATTAGGAGAACATCAAATTAGGGACGTGGCTGTGGTTATGGTGCTGCTGGTGTTGGTGGAGCTCCTGTAGCGGGGAGAAGACATTGTCGATCTGTGCCAGCTACGCACCAAAATGAAACTCTTACTCTGGTGCACACAGGCAACAGAACGTTCTGCATCATTTTTGTCCCCAATACTGCTCTACAAATAGTGAGGCCAGAACAAGTAGAGGCGGTAGTAGATTGAATGGCTGACAGTGCCTCCAGTTCCTTCAGATTGCCTTCCACCTGGTCCACTGCAGAGTTGGCACTGACGGCCCACGGGCATCTGTCTTCCACCTCAACCCCTTGCACATCAGCTAAGCAATCTGAGCCCCAAGTCATGCAGCAGTCACTTTTTGATGACTCTGCTGGAGGGGGTTCCGTGGGCCATCCTCCTAGCCCTGCCCCAGAAGTGGAAAAGATTGAGTTCATTGATGCCCAAACACTTATGTTTGAGGATGAGGATGTGGAGGGACTGCCGCAGCACGTCTCTCATAATGATGACAAAACACGTGTGTTAACTGCTGTGGCTTTCTGCACTGTGCAGACCGGCAAGGAGTGCAGGGGTCAGGAGTGGGTGGAAGATAATGTGGAGGATGATGAGTTACTAGACCTCACATGGCATCCAGGTAATCTGAGTGATGTATTCAGTTTGGAGGAAGAGGTGGTGGTCACACAGTGCCAGCTGCACAGCAAAAGAGGGAGCAGGGTGCAAAACCACAGCGGCCAGCCCCTAGTCAGTACGCCTGCTACTGCCCACCGTGCCATGGGACAGAGCACACTAAAGCCAGCTCAAAGCAGTTCCCTTGCGTGACAGTTCTTCAGGCAATGTGCTGACGAAAAGACATGGGTGATGTGCACACTGTGCAGTCAGAGCCTAAAGCGAGGCATAAATGTTCTTAACCTGAGCATGACCAGGCGTCTAACTGCAAAGCATGAGCTGCACACCTGAAAAACCGAAAGATCTGAGGCTCCTCCTGCTCCCTCCTCTGCTGCGGTCTCAGCCTCTTCCTTCCCCTCTGGAGCGACAGGGCCAGGTGGCACCCCATAAAGAGAGGATGTGACAGCAACACCACCAGTGTCGCCAAGCATCTCCACACTGTCCCATGGAAGTGTTCAGCTGTCCATCCTCCAAAAACTGGACAGAAGGAGGAAGTACCCCCTACCCACCCACGAGCCCTGGCCCTGACCCTGACAAACAGCATTTGAAAACTCCTGGCTTTTGGAATTATGCCATTCAGTCTGGCGGAGGCGGACACTTTTAAAAACTTAATGACGGTGGCTGTCCCACAGTACATGGTTCCCTGCCACCACTACTTTTCCAGACGGGTCATCCCTGCCCTGCACGAACAAGTGGCGGAAAAAAATCACGTGGACCAGTAAGCATTGGCAGGGACAATATATCTCCCTACCTGACCACTGGGTAAATGTAGTGGCGGCTGGGCCTGAGGCAGAAAGCGGTTTGGTGCATGTCCTACTGCCACCGAGGATTGCTGGACATTTCACGGTGCCTCCTGTGTCCTTCTCCTCCTACTCCGCTTCCTCTTCTACCACCTTCTCATCCTCCTCATCTGGTCTGCGTAACACCTGCACCACCAACTTCAGCACAGCCAGAGGGAGACAACAGCTGGCTTTTGTGAAACTCATCTGTTTGGAGGAAAAACCCCACTCTGCGCAGGAGCTGTGGACGAGCATCGAAGAACAGACCGATGAGTGGTTGGTGCCACTGAGCCTCAAGCCTAGCCTGGTGGCTTGCGATAACGGGTGAAATCTCATAGCAACTCTAGTCGTAGCCAGATTGACCAACATCCCTTGCCTGGTGCATGTGATGAATTCTTTTGTGCAGAGGTTCCTGAAGAATTACACTGAGATGTCAGAGCTCCTACAGAAAAGGGCACGCTTTTGGCGTTATCACCCTGCTGCTGCTCGCCTGTCCACGCTGCATTGTAACTTCTGCCTTCTCGCCAGGAATGGGCTGGGAACCTAAAGTAGCCCTGGAAAAAAACTAAAAGTGGCCCCATTGTTGTAGATGGATCCAAATTGACATACAGTGGGGCAACGCAAGTAGATGGGGCTAGTATAAGTTGGCTGGGTTCGTAATACAATAATGCAGCATAAAAGTCTATCCCACAGAACCAAATATTCAAATTCAACACAAAATACCTCCCCAGAAAATGTCTTTACCCTAAGCATGTTTCCTAGGCTTCCTCTATAGTTCCCCCAGTAGTATGTACCCAGCCAGCAGCAGTTAGGAAGACTTGGGTGTTCCAGTGGTCATCGGCCCACCTGAAAAATTCCATGTAGGGTCTATGGCCAGCCAGCCCCTGCTTCCTGCTCATCGCCTTATATGCGATGTACTCTCAAGTTGGAACTCTACTTTTCACATGCTGGAGAGAAACTGTACCACTTTATCATCAATGAGTGGGCCTCCATGCGGGACGTGTGTGCTGTGTTGTGCTGTTTCGAGTACTCCACCAACATAGCCAATGCTGATGACGCCATCATCAGCGTTACTATCCCACTTCTATGCTTCCTTGAAAAAATGCTTCAGGCGATGATGGATGAGTATGTGGCACAGGAGGACGAGGAGGAGGAGGAACAGGGATCATTCCCACAGTCATTAGGCCAGTCGTCCACACATGGCTCGTAGGGTGGGTTGCTGCACCAACAGCAGCCAGGTACACAACTGTCCAGCCAGGGCACAGTTTTGGGGGATACAGACAATACACCTCCCACAGAGAACGGCTTGACATTGCCTCTGGGCAGCCTGGCACAAATGAGCGACTAGATTCTGCAGTGCCTGCATAACAACCACTGAGTTGCATTGATTGTTACCAGTGCTGATTACTGGGTGGCCACACTGCACCACAATTTGCCATGCTTACTTCCATCACTGGAGTGTGATCAGAAGATGCGTGAATACAAGTGCTTGCTGGTAGACGCGCTATTGACAGCGCTCCCTCCTAAAAGCGGGGGCTCAGTGGAAGCACAAGATGGAGGAGTAAGATTCCAATGCAGATGCAGCTGGGGCACCGGCACCACCTCAGAAAGGAGGGTTAGCATGGTGGAAATGTGGAAAAGCTTTGTCAGCACGCCACAACACCCAGCACCACCATCTGATACGGACCGTCTTAGCAGGAGGCAGTATTTCAGCAACATGGTGGAAGAGTACGTGTGCAAACGTCTGCTGACTGATGGGTCTTCCGACATTTAACTTCTGGGTCTCCAAATTGGACACATGGTCTGAGCTTGCTCTTCGCGCCTTGGAGGTGCCGGCTTGCCCTGCAACAAGTGAATTGTTTGTTTAGCACGGACAGGTGCATCTGATTGTCCACAGCCAATGTGCACAAGCTCACATTCATTAAAATGAACCAGGCATTGATCCCACAGGACTTGTCCGTACCTTGGGCAGAGTAGAGAAGTATACCGGCCGCGCCAAGCCATTATTATACTCCAGCTCAGTTAGTGCATTCCGTTTGCCATTTCCCAATGTTTTGAGGCCAAAAATAAAATAAAAAATAATAATAATAAAAAACAAAGCACAAAAAACAGTGTTGGCTACCTCCTTCGCCTCTTTCACCTACACCGCCATGTCCACCTCCTCATCCACTTGGACCTCCACCTCCAGAGTAGAGAGGTATACCTTCTGCATCTCAAAAACTGGCTATAGGTCACACACAGAATTAACAGACAAGAAAAGAAAAGAAAAATTACAGAAAAAAATATATAAAAAAAAACAAAAACACAAAAACAGTGTTGGCTTCCTCCTCTGCCTCTTCCACATACACTTCCACGTCCACAGCCTCCTCAACTTCCTACTCCACTTGGACCTCCGCCTCCTGGTTCAAGATTTTATTTTATTTTTTATGTATTTTATGTTATGTTAAGTCATTCCCATATACACATTTGGTTTCAGTACAATTCTCCTGCTCTTACCCCTATTTTGCTTCCTTTTGCAGCCCTTTCTATGACTATTTTACAGCCATTTTACAGCCCCAAAGTTTGGGTCCCTAAGGGCTTCAATGGGGTTCAATTTCAGGTCAAATTCAGGTACTCGAACAAACTTTGAAACAAAGTTTGGCCGAACCCGTCAAACTTGAACATCCATGGGTTCGCTCATCCCTAGTCACCTCACATCCTAAAATGAGAAATAAAAAGTAATCAAAAAGTCATACATACCTCAAAATAGCAACACGGAGCATGTAATCAAACCATCAGAATCTGCACTCTAAAAGTTGGTCTTTCTCTTCTAAATCCTGCAGTATACCCAAATAGCAGTTTACATTCACATTTATAGTATTTCCATACCTACTAGGACCTGCCTAACAATTTAAGACATGGTGTGTCTCAGATGGCACAAGCTGGGCACTGAAATACCATATCTGTGGAGAACATGCAATTTTAATTTTGTCTACTCCTCCTAATTAATTTCTGCGAAATATTTGTGCTGTCAAAATGCTTACAACCCTGGACAAATAACTTAAAGGGTGCAGTTTCCAAAATGGGGTAAATTTTGGGGTGTTTTCACTGTACAGGTGCCTCAGGTCTCCACAAGTGTGATGTAGCGCCCAAAAACAATTTCAGCAAAATTCACACTCCAAAAGTCAAATGGCGCTTCTTGCCTTCTGAGCCCCATGTACTCATACAGCAGTTTACGTCCACATTTATGGCATTTCAGTACCCAGTAGAGCCTGCCTATGAATTCAAGAAGTGTGGTGTCTCTTATGGCAAAAGCCAGGCACAGCATATTGGCCACTAAAATTCCATATCTGTGGAAAAACTGCAATTTTAATGTTTTTGTTTTTTTGCGATTTCTATCATGTAAGCCCCTCAAACTCATGTCAAAAAAGAATTGGTCCTTTTAAAAAGTTGGTTTAAGAAATTTTCTTGAAAATGATAAAAATTGCTTCTAAAATTCTAAGTCTCCTAACATCCTATAAAATATTTACAAAATGATGCCAACATAAACAGGCATATAGACATATGGTGAATGTTAATAACTAAATTGTGAGATATCAGTAGCCTACAGTGGTTGTTCAGGAGTATATATTGAAGACCTATTCTTAGAGATAGATCAGATATTTGATGACCTGAGGGGTCCGAAACCTGGCACCCCTGCCGATCAGCTGTTTGAAGAGGAGGCAGCACTCCTTGTAAGCGCTGCTTACTCTTCGTTAAAGCGTCTTCGTGAGTCATCTCCCTTTCAGCAGCAGCATAGTGTAATTACAAGTACTCGCTCTATTCAAGTCAATGGAGTGAGTACCTGTAATTAAACTGCGGTTTTGAGATGAAGTGCAGTGTAATGAAGAGGAAGTAGCGGTCACATGGAGCGACTGCTCCTCTTCAAACAAAATCCCTGCTGATCAGACATCAATGAATTATCCTGTGGCTAGGTCATCAATATATACTGCCTGCACAACCTCTTTAACCCCTTAAGGACTCAGCCCTAGTTCACCTTAAGGACTCGGCCATTTTTTGCAAATCTGACCAGTGTCACTTTATGTGGTGATAACTTTTAAATGCTTTTACTTACGCAGGCCATTCTGAGATTGTTTTTTGTCACATATTGTACTTCATGACAGTGGTAAAATGGAGTCGAAAAATTTCATTTTTATTTATAAAAAAATACCAAGTTTAGCAAAAATGTGGAAAAATTAGCAATTTTCCAAGTTTCAATTTCTTTACTTCTATAATACCGCCAAAAAAGTTATCGATTTGCACTCCCCATATGTCTACTTCATGTATCGATCATTTTGGGAATGCCATTTCATTTTTTAGCGATGTTACAAGGCTTAGAAGTTTAGAAGCAAATCTTTACATTTTTTAGAAATTTTCAAAAGACAACTTTTTAGGGACCAGTTCAGGTCTGAAGTCACTTTGTGAGGCTTACATAATAGAAACCACCCAAAAACCACCCCATTCTAGAAACTACACCCCTCAAGGTATTCAAAACTGATTTTACAAAAGTCGTTAACCCTTTAGGTTTTCCACAAGAGTTAATGGCAAATGGAGATAAAATTTCTGAATTTCGATTTTTGGGGAAAATTTTCCATTTGAATCCTTTTTTCCCAGTAACAAAGCAGGGCTTAACAGCCAAACAAAACTCAATATTTATTGCCCTGATCCTGTAGTTTTCAGAAACACCCCATATGTGGTCGTAAACTGCTGTATGGCCAAACTGCAGGGCGCAGAATGAAGGGAACGCCTTATGGTTTTTGGAAGGTGGATTTTGCTGGACTGTTTTTTTTGACACCATGTCCCATTTGAAGCCCCCCGATGCACCCCTAGAGTGAAAACTCCATAAAGGTGACTCCATCTAATAAAATACACCCCTCAATGTATTCAAAACCGATTTTACAAATGTCATTAACCCTTTAGGTGTTCCACAAGAGTTATTGGCAAATGGAGATGAAATTTCAAAATTTCTATTTTTTGTTACCTTGCCTCAAAAAAAAAAGTAATATAGAACAACCAAAAATCATATTTACCCTAAAATAGTACAATCAAAACTGCCACCTTATCCCGTAGTTTCCAAAATGGGGTCACTTTTTTGGAGTTTCTACTGTAGGGGTGCATCAGGGGGGCTTCAAATGGGACATAGTGTCAAAAAATCAGTCCAGCAAAATCTGCCTTCCAAATTTGGCCATACAGCAGTTTACGACCACATATGGGGTGTTTCTGCAAACTACAGAATCAGGGCAATAAAATTGAGTTTTGTTTGGCTGTTAACCCATACTTTGTTACTGGAAAAATTGATTAAAATGGAAAATGTGCAAAAAATTGCTGTTTTGGGACGTTTTTATTTTTGTTATTTACATCGTTGATCTGACAGGTTAGATTGTGTGCTATTTCTATAGAGCAGGTTGTTACGGCTGCAACAATACCAAATATGACTACTTTTTGAGGTTTTTGCTTCAGTTTTTCATAAAGCATTTTTGAAAAAAAATATATTTTTAGTGTCTCCACATTCTGAAAGCCATATTTTTTATTTTTATTTTTTTGGAGTCTTATGTAGGGCTCATTTTTTGCGGGATGAGATGACGGTTTGAATGGCACTATCTTGGGGTGCATATGACATTTTGGTCGCTTGCCATTACACTTTTTGTGATGTAAGGTGACAAAAATTACTTTTGACACTGTATTTATATATATATTTTTTCTGTGTTCATCTGAGGGGCTAGGTCATGTGTTATTTTTATAGAGCAGGTTGTTACAGACGCGGCAATACATAATATGTATACTTTTTTAAATTTATTTAAGTTTTACACAATAATATTTTTGAAACAAAAACAATCATGTTTTAATGTCTCCATAGTCAGAGCGATTGTCCTATGTGGGGTATCATTTTTTGCGGGATGAGATGATGGTTTGATTGGCACTATTTTTGGGTGCATATAACTTTTTGATCACTTGCTATTACAGTTTTTGAGATGTGAGGTGACAAAAATGCTTTTTTTTTACATTGTTTTTATTTTTATTTTTTTACGGTATTTAACTGAGGGGTTAGATCATGTGATATTTTTATAGAGCAGGTTTTTAGGGATGCAGCAATGCCTAATATGTATACTTTTTTTTATTTATTTTACTTTAACACAATAACAGCATTTTAGAAAAAAAATAATAATGTTTTAGTGTCTCCATAGTCTGAGAGCCATATTTTTTTATTTTTTTGGGTGATTGTCCAATGTAGGGGCTCATTCTTTGTGGGATGAGATGGCCGTTTTATTGGTATTATTTTGGGAGGCATACGCCTTTTCAAACACTAGGTATTACACTTTTTGTGATGTAAGGTGACAAAAAATGGCTTTTTTTACACCAATTTTTTTATGGTATTTGAGTGAGGGTTAGGTCATGTGATATTTTATATAACAGATTTTTACGGACGCGCGATACCTAATATGTGTAGTGTATTTAATTTTTTTTAATTTTTATTCAGTGATTTACTTTTTTTAGCAATTTTTTTGACCCAGACCCACTTGGTTCTTGAAGATCCAGTGGGTCTGATGTCTATATAATACAGTATAGTACACTATATAGTGTACTGTACTGTACTTTTTTACTTTACACTTAATCTAATTAGACTTCTGCCTTTAGCAGAAGTCTGATTAGACTTACATCCCCATGGCAAGAAGGACGCCTCTGAAAGCATCCTGCTGCCATGGTAACCATCACCAGAGCTGCCAGAACAGAGCAGCGGGTGATGGGAGAGGGAGCTCCCTCCCTGTTAACCCCTTCCATACAGTAGTCCGTACAGACCACGGTATGGAAGGGGTTAAACTGCTGACATCTGTACTTCAGGCGATGATGGATGAGTATGTGGCACAGGAGGACGAGGAGGAGGAGGAACAGGGATCATTCCCACAGTCATTAGGCCAGTCGTCCACACATGGCTCGTAGGGTGGGTTGCTGCACCAACAGCAGCCAGGTACACAACTGTCCAGCCAGGGCACAGTTTTGGGGGATACAGACAATACACCTCCCACAGAGAACGGCTTGACATTGCCTCTGGGCAGCCTGGCACAAATGAGCGACTAGATTCTGCAGTGCCTGCATAACAACCACTGAGTTGCATTGATTGTTACCAGTGCTGATTACTGGGTGGCCACACTGCACCACAATTTGCCATGCTTACTTCCATCACTGGAGTGTGATCAGAAGATGCGTGAATACAAGTGCTTGCTGGTAGACGCGCTATTGACAGCGCTCCCTCCTAAAAGCGGGGGCTCAGTGGAAGCACAAGATGGAGGAGTAAGATTCCAATGCAGATGCAGCTGGGGCACCGGCACCACCTCAGAAAGGAGGGTTAGCATGGTGGAAATGTGGAAAAGCTTTGTCAGCACGCCACAACACCCAGCACCACCATCTGATACGGACCGTCTTAGCAGGAGGCAGTATTTCAGCAACATGGTGGAAGAGTACGTGTGCAAACGTCTGCTGACTGATGGGTCTTCCGACATTTAACTTCTGGGTCTCCAAATTGGACACATGGTCTGAGCTTGCTCTTCGCGCCTTGGAGGTGCCGGCTTGCCCTGCAACAAGTGAATTGTTTGTTTAGCACGGACAGGTGCATCTGATTGTCCACAGCCAATGTGCACAAGCTCACATTCATTAAAATGAACCAGGCATTGATCCCACAGGACTTGTCCGTACCTTGGGCAGAGTAGAGAAGTATACCGGCCGCGCCAAGCCATTATTATACTCCAGCTCAGTTAGTGCATTCCGTTTGCCATTTCCCAATGTTTTGAGGCCAAAAATAAAATAAAAATAATAATAATAAAAACAAAGCACAAAAACAGTGTTGGCTACCTCCTTCGCCTCTTTCACCTACACCGCCATGTCCACCTCCTCATCCACTTGGACCTCCACCTCCAGAGTAGAGAGGTATACCTTCTGCATCTCAAAAACTGGCTATAGGTCACACACAGAATTAACAGACAAGAAAAGAAAAGAAAAATTACAGAAAAAATATATAAAAAAAAACAAAAACACAAAAACAGTGTTGGCTTCCTCCTCTGCCTCTTCCACATACACTTCCACGTCCACAGCCTCCTCAACTTCCTACTCCACTTGGACCTCCGCCTCCTGGTTCAAGATTTTATTTTATTTTTTATGTATTTTATGTTATGTTAAGTCATTCCCATATACACATTTGGTTTCAGTACAATTCTCCTGCTCTTACCCCTATTTTGCTTCCTTTTGCAGCCCTTTCTATGACTATTTTACAGCCATTTTACAGCCCCAAAGTTTGGGTCCCCAAGGGCTTCAATGGGGTTCAATTTCAGGTCAAATTCAGGTACTCGAACAAACTTTGAAACAAAGTTTGGCCGAACCCGTCAAACTTGAACATCCATGGGTTCGCTCATCCCTAGTCACCTCACATCCTAAAATGAGAAATAAAAAGTAATCAAAAAGTCATACATACCTCAAAATAGCAACACGGAGCATGTAATCAAACCATCAGAATCTGCACTCTAAAAGTTGGTCTTTCTCTTCTAAATCCTGCAGTATACCCAAATAGCAGTTTACATTCACATTTATAGTATTTCCATACCTACTAGGACCTGCCTAACAATTTAAGACATGGTGTGTCTCAGATGGCACAAGCTGGGCACTGAAATACCATATCTGTGGAGAACATGCAATTTTAATTTTGTCTACTCCCTCCTAATTAATTTCTGCGAAATATTTGTGCTGTCAAAATGCTTACAACCCTGGACAAATAACTTAAAGGGTGCAGTTTCCAAAATGGGGTAAATTTTGGGGTGTTTTCACTGTACAGGTGCCTCAGGTCTCCACAAGTGTGATGTAGCGCCCAAAAACAATTTCAGCAAAATTCACACTCCAAAAGTCAAATGGCGCTTCTTGCCTTCTGAGCCCCATGTACTCATACAGCAGTTTACGTCCACATTTATGGCATTTCAGTACCCAGTAGAGCCTGCCTATGAATTCAAGAAGTGTGGTGTCTCTTATGGCAAAAGCCAGGCACAGCATATTGGCCACTAAAATTCCATATCTGTGGAAAAACTGCAATTTTAATGTTTTTGTTTTTTTTTTGCGATTTCTATCATGTAAGCCCCTCAAACTCATGTCAAAAAAAGAATTGGTCCTTTTAAAAAGTTGGTTTAAGAAATTTTCTTGAAAATGATAAAAATTGCTTCTAAAATTCTAAGTCTCCTAACATCCTATAAAATATTTACAAAATGATGCCAACATAAACAGGCATATAGACATATGGTGAATGTTAATAACTAAATTGTGAGATATCAGTAGCCTACAGTGGTTGTTCAGGGAGTATATATTGAAGACCTATTCTTAGAGATAGATCAGATATTTGATGACCTGAGGGGGTCCGAAACCTGGCACCCCTGCCGATCAGCTGTTTGAAGAGGAGGCAGCACTCCTTGTAAGCGCTGCTTACTCTTCGTTAAAGCGTCTTCGTGAGTCATCTCCCTTTCAGCAGCAGCATAGTGTAATTACAAGTACTCGCTCTATTCAAGTCAATGGAGTGAGTACCTGTAATTAAACTGCGGTTTTGAGATGAAGTGCAGTGTAATGAAGAGGAAGTAGCGGTCACATGGAGCGACTGCTCCTCTTCAAACAAAATCCCTGCTGATCAGACATCAATGAATTATCCTGTGGCTAGGTCATCAATATATACTGCCTGCACAACCTCTTTAACCCCTTAAGGACTCAGCCCTAGTTCACCTTAAGGACTCGGCCATTTTTGCAAATCTGACCAGTGTCACTTTATGTGGTGATAACTTTTAAATGCTTTTACTTACGCAGGCCATTCTGAGATTGTTTTTGTCACATATTGTACTTCATGACAGTGGTAAAATGGAGTCGAAAAATTTCATTTTTATTTATAAAAATACCAAGTTTAGCAAAAATGTGGAAAAATTAGCAATTTTCCAAGTTTCAATTTCTTTACTTCTATAATACCGCCAAAAAGTTATCGATTTGCACTCCCCATATGTCTACTTCATGTATCGATCATTTTGGGAATGCCATTTCATTTTTAGCGATGTTACAAGGCTTAGAAGTTTAGAAGCAAATCTTTACATTTTTAGAAATTTTCAAAAGACAACTTTTTAGGGACCAGTTCAGGTCTGAAGTCACTTTGTGAGGCTTACATAATAGAAACCACCCAAAAACCACCCCATTCTAGAAACTACACCCCTCAAGGTATTCAAAACTGATTTTACAAAAGTCGTTAACCCTTTAGGTTTTCCACAAGAGTTAATGGCAAATGGAGATAAAATTTCTGAATTTCGATTTTTGGGGAAAATTTTCCATTTGAATCCTTTTTTCCCAGTAACAAAGCAGGGCTTAACAGCCAAACAAAACTCAATATTTATTGCCCTGATCCTGTAGTTTTCAGAAACACCCCATATGTGGTCGTAAACTGCTGTATGGCCAAACTGCAGGGCGCAGAATGAAGGGAACGCCTTATGGTTTTTGGAAGGTGGATTTTGCTGGACTGTTTTTTTTGACACCATGTCCCATTTGAAGCCCCCCGATGCACCCCTAGAGTGAAAACTCCATAAAGGTGACTCCATCTAATAAAATACACCCCTCAATGTATTCAAAACCGATTTTACAAATGTCATTAACCCTTTAGGTGTTCCACAAGAGTTATTGGCAAATGGAGATGAAATTTCAAAATTTCTATTTTTTGTTACCTTGCCTCAAAAAAAAAAGTAATATAGAACAACCAAAAATCATATTTACCCTAAAATAGTACAATCAAAACTGCCACCTTATCCCGTAGTTTCCAAAATGGGGTCACTTTTTTGGAGTTTCTACTGTAGGGGTGCATCAGGGGGGCTTCAAATGGGACATAGTGTCAAAAAATCAGTCCAGCAAAATCTGCCTTCCAAATTTGGCCATACAGCAGTTTACGACCACATATGGGGTGTTTCTGCAAACTACAGAATCAGGGCAATAAAATTGAGTTTTGTTTGGCTGTTAACCCATACTTTGTTACTGGAAAAATTGATTAAAATGGAAAATGTGCAAAAAAATTGCTGTTTTGGGACGTTTTTATTTTTTGTTATTTACATCGTTGATCTGACAGGTTAGATTGTGTGCTATTTCTATAGAGCAGGTTGTTACGGCTGCAACAATACCAAATATGACTACTTTTTGAGGTTTTTTGCTTCAGTTTTTCATAAAGCATTTTTGAAAAAAAATATTTTTTTAGTGTCTCCACATTCTGAAAGCCATATTTTTTATTTTTATTTTTTTGGAGTCTTATGTAGGGCTCATTTTTTGCGGGATGAGATGACGGTTTGAATGGCACTATCTTGGGGTGCATATGACATTTTGGTCGCTTGCCATTACACTTTTTGTGATGTAAGGTGACAAAAATTACTTTTGACACTGTATTTATATATATATTTTTTCTGTGTTCATCTGAGGGGCTAGGTCATGTGTTATTTTTATAGAGCAGGTTGTTACAGACGCGGCAATACATAATATGTATACTTTTTAAATTTATTTAAGTTTTACACAATAATATTTTTGAAACAAAAACAATCATGTTTTAATGTCTCCATAGTCAGAGCGATTGTCCTATGTGGGGTATCATTTTTTGCGGGATGAGATGATGGTTTGATTGGCACTATTTTTGGGTGCATATAACTTTTTGATCACTTGCTATTACAGTTTTTGAGATGTGAGGTGACAAAATGCTTTTTTTTACATTGTTTTTATTTTTATTTTTTACGGTATTTAACTGAGGGGTTAGATCATGTGATATTTTTATAGAGCAGGTTTTTAGGGATGCAGCAATGCCTAATATGTATACTTTTTTTTATTTATTTTACTTTAACACAATAACAGCATTTTAGAAAAAAAATAATAATGTTTTAGTGTCTCCATAGTCTGAGAGCCATATTTTTTTATTTTTTTGGGTGATTGTCCAATGTAGGGGCTCATTCTTTGTGGGATGAGATGGCCGTTTTATTGGTATTATTTTGGGAGGCATACGCCTTTTCAAACACTAGGTATTACACTTTTTGTGATGTAAGGTGACAAAAAATGGCTTTTTTTACACCAATTTTTTTATGGTATTTGAGTGAGGGGTTAGGTCATGTGATATTTTATATAACAGATTTTTACGGACGCGGCGATACCTAATATGTGTAGTGTATTTAATTTTTTTTAATTTTTATTCAGTGATTTACTTTTTTTAGCAATTTTTTTGACCCAGACCCACTTGGTTCTTGAAGATCCAGTGGGTCTGATGTCTATATAATACAGTATAGTACACTATATAGTGTACTGTACTGTACTTTTTTACTTTACACTTAATCTAATTAGACTTCTGCCTTTAGCAGAAGTCTGATTAGACTTACATCCCCATGGCAAGAAGGACGCCTCTGAAAGCATCCTGCTGCCATGGTAACCATCACCAGAGCTGCCAGAACAGAGCAGCGGGTGATGGGAGAGGGAGCTCCCTCCCTGTTAACCCCTTCCATACAGTAGTCCGTACAGACCACGGTATGGAAGGGGTTAAACTGCTGACATCTGTACTTTACAGATGTCAGCAGTTTATAGCAGAGGGTCAGCAATGTGCTGACCCTCTGCTATAAATACTAGACACCAGGGAATTAGAAAAGAGGCGGGCGGGGGATCACGATCCCGCCTGCCGCACTGCCCGCCTCCCACACTGCCCTCCCGCCGCAACGCCAGCAATTCCCGCAATTCCCCCCCCTTCACCGCCCGCGGGGACAGTAATATTGCGGGGTGCAGGGGGGTTAAAAATTATACATTTGGGGCACATTTTAAGTCCCTGTGACCGCGGGGATCAGAGATCGCAGAGAGCGCAGCAAACCGCAGGTCTGAATTGACCTGCGCTTTGCTGCGATGGCCGATACGGGGGGGGGGGTCACATGATCCCCTCCAGCGTTGTGACAGGATGCCCGCTAAATGATTTCAGCGGACATCCTGTTCCTATTAACCCCCGCCGCGCCGCAATCTAGTTTTAAAGTTATGACATACCGGTACGTGATGGGTCCTAATTTAGCACTACTGTGAAGTACAATGTGTCACAAAACCAATCTCAGAATCCTTGGATATAAGCATTCCAAAGTTCACATAAATTGACACGTGAGAGTTGCCAAATTAGGCTGTGCCAGAAAGATGAACAATGGCTGTCTAAAAGGGGTTTATACAGAAATGGATGCTTTACAGTTGAAGCAGTCAAACTATGGAATACCCTACCCCAACAAGTAGTAATGGCAGATACTATGTCAACATTTAAAAAGTGCTAGATGCACAACTAATCACGCTTCTCTATCTGGCAGTCTGATGGACCAGTCAGGATAAGGCGAATCCTAAGCAAAAAAAAGATCAAGTGGGACTATAGCTTCTAAAAATATATAATAATCAAAATTAATTACTACAAATTAGATAATAGTAAAGAAAGGCACGATGGAAGTAGATGCATAAAAAATTTGAAAGATGTTGTTATAAAATCCGCAGACAAGGGGGGCAATGTTGTGGTCTGGCCGGTGTAGATGTATGAAAGGGAAGCCTTCAGACAGCTAAATAAAACTTTGGATAAGGATCCTATGGATCGGTTTAAACGAGAATTGGGCTTAATACTAATGGAGAGTCTTGATAATAACATCATTAATCTGAAGATGATGGAGGGACTGACCGTTGACTTTCCAGTCAGACCCACATTGTATCTTCTTCCTAAAATTTATAAAAATTCCACCAATCCTCCAAGATGTCCTATTGTCTCAGGGATTGGTGAATTATGTACAAACATTGGGAAATGTATTGATTTTTTCTTGCTGAAGTGCATTGAAACTCTTCCTTCATTTGTGAAGGACACAACAGATATGTTGAGGCGTTTGAATGATATTCATTTGGAGGAAGGGACATAACTAGTTACATGTGATGTCGAATCACTATACACGTCTATATGCCACAACCAGGGAGTGCTAAGTGGATGTTTTCTCAGGTGACTCTCCTTGTAGCTCATTACAAACCCGCTTTTTCCCTATATATATCCTTATTTATATATCCCTATTTTACAAAAGTGATCACCGCCTCACGAAGCCTGTGTGGCGCTTTGTGCCGCGGCTGCTGTACAGTAATACACTTGGATAGATCATGTGAGTGTATTACTGTACAGCGGTGGCGGCACGAAGCGCACGGCATCATAGCAACCAACGACGCTGTGCTCTTCTGCACTCAGCAGGATGCCAGTCCGGTATCTCACGGACCTTGTTCCACGGACGTGTGAATTCAGCCTTAGTGCGAGGGGCAGCATCTCAGCTATTGCACACTATGTCTGTGGGTAGGTTTTTGTATTTATTTTGGCTATTCTTCCCAGATATGTATTAATTTTTGCTGGTATAGATTGTAATGATGATTTACATGTGTGCTGTTTGGTACAATTGATAACTGTGTATATCTTTTATGGTGCCCTTTTATAGGTGCAATACAGCACACAGATTGGTTATATAATCACTACCCTGGTAGATTGTAGTAATTAGGGCCTTCCATAATGCCTTTCTTTCCTATTATCTGATTTGTAGTAATTAATTTTGATTAATAAAGATTATTATATATTTTTAGAAGATATAGTCCCATGATCTTTTTTTGCTTAGTATTTGGTTGTTGTTTTGATCTAGGGGCAGTTCTTGATAGTATGAGCTTGTTGTAGGTTTTTAAGATATGGCGAATGCCAGGAGAAAGTTACCTGTATTGTGACAACTGTAAGTTTTGGTAGAGGTAGAATAATTGGTAGAATAATACTATGGGGATGTTTTTTAGGGGTTGGCCTAGGCCCCTTAGCACAGGTGAAGAGACATCTTAATGCTTCAGCCTGCCAAGACATTTTGAACAATTGTATGTTTTCAAACTTGTAGGAACAGAGTGTAGTCTGGACGAATTTGACTGGTCTGCACAGATCCCTGACCCTAACCCCATTGAAAACATTTGGGATGAACTAGAACAAAGATTGTGAGACAGGTCCCCTCATCCAACATCAGCGCCTGATCTCACAAATGATTTTTTGGATAATGGACAAAAATTCCCACAGACACACTCCAACATCTTGTAGAAAGCATTCCCAAAAAGGTGGCAGCTCTTTTAGCTTCAAAAGGGGAACCAACTTCATATTAAAGTGGTTATGCAAGACTGGGTCATCCCTGCAGCAGTCAAATGATGTGCGTCAACAGGATGTTGATTCTCAGGGACCTGCCTAGGCAGCCGTGGAGCGATGTGTAGCTGGCCAGCTAAAACATGTCCTAGGTTTCTAAAATGGCTTATATGTTTATACAGCTAGACATGCAAAATAATCTTAATACAGTTCATATGTTTATATGTTAAAGACAAAACCAGAGTTATTTACTGTGACTTCATGTTTTTTGGATGTCATGTAACAGTTATATATTGTGTTCACAGAAGCAGAAGATACTATGCCTTTAAGATTGATTATATAACTGTAAGGTAAGCTCAATGACATAGCAGAATTAGCAGAAAGCATAGAATTAAACTGTTGTCACTGCCCAGAAGTCTTAACCAATCACAGCCAGCTTCACACTGAGCAGGAGTCTTGGCCTATTACAGCCAGCCTCACACTAAGCCTTTCTGGGAAATTCCCTAGCAGGAGCTGCTAGAATTCATTACATCAGTGGAGAGAAGCTGAACAGACATTCACTCCACAGTTAAAGATGTTTCTATTGTTAATAGTGTAATTAGAACTGTATACTGAACTAGTTATGTGTTTACTAACAGTTCCACCAAACTGCTCAAAGCAATTATATAGACCAAACCAGATCATATAGAGCAAGTAAAACTATTGGTTATTCCTCAGATATACCTCTCAGAGAGATCATAAAGTACTTAGATAACTTAAAGTGAAAGTACAGATACTGAAGAGAGAAATATATCCACCATTTTATGTTGAATGACAAGATTGAACAATTGAACTGCCATTTCGTCATACTTTATTCAACACTTGTTTTGTACATGGACTGTCTGCTGCAGAGGCAGCAGTGTCATATATGAAGAAAAGTTGAAGTTAATAAAGAAGTTATTTCAAGCATTTGGTGTGCTCTTCCATAGAATGGTGCTAGAGGAATCACAGAGTAATAGACAGTCTGGTTAGACTGGAAAAGTCAGAGATACCAAAATTCTTCTAATGCCACAGCGCATAAGGCACTTCATTGTGCTGCGCCTGCCACATGATGCTGCCAGAATCCAGTGGCAGGAACCAGGTCAGTATGAACCCTACTATGGGTCCAGACACTCTAAAGAGGTCTGTTAAAAAAGTTTAGTCTTGCATAACCTCTTTCATGCCTATAGATTTAGAATGGGATGTCATAAAAGCTCCTGTAGGTGTTCCAACACTTCTGTCCATATAGTGTATTTGTGCTTTTTGGTTAGAATATTTAGGTTTTTCCAAACTCAAAATCTTTTAACACCACAATTTGCTTTGATACACAAGCCCCAAGGAAACTAAATGTGTACTAGAGATCGCTCAAAAATGTAAACTGCCATGTCACTCATGCAGGAGAACAGTGGTTATATTTGTAAATGAACTTTTTTATTCCATGTACAATATGTTGGAACATTGTAGCACAACAGCATTTGAGCAACACTATATAACAGATTACAATGTATGAACTGTATATAACATAACTGATTAAATAGAAACCTAAATGTTTTTTTTTTTAAAACTGCAACTGAATTATAAGCAACTATAAAAGTTGATCATTTGACGAAGCTTCATTTCCCCTTCCACTTTTTTCCTGGATATCACTGTAGATGCCAGTCATCTAAATAAGCAAATAAACATTTTGGTATTTAGGGCTTATTTATTTTTTAAATACAGTGTATATAGTATGAACAAATCTAGAGAAATGTATTCACACTTCGCATAATGAATTACATCAGTCATTGTATTAAAACCACTCACTGGTGAAGTGAATAACATTGATTATCTCAAAGGCTCCTATCAAGGTGTGGGGTATGACCACACGACACCAGCATGTCACGGTTGCACTGTACAAAGCCATACTAGACTCCAATGAACTAATTAGGAAAGCATTTGCATTTGGTCTTTGTTTAACAATAAGACCAACATACAAGCAATACTTCTGTGTTTTATTAAAGATACATTCTCTTATATGGCAGGTATGAGGTACACAAAAAGGGTGTTACTTTGGAAGAGGTAATTGGCTCCTTAACTAGATAGGAGTGGTTCTGTAACTTTAACCCTGACTTTATTGGTGCATTTAAATGTTGCAAACTAACTTTTCCATCCTTACCCCACAGTGACTGAAACAAAGAAATAACATGTGCTTTTACAAAGCTTATTAGCTGCCCTCTAGTGGTCAAGTATAAGTAATATACATTATATACGATTTATACATTTTATATAAGAACCTAGCTCTCACAACCGTCTCATTGATAAGGATCACTGCCACCATATAAACCCTGTGTGTAGGTGTATGTATAGAGTAGGTATTGGCTTAAAATATTTTACATAACAGTGAATGATTTCAATGTGGTTTTCAATTCTAATGTGGACATGTATATTTAAAAAGTGGACATTCCCTCCACTGTGAGCTCCTGCATTGATCTTCTGCCGGCACAGGAGAAGGCAGAAACGGTAATAAACCGCTCCTGCCTTCTCCTCAGAGTCCGGGACCAGACCAGATCTGCTCCTGCTAGATTGCAGGAGCAGGTGCTTTAATCCCAGCGCTGTACAGATAGCACGTATATAGCCATATGGCAGCCGGGAAGGGGTTAATGAAATGCATCCCCCCCCCCCCAAAAAAAAAAACCCCAATAAAATGTAAAATTTTAACCGTGTGGAAACTGAATACACGTAAACTGACAATTGAGGCATTAGTGGCAAAATGCAGGCCGCAGCAGCCATACAGAATGCGATGGTAGGCAGCATGACATGATGCAGGTGGCAACAGCAGCCGTACAGTACATGATGGTAGGCAGGCAGACCACAACAGTGCCAAGATTTGGCACCGACAGCAAGGTGAGGTCTGTTAATCGGAATTGGGAGTGTGAAAATTCTCCTGAATCCAGGCTTGGTTCATTTTGAGAAAAATGATGTTTTGGACACTGGCGGAGGACAACTTTGTCTGTTTCAGTGTTACCCCGCCCCTTGCGTCTTTCCATAAAAGTTAAGTCCTAGGCATGGACGGACTGGCTATAGACCCTACACGGAAATGTCCCAGTGAGCTGATACCCAGAGGGCTGGCCAAGCCCTGCTTTTGACCGCCAGCCAGGCACATAAAAGACCTGATGCTCTCAACTAGAGATAAGTGAATCGAAGTTGACGAAGTGAAATTCGATCCGAATTTCAGGAAAAGTTTGATTCATTCCGAAGTCGAATTTCCTCGAGCTTCGTGCTAACAAACCGCATTTTTTCTAAAATGGCTGCTGCACAAGTTAAAACGAGGTAGTAAGAAGCCTGGGAACGAGGGATCACTCACAGCAGCCAACTAGCCAGCCCCTCTGATGTCACAGCCCTAGAAAAAGTCTCAGCCTGCTCAGTTTCCACCATTTTACAGTGAACTTATTGCAGGGAGAGACGTGACAGGCAGTAGGGACAGTGGTTAGGAAAGACTTTATTCATAAAAAAAACTGTTGAGCAGTTCAGGTAAAGATTATTCATAGTGTGAGCAGTTCAGGGAAAGATTATTCATAGTGTAGGGAAAGGATAGGGAGGCATTATCCACACTGTAGGGAGAGAGCAGGGACCAATAGCACACTGTAATAGGAACTATTCTATTACACCTTGCTGCACTAATTGGGGATACTATGGCTGCTTTCACATGAGCATGACGGATTAGGTCCGGGTGCGTTCAGTGAAACTCTCACCATTTTGCAAGCAAGTTCTGTCAGTTTTGTCTGCGATTCCGTTCAGTTGTTTAGTTTTTTCTGCGCAAGTGCAATGAGTTTTGATGCGTTTTTCACGCGCGTGATAAAAAACTGAAGGCTTATAAACATCTCCTAGCAACCATCAGTGAAAAACACATTGCATCCGCACTTGCTTGCGGAGCAATGCGTTTTTCACACAGCCCCATTCACTTCTATCGGGCCAGGGCGTGAAAAACGCAGAATATAGAACATGCTGCGATTTTCACGCAATGCAGAAGTGTGCGTGAAAACAACGCTCATGTCCACAGACCCATTGAAATGAATGGGTCTGGATTCAGTGTGGGTGCAATGCGTTCACGTCACGCTCGTGTGAAAGGGGCCTAAAAGTGATCTATTACTACAGATTTTAGGTTGTTGCATTCTTTGATACATCAGTAATTCCAGTAATCCTTTCTTCTGTCAATAGGGTGAAACTGTGGTTTGATACAATTAGTTTTGGGGTGTTTGATTCTGGGGTGAAAGTGTGGTCTGTCTTGCTGCACGGGTGAAGTAAGCGCGCTCCTCGGGCTTAAAAAGAAAAAGGTACTAGAAAGGCCGAGAACAGATAATCTGAAAAGAGTTAGCCATCCAAAAAGGGTTAGCTGCTGAGGCCACCGTTCGCCAAAGCATAACACTTCTCTACACACTTTAAGGGTGATTAAATTCTTTTACACTTAATTTGATGCGTCAATCATTAGTTGAGAGTTGGTGTGAAATAGTGACCTGATACTACACACTTTAGGGTGAGTTCACACTTCAGTTATTTGGTCATCATTTTTTGTGAGCCAAAACCAGTGTCCCCCACTCCCCCTCCATACTTGACCACATATCTCTTACATCCAGGGACATTTCCTGTCATGTAGACCTTCTTTTTCCTCTTCTCCTCCGTTAGACCGCCATGACAAATTTTTTCAGCCGCATCTCGTCTCTACAGAGTTTGTAACACAGACATGTTAGATTTCTCAATTTTTCAATCAACGTCCCCATTCTAGTGTCCTGACAATGTCATCCTGCTGCCACCCCCAATACTGTGCCCGTGGGGCTCCCCAGTGTCCCAGGTACTATACTGCTGAAAAAATAGTGACCCCAGTAGACATAATTGGGGTCATTTATCAAACTGGTGTAAAGTTGAACTGGATTTCCAAAAGAGCTGTCAAAAATGAAAGGTGGAATCTGATTGGCTGCTATGGGCAATTTAGCTAGTTCTACTTACACCAGTTTGATAAATTTCCCCAAATGTTCCTATAGTTTCCACAGCAGTTATAATGTCTTCTAGAGTGTCCCCAGTAATAATAACACCCTATATTGTGCTCCAGGTAATAATCCCTGTATAGTATCCCCAGAAATAATAGAATTGCCCATACAGTGCCTCCCCAATAGTAACGGCCCGACAAAGTTATTTCCCTTACACTTCCCCCATAGTGATCCCCCCATAGTAATTTGCCCCCCACACAGTAATTTCCCCCACACTGCCCCCATATAAAAGTTTGCCCCACAAAGTAATTTCCCCTACATAGTAATTTGCCCCACACTGCCCCACACAGTAATTTCCCCTACACTGCCCGTACACAGGAGTTTGCCACACAGGAATTTCCCCCAGACTGCCCCCACACAATAATTTCCTCCACACTGCCCCAACGCAGTAATTCCCCCCACACTGCCCCCATGCAGTAATTTCCCCCACACTTCCCCCACGCAGTAATTTTCCCCACACTGCCCCCACACAGTAATTTCCCCCCACACTGCCCCATACAGTAATTTTCCCAACACTGCCCCCACACAGTATTTTCCCCCACACTGCCCCTACACAGTAGTTTCCCACACAGTAATTTCCCCAACACTGCCCCCATACAGTAGTTTCCCCCACACTGCCCCCACACAGTAATTTCCCCCACACTGCCCCCACGCAGTAATTTCCCCAACACTGCCCCCATGCAGTAATTTCCCCAACACTGCCCCATACAGTAATTTCCCCCATACTGCCCTCACACAGTAATTTCCCCACACAGTCATTTCCCCACACTGCACCCATACAGTAATTTCCCCCACAATGCCCCCATACAGTAATTTCCCCCACACTGCCCCATACAGTAATTTCCCCCTCACTGCCCCCACACAGTAATTTTCCCCACACTGCCCCCACACAGTAATTTCCTCCACACTGCGTCATACAGTAGTTTCCCCTACATTAACCCATATAGTAATTTGCCCCACATAGTAATCCCTCCCATAATAATTTGCCCCCACCTAGTAATCCCTTCCATAATAATTTGCCCCAACATAGTAATCCCTCCCATAATAATTTGCCCCCACATAGTAATCCCTCCCATAATAATTTGCCCCTACTCAGTATTCCCACCATAATATTTTTCCCCCACATAGTAATTTGCACCCAAACTGCAATTTCCGCCCGATGTACTGTCTCTTGACATGTCCTCCTGTATGCCCCCCAAAGTTGGCACATAAAATAAAAAAATAAATAAAAAAAATCGAAAAGCTAAATACTCACCTATGTCCAGGCGTGTGATTGCAGGCGTGCACACTTCACTGTGCTGCGTCCTGACACAGGCGCACACGATGATGTCATCACGCACGCCTGCGCTTAGATTTCACTACTGCATAGGCCTCAGGCCTACTAGGCCTAAAGCCTATGTCGATGATCGGCGGCGAGGCAGGGAACTATGTGCTCCCGTGCCCTGCCGCAGTATGTGGGTACTCAAACAAAGCAATAGCTGATCTTAGGGAGACCAGCTACAAAAATACCGTGGAGCCTCACTTAAGAGTCTCAAACACAGCAATCCAAAGTGCAAAGCTCCCTGGGAAACATAAAATGCAAAAGGATTGTGGAGCCCCAGTTATGGGTCTACAACACAGTGAAAGCCTGTGGGTGTAGAGCTCGAGCAATGAGCACTTCCATCTGTATTGATGGAAGCTCTCATTGCTTCTGGCACCCCCATTAGAGCCGGCCTCAGGGGTGGGCCGACAACCCCGCCACCCCGCTCCGCCGCCGCCCCTGGGTATGCCACTGCTCAGAGATAAGGTGTAATGGAAAGATCTGCACCTGTTCTGTGTTTTTGACCCAAACCTGGTTTGATACTACACATTTTAGGGTGTTCAAATTCTTTTACACTTAATTCGATGCGTCAATCCCAAGTTGAGGAATTGCTGTGAAATCGCGGCCTGATACTGCACATTTAATTGTGTTCAAATTCTTTTACACTTAATTTGATTCGTCAATCAGTAGTTGGTGCGAAATTGTGGCCTGATACTATTGCTCTTTTACTTTTGCATTTAATGTTACAGTACAGTATGTCCGACAGACAGGTGAGGAAGAGAGATCCGCTACGTCAGATCTGTAGCTAAACGTGCCGGGGGTAGACCGCCTGCTACGCAGGAACCTACCTGTCCAGAAAGAAGTAATGGTGCACAGATTCACTGGGGGCAGCGGTAGCAGGCAGGCAGCACAGTGAGGTGGGGGGAAATGCCATACTTGGCGGTGTGGGAATTTTTCATCAAACCACCAGAGGATGTCAGCATGGCCCACTCTGTGACTGAGCCACTGTGTTGACGACTCATGCAATTCCTCGTGTGATTCCCACCCTCACCACTCTGTGACTGGGCCACTGTTGATTCCTCATGCGATTCCCACCCTCACCACTCTGTGACTGGGCCACTGTTGATTCCTCATGCGATTCCCACCGTCACCACTCTGCGACTGACCACTGTGTTGACTCCTCATGCTGTTGCCACCTCCCCACTCTGTAACTGTGCCACTGTGTTGACTCCTCATGCGGTTGCCACCCTCCCCATAATGTAACCTTGCCACTGTGTTGACTCCTCATGCTGTTACCACCCTCACCACTCTGCCACTGGGCCACTGTGTTGACTCCTCATGCTATTGGCACCCTCTTCACTCGGTCCTGGAGGCACTACTTGTTTCAGCGTGTAACAGAACAGGTTGTAACTGACCAAATAAGTGAAGTGTGAAGTGATTCTAAGAGTGACGTCTGTTATCTTTGTGTCATACTGACTCAAAATACTGTTGCACTAGCACAGCGGACTCTCTATGCATGTTTCCGCAATGCACGGTGCTCTACACCACTGTACAGGCTCTCTGCATCCACGAAATTGCTGTTTTTTTAAACTCAATTCATCACAAAAAAAATTGTATCAAATCAAATGTTTTTGGGAAATTCCGCAAACCATCCGAATCGAATTTTTGAAAAATTTGCTCATCTCTACTCTTAACATTAATTAAAGGGGTTGTCCCGTGAAAAATATTCTACAGTTTTCAAACAAGCACCTGGATTTAAATACTTTTGTAATTATATTGTATTAAAATTTTGAGCTGCCAACTTCATATAAATCTAGCGAAGCAATGAATGGGAATATATCTGGATCCATGGGTGGTACAGGACTGGTTCTAGCTGTGTTAGAAAAAGATTGCCATGTACTATATGATATCAGATTTTAATTTATTACATTGATCTTGGGATAACCCCTTTAATATAGGAGCATCAGTCACTTATGCACCTGGCTAGCGGCCACACGTGTCCTCCTGAATTTAACTGTATTGCTTTACTCAGGACGATGATACAGTTTCATACTGTGGCGGGGGTGGCAATATATTGTGCTGCACTGTGGAATTTGGTTCTGCTGGGTTGGTGTTTTGGCTTGAACTATGGTATTGCTGGCCCTGCCTACGTCTGTTGCACCACCTTCTGCCTATCTGACCTGCCTACAACATGGGGCCTTTTTTGTTTTTTTCCAGGACCACTTTAAGTTCCCAGTCCTTTTCTGGTCCTAAGAGACCACAGAGTATTATATTCCAACTTTCAAGGCAATTGGGACATATTTGATTCATAATCCTATACACAATGAAATGGTATGTCTTTATAATATGCTCCCCTTATTTTGCCCACATACCTTACTTTCATAACTGCCCTTCAAGGATCCCAAATAATTTAGAAAAGATAGTGCCAGCGAACACCAGCGGGTAGCATCTGAGTATTTCCCTTCACCATACTGGTAAATCCCTGTGTTCCATGCTTGAGTCATCAGCCATAGAATTTCTACCCCTGGATAGTTTTCCTTAATAAAAAGTATACACAGGTGGATGTAACAGTATACTGGCAGTTTAAAAACATCCCAAAAATTCTGGAAGTATTTTTAAGTTGTTTCATAATTTTATCATAGAAACAATCACTAAAATGTCAATTTTTTACATTAGTAACTCAGCCTCTGGATTAAAATACCCCCTTTTTCTGGTGATTATTCACCTATACCAGTGATGGGCAACGTGCGGCTCTCCAGCTGTTGCTAAACTACAACTCCCACCATGCCGTGCAGTAGGCTGATAGCTATAGACAGGCTTTGCATGCTGGGAGTTGTAGTTCTGCAACAGCTGGAGAGCCGCACGTTGCCCATCACTGACCTATACAGTCTTAGGACTGATTCACACCTGTACTTAACTGAACCTGCAGGCTATTCTGGCTGAAGTTCACCAGATTCGACATAACTGGACATGGCTGTGCACCTCCAGACCACATTGACACTTTTGCTGTAAAGTGGTCGGATCCCTTGGTTGAACTTGATGGAGTTATGTCTTTTTTCAACTGTATTAACTATGTAACCGCCGGATCGCATTATAGTCTGGCTATGACTGATCAGGTGAACTCCAGCAGGTTGTTCTGGCATCAGTTAAATGCAAATGTGAATCAGCCCTTATGGGGCAATCAATCCCTTTACACATACGTAGAAATGTATCAAAATTTCGTGACATTGTTCATTTTACACAACTCACTTTAGTTTTGAAAACCAGGTGGGAAAGTGGGCATGGTTAGCGTGTAGAGTTGATTTAAAGAGACACTCTCACAACAAAGAAGGTCACAGATATAAATTGTAGTGAACATAATCTTTTAATTTGTCATCCTTCTGGTCCTCAGCTGTGAATTTGACCAAAACTCTGACTGTCCAATTAACAGAATTTCTTATATATGGACAGGAAGTCAGTTTCCCTATTTATTCCTATGACTAGATGTCAGTCTCATAGGAATAAATAGAGAAGCTGACTTCCTGTCCACATATAAGACATTGTGTCAGTTGGAGAGTCAGAGTTTTGGTCAAATGCACAGCTGAGGACCAGAAGGGAGTGGATAACCTGTTGAAAGATTGGCTTTACTACAATTTACTGTACATTATGTGCCATTCTAAGGGACAGAGAATAACAATGTGCATATTTAAGCCTGATGTATCAACTGCAACTTTTCAAAGTCACAAAAACAGTTGCAATATTACGCCATCCAGTAAAGGGGTAGCATAGAAAGTGGAGTAACTTTAGACATTCTCTGTCATTTGATAGATTTGTTGCAAATTACATGATAAATATCCCATATTTTTTTGCATTTTTTATTTTTTGGGTTTAGAAACAGTATCTGTTTTTTAGCTTTTTTTTATTGTGAAACTTTAAACAGGTGTTTTTTTTTTCAGCAGTTGCTACATTTTGTAAAAAAAAAACTAAGGCCCCTTTCACACGGGCTTTGCGGATTGGGGCCGTAAAGGATGCGGGTGCGTGGCAGGGAAATCGTGCGAGTGCGCACGCAATTTCAGTCAGTTTTGACTGCGATTGCGTTGTGTGGTTAGGTTTTTTCCGCACGAGTGCAATGCGTTTTGTGTGCACGTGAGAAAAAACTGAATGTGGTACCCAGACCCGAACTTCTTTAATGAAGTTTGGGTTTGGGTTAGTTGTAGTGTAGATTGTAGTATTTTCCCTTATAACATGTTTATAAGGGAAAATAATAGCATTCTTCAATACAGAATGCTTAGTAGAAGGTCAATTGAGGGTTAAAAAATAAAAAATAATTAACTCACCTCCTCCAATTGATCGCGTAGCTGCCGGTTTCCTGTTCTTTCTTCAGGACCCGTGGTGACGTCACTGAGCTCATCACATGGTCCATCACCATGGTGATTGGACCATGTGATGTGACGTCACCACAGGTCCTTTAGCCGGCAGCTCATGATTAAAGAAGAAAGAAGAGATCGGCAACTACACAATCAAGTGGATAAGGTGAGTTAATTTTTTTATTTTTAACCCCTCAACCCACATTTTACTAAGCATTCTGTATTGAGAATGCTATTATTTTCCATTATAACCATGTTATAAGGAAAAATGATAAAGATCAGGTCCCCATCCGGATCGTCTCCTAGCAACTATGCGTGAAAATCGCACCGCATTCTCACTTGCTTGCGGATGCTTGCAATTTTCAGCAGCCCCATTCATTTCTATGGGGCCTGCGTTGCGTGGAAAACGCAGAATATAGAGCATGCTGCGATTTTCACGCAACGCCCAAGTGATGCGGGAAAATCACCGCTCATCTGCACAGCCCCATTGAAATTAATGGCTCCAGATTCAGTGCGGGTGCAATGAGTCAACATCACGCATTCCACCCACGTGGAATACTAGCCCGTGTGAAAGGGGTCTAAAAATAAACAAATACAACACAAAAACTCGGCATGGAAAAAAAAAATGATTAGTGAATCTCATAAGTAACTGGATGCAACAACAAAAACACCAAATAATCTTGTGTTTTTTCTCCATAGGCTTTTCTATTGGAATTGGATTTTTAAAAAAAGTCACAAATACGACAAAAAATCCCTCAAAAACACTTGTAAAAAACACTGAAAATGCTTCAAATTCCTGGAGTTTTTTTTTTTACAAGGGAAAAAATAGGCTAATTCCTATTCGTTGTGGCATTTGTCAAGGTTGTATCATGTTTCTTTCAATGACAAAACATTTTATAATGGAAAAGAGTTTTTTTTTAATTACAGAAAAAGCTTCCCCCCCACATAATTTTTGTCTTATTATGTAACCTGACCCTGAAATCTTTAGATTGCTTCAATAATACATTGTGATACTTCTGCTAGAGGAAAAGTAGGACAGGTTGTTCTAGCAAAACCCAGCTTTTGTATCTTTCACTACATCTTGTGGATCGCAGAACCATTGAAGTCAAAAAGTGCGCACCATGATGTGGCGTGCAAACGGCCAGTGCCCGTGTTTTGTGGACCTGTGGTTTGCGGACCGCAAAACTGGCACGGCGGCCCCCTTTTACGCGCTGTGCACACGTGGCGTCTCCCTTCTCTCTTCCTGCTCACTACTGCTGTCTATAGCAAAGACCATAGACCGCAGCAGCAGACAGGAAGAGAGAAGGGAAACGGCACATGCGCACTTCGCGTGCCACCTCCTCATCTAGCTGATCAGCTGGGGTGACCCCTGCCGAGTATAGGTCATCATTATAGGGGACCCCAGAGAACCCCTTTAATGTTAAAGTGTGCCTACACTTTCAGATGGCTTTTAAAATAAGCTGCATATGTAAATAAGGAAGAACACCATTTTGGGCTATTGTATGACTTGTATTTTTCCCCCCCGCATGCTCTCTATCTCTTATACATGTAGAAGAAGAGCATGGCAGACATTATAGGCAAGTACTGACTATTACAAATGTGAAGCCAGTTAGCTGTGAAGCAGTATAATATTTACTAGGCTGCAATGCAAAAGCAAGCAAACACAAAAATGCAACAGCACCTTGGCAGCAACTTTATGGATGGTCAAAAACGGACTCTTAAGGTTCATTGTGTGAAAGTCAATTTTTCCTATTTATACACTTAATAGTTTTCTTAGAACACAATAGCGCAAAAATGATCTGAATATAGAAATTTCTAAAATCCAAATTGCATCAAATAATAAAATAATATACAAGGAGGGGTTAAATATACAGATAGGAACCAGACAAACACTTTCTTCATCAATATTTTAAGTATAACAATGCAAATATATATCTAAGACAATAAGAGAGACATTTAAAGTGTAACTGCCATTCTATTTTTATTTGTGTAATGTATAAGGGTAGTGAATACTACCCATTTTTGTAATATATTTTAATTACTGAAATCATGCATATCTATTGGAAAAATAGCTGTAAAGTGGCCAATTTTGAGCCTTAGCAACGCTCCTCTGTCTTCTATTTATATAACACAGTCAGTGCTGAGCAGGTCTCCACTGTTATGTAAACAGAAGACAAAGGAGTGTTGCTAGGGCTCAAATGGGCCACTTTAGAGCTATTTTACTAATAGAAATGTACGATTTCAGTAATTAAAGTATATTACAATAATGGTCTGTATCGCTGCCCCTTTACATCACAAAAATAAAAATTTAATGGCAGTTACACTTTAAGGAGGAAAAAGGGACAGAGGGACTTGGGTCCAAAATAGGGACACCTGGGAGGTCTGTGGCAGTGTTACATAAACATCTAATATATTAATACATTATTATTATTTTAATTTGTATTACTTTTATATTTACTTTCATATAAATATGCACCCTCAGGGTGTTTCTGTATGTTTGCATGTGATTACTTCTGCATTGCATCAGATATGAACATGCCAGTTTATTTTACATTGCTAAGAGGTGCTAAATAACTTTGTCTTTTGCATTGTGCATGTGGGGTGGTGACTGCCTCCATCTTGGTTGTGCACTTCTCTGACCTGTCCAAGGCCGTTTATAAAAAGTGTAGAATAAAGCTGGTTCCTATCTATCTTAAATTCATTTTGTCTAGGCCCAAGAGAGGCAGGTAAGTCTCCTGCAGTATAGATACACTGTGTAGTGTAGGGAACTACAGCTTGCTTTGCTGTCTTCGTAGCTTCCAAAGGATTGAATGGAGAGAGCTTGCAAACATGTGTGACCACCTCCACATTCATTCTTCATCTGGATGCTGCCTCAGAGGTGGGACGGGACCCTTGTTCTGGAAATAAGTGTGAATACTATGGTCTACATTTTTTCATTTTTAGAACACTTTTTTCAATTCAGGATAGTCATCTCAAAGAGGATTCACTGTAATAAAAAATGGAAGTATAAATGTAACTAGTGAACTTACATAAGTGGAAATAATGGTAAGTGCCTCTTGATAATACCGCCATGCTTCCTCTTTGTCACAATCTTCTAGCTCCACAGACCTTTCAGGTAAGGTCAACTTTATTAGGCTATGTAGGCATTTACTGATAGTAAAAACAAAATAGATGAGGTACTATTTCATGCAATCACAGCATAATAAAATATTAAACCAGCAATATTGAATGTGGATTGCATTCAATGGGGCCGCATCCTGATTTTCACTGACAAATATAGGACATGTTTTATTTGTTTTGCAGAGCCATAGAATGGAAGAAAAGGGCCCCATAAAAGTGAAGAGGCCTGCATCTAATCCACAAGAAAACGGATCAGCATTTTTGCAGACAGCATACGGCCGTCTAAATGAGCCCTAACCCGTAGAATACCAGCTCCAAACATGTACGGTGCTGCAGGACATGACTTAAGTCCCAGCGCAGTACATATATGACGCTCTGATCGGGCAGATGCAGGAGCTCTATCAGCAGCAGGGGTCCAGCTGTTCCTGACAGCTGAGCCACTGCTGTATATGCCAGCATCAGTAAATACACAGATGCCAGCTTATTAACCCTGTGTACACCGTGGTCAAGATGTACTGTAATGCATTATAGATGGGATCAGATCCCCAAAACTGTAAAAAAAAAAAAAAAATTAGTTTTTCTTAATAAAAAAAATTATAGATATATAAAATTGTAAAAAATAGAAAAAATCAGACATATCAGGTATTGCCGTGTCTTTAACAATCGGGTCTATAAAAATATTACATGATCTAATATAACCCAAAACGGTACCAATCAAACCGTCACCTCATCCCGCAAAAAATGAACCCCTATATAAGACAATCACCCGAAAAATAAAAAAATTATGGCTTTCAGAAAATGGCAACACAAAAACAAGATAAAAACTGTGCCAAAACAGCCATTTTTGGTCACCTTGCCCCAAAAACGTGTGGGTGGCGTGGTGCTCGGGCTTAAGACATGTCCTCCACTATAGGACATGTTGACTAACCTCTCAATTTTAACATCAGTTTGAGGGCTTAGTAAGACCGCAGTGTGCACCTGTTTTGTCATTTGTTATTGCTATATTGTTATATTATTTATCACATCCACACTATTGCCATTTTGTGTAGGATGTCTATTGTGGTACTTGTGGTCCGCTGCGGGCATCCTCCACGTATGCATTTTTGCTGGGGATCGCCATTAGCAACGGGCCACAAGTGCAGGATCTGCTCCCCTGTTTATATATGCACAACTGAATTTTTGGGTTGAGCACATCCTGCTTCATGCCACCTTTCAGTTGGTTTGTGTAAAGATAAAAACGGTGCCAAAACAGCCATTTTTGGTCACCTTGCCCCAAAAACGTGTAATATTGAACGATCAAAAAAAATCATATGTACCCAAAAATAGTACTAATAAAAACGTCTACTCTTCCCACAAAAAATGAGCCCCTAGACAAGACAACTGGCAGAAAAGTAAAAAATATGGCATTCAGAACATGCTTTATTATGTAAAGCTAAAACAAAACAAAAAAAAAATAGATATGCGGTATTGTTGCATCCGTATTGACCTGCTCTATAAAAATAACACATGATCTATCCGTTCTTATCCTGATATCTTAATATTAAGCAATCAAAAATCATATATACCCCAAAGTTTTACCAATAAAACTGTCGCCTTATCCCATAGTTTCCAAAATAGGGTCACTTTTTGTGAGTTTCTACTGTAGGAGTGTATCACGGGGTCTTAAAATGTGACATAGCATATACAAGACATATGGTTTTGCGTTGTGCTCATACAGCAGTTTACAACAACATATGGGGTGTTTCTGTAAATTGAAGAATCAGGGTAAGAAATGTTGAGTTTTGTTTGGCTGTTAACCCTTGCTATGTTAAAGGAAAAATGGATTAAAATGGAAAATCTGCAAAAAAAAGTGACATTTTGAAACTTCACCTCCATTTTCCTTCAATTCTTGAGGAACACCGAAATGGTTGGGAGTTTGTCAAATCAGTTATGAATAACTTGAGGGGTGTAGTTTCTAAAATGGGATCATTTATGGGTGGTTTTATACTAAATAAGCCCCACAAAGTAAGTTCATAAGGTCCTTAAGTGGGTTTTGGAAATTTTCTTAAACATTTTAAGAATTGCTTCTAAAATTCTAAGACTTCTAGTGCCCTAAAAAAACTAAATGTAATTTACAAAATTATGTCAACATAAAGTAGACATATGGGAAATGTAAAGTAATAACTATTTTATAGTTTTTCTTAAAAGCAGAGAAATTCAAACTTCAAAAATTGTGAATTTTTCAAAAAGTTCAGTAAATGTTGGATTTTTTCATAAGTAAAGGTAAAACATATTGATTCAAATTTACCACTAACATGAAGTACAATAATTTTGGCGAATAAGGAAAAAAAATGGGAGAGGTGCTCATAGGGCAATATGTTGTAACATGCGTTTCTGTATCAAGTGATTGGATATGCTCACCTTTTTTCGTTGTGCATGGATGGGCACAACAACCGTAAAGCAATGTTTGCCTATTTGTAGGCCCTTAGTGGTCGGTGCTGCCAGTACCCTTTCAATCCCTTTGGTGGAGTTGCCGATGCTCCTTGGGACTTAATTTTTCGAACTGTAGGAAGGCTTTTGTGCATAAAGCACAGATTGAGTACTTCTTTGGCGCACAAGAAACAACCGTCTAAGTCAAGAAGTGGTTCTTGTGTGTTTATTTAGACAAGGCGTTTCGGGACTTTTTGTCCCTTTTTCAAGTCTTAAAAGACGCCTCAGCATGAAGGGCAAGAGCTGTGCAATCGCTATATTCCTCTTTCCGCTTGCATCTGCTGTGGGTGCTTGGCGCGGCTCAGCACCCACAGCAGATGCAAGCGGAAAGAGGTACAATGTGACATGAGGAAACATTCTCAGAATGGCTTGGATAAGTAAAAACATTCCAGAGTTATTACTATGGAAAGTGACAGTCAGATTTGCAAAAATCAGCCTAGGATTAAGGCCTTATTCCGTGCATTGGGAACCGCAATCTGCCGTCCCCAATGCACGGGCACTATCCGTGCGGCTGTCACGACAGATCCAGACCCATTCAACTTCAACACAAGTTCTATTTCTTTGCGATGCAGAGGCATGGAACCCCCCTCTCTCCGTGCCTCAGCCCTGCAAAAAAACAGAACTTGTGTCAAGTGAATAGGTCCGCATCTGTGATGCGGTGAGCATACAGCTGGTGCCCGCATATTGTGGACCCGCTGTTTGCAGGACGCAATATGGACAATGGCCGGTGCATGAGGCCTAAGAGAGGTTGTCCGGGTTCAGAGCTGAACTCATTTAGCCTGTATGAGTGGAGCAACTAAGCATTTCTAGCTCCGATGCTCCCCCTTGCCCTGAACTGCATAGCACAGGACAAGGGCTGTTTTGTTTACTGCCGGTGATGTACATGGCTTTTTCTCAGTATGCTAAGTGGACGCTTCCACCTAGCAGTGATTCCGGTGATATCACCGACACTAATGGGCAGGCAGTCTTTATTGCTGCCTTAGCCTGTAAAACACTACTGAACAAAAAGCCTTTGCCCTGCGCGATGCCGATGCAAGAAATCCTCTGATGCTCCATTCATACAGGCGAAATGAGTGAGGTGGAGCTTATGTTCATGTTCAGCTCTGAACCCAGGCAAACCCTTTAAGATGAAAAGTGGCTTGGTACTGAAGGGGTTAAAGATCTATGTTAAAAAAAAAGGCCATAAGTCACATCTAAATAAAGGAAATTCAGACAGTACTACCTCTTAAAACAGTATATCATGTGTCATCTGCTCTGACCATTATTACCTCAATACATCGGTAAATTGCTAGCTCAAATACATGTACAACAAGTAGTCTATAGCCCTGGATCCTCTAGCGGAGGATCCTGGACTTTGGGTAGGGTGTCTTATGACCTTTTAGTAGCATAGATGCTGGGTTTTCTGAACTTCGATTGTGCTTTATGAAATACCACATGTAATATATTTTATAGCTGAATAAAATTTAGAAATTAATTATGAAAATTGTAATTCAGTTGTGTAATGGAGTTTTTTCTATTACTATTTCCTGACTATAGGGGGCCAGTGAATATACTGCATAATATGCATAACCCTAATATGCCTAATTCTTAAATAGTTGCCTTGTGAGTTACATTTGTGTAATGAAATAAAAACTGATGTAAGTTTGCAATAGATTTTAATTTAAAATGTTTAGGTCTGCAGTTTTATACCTATGCATCTCTATGGTAACAGAAAACACACAAACCCTGTATAAAACCCTGCACTCATACTTTCTTCAATCTGTTCCCAACAGTGGCCTTTAAATAATAATTAGTGACCACAAATACGCCTTTTTACGGCGTCACTAAGGGGCCTTAGGCTAGACTCCACCTTTTCTCGACGGCCTGGTCTAAGGCCTGCATGGGTTCCCCACGTAATAGTGAGTGGGGGCTCAGCTCTCGCATGAGAGCCACACTCCTGCTCTAACAGCCAGACTGACAGGAGCACCGATATGGACTGTTTAACCCCTTACATACCGTGGGCAATGGCGCCTGCTGCATCTAAGTGGTTGCAGAGAGAGCAGACTCCCTTTGTAATCCATCGGCACCCCAAGATCTCATTTGTGGGGTGTGTATAAGCAGGCTGGTAACTGGTATAGGCCCCAAGCCTGCCTTGAGTGCATTGTACCTAAGAAATAGTGCATTGTACTTTAGAAGCGATCAAAAGATCGCCTTTTATAGTCCTATTGTGGAATTATTAAATGGTTTAAAAAAAAGTAAAACGAATGTATTAAATAAAAAAGTCCAATAAAATACTCATCTTTTCCACTGAAAAAATACTTTTCAAATGAAAAAAATAAAATCTCCACCACATGTTTGGTATCACCGCATCCCGCAACAATCCGTACTACAGAAATATCATATATAAATTATCATGCACTGTGAACGCCCCCAAAAAAGCCAGAATTGCTGCTTTTTGCTTAAAAAACCAATGAAAGCTACAAGTCCTCACAAAAATCAAGCCCTCACACAGCGCCATAAAAATAAAAAGGATATAGGAACTTGGGATGCGGTGATGCAAAAAGATTTTCTTAAAAAAAAAAAATGTATTGCACAAAAGTAGTAAAACATAAAAAAAACTAAATGTATTTGGTATCGCTGTAATCATACTGATAAAGAGAATAAAGTTATGTTATTTATGCCAAAAAATGAACGCAGCAACATGTATTTAATGTAAAACCTCAGTGGCAGTATTGCTGTTTTTTTCTCATCTCCCCCCCCCCAGAAGGAGTTGATAAGTTAATCAGTTAAGTTATGTGCACCCCAAAATGGGGCCATTAAAAATGACAACTTGTCCCTCAAATAACATGCTCCTATGTGGCTACATAGATGGAAAAATAAAACAGTTATACCTCTTGGAAGGCGACAAATGGAAAAATGAGAAAAAGCTTGGTTAGTATGGCCCAAAACAGGCTGCTAATTAAGGGGTAAGTTTTTTTCTTCATTTATTTTTTGTAATCTTGACCACATAGCTGGCATTTGCTGTGTTTGGAGCGGGTCTACATTCTTGTGACCAGTGGTGTTCCAAGGGGAGGGTGGCCTGACCCAGGTGCTAGCTTATGCAAAGGGGGGCAATAGTTCACTGTGTGGCATGCAAGCCTATGGCTCCTATGCCCGCAGCTCTGACTCATACGCCTCAGGCTGGTAAGCCTGAAGCCTATAAGGCAAGAGATAGCGATGACATCACCGGGACGTTCTGTGCCGAGTCTTGCGAAATAATGTGAGATGAGCGAATCGAGGAATTTCAGCAAAAATTCGATTTTCCTCATGCTTCGTGGTAACGAATCACATTTTTCCCTGAAATGGCTGCTGCACGTGTGAGGACATGGAGCAAGGAACTCTGGGAAGGGTCACCCATAATGCCATGTATGCAGCCAATCAGCAGCCAGACAGCCCTGTGATGTTACAGCTCTATAAATAGCCTCAGCCATCTTGGATTCCGCCATTTACCAGTGTACTTAGTGCAGGGAGAGACCTCATCAGGCGCTAGGGACAGTGCTAGGAAAGACTTTATTGTGCTGAAGAAACAATATAGAAGTTCAGGGAAAGATTAGTCAAGGTGTAGGGAAATAATAGGGAGGCATCATCTACACCAGTGTTTCCCAACCAGTGTGCCTCCAGCTGTTGCAAAACTACAACTCCCACCATGCTCGCACAGCCTTTGGCTGTGCAGGCATGCTGGAAGTTGTAGTTTTGCAACAGCTGGAGGCACTCTGGTTGGGAAACACTGATCTACACTATAAAAGGAGAACAGGGTGCAAGTTCAGCCTGGGCAATAGGAGCGATTCTATTACAGCTTGCTGCACTAATTGGGGATCCAAATTGGTGTTATACTGCTGCTTTTAGGTTGTTTGCACTATATCATACATCACTAAATCCAGCAAACCTTGCTTGTGATTGGGGTGCAAGTTCTGTGTGATACAGCCATTTACTAGGTGTATTAATAGGAAAAAATATGTACGTCCTATTAGCCGTTCTGCATTGATTTTACATTGTTTTACCTTTTTTTTTGTGGGGGGGGGGGTGTATTAATAGGAAAAAAAAAGAAGAAAAAAATATGTCATAAGTGCCGTTCAGCAGTGAAGTTACATTGTACTACAGCCATTTACAGGGTGTAGTAATATGAAAGATACTTACATCCCATTAGCCGTTTTGGCCCCATTACTGCCCAAATAAATGAATTGTGCAGTGATTCTAAGAGCGACGCCTGTCATCTGCATGTCATACTGACTCACAGTTTTGTTTCAATACCACAGAAGACTCCCTATGCATGTTACTGCAAGGCACAGTTTTCTACACCACTATACAGGCTCTCTGCAGCCAGGAAATGGCTGTTTTTAACGCAATTCGCCACAAATAAATTCGTATAGAATCAAATCTTTTCAGAAAATTCGTCTAACCGACCAAATCAAATTTTTGAGAAATTCAATAATTTCTAGTGATAATGCGTCACAGGAGGGCACAGTGATGTGTTTACTACCGCCTTCGCGAGATGGAGGAACTCAGGAGAGGCAGTGACAAAGAGGTGACTGACACTGACAGACATATCGTACAAATGTTTTGGTTAAGTAATTGTCTGAGACTTGATGTTGCATGACAAAAGTGCAGTTTGCTGGCCTGCGGGGATTGGAGCTGGAAGGGAGTGGTGGCTGAGGTAATGAGGGTGGTTGTAGTCATCACGGTGGCTAACTGGGGCTCTAGAGATTTCCTGGGCAGTGAATAGAGGGGCGCTTCCCTTCTTCCCCTGGGGGCATACCCTGGACTTTTGGGGGTTCCAGCTTGGTGATTGCTGTGGTTGATGTGAGAACAAGCAGTGGGGTGCAGGGCAGGAGAACAGATGCAGGGCGGTGGATCGTGAAGGCAATGACCTGGCCCGTTTGGTTTGGTTGGAATCAATAGTGTCTCTTTACTGAATAGATGATGGGAGTTACATTATAAATGCAACCAGTAGGCACAGTTTTCAGATATTGCAAAGAGTAGGCTTTTCCCAAAGGCTGTATGTACGGAGGTGGCTTTAATGACCAAAGGTGTGTAGTCACTCTCAATATACTTTTTGCAATACCCAGTTGCAGGGTGCAGTCCTATTGGATGGCCAGTCCATCTCAGAAGTGCGGTTGACGCCAGATGCAATAAACCATTTCCACATGCAGTTAAGTCTATTGCCACATATGTGAATTTAACTTACTGTCCACCACATACATTTTTAATGGTTCTCAACCTTTTGTAAATATTCTGTGTTTTCTTCCATAAGGGAGCTATCCTTAGTAAAGTTGCTTTCAGGCAGTTTTCCACTCTCAGCAATGGTGTAAGGCGCTGGATAAGAATTCTATTTGGCCTGCTTTTGCGGCAGTACACGGCAAACAAATCTTCATTCTAGCTCTGCTGGCTAAGAACTCTCTATTTTAAAAGTGAGGGGGGCAGGGCCATCCTGTCTCCCGGCAACCAACTAAGAACTGACAGTTTAACCATTTTTTACCTATATATAACCATTTGGTATACATATTGCACAAATCATCTCAGTAGACTTTTTAACAGCTTTTAAAGAATGAAATACAGCACTAAACTTTTTAGTAGCAAACTCTGTATTAACCCTTTAGGAGTGATGGGTCACTGCAAAAGTTACCATGTAGCTTATCTAGGAGTGAAATACATACCACTCCAAAATTTGTGGAAATTGCTTTATCCAAACTATCCTAGAACCCAGCTTCATGTACAAATATCATACCTTATTCTGTAGACATTCAATGAGTCCTGCTTCTTATGCAGTGTTAAAGCAGCCAATAATACTTTCTTGCAAATTGATGGATAATATGCTGGAGCTTCCATTGATAGAGCTAAATTATAAAATAATTGAAATAAAAAATATACTCACAAACTGGATTATATTATATTTTATTATTTTTTATTAAAAATGAAACATTGCTGTAGGTCTGGTGAATATATATATAGCTGGGTAACAGTTAGAATGCCGGGTAGAGGGAAGAGTGCCAGGGAGGCAGGCCCTGAACTGACACACCCCAACAAGTTTGCATGGTTGGCAGATGAGGGGGGTGTGAGTTCAGGGAGAGCACTGCTGCAGCCGGACACTTCCTCTGCCAGTAAGGGGAATGTCAGCTCAAGTAAGCAGGGGACCAGGAGGGCAGGGCAGGCCAAACAGGTGCTGGTAGCGGGAGACTCAATTATTCGGGGTACAGATAGGGCGATCTGTCACAAAGACCGGGATCGTCGAACGGTGTGTTGTCTTCCTGGCGCTCCAGGTCGACACATTGTGGATCAGGTTGACAGATTACTGGGAGAGGCTGGAGAAGATCCAGCAGTCATGGTCCATATTGAAAGCAATGACAAAGTTAAAGGTAGGTGAAGGGTCCTTAAAAATGATTAAGGCAAGGAATTCAAAGGTGTTTTCCGAAATAATACCTGTACCACGAGCCACACAAGAAAGGCAGCGGGAAATTAAGGAGGTTAACAAGTGGCTCAAGAACTGGTGCAGTAAGGAGGGGTTTGGGTTCCTAGAGTACTAGTCCGGCTTCTAGGTGGGCTACAGGCTCTATCGTAGGAATGGGCTGCATGTCAATGGGGAAGGTGCAGCTGTTTTGGGGGAAAAGATGGCTAGAAGGTTGGAGGAGTGTTTAACCTAGGGACTGGGGGGAGGATAATTACGTTATAGGAGGGGAAGATAATGCAAATAGAGACCTGGGGCCAGGTAATGGAACTGGGGAGGAATGGAGGGACGAGAACAGTTCAGAAGGAAAGGTATAGGGTAAAAAATATACATAAACCTCTTAATTATATGTATACTAATGCCAGATGCCTGACTAATAAAACTAGTGAACTGGAATTAGTGATGTGTGAGGAGAACTAGGACATAGTAGGAATAACTGAGACATAGCTGGATAATAGCTATGACTGGGAGGATAATGTACAGGGTTACAGTCTGTTTAGAAAGGATTGTCAAAACCAGAGAGGGGTTTGTCTTTATGTAAAGTCCTGTCTAAAGCCCACACTCTGGGAAGATATAAGGGAGGGACATGAACATGTGGAATCACTGGTGTAGAAATGCATGGAGGAAAAAACAATAATAAAATACTAATAGGAGTTTATTATAAGCCAGATATTATAAGTTAGATGAGGCGGCAACTCTTAATGACGTTGTTATTATGGTGGACTTCAACTACCCAGATATAGACTGGGAAACTGAAACCTGTACATCTCATAAAGGAAACAGGTTCTTAGCAATAATCAAAGACAATTATCTTTCCCAACTGGTTCAGGACCCAACTAGAGGGACGCCACACTGGACTTAGTAGGCATGTCCAAACTGTGGCCCTCCAGCTGTTGCAAAACTACAACTCTCAGCATGCCCACATAGCGTTAGGCTGTCCAGGCGTACTGAAAGTTGTAGTTTTGCAACAGCTGGAGGGCTGCAGTTTGGACATGCCTGTATTAACCAATAGACCTGACAGAACAACAGATGTGCAAGTTGGGGGACACCTGGAAAATAGTGAGAATAAAGTAATAACCTTCCAATTGTCATTCAAAGGAGTGTTTCTTCAGGGAAATAACCTTCCAATTGTCATTCAAAGGAGTGTTTCTTCAGGGAGGAGCAAAAACACCAAACTTAAAAAAAGCTAAATTTAGCCAACTAAGAGAGGCCATAGGCCTAACAGGGAAAAATACCTCAAAAAAAAAAAAATACAGCCAAAAAATCTGATATTTTTGAGAGGTAAATACCTTATGGAAATAAAAGGTTAAGGAACAAAAAAAAAAAAACCCCAATGTGGATAAATAGAAGTGTAAAGAGAGCAATAAATGACAAAAAAAAAGCATTTAAAATCACTAAAACAAGAGGGTAGTGAGGAAGTATTGAAAAACTATAAGGAAAAAAATAGAATATGTAAAAGACAAATGAAAGCAACCAAACTAGAGACCAAGAGATTAATTGCCACAGAGTGTAAAACTAACCCTAAAATGTTCTTCAATTATATAAATGGTAAAAATTATAAATCTGAAGGTGTCGGCCCTTTATAGAGTGATGAGGGGGGAGTTGCAGAAAGTTAAGAGGAGAAAGCAAATCTATTAAATATTTTTTTCTCCATTGTATTCACTGAAGAAAATAAACTGTCAGATGAAATGCAAAATGCAAAAGTAAATTCCCCATTAAAAGTGCCCTGTCTGACCCAGGAAGAAGTACAGTGACGTCTTAAAAAGATTAAAATAGACAAATCGCCGGAACCAAATGGCATACACCCCCGTATCCTAAGAGAATTAAGTAATGTCATAGCCAGACCCTTATTTCTTATATTTAAGGATTCTATACTGACAGGGAGTGTTCTACAGGATTGGTGCATAGAATGTCGTATATGTGGACTTCTCCAAAGCCTTTGACACTGTACCACATAAAAGGTTAGTATATAAAATAAGACTGCTTGGACTGGGGGAAAATGTCTGTAGGTGGGTAAGTAACTGGCTCAGTGATAGAAAACAGAGGGTAGTTATTAATGGTACATTCTCAGATTGGGTCACTGTCCCTAGTGGGGAACCTCAGGGGTCAGTATCGGGCCCTATACTCTTCAATATATTTATTAATAATCTTGTAGAAGGCTTGCACAGTAAAATATAAATTTTTGCAGATGACACTAAAGTAAAGTAATTGACACAGAAGAGGACAGTATACTGCTACAGATGGATCTGGATAGATTGGATGCTTGGGCAGGGAAGTGGCAGATGAGGTTTAACACTGACAAATGTAAGATTATGCACATGGGAAGGAATAATGCAAGTCATCAGTACATGGAAAAGGACTTCGGAATTTTAGTGAACAGTAAACTAAGCTGTAGAAACCAGTGTCAGGCAAATGCTACCAAGGCCATAAGATAATGGGTTGCATCAAAAGGGGCATAGATGCCCGTGATGAGAACATAGTCCTGCCACTTTACAAATCACTAGTCAGACCACACATGGAGTACTGTGTACAGTTCTGGACTCCTGTGAACAAGGCAGACATAGCAGAGCTGGAAAGGGTTCAGAGGAGGCAACTAAATTAATAACTGGAATGGGTGGACTACAGTACCCAGAAAGATTACCATTCACTTTAGAAAAGAGAAGACTCAAGGGAGATCTGATAACTATGTATAAATATATCAGGAGTCAGTACAGAGATCTCTCCCATCATCTATTTATCTCCAGGACTGTCACTCTCACGAGGGGACATCCTCTGCGTCTGGACAAAATAAGGTTTGTACACAAACATAGAAGAGGATTCTTTACGGTAAGAGCAGTGAGACTATGGAACTCTATGCCTGAGGATGTGGTGATAGTGAGTTCACTAAAAGAGTTCAAGAGGGGCCTGAATGTATTTCTGGAGTGTAATAATATTACAAGCTATAGCTACTAGAGAGGGGTCGCTGATGCAGGGAGTTATTCTGATTGCCTGATTGGCGTCGGGAAGGAATTTTTTTGCCATAAAGTGGGGAAAACTGTCTTCTACCTTACAGTTTTTTTTTTTACCTTCCTCTAGATCTACTTGCAGAATAACAAGCTGAACTGGATGGACAGATGTCTTTTTTTAGCCTTATAAATTATGTTAATATATATATATATATATATATATATATATATATATATGTAAACTAGCAGAAGGACCCGGCTTCGCACGTGTATTTTTCATCTATCTCATTTAATGTTTGTGTGTCATTGAAAGATATCGATAGTATCCACTATAACAGTGACATCTACAATACCCCGCGCCTTTAACAGTGACCTCCACGGCGGCCTGCCCCCTTAACAGTAACATCCACAGCACCCTCCCCTTTAACAGTGACCTCCACAGCTGCTGCCTAGTGATGAGCGAGCATGCTCGGCTTCGGCTTGAGCATCGCTATGCACGGAACATGGCGGTACTCGACCGAGTACCACATATGCTCGAGCGCCATGCTCGAGTCTCCTTCCTGCACGTTTCGCGGGTTTTAATCTCTCAATAAAGGTGCAGGTATTACAGTGATTGGCTGGCCAGAATGCATCATTGGAGGTTATATAGCAACCGATGACATGTGCTCTGATCAGTCATAGTCAGGGAGAGCAGAGCGTAGGAAGGGAAAGACAGTGTAGGGAGTGAATTTCACAGTTTTTATTCAGAGAAAGCTTTTCTAATACCCAAAAGTCCTTTTAAGGACTACTGTGTGTGTGTGTGTGTTTTAGAGCAGCAATCTACTTACCTGCTGCAGTCTCAGGGACAGTGCTTCGAAAGGGACAGACATTTGCTATTTTCACTACCGAAAGCTTTTCAAAGACCCCGAAGTCCTTTTAATGACTACTGTGAGTGTTTGACAGCAGCAAGATATTTTTATTTTATACTTATAAGTGACATCTTATGTACATCATCCGCAGACTGTGTTGTTAATCATCTGGGCCACATCTAGTGTCCATAATCTGTGGTGTTCTGTAACTAATAGTGCAGAACATCTGCAAACAGTGTCTATATTACAAATTCCAATAATCTGGGCCACATCTAGTGTCCATAATCTGTAGTGTTCTGTAACCAATAGTGTAGAACATCTGCAAACAGTGTCTGTATTATAAATTCCAATAATCTGGGCCACATCTAGTGTCCATATTCTGGGATTCTGTGACATATACTGTCCTGCATCCGAAAACTTTGTCTTTAGCGGGCAGTAAAACAATCTGCACCACATCTAGTGACAAAACCATTAATATGAAGAAAGCGAGCACTAAGGGACAGGGAAGGGGGCATGATGCTGATGGTGTAGGCAGAGGCTGTGGCCCTGGGCGCAATGAAACTGTGTCTGCCCCAGTGCACCAGAAAAAAAAAAACATCCACCGTACCCAGCTTCATGTCCAATTTAGCTGGGCGGCGCAGGACAACACTGTCCAAGTCGGACCAGTGCGAACAGTTGGTCGGTTGGATTGCTGAAGATAATGCTTCCAGTTGGTTAAGCACCACCCTCTCGTCCAGTCTGTAGCCAAGAGTCTGGTCAACCGAATCCTCAGTCTAATCATCCTTCCTCCCACCATGGAGAGGCTTGCCAAACAAGTGATCCCCCACTTGGATATTCTGAGGAGCTCTTTCCAGCGCCACTTTTGGATTTGGCCCTCGCGCCCAGCACACTTGAAGAGGTACCTAAGATATTGTGCCCTGATTCCCAACCTCTTGAGCCTTTACAGTCTCAAGAAGATGACGGTGGTGAATCATTCGTTCACGAGGTGGATGATGAGACACAGTTGTCAATCACTGAGGTTGTGGTTAGGTCAAGTCAGGAGGATGAGCAGAGTGAGGAAGTGGAAGAGGAGGTGGTGGACAATGAGGTTACTGACCCAACATGGGAAGGTGAAAAGCCAAGCGAGGACAGCAGTATAGAGCAGGTGGGATCCGCAGCATCGCAACAGTCTGGAAGAGGCAGTGGGGTTTCAAAAGGGAGAAGTTGGCGCACACCAAACAGGCCCACAACTGCTACGCCAAGCACCCCATGCGTAAATTTACCTTGCCAAGGGGTAGGTGTTCCGCAGTATGGCGCTTTTTTGAGGAAAGTGCAGACGACAAAAGAGTGGTAGTTTGCAACCTGTGCCGTACCAAAATGAGCCAGAGCGTGAACACTAGCAACCTCACCACCACCAGCATGATCCTCCACATGGCATCCAAGCACCCTAATAAGTGGGCCGAAAGCCTGGGTCCACAATCTGGGTCTGCGGGTCACACCACTGCCTCCTCTTCCCCTGTGTAACGCACTGCTGGACAATCCCCTGTCGAAGGCGCAGGCCCAGGTGCCCCTCGCTCTGCACCTGGACCTTCGCATGAACCATCAGCAACAACATCCACTTCCCTGTCCCAGTGCAGCGTCCAAAGGTAGATGACACAAGCATTTGAACGCAAGCACAAATACCCATCCACCCACAGGCCATAGCACTAAATGCACAACTTTCGAAAGGCTTGACGACACTTTTAGGCTTGACGACACTGAGGCTTTCCGCAGCCTGATTTCGGCGGCCGTCCCTCGGTACACAGTCCCCTAGCTGCCACTATTTTTCACACCAGCATGTGTCCCAGAACATCACCCGTGCCCTGACCAACGCACTTACTGGGAAGGTCCACTTCACCACGGACACATGAACAAGTGCTGGTGACCAGGGACGCTACTGTACATTTCCCTGACCACACACTGGGTGAATGTTGTGGACTACGGGAGTGAGTCATACCCTGGGATGGCACAGGTGCTACCCACGCCCAGGATTGCCGGCTCTACGTCCCTCAGGGTCTCCGCCAGCAGCTATGTTACTGGCTCCATCCCCACTTCTCCTCCTCTGCCGCCTCCTCCACCACTTCCACCTCCAGCAGCAGTCAGCCGTCAGTCGCTAGCTGGAAGCAGTGTAGCACTGCTGTCGGTAAGCGTCAAGAGGTCGTGCTGAAGCTTATCTGCTTATGGGAAAAACAGCACACCACCGCAGAGCTATGGTAGGGTATAAGGGACCAGACCAAGCTGTGGCTTTCGCCACTCAACCTACAACCAGGCATGGTTGTGTCTGACGATAGCGTGACTTGGTGGCGGCTTTGGGGAGCTCGGCAACCTGACACACATCCCATGCTTAGCCCACATCTTAAACTTAGTGGTTCAGTGGTTTATCAAAATCTACCCCAATTTGTCAATGCTGCAGCAGCGTTTGCGGCTTCTAGATCACCGACTGTTGTGCGACCTGTGCACATGCTGGAACTCTACGTTCTACATGTTGTCCAGGCTCTGTGAGCAGCTTAGGGCAGTTGTGGAATACCAGCTGCAACACGGTCGTCGCCTTTCCAGTCAACTGCCACTATTCACAAGCGAGGAGTGGGCATTGATGTCAGACCTCTGTGAGGTTTTAAAAAACTTTGATGAATCCACACAGATGGTTAGTGGCGTTAGTGCTGTGTCTTCTCAAACGATCGCTGCTCACAATTAAGGAAGACGCTCTGAATGTAGCAGCCAAGGAAATGGGGGAGGACATTACACAGGGTGATAGCCAGATCATCCACAGTTCGTCTTCTCAGCGCAAACTGGACCATGAAGAGGAGGAGCTGGAGACAGTTGCCTCTGCTACAGAGGGTAGTACCCATGGAACTTTAATTCCATCTGTTCAGCGTGGATGGGCAGAAGAGGAGGAGGAGGATGAGGAGATGGAGAGTCATACTGATGTCGACATCGACGTCTTGCCTGTTGGTACTCTGGCACACATGGCTGACTTCATGTTAGGCTGCCTTTCCCACGACCCTCACGTGATACGCATTTTAAATAACACGGATTACTGGGTGTTAACCCTTCTTGACCCCCACTACAAAGAGAACCTCTCATCTCTCATTCCTGTGGTAGAGAGGACGAGTAAAACGGTGCAATACCAGAAGGTACTTGATGAGAGATTGCTCCAAAATTTTCCATATGACAACGCGGCCGTCAGAGTCCGTACTTCCTTAGGCAACCGAGGAAGGGAGACAAGGGGAACACACAGCAGTTCCAACAAAGACAGCGCAACACTCTCCAAGGCATGGGACACATTCATGACACCTCGCCAGCAACCCCACCCTGAAGCGCGGTCTAGTGGTACAAGGAGGGAAAAGTGATATCGTGAAGTGATAAAGGAATACATAGCAGACTGTGTCAGCATCCTAAATGATCCCTCAGTGCCTTACAACTACTGGGTGTCCAAGCTAAACACGTGGTACGAACTTGCGCTCTACTCCTTGGATGTGCTGGTCTGCCCTGCCTCCAGCGTTTTGTCTGAGCGTGTATTTAGTGCTGCTGGTGGCATTAAAACAGATAAGCGTATCCGCTTGTCCACTGGCAATGCTGACAGGTTGACTCAGATAAACATGAACAAGGCCTGGATTGCCCCAGACTTCTCAACTCCACCATGCACTCGCATATAATGTTTTAGAGCGTGAGCTGAACAGCATGCACTCGCATATAATGTTTTAGAGTGTCAGCTCACCTGCAGGCACTCGCATATAATGTTTTAGAGCGTCAGCTCACCAGCAGGCTCTCGCCCCTAATGTTTTAGAGGGTCAGCTCAGCAGCAGGCCCTCGCCCCTAATGTTTTAGAGAGTCACCAGCAGGCCCTTGCTCCAAATGTTTTTTAAGGTTACCAGCAGGCCACCAATCATAATGTTTCAAGGGTGTGTATGATGCCCCCCTTTATGTGTAGTAAAGAGTGTATTGTAGTGCCGATTCCTTGTAATTTTTGGCAGCCCTTTCACTTAGTGCATAAGCTTTATGATTGTAGGAGTCCCACTACCTGAACAAATGTACCACAATGTGAATGAGGCCCTCCTTTATGTGATATACAGACTGTTTCGGAATGCCTCTTGCTTGTAAATTTTGGCAGCACTTGCACTTTATATACAATTGAATATACAGGAAAGAATGTTTCCTAACAATTTTTCCTGTGAAATAGATTTTTTTTGGGGGGGCGGTTGTCAGTCTGTAAAAGTGACATACAAATCGGACAACATGGTTCCTAGCAGCGACCTGGCATCCAGACATTGTCCCCATGCTGTTCCCGAATCACTTTGGTGGTGTTTGTCACTTTCTGACATTTTCCAATGGACCAGGCACCCTCCCCTCTTCAGAGCAGGGGGTTAGTGGTTGTCTCCCATTGACTTCTATTATACTCGAGTGCTTGGTCGAGCACACGAATATAGCAATGTGTTTGGGCCGAACAGCCGAATACTTTGGTGCCCAATCATCACTACTGCTGCCTCTTTATTAGTGACCTTTGCAGTACACAGTCTCATTAACAGTGATTTCCACAATAACCCGCCCCCTTAACAGTGACCTCTACAGAGCTCTGTTCCCTTAAAATGTGACCTACACAACATACCACCCCCTTAACAGTAACCTCTACAGCACTCCGCCCCTTAACACTGACCTCGATAGCGGACCAGCCCCTTAACTATGACCTCCACAGTTCCCTGTCCGCTTAACAGAGACCTTCACAGCACCCGTCCCTTTAACAGTGACCTCCACAGCATTGTGCCCTCTTATCAGTGACCTCCACAGCAGCCCGCCCCTTTAATAGTGACCTTAACAGCATCCCGCCCACTTAACAGTGACCTCCACAGCAGCACGCCCCTTTAACAGTGACCTCCACAGCAGCCGTCCCTTTATTAGTGGACACAGGAAAAAAATCACCCTCCCTCACACACCTGCAGCTCACAGAAGTTGATTTTTACCTTAATTTTTTCAATCCCCGTCGGCTGCAGAGTGGGAGGGGGCGTGGCTTCATGGTTCCTGGGGACGGGGTTTTTAAGTCTGTCTACCTGCCCCCTGAACTGTGGCCTCCACAGCACTCCGCTCCCTTAACAGTGTAATCCACAGCGCCCTGCCCCTTTAAAGCTGACCTGCAGCAGTGAAGAAAACTGGCAGGGTTGTTAGGGAAACCTGGTGTACAACTGTGTGTATGTGGAGACTTTCTATTGGCTGATAAGGGACATGTGACATGTGTATGGCAGAGATATGGATATGCAGAAAAAGACAAGCTTCTATTGGGTAATGTAGGTCTCAGACCGAGTCTAAAACCTTCCCGGACACCTGATGTACCTGTGTGAAAAATGTGATTGTAAATCCGACGGTGCAGATTCCTTTAGCGGACATACATACACACACAGACACGATATGTATATACAATATATATATCTATATCTATATATATATAATATATATAGTATATACATACATACACTGAGAGGCAAAAGGGTAAAATTGTTTTGAACTTTTGACTTTCAGGCTCCATGTCTCACTATCCTGTACAGCTTTGAACATTAGACTACCATCATTTTATAGACAATCATCTTGGCTACCTCATACATAAATTGGACTTGCAACTATTTAGCATATGATTAGTTTTGCAGATTCTTGTCATGTAACTGCATTGTTACAGTTTTTCTCCTGTGGTGGAACAATCTTTTTCTTCTTGTATACTACAAATTACAACCTGTTCTCATATTCCCTAATAGCTCAGTGTGTTATAAGGTTGATTCCCAAGCGAAAGGCCCCTTGTTTTTAATCCAGGAGCAGCAATGAAGAAGATTTCCTAAGAAAAGATAAACAGCATCATCCAGCTCATCGTTAGCGGTATCTTGGCCAAGAAAATTGCCAAACTGCATCATGTAAGTGCCATGCCAGAATACGAAATGAAGCCTGTCCATCCATTCCAAAGCCAGGAGGTGGATGTCCAGGCAAAATATCAGAGTCAACAAGTTGGCTAATTACAAGGTCTGTCAGTTCTGGTGCGACAAACACGGCAGTGACCCAAGGTGCCTCGTATGCTTTGTAATAATGAGATCACAGATGTCCGTGCAAGCACCATGGGACACACATTACAAGTCCAGAAAGGTGGTCCAAAAAAATGTGAAGAAGCTTCAACTTCAATATCGTCATAAGAAGCGCCAGCTCGAGTTTTCAAAAAAGTACGAACATTGGACAGTAGAAGGTTGGAAACAGGTGATTTGGAGCAATAAGATGAAAGTCAATAGACTGGGCTCTGATGGGTGCAAATGGGTTTTGAAGACACAAGGGAAAAGGGGGCTAACAGATTGAGAAATTGAAAGAACTGATGCTATGGGGTTGTTTCATATCCAAAGACATTGGATACTTCACCAGGATTGATGGTTGTTTTAGTGCTGAGCTACAGTATATGCGAGTATCCTACAAGACGAGTTACTTCGTACACTCGAGTACTATGGGTATGAAAAGAATAACAGTGTTCCAGCAGGCAGACTGCAGGGTGGGGGTGTATTTTATAAATTTTACAAGGTTCTGATCCTCAGAGTAACAAACTGTGGGGATCAGAACCTTTTGCCGGTTGGTCAATACTCTGATTGGCTAGTCTGGTCAGACTAACCAATCAGAACGTCACCGGCCTGGGACCGCTCTCATTGGTCCCGGGCCAGTTAGCTGAGACCCCCGGGTGTGTGTGTAACAGCCGGGATCTCAGCGCTGTCACCATGTCTGCAGATATGGTGACAGATTGCTGCCATGACAAACCTGTACATCATGGTGGCTTAATGCAGTGCAGTTCACGACCTACAGGTACCTCATGGTGGCTTAAGGGTTTAAGCAGATTAACAAACATTTCTGCTAAAGCCTTCTGTCTTAGCTAAAACACTGCTTGTATTATGCCCGAGTTTAGCTAAGAAATATCACTTTTAATAAGATGCTGACTTCATCTTTGATTTTCAAGGACTGCCTTTTCAAGGACCGGACATTTAGATCTCGAACTGACAATACATTTGATTCCCACATTTGTATCGAAATCAGGGCCCAGTCTGCCTGTTGTATTTTATGGAGAGGTAGTTGCATATTACAGTTCCAAGAACAGCCAAGCTTCTTACATGCAATAGATTCCAATGTTTTAGTGTCCAGGCTGGACAACTTCCACACCGACTCCAATACAGTCTCTAGCCCTGGGTCATTTAATTTTGCTCTTACTTCAAACTCAAAAAGAAGCAAAATAATCTCAGTAGGGTCTGTGGAAAAAGTACCTGAAAAGGAGAAAATTATTTGAAAGCATTTGGTATTTATTCAATTTTTAACAATTGCCGACAAATATTTTGTAAAGCAGGTAAATGGCTGTAGTCAAGTCAATGGAACAGAGCTGTAGTTAATAGCAGTTATGATCTACTGAAAATGGTTGAAAAGGGCTCCCACTGATTAAAGGGGTTGACAACTAAATATTACCAGCTGCACATGTGTTGGGAACAGTACATGCATGCTGCTAGTAATAAGCACTATTAAACCATTGGCACACATCCAATAATGTAATATGAATAATTTATGTTTACATAGAGTTCCACTCATCTGATTGCTGGCACTCCTGGAGACAGACTACACACAAGCTAGTTCCCCTGTCCATCCTAAGTGTGAATGAATGTAGGCTGATGATGGACCATTTTCAGAGCACAGAGCCGGCAAACAGATGAGCAGACCTGCATGTAAACATAAATTATTCATATTAATTTTAAATAATAATGCCATTTAAATGTAATAATGCCATCTGTAACCAGCTATTAATTTTTTCACTATGTCCCCCTTCCGCCAAAATGCACGTTTTTAAAATGTTCTGTACACTATAGGTCGTTAAGTCAACAGGCAATAATTACTGATGCTGTGTGTTACTGAGCTGTATTCACTTCAATGGGTCTGCAAATCCAGAGATGCGGAACAGAATCACGCAACGGAACACTACAGAAGCACTACAGGGTGCTTCCGTGGGGTTCTGTTCCGTACTTCCGTTCCGCAAAAAGATATAACTTGCTCTATCTTTTTGCGGAACGGACGAATGCAGACCATTCAAGTTGAATGGGTCTGTATTCATCACGGCGGCCGCACCGAGGTCGCAGTCCCCAATGCACGGAACGCCCCACCTACGGCCGTGTGACTGAGCCCTTAGGCTGAGTTCACACTTTAGTTATTTGGCCAGTTATTTCCATAAGTTATCGTGAGCCAAACCAGCTGAAGGTCAAACACAGAACAGGTGCAGACCTTTCCCTTATACCTTCTCTCCGAGTAGGCTTCACTACTGGTTTTGTCTCACAATCACTGATGGAAATAACTGAAGTGTGAACTCAAACCTTACTGTTAAAAACCTTTCCCAAGACATTGGCAACTTCTCCTGCACATCCCAATAAGAAATACACACAGCCATAGCCTTTTTTGCTGATTGATTGGCCCACAATAGAACTGTCCTATCCTTGGCCGTAATACGGACAAGAATAGGACATGTTCTATTTTTTTGCGGGTGCCATGGAATGGGCATACAGATGCGGGCAACACACTGTGTACTGTCCGCTTCCATTGAAGTGAATGGGTCCACATCCGACCCGCAAAAATTGGGGAGCAGATCAGGAAAAAATATACGGTCATATGCGTAAGCCGTAATGCTGCATTTAGCAGTGTTATTGTCTATTGTGTTAAAGGCCAATAATGTACAGAACACCTTCAAAACAGGCATTTGGGGAACTAATAATCTGTGAAAGAATAAATGGTCCTGGTATATGAAATAATCCTAGCTAGTCCATTTACTAATAACTAAAAATAACTAATAATTTTTCCAGTGCTCATAGTCCTAAATATGTACTCAGACTAGAAGTGTTGTAGCTGTGGTTTTCAGAAGATATCTCTATAGAACTAGATGAAACAGAATGGCATGGTTTTGAAAGATGCTGTACAACCCTTGTAATCTGCAGAGCAGGTTTCATTGTATTGCTTTGCACAGTTACCATAAAAGGAGCATGTGAAAAATTGCCCACTGTGTTGTGACTATAAAATACTGTACCAGTAGACTGTAAGATAATCCAAACCTCTCGACACAGTTTAATATTTTCCAGTGATTTAGTTAGCAACTGAACCTACAAAAAAAATCATAATAATGTAAAGAAAAGAAAGGAAACATAATTTTAAAGCTCCACTTGCAACAAGGGTCTGGATATTATAAGTAGTTTTGTAGCTCTGCCCCTTACAACAACAAGTTGCGCAAATCTTTTTAAAATTAAGCAGTTGATGAGGCTCCTGTACGACCCCTTTTACACGGGCGAGTTTTCTGCGCGGGTGCAATGCGTGACGTGCATGCATTACACCCGCACTGAATCCTGACCCATTCATTTCAATGGGGCTGTGTGCATGAGCAATGTTTTTTACGCATCATTTGTGCATTGCGTGAAAATCGCAGCATGTTCTATATTCTACGTTTTTCACGCAACGCAGGCCCCATAGAAGTAAATGGGGCTGCGTGCAAATGGCATTGCATTTGCAAGCAAGTGAGGATGCAATGTGATTTTCACGAATGGTTGCTAAGGAGATGATGTTAATAAATAGAGATGAGCGCTGAGAACCCATTAAAGTCCAGTTACTTTATTATTTTCCATTATAACATGGTTATAATGAGAAATTATAGAAGTCCTGCTGAATGAAGATAGAAGGTTCTTCTATCTTCATTCAGCAGGACCTGCTCTGATGTCACCAAGCTCAGCGCGATGACGTCAGCGCAGGTCCTTTTGCAGGTCCTGCAACAAGAAGAAAGAAGACGATAATGGCTGCGTGATCAAGTGGATGAGGTGAGTAATTTTTTTATTATCTTTTAACCCTCAATGGACATTTTACTTAGCATTCTGTATTAAAGAATGCTATTATTTTGCATTATAACCATGTTATAATGGAAAATAATAAAATCTACAGAACACTGAACCCAAACCCGAACTTCAGTGAAGAAGTCCGGGTTCGGGTATGGGTACCAACATTCAGTTTTTTATCATGGGCATCCTCCATTGCATGCAATTTTTGGTTGGGATCGCCATTAGCAACGGACCAAATGTGCAGGATTAGCTTCCCTGGGTATAGATGCACAACTGCATATGGGGTTGAGCATTTCCTGCCTCTTAAGACCACGTTATTTTTTCATGTAGTTTGTATATGTATGCCTGGAGGTGTATAAACTCCAAATTTGAATGTGCCTTGATTTTCATCAATAGGCAATATTTAGGTGCACCTGTGAGGCCTGCGTCATATTAGTCAGCCATGGGTGGGACTCATAGCCTCCTCCCTCCTCCCATTGTATGTGTCGTTTAATACTGGAGGCAACTTTGAGCTATTTGCTGTGAGTCAGACCTTACGCTCCTGTAATTCATCCATTGGCCACTGGTACATGAAGGTTAGCGTTAGGTGCCGTGCCACTTAAGATACCTTGCGCGGGCTCCGGTATGTCCTTAATACAAGGATATATTGGCTAAAGTCTCATTTTAACACCAGTGTGAGGGTTTATTCAGATTTTGTTGATTGCATCCACCACAGTAGTGCACCTATTCTTGTACATGTTTATTTCATATAGTCAATTACATCCACACATTTTGCTATATGGTGTAGGATGTCTTTTTGGTACTTGTGGTTCACTGCGGGCATCCTCCATTGCATGAATTTTTTGCTGGGGATTGCCATTAGCAACGGACCACATGTGCAGGATTTTCTCCCCCGGGTATAGATGCGCAACTGTATATGGGGTTAAGCATTTCCTGCCTCTTAAGACCACGTTGTACAAACTTTGTATCAATCAAGTACAGGCAAATATTAGAAATGTAATATATTTTATAGGAGAAAATATGCTTGTTTCCATCTCTAGCAGCTAGTGATGAGTGAGCATGCTCGGCCGAGTACCGGTTCGGCTCGAGCATCGCTATGCTCGGCACATGGTGGTACTTGGCCGAGTACCGCATATGCTTGAGCGAAATGCTCGAGTCTCCGCCCTGCACGTTTCATGGGTTTTAAGCAGCCAATAAAGGTGCAGGTAAGTACTACCCTCACTGTAATGCCAGTAGCCATGTTAGCTGCTGGCATGACAGTGATTGGCTGGCTGGCTGGAACGTGTCATCGGAGGTTATATAGCATCCGATGACGCATGTTCGGCTCAGACGTAGTCAGAGAGAGCATCAGGTAGGAAGGGAATTTTTGCGATTTTAGTTAGAGAAACATTTTTAAAGACCCAAAAGTCATTTTAAGGACTACTGTGTGTGTGTGTGTTTTAGATCAACAATATATTTAACAGCAGTGTCAGGGACATCCGTGCTAAGGAAGGAACAGAGAAATTTGCTGTATTTTATACCAAAAGCTTTTCAAAGACCCCACAATTCCTTTTAATGACTACTGGGTGTGTTTCACAGCAGCAAGATATTTTTAATTTATACCTATTAGCGACATATCGTGTACATCATCCGCAGACTGTGTCTTTAATAATCTGGCTCACATCTAGTGACCATAGTGTGTGGCTTTGTGTAAAAAATAAAGTCCTACATCAGCAAACAGTGTCTGCAGTGCAAATTCCATTAATCTGGGTCTAATAGTGTCCATATTCTGTGGTTTTATGTGACATACTGTTCGGCCTCCCCAAACAGTTTCTGTATTTCAAATTACATTAACCTCTTGCCGACCGCCTCACGCAGGATTGCGTCCTGCGGGCGGTCGGTCTGTTCCTCCTTGACGCGCCCGCGCGTCATCTCGCGAGAGGCGAGATTTCCTGTGAACGCGCGCGCTCACAGGATCACGTCGGGGACAAGGTAAGCTACAGCCTGCCAGCGCTGATCGTGCGCTGGCAGGCTGTAGAAGTTAAAAAAATGGCATATCAGACGCTGTTTTGTTAACAGCGTCTGATATGCTTGCTGATCGTTCCTTTGGTGGTCCCATTTGCTTGGGACCACCAAAGAAACTTTTATAAGTGCACCAAAACACCACACAGACCCCCTCACCCATCCACCCCACCCCCCACCCCCACTGATTAACCCCTGATTAACCCTGATTAACCCCGATCACCCCATGTCACCCCCTGACACTAATTACCCCACTGTAAGGTTCATTCAGATGTCCGTATGTGTTTTGCGGATCCATGGATCCACGGATCCGCAAAACACGGACACCAGCAATGTGCTTTCCGCATTTTGCGGATCCGCACATTGCCAGAACTATATAGAAAATGCCTTTTCTTGTCCGCACTGCGGACAAGAATAGGACATGCTCTATCTTTTGCGGAGCTGCGGCCGGATGCTTGGGGGCCGAAACCCGGAAGTTTGCGGCCGCAGCTCCGCAAATGCTGATGCGGCGAGCGCATAGTGTGCTCTCCGCATCACCGCCAGCCCCATTCACACTGAATGGTTCCACATCTATTCCGCAGAATTGCGGAATAGATGCGGACATTTTTGCGGACGTGTGAATGGGGCCTTACTACTTTTTTTGCACATTTTTTGGCAGAGATTTATTCATCCACATTGATCGATGCGAATGAGGAAATCTGTGCCGTTTTGTTTTTTTGCACATTTTTGGGCAGAGATTTTTCATCCACATTGATTGATGCGAATGAAGAAATCTGTGCCGTTCATTTTTTTTTCTTTTCAGCGCAGAGGCTGAACGGGAAAAAAAATCTCATTACCCGTATGCTCAATATAAGGAGAATCGCAGAAACTCCTAATGCTGGCCATACGTGTAATGATTGCGGAGACCCTCAAATGCCAGGGCAGTACAAACACCTCACATGTGACCCCATATTAGAGAGAAGACACCCCAAGGTATTCTGTGAGGGGTATGGTGAGTTCATGCAAAATTTTATTTTTTGTCACAAGTTAGTGAAATATGAGACTGTAAAAAAAAAAAAATATCAATTTCCGCTAACTTGTGCCAAATTTTTTTTTTTCTGTGAACTCGCCATGCCCCTCACAGAATACCTTGGGGTGTCTTCTTTCCACAATGGGGTCACTTGTGGGGTATTTATACTGTCCTGGCATTTTAGGGGTCCTAAAGTGTGAGAATCCAAATGCGTAAAAATGGCCTGTGAAATCCTAAAGGTACTCATTGGTTTTAGGGCTTCTTTGCGCATCTTGGCTGCAAAAAAGTGTCACTCATGTGGTAGCGCCGTACTCAGGAGAAGTAGGGCAATGTGTTTTGGGGTGTATTTTTATATATACCCATGCTGGATGTGAGAAATATCTCTGTAAACGACAACTTTTTACATTTTTTTATTCAAAGTTGTCAATTTACAGAGATATTTCTCACACAAAGTATGGGTATATGTAAAAATACACCCCAAAACACATTGCCCGACTTCTCCTGAGTACGGCGATACCATGTGTGCCACTTTTTGCAGCCAAGATGCGCAAAGGGGCCCTAAAACCAATGAGTACCTTTAGGAGGGCATTTTACGCATTTTTCTTCTCACGCTTTAGGGCCCCTAAAATGCCAGGGCAGTATAAATATCCACATGTGACCCCATTTTGGAAAGAAGACACCCCAAGGTATTCGCTGAGGGGCATAGTGAGTCCATGAACAATTTAACTTTTTGTCAAAAGTTAGCAGAAAGGTAGACTTTATGAGAAAAACAATAAAAATCAATTTCCGCTAACTTGTGCCAAAAAAATCTTCTATGAACTCGCCATGCCCTCACAGAATACCTTAGGGTGTCTTCTTCCAAAATGGGGTCACATGTGGGTATTTATACTGCCCTGGCATTTTAGGGGCCCTAAAGCGTGAGAAGAAAATGCGTAAAAATGCCCTCCTAAAAGGTACTCATTGGTTTTAGGGCCCCTTTGCGCATCTTGGCTGCAAAAAGTGGCACACATGTGGTATCGCTGTACTCAGGAGAAGTCGGGCAATGTGTTTTGGGGTGTATTTTTACATATACCCATACTTTGTGTGAGAAATATCTCTGTAAATTGACAACTTTGAATAAAAAATGTAAAAGTTGTCGTTTACAGCAATATTTCTCACACGCAGCATGGGTATATGTAAAAATACACCCCAAAACACATTGCCCTACTTCTCCTGAGTTCGGCGATACCACATGAGTGGCACTTTTTGCAGCCAAGGTGCACAAAGGGCCCTAAAACCAATGAGTACCTTTAGGATTTCACAGGCCATTTTTACGCATTTGGATTCTCACGCTTTAGGGGCCCCTAAAATGCCAGGGCAGTATAAATACCCCACATGTGACCCCATTTTGGAAAGAAGACACCCTAAGGTATTCCGTGAGGGCATGGCGAGTTCACAGAATTTTTATTTTTGGCACAAGTTAGCGGAAATTGATATATATATTTTTTTATTTTGTTTTTACAAAGTCTCATATTCCACTAACTTGTGACAAAAATAAAATTTTACATGAACTCACCATGCCCCTCACAGAATACCTTGGGGTGTCTTCTTTCCACAATGGGGTCACTTGTGGGGTTTTTATACTGTCCTGGCATTTTAGGGGCCCCTAAAGCGTGAGAAGAAGTCTGGAATCCAAATGCGTAAAAATGCCCTGTGAAATCCTAAAGGTACTCATTGGTTTAGGGCTCTTTATGCACTCAGCCTGCAAAAAGTGGCACACATGTGGTATCGCCGTACTCAGGAGAAGTAGGCAATGTGTTTGGGGTGTATTTTTATATATACCCATACTGTGTGTGAAAATATCTCTGTAAACGACAACTTTTAAAAAATTTTATACAAAGTTGTCAGTTTACAGAGATATTTCTCTCACCAAACATGGGTATATGTAAAAATACACCCCAAAACACATTGCCCTACTTCTCCTGAGTACGGCGATACCACATAAGTGACACTTTTTGCAGCCTGAGTGCAAAGGGCCCAAATTCCAACGAGTACCTTTAGGTTTTACATGGCGGCTCACAATTTAGCCCCGCCCAAAATGCCAGAACAGTACAAACACCCCACAAATGACCCCATTTTGAAAGTAGACACCCCAAGGTATTCACTGAGGGGCATAGTGAGTCCGTCTGAGATTTCTTTTTTTTGCCAGAAGTTAGCAGAAATTGAAACTTTTTTTTTTTTCTCAGAAAGTGTCATTTTCCGCTAACTTGTGAAAAAAATGAAATGATACATGAACTCACCATGCCCCTCCGCGAATACTTTGGGGTGTCTTCTTTCTAAAATGGTGTGATTTGGGGGTATTTATACTATCCTGACATTCTAGCACCTGAAGAAACAGGACAGGTGCTCAGAAAGTCAGAGCTGCTTCAAAATGCAGAAATTCACTTTTTTGCACCATAGTTTGTAAACGCTATAACTTTTACCCAAACCAATAAATATACACTTATTGGACTTTTTTTATCAAAGACATGTAGAACAATAAATTTAGAGAAAAATTTATATAGAAATGTAGTTTTTTTTAAAAAATTTTACAACAGAAAGTGAAAAATGTCATTTTTTTGCAAAAATTTCGTTAAATTTGTATTAATGGCAAAAAAAGTAAAAATGTCAGCAACAATGAAATACCACCAAATGAAAGCTCTATTAGTGAGAAGAAAAGGAGGTAAAATTCATTTGGGTGGTAAGTTGCATGACGGAGCAATAAACGGTGAAAGTAGTGTAGTGCGGAATTGTAAAAAGTGGCCTGGTCATTAAGGGTGTTTAAGCTAGGGGGGCTTAAGTGGTTAATCTGGGCATCATAAACTGTCCATATTCTGAGGGTTTATATGACAGATAGTGTCCGGCATCTGAAAACAGTTTCTGTATTTAAAATTACATTAATTTGTGCATAATATACTGTTTATTCTGTGGGTTTATGTGACATATACAGTCTGGCATACTCGAAAAAAAGTGTCTGTATTTCAAATTGCAACAATCTGGGTCTAATATAGTGTCCATATTCTGTGGTTTTGTGGGACATATACAGTCCATCACCCGAAAAGAGTGTCTCATGCGCAAACTAAAAATTCTGGGCCTAATCTAGTGTCCCCAGCGTGTTCCTCTCTGTGTAAAATACTATACCACAGGTGAAACCAGTGTATTTTGGGGAAATGTCCATGATTTGTGCAACATCTACTGTCCACAGCATGTGCCTCTCTGTGTCAAATACTGTACCACAGGGGAAACCAGTGTATTTTGGGGAAATGTACATTATTTGTGCAACATCTAGTGTTCACAGCGTGTGCCTCTCCGTGTCAAATACTGTACCACAGATGAAACCAGTGTATTTTGGGGAAATGTACATTATTTGTGCCACATTTAGTGTCCACAGCGTGTGCCTTTCTGTGTCAAATACTGTACCACAGGTGAAACCAGTGTATTTTGGGGAAATGTACATTATTTGTGCAACATCTATTGTCTACAGCGTGTGCCTCTCTGTGTCAAATACTGTACCATAGCTTAAACCAGTGTATTTTGGAGATATGTACATGCAACATTTAGTGTCCACAGCATGTGCCTCTCTGTGTCAAATAGTGTACCACAGGTGAAACCAGTGTATTTTTTTGAAATGTATATTATTTGTGCGACATCTAGTGTCTGTAGCGTGTGCCTCTCTGTGTCAAATACTGTACCACAGGGGAAACCAGTGTATTTTGGGGAAATGCACGTTATTTATGCCACATTTAGTGTCCACAGCGTGTGCCTCTCTGTATCAAATACTGTACCACAGGTGAAACCAGTGTATTTTGGGGAAATGTACATTATTTGTGCAACATTTCGTGTCCACAGAATTAGCTTTTCTGTGTCAAATATTGTACCACAGGTGAAACCAATGTATTTTGGGGAAATGTACATGATTTGCGCAACATCTACTGTCCACAGCATGTGCCTTTCTGTGTCAATTACTGTACCATGGGTGAAACCAGTGTATTTTGGGGAAATGTACATTATTTCTGCAACATTTCGTGTCCACAGAATTTGCCTTTCTGTGTCAAATATTGTACCACAGGTGAAACCAGTGTATTTTGGGGAAATGTACATTATTTGTGCAACATCTAGTGTCCACAGCATATGTCGCTCTGTGTCAAATACTGTACCACAGGTGAAACCAATGTATTTTGGGGAAATGTACATGATTTGCGCAACATCTACTGTCCACAGCATGTGCCTCTCTGTGTCAAATACTGTACCATAGTTGAAACCAGTGTATTTTGGGGAAATGTACATTATTTGTGCAACACTTATTGTCAACAGTGTGTGCCTCTCTTTGTCAAATACTGTATACCTGTTGAAACCAGTGTATTTTGGGGAAATGTACATTATTTGTGCAACATTTCGTGTCCACAGAATGTGCCTCTCTGTGTCAAATATTGTACCACAGGTGAAACCAGTGTATTTTGGGGAAATGTACATTATTTGTCCAACATCTAGTGTCCACAGCATGTGCCGCTCTGTGTCAAATACTGTACCACAGGTGAAACCAGTGTATTTTGGGGAAATGTACATTATTTGTACAGTATTTAGTGTCGACAGCGTGTGCCTCTCTGTGTCAAATACAGTACCATAGGTGAAACCAGTGTATTTTGGGAAATGTACATTATTTGTGCAACATTTATTGTCAACAGCGTGTGCCTATCTGTGTCAAATACTGTATAACTGTTGAACACAGTGTATTTTGGGGAAATGTACATTATTTGTGCAACATTTATTGTCAACAGCGTGTGCTTATCTGTGTAAAATACTGTATAACTGTTGAACACAGTGTATTTTGGGAAATGTACATTATTTGTGCAACATTTATTGTCAACAGCGTGTGCCTGTGTCAAATACTGTATAACTGTTGAACACAGTGTATTTTGGGAAATGTACATTATTTGTGCAACATTTATTGTCAACAGCGTGTGCCTATCTGTGTCAAATACTGTATAACTGTTGAACACAGTGTATTTTGGGGAAATGTACATTATTTGTGCAACATCTAGTGTCCACAGTGTGTGCCTGTCAAATACTGCATAACTGTTGAAACCAGTGTATTTTGGGAAAATGCACATTATTTGTGCAACATTTAGTGTCCACAGCATGTGCCTCTCTGTGTCAAATACTGTACCACAGGTGAAACCAGTGTATTTTGGGGAAATGTACATTATTTGTGCCACATTTAGTGTCCACAGCATGTGCCTCTCTGTGTCAAATACTGTACAACAGGTGAAACCAGTGTATTTTGGAGAAATGCACATTATTTGTGCCACATCTAGTGTCCACAGCATGTGCCTCTCTGTGTCAAATACTGTACCATAGCTGAAACCAGTGTGTTTTGGGGAAATGTACATTATTTGTGCCACATTTAGTGTCCACAGCATGTGCCTCTCTCTGTCAAATATTGTACCATAGGTGAAACCAGTGTATTTTGAGGAAATGTACATCTTTTGTGCAGCATTTAGTGTTAACAGCGTGTGCCTCTCTGTGTCAAATACTGTATAACTGTTGAAACCAGTGTATTTTGGGGAAATGTACATTATTTGTGCAACATCTAGTGTGTTTGCATTTCATACATATCACTGAAATATACTGTACTTTATCTGAAGACGGTGTATGCTATTCTGTGACATTATCAGGGCTACATCTCCTGTGTAAAGTGTGCGCATCCCAAATACCTATTTTAATTTATTGGCAAATACACTTACAAATCCTACGCTACTGTACGTGTGACATACTTTTAAGCATATATAACATTTAATATTAAGAATGCATCCAGTAAGGGCCTTGCAAATGGCCGTGATGCTGATGGTGCATGCAGAGGCTGTGGCCCTGGGCGCAATGAAATCGAGTAAAAGAATGTAGCTGAGGGCCTGTAGGTGCGCTAACCCTCTAAAACAGTGATGTCGATGGCGAACCTTTTAGAGACTGAGTGCCGAAACTGCAACCCAAAACCCACTTATTTATCTCAAAGTGCCCACATCGTCATTTATCCTGAATACTACAGTCCAAAATAATATATCTTCCATGTTCCTCATCATTTAGCTATAGCTGTAGAGTGCCAGTTCGTGCCACGTGTCCTGTTTGGACATCCAGTAGTTGTAAGGCACAGAGGGATCACCGAGTACGCTGACATGGTCTGCTATGTACTCCTTCACCATCTTCCACATTTTGTTCCATCCTTGTGACACTAGGCCGCACATCAAGATGAGGGTGCTGGTGGGGTGTCATGAAACTGTCCCAGGCCTTGGAGAGTGTTGTTTACCTCTGTTGGAACTGCTGTGTTTTCCCCTCATCTTCCCTCTTGGGTTGCCCAAGGAACTACGTACTCTGTCGCCAGCATTGTCAGATCTGACACACATGGCTGACTTTATGTTATGCTGCCTTTCCTGTGACACTCACGTTCTACGCATTTTGCACAACAGCGATTACTGGTTGTTCAGTTCAAATTTATTGAGCAATTTTTAAAGAAAGACCTTCTGTTATTGCACCACAGGAATTAGAGATGATAAGTTCTCTTTGTAGCTGGGGTCGAGAAGGGTGAACTGAACAACCAGTAATCGCTGTTGTGCAAAATGCGTAGAATGTGAGGGTCACAGGAAAGGCAGCATAACATAAAGTCAGCCATGTGTTTCAGAGTCCCAACAGACAAGACTTTGCTGTCCTCATCAAGAGGATGACTCTCAACCTCCTTATCCTCTTCCTCCTCTCCTGCACATCTATGCTGAACAGATGGAATAAACCTGCTATGGTTACTACCCTCTGTAGCGGAGGCAACCGTCTCTTGCTCCTCCTCCTCTTTCTCATCATCATCCAATTCACACTGACAAGACAAACTGAGTGTGGTCTGGCTATCACCCTGTGTAATGTCTTCCCCCTAGTTCCACCTCTTCCACATGTAAAGCGTCCACCTTCATTGTTAGCAGCCAGCGTTTCAGTAGACACAGAAGTAGGATGGTTAGGCTGATAATAGCGCCATCGCCAATCACCATCTGTGTTTATACTTCAAAGTTGCGTAAAACCCCACAGAGATCAGACATACTAGACCAAGTTGAAGCTGGTATTCCACTACTGCCTTCTGCTGCTCACAAAGCATGGCCAACATGTGTAATGTGGAATTCCAGCGAGTGCTCACATCGCACAACAGTCGGTTAGCTGGCAAATACAAGCGCTGCAGCAGCGTTGCCAGACCGTCGGCAGTTATAGATGACTTTCTGGAATGGAGACACATATGGCGCACCCTCACCAGTAGCTTAGGCAAATTGGGGTAGGTTTGGAGAAAGTTGAGAACATGTGGGCTAGGGCATGGTATGGCCAGATCCCGGACATTAAGGAGGAATCCACATGGCCATATCAGCATTTGTCCCATTTAAAAGTTTGCCTTCTTCACTGGGCAGAGGTTGTTTTTTGCCCAGTGAATAAGATTATATTATTATTTCCCGACGTTTTGGGGGTGTCACTGGGCAGAGTTGTCATTCTGCCCGGTGAGGGCTGTGCTTGCCCGAGGGCTGGCCCTGTTATGTTCCAGTGTTTGAGTTATTGTTATTGTTTCAGTTTATGACTACGCTGTAAAATATGTTATGGTTACTTGGTTATTCATGAGATCTTAAACAGGCAATGCCATTAGTTTACCTCCACTCTCGTGTGTTATGTTTATATATATATATATTTGTGGTCAGGGCTAACACTCGGGCGAGCGGTAACCCCTACCTACCGAGGTGGCTGTGGTGTGCCGGGAGCCACGACGCGGGTATGCCAAGAAGGGGGCATACCCTAGGTTAGATGAAGAGAAAGGGGATGGGCGGGAGGGTAAGCTGACCGGTTGTCAGCGCACACAGCCTGCTGCGGGAGGGGCGATTAAATATAGCATGCCCCTCCCACAAATACAGGCTGATTACAGCCTTAACTACTTGTGGTCAGGGCTAACACTCGGGCGAGCGGTAACCCCTACCTACAAAGGTGGCTGTGGTGTGCCGGGAGCCACGACGCGGGTATGCCAAGAAGGGGGCAAAAGACTCCATGTAGTTTGCATAATCGTTTATTAGACTCTTATTACAAAGCTAGATGACAAAATGCTTGAGCAATCTCCTGCTGAGGATTCGGGATATATCTGGTGAAGCAGGAAGAACGCCACCGCCCCATGGACCGGATAATATGGGCCGGAGTGTTATGCTTTGAGGCAGATGATGCCGCCCCGATTCTGAAGGAATGACCTGAAATTGTGCTGGGATCTAAGCCCATTACCTGGATGAGCGAACGGATATGAGACATGAAAACGTTAGCGGTGAGAGGTTTACCTTCGCAAGGAAGTAACGGACCATCGGGGGGGGAATCCAATAATGAAGAGCACAGCTGACCGCAAACCTTGACTGGGCACCATTGGTTTCCCGTCGGGTAGAACCGGACTTCGGTCGGAGGTCCTACCTGGTTGGTCTTGGTGACTTGAAGGAAGAGAACGTAGTGGCTATCTACCTTTTTCAGGTGAGACCTCTGGAGGAACCTACGCTGGCCTGGTCTAGTGGTAAACTCTCCAGGCCTGAGGAAGCCGTAAAATCCCAGATAGATTGGGGCCTTCAATGTCAGGCTGAGAGAGGGCCCAAAAGGGCAGCCGTCTAGGGCAGATGACAGGGCTCTAAACAACTCGCCCGAGACCGGAAGTCTCTTGGACCGGGTACCCCCTCCAGTTTTCTGTAAGCCTCTGAGGGTAGCCCTGACAGCCTGAACTGAGAGAATGGAGTCCCTGGACGGGTGGAGCCGCATGCGATGATGTTATACACCTTGATGGTGTTTGGAGAGAGGTGAAGCTGGGAGTGGCAGTAAGCGATAAATGCTAGAAAATATGACTCCTCATCTAGTTGCCCCCTGGGAAAGGAATCCCCGAACCTCCTGAAGACCTTCATCCCTGCCTTATAGTTCCTTGCGGTGTTATAGGATAAGGAGCTTTTTATCAGAACTTCGGCCTGCGCCAGAAGGGGCACTAATCCAGGGTGAACATGGCTAATGGAGGTACTTGGGCTCCGACGGGATCTGCTCCGGGTCTGCTGCCATGTTAGATTCCCCTGGAATATGTTCACACCGAAAATGAAAATTAAACTTCAGGGAGAGCCAGACCAACCTGTGGAGGAGTGACATAATTTTGTGGGATCTGGCACGGCCAGCTTTGACAATGTCCACTAGAATGTGACTATCGGTGACAAAAAGCACAGAAGAATTGGTCCATCTGTCCCCCCAGACCAAAGCAGCTGCCACGATTGGAAATAACTCCAACAGAGGGGAAGAGGAGATAGCAGCAGGATCAGAGCTGATCTCGGTCGGCCACCTGGCAGCCAGCCAATGGGAACCGAATATTGCAGCAAACCCGGTAGAACCGGCCGCGTCAGAGAAAACGGAACAAAGAAAGAAACGCCATTCCAATCGGTAAGGAATGTGTTCCACATGGATAAGTCCGCAAGGGCATGGCTGTCCAGGTGAACGACCGAGTCCTGATCCTGGGCTGCCGGTAGGAGCTGCAAGAGTCTGGAGAGAAAGGACCAACCTTGAGGCATGATCCTAGTGGCGTGGCTGAGCAACCCTAGTAGGGATTGAAGCTCCGTTTTGGTCAGGGCCCGAACACTGACTGCCCCGGAGATCGCTGAACGGATCTTGGCTAATTTTGCGGAAGGGAAGCTAGCTTGCATGCTGGTCGAGTCCAGAGTAATCCCTAGGAAAGTGACCTGGGTGGCGGGACCCTCGGTCTTGGCGGAGGCCACCGGAACTTGGAGCTGAGCGAAAATGTCTAACAATGTGGATGGGATAGAGGGGGAACGTTGAGGACCCTCGATCAGCAAAAAGTCATCTAAATAATGAATCACCATAGGAAGGCCCCCACGGTGCACCAGGATCCAGTGGGGGCTTTTGCAAATTGGTTGAACAACCAGGGGCTGCTCTTGGATCCAAAGGTCAACCTGTTGGCGAAGTAAAATTGGTCTAACCACCTGATGCCATAGTACCCCCAAAGGTGGGGGTGCACCGGAAGGAGTTTGAATGCATCGGAGATGTCAACCTTGGCGAGCCAAGAACCAGCCCCTGATTGCATGATGAGTTGAATAGCCTCATCCACCGACGAGTATTGCATGGTATATTCCTCGGATGGGATGAGGGAATTCAGGCTAGGGACAGAGGAGTTATGAGGCGCTGAGAGATCATAGATTAGTCTTTTTTTATTGCTGGACTGTTTAGACACGAGACCAATAGGATTGATTCTCCATACACTAAATGGAATCCAGGGCAATGGGCCGATCATGAAACCTTTCTCTACCTCAGAGGCCAGAAGGGCGCTTACAGCTTCTGGGTCGCTGATGGCCGAGCGCAGGTTGGGGCCCTCCCACGAGGCTTGGGGAAGGGAAACGAGCCCCGTGTGAAAGCCTTCCCTGAAACCGGCCAACAAGAAACCCACGAAGCGCTGATCAGGATGATCCGACAGCAGGATGGCTAGCATTTCGATGTTAATGTCGGCTAGTCAGGAGCTTCTCGGTTTCCTGGAGCAGGAGGAGCGAGGATGAGCACGAAAACAGGCCGAGCAGATATGAAGGGCCCTGCATGGATTAAAAGAACAGCCCCCCGCATTAAAATTATTACATAACTGGCTACTGCCTAAATACACGATCGGCCTGCCCAATTTGTCCGCAGGGGCTGGATTCTTGGAAGTGCTCGGCAAGCTCTGAGAGGGACCTGGCTGGGAAGAACTGGACAGGTTGCGGCACCACTCGGACGTATGAAAAATTGACTGGCAATTGGAGCAAGCTGCTGCACGGAGGCCTGCAAAATGGCGGCAAAACAGCTCCATGTCGAGGTCAGCCCAGTTTGTGGTGAACTGAAACTGGGACAGGGCTGCAGCCGCCTTAGCGGAAAAAGAGCGGTGATAATCGTAAAATGCCGACCCGCCGTACTTATGCCCCAAATCAATCACCCGGTAGAGGTAGGTGTCCAGTTCCTCCCTGCGGTTGGGTTGGGCTGAGCAGACGATGTCCCGGTAGATACTGAAAGCCAGGACAAACTCGGAGACGGAAAGTTTCCGGTTGAGACGGGCGTCCTTGGCCTTCAGCACCACCGATATCTCCCCACAACTAATGACCCTGTTTTCAGAAACATCCTGGGACGCGATCAGGATGGATGCGAGGTTCACATCCCTACCGGCCAGAATATCTTTCTTTATATGGTCAGGAATAAAATGAGAGAGGGCGATCTGCGGACTGTAGACCATCCTACCTGCCACATCCGGTGAAGACACGGGAGTATCTACAGCCACCGGAGCTGGAGGTACGAGTGGTCCAGCCTCTAATACTGCGACCCTGGCTTGGACGTCTGACATAGAACTAGCCAGGCCATCCAGGGATGACTGTATTTGGGCTAAGGCCTGCTGAATGGTAGGAGAGCTGGACTGGTCTTCCAGTGGCCTCGGAGCAGGACCCCCTGACGTCATTAATAGACGATATAGTTCTGCTTTCCTGGCCGACGCGGAATGGCGGATCCCCTTCTTATTGAGTTCCGCAATCAACCTTGCGACTGTCCAAGTCCTCAGAGAGGCCGAGCTGGTGTGGCCTGACACCGAAGATCCCGGAAGCGACAGATTGTCCTCCAGATCCGACACGTGCGACATTCTGGCCCTGCACACGATACATGAATAAAATAACACACCATCCTAACGCGGTTGAATTAAGTCAGCAGAATTAATCGAGACACTGACCTGAGAAGATAGCCCGTAGACCTCTGACTGGGACTGACAGGACCTATGTGTAACCGAGGAAGTAGAAGTAGAGAGAATAACCACACTTACCTTTGGAACCTGAGTTAATTCCAACGATGATGACCTGAAAGGTTTGAACAAAGCAAGTCACTAATGCAGGGATTCCCAGCTAGTGGTGAGTGGAAATGAAAGAGTGACGAAAGCAGGCGACCCCTGGGAAATATGAGCCCTTATGCCTGGACGTGTTAACCGAGCAGAGACCAAGAGATACCATGGTGAGCAGGCCGGGACCCGCAGGGGAGAAAGAGGCCGACTTGAGCCCGAGACCTGGGCGACAGGAGACTGATCGATCCAGGAGACAGAGGCCTGGGCGATCCAGGAGACAGAGGCCTGGGCGATCCAGGAGACAGAGGCCTGGGCGACCCAGGAGACAGAGGCCTGGGCGACCCAGGAGACAGAGGCCTGGGCGATCCAGGAGACAGAGGCCTGGGCGATCCAGGAGACAGAGGCCTGGGCGATCCAGGAGACAGACCGGCGAACCGAGTAGTGTACCTTAACACCCCAGAGTGAGCGGCAAGTAGAATGGAGGGGAGAACGAACCCGGGCGATCCGGGAGATTAAGCCAAAAGGACCTGAACTGGTCAGGACCCCTACCTGGGACCCAGAGGCAAGAATAACGAGGTCCACCGATTAGTAGGAGGAACGCTAAAGATGAAAAATAACCTGAGCAATCCAAACGAACTGTGAGACACAAAGCATAAAAATGTCCCCCAAAAGACAAGCGTGGCCAATCCACGTACCGAGACCCTGCCTGGGCGATCCAGGAAATGACAGTGAAGCCTGGCGAAGGACGGTGGTTGTGACACCGTGACACCCTGCATGGACACATAAAATCAGCGATAAACACAATATAGATGCGGCATGCTGAACGGCTGTGACCTGCCGGACAAAAATGTGTGAATATAATAGCCGCAACACCCAGCATGACAGGATATATAGCAGAACTACTGTTAAGTACAAGATGGTCATGCCAGCCCCGAGCCGCCATCCTCATGAAGTTGCCGGAAACCAATGAAAGCGATGTATGACCCTATTTATCTGAGGATGGGACCGCCAATTACGGAGAATCGAAGCACATCTGATTTAAGGAGGGTGGGTGTATGCGAGGGAAGAACACAGTGTGCAGCTTTGCCTGTTAAATATGAATACCGATAACCCATTGGTTTGAGGCAATACATGCTGGCGACTGAATATTGTAGCAAAGATTCCCTGAGGCTTTGAGAAATTCTATATTATAATTCTGATAAGAATGAGAAGATAATGAACCATATTTGCAGCCAAACAATTTCTAAGATCTATCTTCCCTCAATCCACACAACTAGCTCATCGAGATAACCCATGCTCCTAATGAGCTATTCCATCATCCCAGCCCCATCTGAGCAGCAGACCCTACCGTATCCATCAAAATGGATCCCTTTTTTTTTTTTTTTAGGGCAGACTGCTCAGATAGGTATAGTATTTGAGTGACTCTCTGTATGCATAAATATATCTGTAAAGGTTTGTACATACATATGTGGTGTGAGGAAGCCGCACGGACCTCCAGGGGGAAGATTATGGGATCCTCCAAATTCAAGAAATGTAACCCTTTTGCTGCCAGGGAAGTTTGTAAATGTTGCACCTCTGGTAGCCAGTACCATTTTCGCAGACTTAAATTATGAAATAATCAAACTGACCTATCATACCCAAGTGCGCAGTGCTGGCTCCAGACGGGCTGCATCGGCAGCCATGAGAAGAACAGGAGAAGCGGGCGGGAGTGCGCGGACCCTAGCTGAACTGTGAGGAGGGGGAGATCGCGGCGGTTGCGATCTCCCCCAGCACTTACCCAGCCGAGAGTAGAGGCGGCTTGCGGGCGAAACAGGTTCAGCGCCGGAGATGCGACCTGAGCTTCCGGCGTCGACTAGACCGGAACCGGAAGTGACGCGGTGACGTGGCTAAGCTGACCGGTTGTCAGCGCACACAGCCTGCTGCGGGAGGGGCGATTAAATATAGCATGCCCCTCCCACAAATACAGGCTGATTACAGCCTTAACTACATATATATATATATATATTATGTATAAGTTTGGGACGTTTGTTGTGCATGGGCTTGCCGAGCTACAAAGCTGCCAACAAGTTATGGCCATTATCAGACACAACCAACCTGGTCCCTTATACCCTGCCACAGCTCTGCTTGTCACTCAAGCAAATGAGTTTCAGCACGGCTTTTTGCCGCTTCCCCACTGCCGTGCTACACTGCTTCTAGCTTCTGACTGATGGTTACTACAAGAAAATGTAGACTACAACACTCAGAATCACAGGTGCATATCCATCAAGTAAGCAAACATGATTTATAAAAAATGGCTGCACACCATTACAAATGCAAACACTAGAGCTAAGTAATGGGAATCATTCTACATCAAAGTGGTATTATACCTACTATAAATAACTCAATGGAAGCTCTTAGCGCACATTTAACGTGTCGGGCCCATCTACCAGGCGTCAAGGTGGCTTACGCCGATGGGTCCCCAATACTAATATAATGCATCTCTTTTGAGTTACTTAAGCCTACAATTTACGGGGCAGTGTAGGAACCAGCTACATTAGTACTCTGCTAAGAAGCCCCAGGTAGATGGGCGTTGTTCAGTCTAAAAGAGGCCACTACCCTCAATATATACTACAAAAAAATTTAGACTAGAACACTCAGAATCACAGGTGCATATCTATCAAGTAAGCAAACATGATTGATAAAAAATGGCTGCACAATATTACACCACCTTGACGCCTGGTAGATGGGCCCGACACATTAAATGTGCGCTAAGAGCTTCCATTAACTTATCTATAGTAGGTAAAATACCACTTTGATGTAGAATGATCCCCATTTCTTAGCTCTAGTGTTTGCATCTGACTGATGGTTGACTGCTGCTGCAAGATGAGAATTCTGAGTTTGCAGTGGAGGAGGAGGTGGAGGAAGAGAAGGAGGCGTTACAGCCACTAATGTAGGCGGTGGCAGAAATCCTGATGGAAGTAGGGCCGGCAATCCTTGGCGTCGGTAGTACCAGTGCCATCCCAGGGTACGACTCGCTACCGTCCTCTACAAGGTTCACCCAGTATGCCACCACGGAAATGTATCGTCCCTGGCCACAAGCACTTGGCCATGTGTCTGTCGTTAAGTGAACCTTTACAATAACTGCGTTGGTCAGGGCACGGGTGAGGTTATGTGACACAATTGCCGATGTAATGCGGGGATGGCACACAGAGAAAAATAGTGGCGGCTGGGGACTGAGTAACAAAGGACAGCCGCCGCCATGAGGCTGAGGAAAGCCTCAGTGTCCACAGGCCTAAATGGCAACATTTCCATGGCCAGAAATTGTGAAAAGTACGCATTTAGTGCTATGGCCTGTGGGTGGGTGGCTGGGTATTTGCGCTTTTGTTAAGAGGTCTGGGGTAAGGAAGGACATCTGTACGCTGTGCTTGGACACAAAAGTGGGTGTGCTAGCTGATGGTGCTTGCGAAGGCCCAGCTGTAGGGCGGGAGTCATCCAGGCCTGCCTCTAGGATAGAGGATTGGCGAGCCCAGCACGTAACACAATGGAGGAAGAGAAGGCAGTGGTGTGACCCACAGACACTGATTGTGGACCCAGTGGTTTGGGCCACTTGTTAGGGTTAGAGTTGAGCGGATACCTGGAAGTTCGTGTTTCGCGGAGTTCGGCCGAACTTCGCTGCAAAGTTCGGGTTCGGGACCCGAACTTGACCCTATGGAGATGTTGTAGGACTATAACCAAGAAGATGCTCATTCTAGATTGTGGTTTTAATGAGTTAATTATGTAAATGTTTAAATACGTATTCAGTTGGAAATGATCCATGAAATTTGCTTTATGATCTTTGCTTCCTTTTTCAATAAACAGAACTTGGCTTGACCCTGATAAAGGGCTAGCAGATAAGCGCATGAGTGTTGGATGGATTTAAACCAGGATTTTAGCTGGGAGTTGCTTGGGATTTTTCTGGTGTAGAATCTGTCAGGAAGCTAGGGCGAAGGGGCCAGAAGACCGGAGAGGCTTTGGCTTTAAATTAACACAGAAGTACACCTGAGAGGGTGGGGAAGCTTCTGTGAGAAAAGTAACACAACAGGTACACATGAAAGATAGGGTGGCCTTTGTAGGTACACCTGAAGGATATGGTAGGGAACCTTCTGTGGGAGAAAACAGACGTCTAGACGTTCCCCCTATTAAGCACAGATTCAGGAATAGACAATGGGTAATCAGAACAGCGTTCCCGAAGAGTATAAGACAGCAAAACAACTGGTAGAAAAGAGAGGTGGCAAAAATGGCTTAAAGAAAGTAGATAAGGTGTTGGAAATAGCAGGTATGAAGCATGGAAACCTCAATCTAGAGGTTTGGGAAAAGGTTTAAGCACTCCCACAGTGGGTGGATTAAGCATCATGCATGTGAAGATGTAGTTAGCATCTGGATGAGGTGGCAAGACAGATAGAAACCGAAGGTTGGAAGCCACAAGCAGTGGCGTTGCTAGGGCTGGTGTCACCCGGTGCGGTAGAAAATGGTGTCACCCCCCGCTAGCAGACAGATCGCCGACGCCCCCCATACAAAACTACACGCCCCCCCCATACAAAACTACACGCCCCCCCCATACAAAACTACACGCCCCCCCCCTTCCAAAACTACACACTCCCCCCCATACAAAACTACACGCTCCCCAATACAAAACTACACGCCCCCATACAAAACTACACGCCCCCATACAAAACTACACGCCCCCATACAAAACTACACGCCCCATACAAAACTACACGCTCCCATACAAAACTACACGCTCCCCCATACAAAACTACACGCCCCATACAAAACTACACGCTCCCCCATACAAAACTACACGCTCCCCCATACAAAACTACACGCTCCCCCAATACAAAACTACACGTCCCCCCAATACAAAACTATAAGGTACCCCCTGCATACAAAACTACACGGCACCCCTTCCCTACATACAAAACTACACGCCACCCCCGCTTGCAATATTACACGGCACTCCCTGCATGCAATATTGCACAGCACCCCTGCATACAATATTGCACAGCACCCCCTGCATACAATATTACACGGCACCCCCTGCATGCAATATTGCACGACAACCCCTGCATGCAATATTGCACGGCACCCCCTGCATGCAATATTGCACGGCACCCCCTGCATACAAAACTACCCTGCATCCCTCCCCTGCATACAAAACTACACGGCAACCCCCGCCCTGCCTGCACACAAAACTACACGGTATCCCTCCCCTGCATACAAAACGACACGGCACCCCCCTGCATACAAAACGACACGGCAGAACCCCCTGCATACAAAACTGCATTTTTACACCCTCCCCCCCAGCATGCAATATTACACGGCCCCCTTCTGCAGACAATAATACATCCCCCTCTGCAAAATATTACAATGCCCCCCTGCAAATATTACACAGCACGACCCCCCACCCGTATACAATATTAAAGGCATCCCCCACCTCTGCATACAGTCTCACACAGAATCCTTCACCATACAGTTCTCGGGCCCCCCTCCCCTCAGCACGTCCACAGCACACACATCTACCTCCAGCACTGACATTCACTCACTCTCTCCCCCCTCTATGAGTTAAGAGCAGCCATCTGTGACCTGCTCTGCAGACAGCCTGAGCTCTGAGCTCTCTGGATTCCGACCCTGACTGCCGCTGCGCTGCCAATTCAGAGTCACGTGACAAGAGAATGTCACGTGACCCAGTGACGTCAGGAGGTCCGTTTCGTGTCTGGAGTTTAGCCACTACCGTCAGTGCAGCGCTGGGGGTGAGGGGCCCGGGGATGCTACTGGTGTTGGGTGGGGGGTCTGGGTGTCACCCCATCAGACTGGTGTCACCCGGTGCGGCCCGCACCCTCCGCACCCCCCTCGCAACGCCACTGGCCACAAGTTTACAGGGGAAAGTTGTACTACAAACCCCCTGAAGAGAAAACTGAAAAGGTTAAATCTGGAGGTCCACCACCTTGTATTCATTCAAAGGCGCATGCTTCTCCCACGGTCTCAACACAGGGACCGGAGGGATGGGTAAGTAGAACCTGCGGGAATCAGAATCCAGATTGAACTGAAACCTGCAGAGCATGTGGTGCCCCCAGATACCGCACTGGATTCTATCCAATGCTATTGAGAACTGGAATGATACCACAGGTCCCTCCGGCGCCCGCCGCCAATGGAGCTAGTGGTGGAGATGGCCAAAATGGTCAACAGGCAGCACAACCTCCTCAGGCTCTCCATTTTCTCCAACAACACCTTGTACAGTATGTTCCATGGAGTCCTAAGGACCAACTGGGACTATTGTCAAGGATAACTGACCCACTGACGCGACCCATGCCCATCTCCAGAATGTTACAACCGATACAGGCCACTTACAGAGCAACATGGGAAGATTTGAATGACTTGGTAGCCCTGTAGTTAGGGGAGGCACAGTATAACCTGGTTGAGAATACCCTAAAGGGTGACAGACCTTGACCCGAATGTGACCTGGAGGGATTGGGAGAAGACAGAACAGTCAGGGGCAGAGTACTGCAGGACTTTTGACAGATGGGCCAGGACAAAGGAAGATGAGAGTTCACGGAGCCTAAAGGACGTAGTGCAGGAGACCAAAGAAGATGTAGTCTTCTTTGAGTCAAGACTAAGAACGGACTGGACTGACATGGGATGGGATGCCGCTGGGCAAATGGGAGAAAAACTTCTCACGTTATGGAAGGACTGAGACCAGCCTTGCAGGCAAAACTCAAAACCAGTAAGCCTGAATGGAGGGTGACACCGCTGCCTCAACTTGTAAGGGTTTGGAATTGGACATGTCTAGCTCCAAATCCACCAAAGTAAACATGGTCCAAGGTTCACAATAGGAGACCGGCAACCCCGTGTCCTTATCTGCCATGAGTATAGCTAAACATGGGTGTCAAATTCAAATACCAGTGCAAGTGGGAAACATACAAGTCCCCTTCTTGGTGGACACGGGACAGCCAAAAAAGTAATTAATCCGAAACATGTTCAATCATGGCAGATGAGTGGAGACTATGTACCTGCAGCAGTTTTCACAGGGGAGACAATTTTTGTTCAAGAAACCGTGCCATTGAAATTGAGAATTCAAGATAGCACAGTTGTAACACAATTGTTGTTCAAAGAAAATATTCCCTATAATTTGTTGGGTACTGATGTGTTACAAGCTCTAGGGGCACATATACATTTCAATGAGGATGGCACCACCCGGGCAGATATTGGAGCCCCAGGAAAGGTTCTGTGTCAAGTTATGGCCTTGTACCCAGAGCCTTAGTCAGGATGCCAGTTACATTACAAGGATTGTGAAGAGTTGCAGGTGGTCCCGAGTAAGTTGTAGGCATCCTCAAAGTTGGACATTGGAAAACTTAATGTTACCTCTTTCCTGGTTTACCTCAAACTAGGTTGCCAACCACCCCGTGTTAAGCAGTACCCTTTCATGTCCACAGTCATGCCCAAAAACAAGAAGTAGCCTTACAGGTGAAGCAGTATGAGAGAATGGGCGTCAAACACACCCCTGTCCACAGTTAAGAATAAGCCAGTAAAGGGGCAACTAGTAACATACAGGATGGTTCATGATCTTAGGGAGGAATACGGTCACGGTGCTGCAGACTCCCATTGTACCAAATCCGTACACTTTGTTATTCCAAGTAACACTAACTGCCACACATTTCACCGTGATAGACTTAACAAATTTATTTTTCAGTGTTCCCATACATTCTGATTGTCAATATTTGTTTGCATTTACATTTAAAGGTAATCAATTTACCTGGACAGTTTTACCCCAAGGAGCACAGAATTAGCCTACAATGTATACGCAAGCCCTCCAGTCAGTTTTATCTGGCTGGTCCATTCCTGATGATGTTGTGTTACTCAAATATGTTGATAATTTACTCCTGTGTGCAGAAACTTGGAAAAGCTGCAGGGTAGCCACACTGTCATTGGTAATATTTCTTGCAGAAAGTGGTTGAAATGTTTCCTGAGACAAACTGCAATACTGCCAGCCAAGAGTTATATTTTTGGGAAATTGTATCTTGGAGGGTGCAAGGCACCTTACTGAGGATAGAAAACAAGCTGTGAAGGACATAAAACTTCCTCAGGGGACAAAAACCCTCAGGATGTTTTTCGGTCTGGTCTCATACTGCAGACCCTGGATAAGGTATGCATCCATGCTTATGCAGCCTTTGTATGATTGCCTGTCATCAGAACCTTTTTATCTGACAGAACAGGCAATTGAGTCTTTTTCACTCTGAAACTGGCAATATTGTCTGCAACAGCATTAGGCATCCCAAACTATGAGCAACCATTTAATCTGTTTTGTTTAGAGCTCCAAGGACATAGTAGTACTGACCCAGAAACATGGAGATAGGCAGAGACCAGTAGCATATTTCTCTGCCAGTTTTGATCATGTGTCCTGAGGAGCTCCTTCATGTGTAAGGGCAGTAGCGGCTGTTCAGCTTATGCTGGAAAAAGCATCTGAGATATAGTCCTCGACTACCCCCTAGTGGTACAAACACCACATGACATCCAGGATATTCTCAGGTCAGGTTCAGCCAAAACACATTTCCATGGCCAGGCAACTAAGACTACAATGTTCCCTCCTCATGCCAGAAACCATTACTTTTAGAAGGTGTACAACTCTGAATCCTGCTACATTGTTACCAATCACAGATTCAGAAATGGGGGAGGGAGGTACAGGTCCATTACTTGCAGAGTTAATGGAAACTTAAGATCATGATTGTGAATATTTAATGCAACAAGAGACCTCTGTTTTTTATATGTTCATTATAAGCCTCTTGATAACCCTCATTTTGAGCATTTTGTAAATGGAAGTAGGTTCATGGGAGAAGATGACTGGTTCCACACTGGATATGCTCACACAGCACGAGGTAGTACTTGCCGAACCACTCCCTCCTCACATGTCTGCACAGGAGGCCGAGAGTAAAAACACTCACTGAAGCCTGTAAAATGGCTAAGGACAAGAAGGCGAACATCTACACGGATTCCAGGTATGCCTTTGGTATTGTGCATGATTACGGATCAATTCGGCATGCTAGACTTTTTGACAGCAGCAGGCCAGCCTATTAAGAATAAAGACTCTGTACTTGAACTCGTGAACTCTTTGTTGTTACCAGAAGAAGTGGCTACTGTAAAAGTGAAAGCCCATACCAGACAAAGCACTGATGAGGCAAGGGGAAATGACAAGGTTGACCAAGAGGACAAACGAGCTGCCCTTAAGCCCAGAGACACTGAGACTGTACTAGTAAATCCCCTTGAGCCTCAGGAGATGTCTATAGAAAGGGGGACATACTACGTGATAGAAACTGCTACGGCATTTTGCCCTCCAATCCCACAGCAAGCTATCTGAAGGAACTTAAGGTGATCCTGACGTCCACATTAACCTCCAATCTGGTCAGTAAAGCGGAATTTGATGCACTACTACCTGCGCATCCACAATTGGCCTGCTTCTACAGTCTGCCCAAGGTCCATAAAGGGCTATGACCGTTAAAGGGCAGGCCAATTGTATCGGGCACCAATAGTCTCACTAGTCAGATTAGCAATTACTTAGACCACATTCTGAGACCTTTTGTGGTATCCCTCCCCTCGTATGTTAGGGATTCAATGGAGGTTTTAAAGAAACTGGACGGCCTCTATGTCGAGCAGCATACCCTGCTTGTGAGCTTCGACGTGGAGGCTCTCTACAGCTCCATCCCCCATAAGGAAGGCCTGGAGGCTATTGGATTCTTCCTGAGAGAGCGGGGGATTGAATGCTTATGCCACAATCAGCTTACTATTGACCTCATGGACTTCATTCTCCACCACAATGCATTCCTCTTCAATAGCCGTTTCTACCACCATCTCAGGGGCGTTGCCATGGGCGTTGCCACGCTAATATGTACCTGGGTTGGTGGGAGAGAACTATAGTATTTGGTGAATAATCAGCAGCTTGGTCCGCACACGTCACTTTGTGGTTGAGATTTATCGATGATATCATAATTTTTTGGAATGGTACACAGGAAGAATTCAGCAATTTTGTAGAGGCCCCCAATATAAATAATTGTGGGCTGTTCTTTACATCTGTGATTGATCCTGTGCATATTACCTTCCTGGATCTCACCATTACTAAGGACTGTGATGGGAAAATCCATACGGACCTCTACCGTAAACATACGGCCACCAACAGCCTTCTTCATTGGGGGAGCTGTCACCACCCTGCTTTGAAAAGGGGTATACCAAAGGGGCAGTTCTTGCGTGTCCACCGCAACTGCTCCTCTTTTTCAAGCTTTCAAAATAAAGCTGCTGAACTCCAGACCAGATTCCTATGTCGAGGGTACCCCCAGAAAATAGTATCTTCAGCCTTTCACCACTCAGTATCTTGCACACGGGAATCTCTCTTAGTCCCTAAACATGGGGAAGACCAGATCCGCTGGATTGCGACTTTTGATGCCGCTAATGGACCCATCATGGATTGCCTACGGAAACAATGGGGCATCCTTCAGATGGACAAAGATATTCGACACCTGATGGGTAATAAACCAGCGGTTACATTCCGTAGAGCTCGCAATCTAAGGGACCGTCTGGTTCACAGCTATTTTCAACCCCCTCGCTCAAGTACTTGGCTGACCAGTACTGCCACAGGTACATTTTGATGCTGGGGCTGCATAGCATGTGGTTCTATTCAGACAGGACGCATATTTACCAGTACAACTACATCAAAATCCTACACAATTAGATCTCTTATCAACTGTAGGACTTCAGGTTTGGTGTACCTGGGCACATGCGTATGTGGCATGCAATATGTGGGGAAGACGATCCGGAAGTTTCGCCGACGTATTGGCGAGCACCTGAATGATATCAGGAAACAGTCAGATACCCCCATTGCACGTCACATTAATATGCAACACTCTTGTGATCCCCACTCGATCAAGTTTCAGGGTCTTGAGGTCTCAGACCCTCACTTAGAGGTGGTGACCTGGACCGTTTAATCCTACAAAAAGAAACACAATGGACCTACCGACTAGATACGGTCCGACCACGTGGGCTAAATGAATACATTTAATTTGCCTGTTTCATTGATTAGACCGTTGACAGTTTTTTAATATCAAAGTGTAGGTCCGATTCTGCCACTTAATGGTTTTCACTTCCCCACCACTGTCAATAAAAACTTTTTTGGTGGGGGGGTTTTTTGCATGGAGGGGTCCTCTCCCACCGAGTCAATGCACTGGCTATAAGTTGCAATGTTCTATTGCACCATAGCCATGATAGGTGCAAGCTGGCATTGGGTCAGGGCTCAGTCCCATGCACCATTAATTCTTGGCTGTTACATACCGAGGACACGCCCCCGTTGTCATTATATGCATGGTACTTTTTAATGTGATGGCAGAGATATTATCCAAAAGCATAATGCATATCAATGAACAACATCTATCGGGGATTGACACGTGTGTCTTGTCCTACTATCCTTACTTGTGCCACCGCAATGCAAGTATTAGCCTGCGATACCTTGAAAAAAATTCGGAGACGTGGCTAGTATCTCACAGCGTCATGACGTGGGCGGGCACTGTGTACTTGTTACCGCCCCCTCCCGCCCTGGTTGGCTGTGCTAAGCCTCGGTCCCACCCCTTGTGGGCGGTCCTGTATCCTTATATTTCGGCGCCATAACCGGACGTTTTAAGGCCATCCTAGCGCCGGATTAGCTGTCACACACCATCAGTGTGGCGGCCTCTTTACACCCACCTAAATAGCACTATTGCTCCTGATGAATATATGCAAGAAACACGTCGAGTCGGACGCTTACTAGTGCGGTGTGAGCTTAGTCTCTTAATGCTAGGTAGTTAGGGTGAGTGTGTGTATGTTTCATTTGCTCATGGCGTGTTCATGTTGGGGTAGAGTGCCTTCATGCCTGGTCACCAGCAAAATACGCACTCACCCTAAATGGGGTTTGTCCTACTATTAGGCAGTGATTTTCTGACAATAGGGGAAGTCCTGTACCCCTCAGATTTTTCATTTATCTGCCGAATTAATAGTGGTCATACACCAGTGTCGTTGTAGTTCCCTGTTATTGAACTGAAGTCCAAACCACGGTTGCTTTTTTGGCTTCCCGGACACCCATCCATGATTTATCTACTATAACCCTCTGGATGGTGATAACGTTCAATTCACCAGGGACACATCCATCTTTTGTTTATCATTTTTGATCCTTGACTCCCCCAATTAACAATATTTTAATGCAATTTGAATTAAAGTGTATTTTTTAACGTTCATACAACTCAGTGAATCCTATATAACTTCAGGGACGTCTACCTTATTCATGTCAGTCCTTCCGTGAATGATGTCTATGGAAACCCTGGTAAAACTGTCTGCTCAAGCAGATGAAGAGTAAAAAGAGTCCTGGATCAAGAGAGGTGCCGCCCTAAATGAGCAGGGGCTGTGGGAGGCTCAAGGTAAAATCTGCCTGCCCAGAGCCTTGTATCCGATGATGGCCCAGAAAGCCCATGGGATGACGAACCAGGCAAAGGGTCCTCTTATCAACACTGTAGACAAAAGGTGGATCGGTCCAGGGTTCTCCACCATGGCAAACAGGTTTGTACAAAGTTACATGATTTGTGCTTTGAATAATCCAGGTCAAGTGGTAAAGACTACCAGCAAGCACACTCCTAGGCCATACTACCAGTTACAGAGACTGCAGATAGACTACATACAACTACCAAAGGTAAGAGTGTATGAGTATGTTCTCGTGTGTGTTGATCTCTTTTCAGGGTGGCCAGAAGCTTATCCCGTGTCTAAGGCAAATGCAAACAACACC